>CM059187.1:16120063-16720063 GCA_030323885.1 Branchipolynoe longqiensis | reverse complement strand
CTTATTTTGCATGCACCAAATATCTCAATGAACCATTATTTACTAGTCTGTTAGTTGAATATTACAAAATGCTACAAAGCATGGGGGGGTTTGCGATTTCCAGGGGGGGTTTGTGATTTCCTAGGAAATCGCAAACTCCGGGGTGTGCAATTTCCAGCGGTTTGCGATTTCCTGCTACAGCGGCTTAGACAGTGACAAGCCTAATTTGTGTAAGTTGTTGGTTTGACTCGGCCGAGGCTTGAACCTCAAACCTGTCACACAGGGAGAGGGCCTTCAACACACATAGGCAACCCGCCATCGGTCTCCTCTAACCCAAGCTCTTTCTATATTTCTTAATAATAGTATTACCTTCATAACACCTTGCTTTCTAAATGCTTTGCTTTCATAAACCTGGATTTCAACAAAATACCAGATCCTCATAATACCTGACTTCCAAAATACCCAATAATACGTGGCTTTCATAATATGTGGCTTTCATAATACCTGGCTTTCATAATACTTGGCTTTCATAATGTAAAGAGACATGTTGGAGTGGGGGCATGCATGTAAACACTATGCATTGATTAACACTCATATGCAAAACTGGTTCATTAGCACGAAGACGGTCCAAATACACAGCCAGCTTATCTTGCTGGAAAGCCGCATTCCATTCACCTAGAAACCACCCATCTTCGTTGACCCAATAACAACCTTCATTTATAAGGACTGACTAAAAGGCTGACCTGACGGGTCTGACCGGACTGACTTGCTGACCGAGTTTAAATCAATGCCGTTTTGTTATTATTAATAGTCACAATCCAAATTAAGTCGTAAGATATTGATAATTATACCTTGTGTCACCATGACGTGTAATTCCACGAAACCTATCTCGAATTAATAAGGTTTAGATCCATTAACGGAGGTAGTCTTTCATTGAGTTTTCGGATACTAGAAGTTGAAAGGGCAATAGTGCTGACCGAGTTTAATTACCTGTTATTACTTGATTTAAAAATTGATATTTGTCGCTTCCTAGCCTGGTGCTCGGTATTATTAGGATATGGCAAGGGATGGTTAGCTCGGTCTCAGGATAATGTCACTGAGTGGGATATCGGGTCATTGTTCCGGCAGCCTGATTCCCCAGTGGGGCAGCACTATAAAATCGCCATGAGTGCGTACTGTCACAAATCGGTACCCGTCCTAATATGACCTTAGGTGTTGCTAGGATGTAAAACAACAACAAACAACTTTATTTTTAAATGACATCATCCCGACATGCTAGAAACAAATGGATGGCAAGACGGCTAGACAGGTTTGTAATTAAGAGGCAGTTTGTTATCGGTGCAAAGTGAGTTTAAAGAAAAGGGTCTATATTCAAGGATGCGGGTGAGAATACCACCAACCTCAATGGGGTTTGAAAGTTGCAGCTGCGGCCAAAAAGTGTCAGTCCTTCCTGAGTGATCCGCGGAACCGGCATCAAACCACAGTGCTAAAAATAGATTCTGGGTCTGTTTGACCTGTGAACTGTTCATTGGAGTACTCATAGCAATGCATAATGTCAGCCATGACAAGGCCTCGTCCACCTTTCTCATACGATTTCCACATCATCCACATGTTGATCATGTTAGTTCATAGATGGCGTCGCTAAGGATTGTAAATTCAGCCTGATATTGTAGATTAGTACCAAAGTTACAGTCGGTTAGTATGGGTTAGTACAGACGGTACATATACATATATCATATTGGTTAAATGCCTCTCCTTATGCTCACATTTACAACGCACCTATATATGTGGTGTAAAATGTGTTATGTGAATATAATAAATAACCACCCAACACGCTTGCATGAGGCCTACTTGTATGACAGCCCTGTGCTCTGTCCGTGTTTCTGCAGATCCTCCTTGTCCTTTCAGTTGGAGCGATCAACCCATCACTCATCCCATGCCTGTCCTTGCCTTCTTCCATTTACAATTGTCAATAACTATTTAGATATATATGTAGTAGTATGCACTGATATCTCAGGCAAGTAGCCATATCGCCAGGTAGGCATGGACAGCATGATTGCATCAGGGAGCTTTGTTTGTTTAACGACCCCCAAGCACACAAGTAGAACACTCTTTTGGGCTTGTGTATTCTTACTATTTCTACTGAGATTAATGGTGAATGACTGCACTTGAGTAACGTGGAAAGCGGGCAGTTTGCTAATATGCATGCAAGTCAACTCAGTGCCGTTCCACCAGTGATGAGAAGTCAGTCACCCAAACACTCGGCCAGTAAACTAGGAAACTATAACTCGATTACAGCGGAAACTGTAAGTCGATTACTGGGTAATGTAAAACACAGATTATAAGCAAACAAGGTCACGCACAGACTCAGCCCACGGGGCACAACACGGAATAACCAGCTTTAACTTTGCTCATCCGTCGCTAACAATTGTGCCGGGGCAGGCTAGTCCCAGTCGAACCCAATCTCAAACAACACTTTGGCGCAATTAAGCATCTCCTATACACACGGGGAGACGGCCGGATGGCGTGGGTGCCTGCTTGTTAGCGGCGCGTACCACGCCGGACCCGGCGTCCATACCCCGGGTCCGTAAAGACCCACCGAGTGCGGAGCTATCCGCGTGTCCGTGGCGTCGCACCCTGTGTCTCGAGCAGGTCCGAGCTGCTCGGAAATCAATGGCGCAGGGCTGGCGGCCGCTGATTATAACCTGCCCATATTAGATTCGTCCCCGCTCGCCACACGATCCAACAACCTGCCAGCTCCCATTGACCGTAAATTTCTGACGTCACACGCCAACTGCATTTACATATATACAAATGACGCTACTGAATCTCGCAGAGCATTGGCATGACGACCGTCGAGACTGATCGATCGTCTGTTCTGCGCTTGACAATTGATAAACAAAGGCCCTCAGAACGAGATATGGCATACGCTATCTCAAGTGGTTCAAGGAAATAAATCACTTGAAAGGGAATATTCACAGTAAAGGGTTGCCTCATTGAGAAACAAGTAGACTTATTGAACTCCCCACCCCACCCAGTCCCACACATTCACACCCACCCGCAGTCCTGGAGTCATCCAGTCACGTGGCGTCATTTGTCGCGGCGCCCTTAAAGTGCCTACCCGCCGACTGGTGAATCCACACGTTGCGATACCGGTGTTGCAGTTTTAAAAGGACCCGGTTTAAAATGGGGCTTTTCACAATGCGCATGTGTCAAAGTCGAATTGCAAGCCTGAAATCTTATCTGAATTTCTGTCTTGTGGAGGAGCTGTATCGAAATGTAGGGCGAGACAAGCACCGATTCCTTCAGTAATCAATTGTAGTGACTATTTTATCCTTCATAGTTTCTATTATCTTTTGCACTAACAAGTTAACAAGCAATTAAGAAGTTATTAAACATTGGTACAATCTCAATCAGGCAGAAATACATGCGCATAGTGAAAAGCCCCGTTTTAAACCGGGTCCTTTTTAAACCGCAACACCAGCGTCATTTTTGTTGGAGGGGAGGGGGGGGGGGGGAGCAGGGAGAGGGATTGAGAGGGGGGAGGAACTGTTAGCGGGGGGAGGAATCATCCTGCACAGACGGTAATGGTTCGGCACGAGGCTCTTTGACCACTGTATTGACCTAACACGGATTATTATAAAGTTGCCTCGTCCAGGGTCCGCGCCTCCACACAGCCGGAGAGTGCACCCTGATAACATGACTATGGGGTTTGGGAGGCGCGACTGTGAACTGATCAAATTAGGGACGGGGGCAGAGAGCAGGGTGTGAGATTCACTTACCGCCCTCCCTCCCCGCCCGGCCCCGGGTGGCGGCCCGGCGACCAGTAATTCTATCAGGCGTCGTCTCCTCCGCTAATATTATACAATGAGCGGAGCGGTGCAGTGTCTGTATCGGGATGTGTGGGGACAGTGATCGCCACCCGCAAACCCGAGTGACTATTACCAGTCTATCCGTTAGTGGTGATTTGATCACGTGACCCGAGGAGGTCATCCAACTAGGCGCACACAGCATGGCCGCAGCACGAGCTCATGTCCGTCTTTACACATCTGTTTCACACACTGTGCTTAATATAACTGCATACGTTGCTAGGACTGAAACCCCACGCTAAGCAGTCAATCCTTTCCCATGTCGCATCATTTGGCGCAGAATTCCGTCTAGGTAGGCTAAGCCCGAACTAATCGTCTCTAAATCTAACAGTTGATCAACACTGCCATTAAGGTACCATTATCCGATGGTTTTGAGTTCCTGCCATATTTTGAAGTAAATATATTAAATTAATCGTTATAACCTTAATTTAGATTTAAATGAATTTTATTATAAATTGCTAACTTTGGGGATATTTGAGATGAAAACATACTAAATTAATGTTGTCGTTCGCTGGCCACATAGGCTTCAACAGTACCCGGTTCTAGTAAATTTACTTGGTATACCCTTCCATGAAATAATACATGTTTAATCAGTGCAGCACTATTTCATTTTGATATGTAGGGTCAAATCTAAGTAATTAATTTGACTTTGAAAAAATACTGTTTTACTGTGCAGCTTTAAAGATCAGGTGGCCTGATTTCAACATCTTTAAAAAAAAAAGAATATTGTGGCAGCTTTAAGGGGAGCCATAATTGGACAGAAACTACCGATTCATTGGAGTTTTACATCCTAGCAAAATCCACGCTCACATCAAGGCGGATATCGGATTCTGACAATGGCCACTAGGTCAGAGTTATTGTGTTGCTCCAATAGGGTACCGGCAGTGACCACCATATCTCACTCAGTCATATTATTCCGACACTACTTACAGCCACCACCCCCCATCCTCACACCCACCACAGGCCCAACATATATCAGCTTATCGAGGACATAGTGTTTACGCTAAACATATCTTCTAATTCAAATTCACTAACAATCATTATACAATGCCACGAGCCTTCATTTAGTGTCCAGAACATTTGTCCTGATCAGTGCATTTTACATCCAGCATTATTAGTCATTCAATTTGGTGTTTTTGTCAGTTACTACATGACAATGCATGAAAGCAAACCTCCACGGATAATTGATATCGCGTGTGGAAAAAATGAATTCAAATATCGAGATAGAATGGATATTGCGTAGAAGGATATTAGATGATATTGAATAGTATGAGTGGAAAGATGTCACATGTCACCTTTAGCACTTCGCTATCCCCCAAAAAGCCGCGCTGCATATCGAATAGCGGCCCAGCTATCATCACTTCTTCTGTGGCCATCCTTTGCCTCCTTCTCTTCGCTATCTTCCTGACATTTACACGAAGATCCCCTTTTTTCTTACTCCAGTACCGACCGAGCAGTGAGGAAATTACGACAGAATATTAGTAGCTTCGAGAATAAGGCCCATACTATGCCTTTACCCCACGCCGTCCCCCCTCCCGCTCCCACTCCCTTCTCCACCCTCGTTCAATTCATCACGGCGACAAGACACCTTAATCCAACGCAAGGTGAAGGTCACTAGTTAGATATTTGAAAATTTGAGACACTTGTAACGTAGCACTCCCTGACTGAGTTAAGTCTGTTGATGTAAATTCCCAACAGTAATGTTGTCAACGGGTTACCAAAAGTGAATCAGTTGGTTAGTTGGTTGTTGGAGTTTTAAACATCCTGGCAACATCTCAGGTCATATCAGGTTGAATACACACTTGCACTCATGGCGACTTCACAGTGCAACCCCACTGGGAGACCAGGCCATCAACACCATGACCTGATATCCCACTCAGTCCCATTACCCTGACACTGAGCCAACCGGTCCCTGCCCTATCCTAATAATGCTGAACGCCTGGCTAGGAAGCAACGCATATCAATTTTTAAGTCATTGGTTTGAATCAGTAATGACTACAGTCAGCTTAGCCGAATAGAGCAGTAAGCTGTTTTGTGAGTTGGGGTTTTACATTCTGGCAACATCTAAGTTCATATCAGGATCGGTACCGACTTTTGACAGTGTGTACTGATGTCCGCTCTGTGAGATCAGGCCGCCGGCAACATGACCTGATTCCCCACTTAGTCACATTATCCTGATACTGGGCTAACCAGTCCTTGCCTTATCCTCGTAATACCGAGCGCCAGGCTAGACAAGTATCAATTTTGTAAACCATTGGTTTGACTCGATCAGATTTCGAACCCCTGACTTTCCACATGGGAAGTCTGCGCTGTTACTGATTCGGTCATTGTGTCTGGTACCGGAAGAGCAGTCAGCAGTAGGTGTGGTAGCTTTGTTTAGTTGAGAGCCGGCCCCGTGGTTAAAGCCAGATATATATATGTGATGTATAAAACTTATGCGAGTATAAAGGCGCGTAATGGAATATCCCCTACTGGCCACCCTACGGGCCACCACTTCCTTGTCTTGTCTTATCATTGTACTGTAGCAAAGACTTTATATATATATATATATCTTATATACAAGAAACACAAGTGGGGAACTGTGTTTGCTTCATTCCTGGTGGCCTTCAGAAGGATACGGGCTACAGTACTACATCAGGGGAACTTGCACGGCGCAATTAGCTGCTCGGGGGGCCATGTGTGTTAGGATAGCGCGGCTATCAAGTATTCTTCTACATACTGTCCGTGATTACATCAATCAACACGCGTGCGCATGTGCGCGCCACCCGATGGGGCGTGAAGGAAACTCACAGAACTACTCTGTTAGCATGATTAATGAGATTTAGTGTGCCCCAACCTTTAAGAGCACGGACCAACCGGAAGTTCCCTTTTATCGTCCCATGCTAGGCATCGCCATACTCATCTGTCATTGGCGAACTCTCTGAGTGCTAACTCCAGCCGGACCAATTAGCTCGAGATATTTTCAGCGGGAGAATCCATATCCAGCCATACGCCACCCTCCCCCTATTAACCATCTATCACCATCGAAACATGGAATGTGTGTTAAGACAAAAGGGATTAATGGAACTGTGAATACGTTATCTGTGTGTCTAGATTACATCGTGGCGCGCTGCTAGTACCGACACCTAGTGGACGGAGGAAGCAATTGCTCATCAGGGCTTGTCACGTGGTCCTGCCGGGTGGATTTATGAGATCGCTGCAGTCAGCCAATAGTGGTGTTGCTGGGAGCGGGGCTGGCGGTCGGTGTAGGAGTGAGAGGCGGGTGCTGGGGTTGGAGAGTGAGGCTGCGCAGAGTGTGTGTGTGTGTGTGGGGGGGGGGGGGTTGAAGTAAGACGCGCCGGTAGTGGATGGGGAGAGGGTGGGGGAAGGGGAGTGGAGTAAGGGCAGAGTGTGTTGCAAGGGGAATAGCGGTTGTAGATGAAGATGAGGGCATGGGAGGGGTGAGGAGCGGCAGGAGGTAGAGGGGCGGCAGGAGAGAAAAGGGGAGGGAGGATGAAAAGGGACGGGAGGAGAGAAAGGGGCGGCAGGAGGTAGAGGGGCGGCAGGAGGTAGAAAGTGGCGGGAGGAGGGGAAAGGGGAGGGAGGAGGGAGGAGGGAGGAGGGAAAAGGGGCGGGAGGAGAGAAAGGAGGTGGGAGGAAGAGTAAGGGGCGGAAGGAGGTAGAGGGGAGGGCGGAGCGGGGTTAGCTGAGGAGGGACATACGGAGGGGCGGTGGATGTGGAGTTGGCGGGAATGTGGCTGAGAAGGGGCGGGGAACAGAGGAGAGAGGCGGAATGGAGGGGGGAGTGGTGTGTGTGTGTTGGAGTTGGGGGGGGGGGGTAGAATGCGGCTGCAGGAAGCTGGAGGAGAGGGCCACGCGCATGCGCAGTGAGTGGGTGGCGGAAGGCCGGGCCGAGTTGGCTCCAGATGGACTCTGTAAAGCGTTGTCGTCAAAAAGAGCCGGGTATTGATTACGATGAGGATTTGGCCGCCTACAAACACTCAGTGGCAAAAGCGTTCTTCTCTAATTGATTCCTCGCCAAGGAGAAATAAAATTCGCCTCCGCTCCCGGCGCCGATTCGCCACATCTGTGCAGCTCTGGTGGTGCTCAGAGCAATCAATGCCCGGGCCTGTAGATGATAGGGATTGTCTTTAAATTCGTCTTTATTTGTCGGGCCACACAGCTGCGCCCCGCCGCCGCTGCCACCGCCGCCGCCGCCGCTACCAACCCCGTCGCCGCCGCCGCCGCCCGGGCACCCGGCGTCCGGGCGCGACGAGAGAGGGCGCTGTGTTGGAGGGGTTCGGTAGCGGACGTGACACCGACCTTAAAGCCATGCATCAACACCGACAATGCGGCGGTGCAGGCTGTAACCGATGTGATTAAAACTGACAAAGGAATAGAGTATACCGCCAATTAGTATCACAGCGGCTGCCACTCCGGAAAGATTGAGTGTAAGTGATCACAAATATATGCCACACTTTGCGGGCATCGATTTGACGAGTCCCAGACGGTGGAGTTATTCATCTGTCGTCCTGCTCCGGGCTTATGTAAATGTTTGTTGAGTTGTGGGTTTTGTTGCGACCCAGTAACATCCCAGGTCATATCAGGACGGCCATAGACTTGTAACAACAGTATGTGCACATAGTGTCTTTATAGTCCTGCCCCAGTTGGACGTCGGGCCGCCAGCACCGTGAACCAATGTTCGTGATATTATTCTGATACTCAGCAAACCAGTCTTTGTCGTATCATATTAATACTGAGCTCCAAACTGTGTAGTGACAAAATATCAGTTGGTTTGATTCAGTCGGGGTTCGAACCCATTACCTCCCGCGCTGGAAGTCAATCCAGCCAGAGCTCTTAACCATTCAACCATCCCGAACGGTCAGAGCTAATTTTTCTTTACAGTGTGATGTGGGTATATATTATATATATATAATATATATAATATATATAGTGAGTATATCCATATATGTGTATAAATCTTCGGCTGGATGTATTTGTTATCATTATGTATTATTATGTATTGTACGCATCTATTTTCATTATGTACCAATGCGATATCGTCTATGCTTTTGCTCAGGCGTGCTGGCGACGGTGGTGCCGCCACCTACAAATCCAGGTACTTTTGCGCCAACTGCGGCTAATTCACTCGGTTGGAAAAGTTATATATATATATACAGTACAACCCCGTTAAAGCAAGGTCGGTTAAACCAAACGATCGGTTAATCCAAACTTTTTTCGGCGCCTGGAAAAATACTACCATTTATCATATATAAAAGTTGGTTAAGCCAAAGTCGGCTAATCCAAAGTATCATGTAGGGCGACATATCAATCATGCCCAGCGGACCATGAAATATTCAGTAACCAGACAAGTTGGGAACTCCTTCATCACATGCACGTCTTGGGTGTCACCCCGAGTGGAGCGGCCGCGGCCCGCCACGATCCCGGGACGACACGGGCGGGCAGCCGGCCTCATTAATGACCGCCCATTGTTCTTTAACACGCACCTTGTAAGGCAAGGTAAATACTGGAAGCGCACAAGATGTCATCCATCGACCAGTTATTGCTCAATTAGTCGGGTTTACGCATGCATTTGATAGAGTGTTGAAGTACCGAGCGCCGGAGAGGCAATTTATACGTGAATGAATAACGGGTGTAGGTGTGCATGAATACTTAATAGGGAGCGCAACACTTGAAGAATGCCTAGTACACAGCGGCTATTGACACTGTGTGGAGGATGTGGTGGTGTATTCAGGGAGAACAGCGCTGGGACACCCGACTAGTGGATGTGGTGGTGTATTCAGGGAGAACATGGAAGTCATGCTGTGTGGGTGATATCGGATATATTCAGGGGAAACTGTGCAGTACCATTGTATGGTGGATGTGTGGGGGGTGTATTCAGGGGGAACTGTGCAGTCCCATTGTATGGTGGATGTGGGGGGGGGGGGTGTATTCAGCGGGAACTGTGCAGTACCATTGTATGGTGGATGTGGGGAGGGGTGTATTCAGGGGGAACTATGCAGTACCGTTGTATGGTGGATGTGTGAGGGGTGTATTCAGGGGGAACTATGCACTACCGTTGTATGGTGGATGTGTGGGGGGTATTCAGGGGGAACTGTGCAGTAGCGCTGTGTTGTGGATGTGGCGGTGGGGGGTATTCAGGGGGAACTGTGCAGTACCATTGTCTGGTGGATGTGGGGGGGTATTCAGGGGATATTGTGCAGTAGCATTGTGTGGTGGATGTGGGGGGGGGGGGTATTCAGGGAGAACTGTGCAGAGGCGTTGTATGGTTGACGTGGGGGGGGGGGGCGCTATTCAGGGGGAACTCTGCAGTAGCATTGTATGGTGAATGTGGGGAGGGGGTATTCAGGGGAACTGTGCAGTACCGCTGTGTGGTGGATGTTGGGGGTGTATTCAGGGGGAACTGTGCAGTATGCACGACTGCACAGTTCTCCCTGAATACACCCTGGATGGGGGACGGGGGGGGGGGGCTATCCAGGGGGGAACTCAGTAGTAGCGTTGCATGGTGGATGTGGGGGGGGGGAGGTATTCAGTGGGAACTGTGCAATACCGTTGTATGGTGGATGTGGATGGGGTATTCAGTGGGGAATTGTGCAGTAACACCGTGTGGTGGATGTGTGGGGGGGGGGTCTATTCGGGGGAACTCTGCAGTAGCGTTGTGTGGTAGATGGGGTGAGTATTCAGGGGAACTGTGCAGTACCGTTGTAAGGTGAATGTGGGGGGGGGGGGGGTATTCAAGGGGAATTGTGCAGTAGCACTGTGTGGTGGATATGTGGAGTGTATTCAGGAGGAATGGTGCAGTAGCGCTGTGTGGCGGATGTGGGGGGGGGGGGTGTGTATTCATGGGGAACTGTGCGGTACCGTTGTATGGTGGATGTGCGGAGGGTATTCATGGGGAATTGTGCAGTAGCGCTGTGTGGTGGATGTACGGGGGGTATTCAGGGGGAATTGTGCAGTAGCATTGTGGGGTGGATGTTGGGGGGGGGTATTCAGGGGGAATTGTGCAGTAGCATTGTGGGGTGGATGTTGGCGGGGGGGTATTCAGGGGGAACTGTCCAGTAGCGCTGTGTGGTGGATGTGGGGGGGTATTCAGGGTGAACTGTGCAGTACCGTTGTATGGTGGATGTACGGGGAGAGGTATTCAGGGTGAATTGTGCAGTAGCATTGTATGGTGGATGTTGGGGGGGGGGGGTATTCAGGGGGAATTGTGCAGTAGCATTGTGGGTGGTGTGGTGGATGTTGGTGGGGGGGGGGGGGTATTCAGGGTGAACTGTGCAGTACCTTTGTATGGTGAATGTGGGAGGTATTCTGGGGGAATTGTGCAGTAGCATTGTGTGGTGGATGTTGGGGGGTATTCAAGGGGAACTGTGCAGTAGCGCTGTGTGGTGTATGTGGGGGGAGGGGTATTCAGGGGGAATTGTGTAGTAACGGTGTGTAGTGGATGTGGGGGGGGGGGAGGATATTCAGGGGGGCTGTGTAATAGTGTTGTGTGGTGGATGTGGGGGGGGGGGTGTATTCAGGGGAACTGTGTAGTAGCGTTGTGTGGTGGATGTGGGTGGGGGTGTATTCAGAAGGTCCCTGGATGAGTAGTAATGACCCATATTGTCAAGTACTATCCCGCTAGGATCGAGATAATCACCTCTTGTTTATACGCCTTACACAGAATCCAATACACACAGGTTATACTTGTCTTTCTGTTGACTTTACTAGCGTTGGTATTATCCTGAGCGGCTCGCTTTCACCCATCTTATTTTGAGCTGCTCAAACCAGAATGCTACCACTAGCAAATAGAGGTTGACGCAAGGACCATCTGGCATCATCCACCGGCTTCGCGCTCATGAACAATTTCGCGCAGTGAGAGTTAAATAGGATTCCCAAATCTGAGAAAGAAGTACCCCCTAATGAGCAATGGAGCAAGTAGTCATTTCGCCAACGAAATTAGAATGCACAAATTACCTTCAGCGTGGTCCGGACCACCACTGTCACACCCTAGTCCCCATTGGTTAAATCGTGTAATGAAAAATGATTATTGATACGTGCACAATGTGGTTCCTAGGAGAAACTATAGATAACGCTTTGTGCGAATATTAGGGGTTCCATTTTACTGTGAAACCTCAGTTTTCGAACATAGTTCGTTCCTAAATGTTGTTTGTAAACCGATTTGTTCGTAAACCGAAACCAATTTGTCCATGAGAAACAATTGAAAATGGATTAATCCGTTCCTGGACCCCCCAAATTGTGTTACCTTAAATATTCGTAAAATCTTGCACACAATGAATAAATAGTAAATATATATGAAATAGGCAATTCAATTGTATCTTATATGTACAGAGGAGACTTGATAGGTTAAGTGGAAGGTAGAAAGGAAGGAAGGGGGGGGGATGTTATTGTTTGGAAGGGGAGTCCCCCTCCCTAAAGACATCAGGTAACTGCAATTCTGGATTGTTTTCTCTAACATCTTGGTTTATTTCTGTTTTCTGTTTCTTTTCAGTACCCCACTCAGCAACGGTTGTTCATAAACTGAGAATGCGTTCGGAAACCGATGCACTTTTTGTTAAAAAAATAAGTTCATGAACCGATTTGTTCGAAAAGCGAGCTGTTCGAAAACCGAGGTTTCACTGTATTACTTATTTATTCAAGGACCGAATCTTCTCATATTTTCTGCCCTGCCTCTTAACAATATGAATATATATTCGATCCATTTAACAAGAATAACAGCAGTGTTCATGCTTAATGTTCATGTATTGTGCTATAGCCTCGTAAGTAATTACATAGATATAAGCATATTGAAAAATTAAGTAATTACAATTTAATCATCCAGCTGTTTCACTTGGCTTTTGAATTGCTTTAAGTCGCTTAACAATTTCATACAATCATTTTGATTGCACTTTACTCGGTTTCTTTCCGCGCTTAACCAAACAAATATCCATGACTCAGAATATGTTACAATAATACTCATGAGTTGTTCTCTTTAATTCAGTTAATTCAAAGAATCACGAACTGTCCCTTGTTGCGATTTCGCTCAATTAATTTAGCTTTTTATTTATCTCATATTATTGATTCTTTCTGATTAGATGCAGATTGCTGTTTTCATTTCACTTTCAATTTCATTAGAGTTAAAATTGGGAAGACCTGATTTGAATGAAGACCTTTATATCTAGCACACACCATGAACATGAAGTAAATGAACCCATGAGTGCAGATCTATTTTGGTCACTGGAGTGTTAGTTGAAATAAACAATTAACAACAAAGAACCTGCAATAAACCGCAGTGGTTATGGTCAAAAGCCAAATATACTTAAAAATATAATTGGGCTGTTGTTATTTCTCACCCATTTAAAAACAGAAAGATTATATCCCATAAGCGTCATTGCATAGAGCAATCTTTGCAATCTTTGCAAGCATTTCAAAATACACTGAGTGATTTCCATGAAGGATCCCGAGAGATGGCGTAATAACTTGATTGTGATCGCCACACAGTAGGTACTTGATATTCTGATATTCAGAAGTTTTGAAGACCATTAGTAGTCGACTATATTTCCTGGACAAAATAATGTGTGTACTCATCATTTGATTACTCGGAAGGGTTTGTTTTCATGAACTGGTCCTGGCATTTGCAATCAAGTGATAGTGGTCGTAACTCTCGCACAAATCTTGAGGGTCTGTCTCCCGTTTTGGTAGATCGTGGGATTCGAACCCACGGGTTCGAACCCTGGTCGAATCAAACCAATGACCTATCCAGGTGCTTGGCATTATTAGGATAGGGCAAGGACTGGTTGGCTCAGTGTCAGGATAATGTGACTGAGTGGGATATCATGCCATAGTGCTTGCAGCCTTGTCTCCCAGTAGGGCAGCACTATAAAGTCGCCATGAGTGCGCACTGTCAAAAGTCGGTGCCGGTCCTAATTTACCTTTTATGTTGCCAGGATGTAAAACTCCAACAACCAACCAACCAACTAGCACAAATCTCGTTCGAATAGATTACACAATTTTCGATTTAAACTAAGATATTTCCGCTGATGAAGAAACATGCGTATAATACTATAATGCACTGGGTATCAAAATGTACTGACCCTCAGATACATTTGACTCAACTGTCTTCATATCATGGCCTACTGCCACCACTGTAAATACCATGCGATACATCTGTACCAATGCCCCGTCCTGATAGGTGTTACTAGGATGTAAAACTCGAACAAACGAACAAATCTTTACCAATGTAAAGCACAAATATATTTTAGAGTCTCTAAAAACAACCTCCTCTAACTTTAGCTATGTTTTGGGAGTTAAATTTTGCTATCATTTGAAACAAATTTAATTATTTCAAAATTGCATCTGAGATCATTGGACACAAATTTGACTGATTCAGATTGCCGTGTAAATTTCAATGCAAATACATAAATTGGATTAACTGGGGTTTTATTTCATGAAACAAAAGTGACAGAATAAATGCCAATAACCTCTTACCATGAAGCTTCCTACCCAGTGCTAAACCATCACCGATCAATCAAGCAAATCTCCTTTGATATTCGGCATTTCAATATGCATGTACGCCAAATTTAGTTGCATGCCTCCCATTTCCCCCCATCCCTCCCCTCCTCCACTCCAATACCTCAAAAGCTAGCAATTTATAATAAATTGGTCTTCCAAAATAAAGTGAAGTCGATGATAAAGGTCAATCCCATTATATGTATCTACAACACATGGAGGGAATTCAAAACCCTCAGAGTATTGACCTTCCTCTAACACTCTCTCCTGAGTGACGGCGGTTTCTTTACTCAGGCAGCTCGGGTTACGACGCACCGGCAGTTCAGCCTTACACAATATGAAAGATTACCCGACGTTTACAAAAACAAACTGAAGAAAAGCAATATTGTCATTCAAATATTTTTTCTCTCCTTATAAATGACAGTCGGATCTATCATAATGCGGACACTTAACCAGCATTAGACAGACATCCCAATCATCGGAGTATAATCCCAACTATAGGACGCGAGGCGGGCGTTGACAATGATAATCTTGGCTTAATACGCGTAGTGACATCTGACGTCATTGTCCTGACACAGTGCGATTAGACAATCAACATCGAGTCACTCTGATCATGAGGACAATATAGAAGTACTAAACTGTAAGTGAATTGTATTATAAGATGTAGTCCATCGGACGTCGCGTCGCGTCGCATCGTGTCGAATCGCGTCGTGGCGTGTCGTGATGAATCGGGGTCCGGTTAGTGTGCGCTGTGCGCTGGTTAGTGGGACATTTATTAGTCATATCGCACATGTTATACATATTAGTGCACATGCATACACAGAGAGTATGTCACATTCTGTGCATGTGCACACTGGCAAAAGTCAATTATTTTAGCAAGCCAAACATTTCTTCAGACACCATAGTGAGCAATACGCACTCATAGACAGCTTCAGTGACAGGCCACTGTAGCCACCTTGACGTGACCAGAATGTTTGCATTCTGTTTAAAGCTAAGATTCCATATATGCAGTATGCGAATGCGAATGCGAATGCGAATGCGATTGCGACAAAAATGGAAAAACATGTAAATGCATGGTGGTGCATTTATATGTGCAGTTGCGAATGCGAATGTGTGGATGACAAAGTGAATCGCTCAATGGACCGATTGGTGCGAATGCGAATGCGAATGCGAATGCGAATGCGAATGCGAATGCGAATGGCATACCGTCTATATGGAATCTTAGCTCAATTTGGTAGTGGATGACATGTCATCCTGCCATTCCTGCTTTGCCGTTTCTTGTCACTTCTCAGGGAGCCAGCGATGCGCACACTTTTTCCACCCACCCACCCTTACTACTTATTGCTTCACCTCATTGGACCTGACCCAGCCCTTGTTGTCTCTTCACAAAAACATTCATGTGCAAATGATGTCCTTGCCCTGAGATCAAGATCTCCATACCTCTATCGCTTATGATAAGCAATGTCAATCTTGATACACACATTAAAATGATCTTACCACGCAGCCTTCAATTTGGCGACTACTAAGGCTGAGCAGCCTTCCCTGATATTCAATCAGGACTAAAACTGCAATAAACCAGAAAGTCACGAGCATTGATTTTCAATCTGCAATTATTCATAGCAGATGTGAGGCGATCTATGAACGGGGGGCTTTCTGAAAATAAAGCAAGGCTGCTGCCGCTAAGATCTGCAAGCGACTTGCACTTGTGATAGAATTACATCTGCCCCCCCCCCCCTACCCCCGCTCAATGTAAGGATATAGGAGAAGGCGGTGATACCGGATATGCCCAGCCACCAAGTCAATTATTAAGTCCCCAGTGTACCGTGTATCACGCTTATACTGTGGAAGGTACTCATGAACATAGCCGAGCGGATCAAGTGAAAAGAGGGCAAGCAATTAATTAAGGAAATTGATTAAGATTCTTATGTCAGGAGAAATTTTTGTTTCAGCGTTTCATAATGAGGAATTAGTGAGTATAAAACTGGCAAGTATTGTAAAGCTGGACAATAACAAATAATTCTTTTAAATTAAAAAGTGTATATCTATATGTATATATTTATATACATATACATGTGTATATATGTGTATATATATACCATATATATACTTTATATATATATGGTACTATTTATATAGTAGATGTATACATATATACATATATACATATACATGTGATAGATTCTAACTTAAAGCTATGTGAAGTTAGCTCTGTTTGTGGATTAGGTTATTTCAGTAGGCCACTTGTTTCTTGGTGCATGCCATATTTGTACTCCTGCACGCACACAAGCAGACGCTTCGTACGTGCACATAATCGGACACACGCATTCACACACACACATACGGCACGGACACGGTCATCAGTACATCACGAGTGCGTTCGATTGTTCTTGGGCGTATCGGCAGTGATTCCTGATGCGTGTTTGGTAGTTGGCTACGCGCAAGCCCCACTCGGCATGTTTACTTTATCTGCTCGGTGCAGGCTTTGACACAAATCATTCGGACCAAGTAACTTCCTACTCCACCGCCTCCCCCATTTTCCGTCCTCTCCCTGCCTGTTCTCTTGTCTCCTCCGTTCCCATCCCCTTCGCCTACCTACCTCCCCCCTTTTCCGCCATCTCCCTGCCTTTTCTCCTGTCTCCTCCTTTCCTATCCCCTCCCCTCCTCCCCCCCTTTTTCTACCATCCCATTATTCTCTCCGTACCCCCCCCCTCCCTTCTCTCCTATCCCCTCCTCTCCCCCTTCTCATTCGCACTCCTCTCCTATATTCTTCACCCCTCTCAGCCCTTCCTTCCTCTCCCCTCCCGTCCTCTCCTCTCCCCTCTCCTTTGCCCTCTTCTTTCACCCCTTCCTTCCTCTCCCCTCCCCTCCTCTCCTCTCCCCTCTCCTTTCCCCATTTTCTGATCCCTTCCTTCCTCTCCCCTCCCCTCCTGTCCTCTCCCATCTCCTCTGCCCCTTCTTTCACCCATTCCTTCCTCTCCCCTGCCCTCTCCCCCTTTTCTCACCCTTTCCTTCCTCTCCCCTCCCCTCCTGTCCTCTCCCATCTCCTATGCCCCTTCCTTCACCCCTTCCTTCCCCTCCCCTCCCCTCTCCCCCTTCTCTCACCCCTGCCTTCCTCTCCCCTCCCCTCCCCACTTCTCTCACCCCTTCCTTCCTCTCCCCTCCCGTCCTGTCCTCTCCCTTCTCCTCTCCCCCTTCTCTCCCCCCTTCCTTCCTCTCCCCTCCTGTCCTTTCCTCTCCCTCTTCTCTCATCCCTTCCTTCTTCTCCCATTCCCCCCTATCTTCTCCCCTCCCCTCCCCTCTCCCCTTCTCTCACCCCTTCCTTCCTCTCCCCTCCTGTCCTCTCCCCTCCCCTATCCTCTCCCTCTTCTCTCACCCCTGACCTCCTCTCCCCTCCCCTCGTGTCCTCTCACCTTCCCTCTCCCCCTTCTCTCACCCCTTCCCTCCTCTCCCCTCCCCCCCCCTCCTGTCCTCTCCCCTCCCCTTCTCTCCCCGATTCCCTCCTCTGCCTACGCTCATATATATATTTCCTCTTTCTGGCTCCACATCCATTCCCCTCGTCTTCCCTCCCCTCCTCCCAGCCGTGTCGCATGCCCTCTATACCCCCACCCCCCTCCTCCACTCCCATTTCAGTCTCTGCCGCGAGATAGGACTCCCTAAAAGGTCATTACCCAAAACCTCTCAAATAATTTCCACAAACCAAATCTTTCCAAATGCATTCTCTTCAACAATCCCGATAGTGCGGTGACTTACAGCGAAACGGTTTGTAACTCACTGCAACTGGTTAATAGAAGGCGGTGCGGGACGAGAGGCACTGAAACAATTCGCGAGATTTATTTTGGAGGGAATTGCTCGATGAACTCATGGTAAGACGAGGCGGCGTGGCCGCCACCCTACAGACATGCGACCCACACAGAGTCGCGTCGCCCCATCCTCATTTCATTAAGTTCGTTTCAGCAGATTTGTGTAATCTTGTCAGTGAAGTTTTAAACGCTAATTGCTTTAATCAGAGGCGTTTCTGGGGCCGATCTGGAGCATAACACTGCGATGCAAACGGCCACGGCACAGGCTGGGCCTGCGCCGCACTCGCCCCCACCCCGCCCCCACCCCGCCTCCGTCCCGCCCCCGCCCAGACTTCGCCCCGACCTTCCCCCCACCAACCCCGTCCCGGGTGCCCGACCACCGTGCCACCGCTGTACCTCGCTGCTCCCTGCCACCCCCGCCTCCCACGCCTCCCCTGCCTCCCCCGCCCGGTATTCCACTCCCGCCCCAGACACCCACCCCACACTGACATCGGGCACTCCGCCCACCCTGAGGGTCCTGTGTCCCCGGCCCAGCCACCCCTCCACCTTACCTCTGTGGTTCTGCCCTGTTTGCACGCCCACCACACGCCCACTAAGGTCTCACGCTGGATGTTCACCCACTAATACTGTCGCTAAGGCCATGCACTGACTGCTAACCACCACACTGCTGCTAAGGCCACGCACTGACTGCTAACCACCACACTGCTGCTAAGGCCACACACTGACTGCTAACCACAAACACTGCCACTAAGGCCACACACTGACTGCTAACCACCACACTGCTGCTAAAGGCCCTGTCACACTACGACATTTCGGGCCAACGCGCGGCGACGTGTTGCCTTTTTGGTCGAAACGTCGGGACGCGTCGGGTAAAGTTGATGGCGCGTTAACGGCGCGTCGGTCCACGTTGACTGATAGCAACGTGTGAATGCACACGTCGGCGGCCGTCGGCGCGCGTCAGGTCGCGCCGATTGTTTTGTGCTTGCACAAAACTTTCGGCGCAGACCGACGTGCACCAACGGGTTGGAGGGGGCGTTACGGACGCGTTAGCAACATGTTGACACACGTTGGCGGTACGCCGGCGGAACGCTGGCAGAACGCTGATCAACGTGGGTTAACGTTGGCTTTTTTTTGTCCAAACTGCGACCGTTCCGTCGGCGTGTCTGCAACGTCGAATCGACGGGTAGTGGATGCGACATTGGCGTTGCTCCAGCGTTTCCCGGCGCACCTGGACGCGTTGGCGGCGGGTGTGGACGCGCTGCGGGCGCGTCCTAAAGTGTTGCTGGCGAATATGTACGCGTTGACACGCTACTAACATGACACCAACACGCTGCGCCCCGTCGAACTTTCTCCCAAAACGCCGAAAACTTGGACGTGTCCAGCCTGCTAGCAAATATTTTTCGCGTTGGCTACACGCCGGAAAACACGTTGTAATGTGACAGGGGTATAAGGCCAC
Source organism: Branchipolynoe longqiensis (assembly GCA_030323885.1). Classification (NCBI taxonomy): domain Eukaryota; kingdom Metazoa; phylum Annelida; class Polychaeta; order Phyllodocida; family Polynoidae; genus Branchipolynoe; species Branchipolynoe longqiensis. The sequence goes on along the minus strand of CM059187.1, from coordinate 16,700,471 downwards.
GCACTGACTGCTAACCACCACACTGCCACTAAGGTCACACACTGACTGCTAACCACCACACTGCTGCTAAGGCCACACACTGACTGCTAACCACCACACTGCCACTAAAGCCCCACTCTGACTGCCAACCACCATACTGGTGCTAAGGCCCCACCCTGACTGCCAACCTACCAGACTGCCGCTAAAGCTCCACCCTGCCTGCCAATCCCCCATTCTGCTGCTAAGGCCCCACCCTAACTGCCAAACCACCATACTGCCGCTAAGGCCCCCACCCTGACTGCCAACCCACCACAGTGCCACTATGGCCCCACCCTGACTGCTAACCACCACACTGCCACTAAGGCGCCACCCCGACTGCCAACCCACATCACTGCTGCTAAGGCCCCATCCTGACTGCCAAACCACCACACTGCCGCTAAGGTCCGCCCTGGCTGATCACCCATCATACTCCCGTTAAGGCCCCACCCTGGCCTCCAACCCACTATTTTGCAGCTAAGGCCCCACCCTGAGTTCCCGCCCACCCAGCACCACTGTGGTTTAGTTCAGTGTGCCCGCCCACCTTTCCGCCACTGCCCCCCCCCCCCTCCCATGATCAACACCCACATCAACACCCGCCTACCTCTTCCAACCACTGCCCTATACCGTAGATGCGAAAGTAACAACCCAAAATAGCATTCCCTTCGCGTAATGTTGTGATATTCACGAGGAATGCTATGTGGCGACATCTGCAAGTTTTGAATAGATTTACACCTGCGTCACTGAAAACTGCGACAGAACTGGTCTCAGGTAGACGCGCCCGTGCACGTGACTATTGCTGTATGCACTAATTGGCTATACTTGTCACAATGTTTGTATTTACTTCAAATTCAGAAATCATTTGATTTACCTCAAACCCGAAAAAAAAACCCACCAATCAGTAATGGCATCATGATGCAATTTTCTCAAACAGCAACACATTATTCCATGTTTATGAGTGATAGCTAACAACGACATTCTCAAATCAATCAACCGGAAGTATAATCAGTATTACCACGTAGCATGAGGCAGCCTTTAGTGCTGATTTAATTGACCTATTGGCATTCGAATAATGCTCGCATTAGCGGTGGTATTCACGCGCAGTTCAGCGCGAACCCTGCCCACTAATACCGTGATACCGCAGAGTGCCGGCTCTTTGCCCTTCAATCTGTGATGACCTTCTTTGTTCTGGTCTCTGGGGTGGCATTCGGGCGTGGCGCCCGTCGCCACCGGCCCTGATGACATAACGGTGACGTCAACCCGAGTCGAATAGCACACACTGACAATCGAACTACACACATTGATCTCGTGAGGCACATATTAGGAAGCGGATACTCCTAGAACACATGTCGCTATATATATGTATATATATATGTATCTATATATATATATATATATGTAGATATATGTATATACATATATATGTATGTATATATGTATATATATATAGGTATATATATGTATATGTGTATATAGAGATGTTATTATCTCTAGTTACCTGCTTCCAGGTTGGGGGCGCAACCTGCGAATGGTAAAATAACCAGACTATCGGCACTACAGCTCGAATTATATACATCCTCCGGTCCGACTGACACTGATCTACATCCAGTGGAGGCGCCACCGGTACAGTGTTGGATCTTACGGAGTATAACAATAATGATAATAATTCCCTTACATATCTTTATACTCACATATTTCGTTATACATCACATATAGGTTATATATAGGCATGAGGTTTGTATTCCTCCTGCGAGTGAGAACCTTGCAGTGTGCGAGTGACAGTGTTTTGCGCCACTGGCAGGGTTGGGGGGGGGGGGGTGGCGCCACCAGTCCCAACTGGTGAAGGGGTCACCCATATGGGTGATAATAATATTAACATTAGGGAAGATTCCGTTACTCGGCTTTATACTCGCATACTTCATATAAACACATACTATATATATGTGTGCATATTTGTGTGTGAGATATAAGGAAATAAATTTGTGAATTTGACCAGCTCAATTCCACGTTCGACAGTATGAATGAAACAATAAAATTCCAATATCGAGTCTGTTTTGACCCTATCCACGCCTATTCATCTATACTGGTCCCCCTGGAATTGTAGGTCTTATAAATAGTTTATATCCATAAGTAATGCAATGTTTATGATTACACACATACAGGTAGTGCATTTACATATACTACATCCACAAGGTAGGTTCACTTAACCAGACAACATGTAGTTTTACATGATCCTGGTCATGGAACCAGTCTGTTAAGTGGGGTTGCGAATGGGAACCATTGCACCTAGAGGATTCGAATCCACACTTCGTGCTATTCTGGGGCTAGCATCCTCACCATTAGACCACCTAGACTCCCTGATACAATCCCCATATCTATGGCTAATTGTCTATGCGGCGCCTTGATTGAGAGGTCAGTGCCAGTACCCATTCCTAAGCCTACACTCAGTGTCAGGATAAGGGACTGAGTGGGATATCAGGGCATGGTTCTGGCGGCCTGGTCTCCCAATAGGGCAGCACTATAAAGTCGCCATGAGTCCGCACTGGCACAAATCGGTACCCGTTCTGATATAACCTGAGATGGTGCCAGGATGTAAAACTCCAACAACCAACCAGCCAATCTAGGCCTACCACCCACTTGTATGTATGCTAATGCGTGCAGGCAGCTTGTGTACAGGTGTGCGGTCACGTGGACATGTGACTGTGCACACAGGTGTGGCTGGATGTACGTGTACAATATACAGGTGTGCTATCAGGTGTAGTTGATCGTGGAAGTGAACTTACACGAAGTGTAATTTTAAACTTTGGAAAGTTTGTGATTCCACTTTCACAGGCTCCAGCTCTGAAGCGGTAAAAATACAACCCCACAAAAAAACCAAATAACACTCACTCAGCCCACGAGTGCCTTACTAATAGCTGGTATCGAGTTGCTTGTCATAACGCCTCGAGGCGATGTTAATAATCCCACCCACCCTACTTCCTCCAAGGCCCTCCTACAAGCTTCCCATTCACATTGCCTCTCACCAAGACTCAGACAGCTGCCAATTTGTCTGTACCTAAATCAGAATGGAGCGGTGTACTTCTGCCCACGCCTTGCAGTCAGGTTAAAGCTGCATAGTCCGATGAAGCATCACATTTTCAAAACCAAAGCAATTATCTAGAATTGATTTGACATATCTAACTTAGATACTGATGCACTTATTAAGCATTTGTTGCAACATATAAGGGAATAGTGAGGCAATTTAATATAGCCTATTAATGCTAGAGCCTATGGTGTCAGAGTTTTGGCATGCTTGCCAAAACAAATTTTAAATGTTTACACTTGAAATACCTCCAGAGTTAGCCAGTTAACATAAAGGTTACTTCAAACTAAAGTCTGGTAAATAATAACACTTAATTTAATATATTTACCTCAGAAAAATTAAAGAAACTCAAAACCATCGGACTACGCAACTTTAATGAATCAACGCATACACCCCACCCACCACCCACCCACCCTTCGCCCCCCCTCCCGGTCGCCAACCCCCAGGTCATATCGTGGGGACTTATCGGTTTCACAGGAGCTAAATGCGTCCCATGTTCCAAATTACCACGCGCGCGCCAACAAAGGAAATAATTATTTAAAAAAAGCAAAAATGTCCACATCCGTAACCCAGGTTCATAATACGATATGAGCAGCGGGCGCATGCGCGGGAAACTATCGAATTACACATTGGACCAGTCCGCATCTATGCGGAAAAAAGAGGGAAAACACGACTAGGATGAAAAGTGGGAGCGGAGGAAGGAGGGAAGCAAAGTGAGTAATATGAAATAGGGGAAGTGGGGAGGGATGAGTGTTAGGAAGAAGGGGGGGCCAAGGGGATTGTCTTTCAAAAATAATTATCCTTCACTGTGTATTTTCTTCATAAGACTATCGAAATCAATAGCGGGAAACTAAGCTGCAGTCCTGCTTGATGTGCCACGGAGTGGGTGGTTGGAATGCTGTAGATGAGCTTTCTGCAAGGCGCAGTTCATCTGTGACAGTGGCAGGTGTGTGACTCTGTGTGTCTTAGCCTGTGTGTGAGTTTGTGTGTGTGAGCTTGTGTGTTGTCTGTGTGAGAGTTTGTGTGTTTTCTGTGTGTGTGAGTTTATGTGTTTTCTGGTTGTGAGTTTGTGTGTTGTCCATGTGTATGAGTTTGTGAGTTGTCTGTGCGTGCGAGTTTGTGCATTGTCCGTGTGCGTGAGTTTGTGTGTTGTCTGTGTGTGTGAGTCTGCGTGTGAGTTTGTGTGTTGTCTGTGTGCGTGAGTTTGTGAGTTTGTGTGTTTTCTGTGTGTGTGAGTTTGTGTGTTGTCTGTGTGTGTGAGTTTGTGTGTTGTATGTGTGTGAGTTTGTGTGTTTGCTGTGTGTGTGAGTTTGTGTGTTGTCTGTGTGTGTTAGTTTGTGTGTTGTCTGTCTGTGTGAGTTTGTGTGTTGTCTGTGTGTGTTAGCTTGTGTGTTGTCTGAGTGCGTGAGTTTGTGTGTTGTCTGTCTGTGTGAGTTTGTGTTTTGTCTGTGTGTGAGTCTGTGCATGTGAGTTTGTGTGTTGTCTGTGTGTGTGAGTTTGTGTGTTGTCTTTGTGCGTTAGTTTGTGTGTTGTCTGTATGTGTGAGTTTGTGTGTTGTATGTGTGTGTGAGCTTGTGTGTTGTCTGTGTGGGTGAGTTTGTGTGTTGTCTGTCTGTGTGAGTTTGTGTGTTTGCTGTGTGTGTGAGTTTGTGTGTTGTCTGTGTGTGTTAGTTTGTGTGTTGTCTGTCTGTGTGAGATTGTGTGTTGTCTGTGTGTGTTAGCTTGTGTGTTGTCTGAGTGCGTGAGTTTGTGTGTTGTCTGTCTGTGTGAGTTTGCTTTTTGTCTGTGTGTGAGTCTGTGCGTGTGAGTTTGTGTGTGGTCTGTGTGTGTGAGTTTGTGTGTTGTCTTTGTGCGTTAGTTTGTGTGTTGTCTGTCTGTGTGAGTTTGTGTGTTGTATGTGTGTGTGAGCTTGTGTGTTGTCTGTGTGGGTGAGTTTGTGTGTTGTCTGTCTGTGTGAGTTTGTGTTTTGTCTGTGTGTGAGTCTGTGCGTGTGAGTTTGTGTGTTGTCTGGGTGTGTGAGTTTGTATGTTGTCTTTGTGCGTTAGTTTGTGTGTTGTCTGTCTGTGTGAGTTTGTGTGTTGTATGTGTGTGTGAGCTTGTGTTTTGTCTGTGTGGGTGAGTTTGTGTGTTGTCTGTCTGTGTGAGTTTGTGTTTTGTCTGTGTGTGAGTCTGTGTGTGTGAGTTTGCGTGTTGTCTGTGTGTGTAAGCTTGTGTGGTGTCTGTGTTTGTGAGATTGTGTGTTGTTTGTATGTGAGCCTGTGTGTGTGAGTTCGTGTGCATGAGTCAGTATGTCTGCATTTGTGTCTGAGTTTGTGTCTGAGTTTATGTGTAGTATATGTAGGGTTCAGGGTGAGTTTGTATATGTGTCTGCTTGTATGTGAATTTGGGTTTGTTATATATGGGGTTCTGTGTGTGAGTCTGTATGTGTATGTGTTCTCGTGTGAATTTGTGTGTGGCATATGTTGGATTCTGTGTGTGAGTTTGTATATGTATGTGTTAGTGTATGTGCTTGTGTGTGAGGTTGTCTGTGCTGTGTGTCCGTAGGAGTGCATATATATATGTGCTCTATAATTTATTATGGGAATATAAACAAGGACACTACCCCCTAGCAGTTCTCTCCCTTACTTACTCTATACCCTAATGTCACTAAGCTATTACTACCATAGGACTAGGTTAGTTCCTTCATTCTCCACTGCACTGCCACCTGTGAGCAGCTCATGACCGCATGATACCAGCTGCGCCTGGTCACTACCACTACCGCTCCCTCTCAGCAGGACGGATTTTAAAGAGAAGATTCCAGGTTCGGGTCCTGGCAAGTTCGCCAGCTCAGCAGGACGGACCGCTCCCTCTCAGCAGGACGGATTGGGTTTAAATTCTGTAATGCCGGAATTAAGTCTGTAATGTCCTGATGTCCTGATAGTCCTAATAGTCTGTAATGTCAGAGAGTCTCTGTGTCCCGTGTGGGAAAATTCATCCCGGACAGAGGTGTATTCCAGACGTAATACGGGAGGACGCTGCGGGGGAGCAGATCAGGGTCACACGAAAATTCTCAGCGATCAACATGACGTCTGGTGGATCGGGATCGGAGGACCGGGCGATGGAGGCGATCACTAAGGACGTCCAAGATATCGAGATCGACCAGGACGAAAAACTGATGCGGGAGGAAATAAGGAAGCTGGAGAGGGAGAAGAGGATGTCCGACCTCACCAAGCGACGGGACGCGCTCATACGGGAGCGGGACGGCCGGGAGGCGCCCGGTCCCCCCTCACCGGCGGGGGCCAGACCAGCCCCCGCCAACAAGACCCCGGCGACGGCAGTATCGCCGGCTACGGATAACGGACACTCATCATACGGGGAGGTCTCACGGAGGAGCCGGCACCGGAGGAGGCGCTCTCGGTCATGCAGCACGTCCGGATCCAGGAGCCGTACCAGGAGCAACTCAAGGAGGAGAAAAAGTAAGTGGTCGCTAAAACACTTCACTGAGGAGAAGAAGGAGGTGAAAAAAACTGTCGGTGTCCGAACTATATGAGGCGTCGGGCCGCTGGTTTGCCGGTCTGGATGGTGTAACTATTGCAGATGCCAAGGCCCTATTCGGGCACCTCTCTTTCATAGCATCTAAGGCTAAGCATGAGATTTTTAAGGACACGGCACACGTCCGTTATGACATGGCAGTCAGGAAAGTGGCTGAGAGTGATGGGTTCGCCGCCTTTACCAGTGGAAACACGGCGGCCAGTTTGCTCCACTATGGCCATGAGTCTATGAAACCCAGAGCAAAGAGCCTGGTAGGTGCCGCAACAACAAAAACGGGACGTGTATTTGAGCGTGAGGGCAAAAGGGCGTGCTTCAGATGGAACAGAGAGGGGGGTTGCAATACCGGCGAGGAGAAATGCGGTTTTGGCCATTGGTGTAGTCGGTGTGGAAGCAGGAGCCATGCCAGGATAAAATGTACCAAGGACTGACTGGACCCCGGGCAGGGCTACACCGGGCAGCCCGTGCAACATGCGGCCCGGGGGAAGTGCGGGGTTAGGGACGCTACCGCTGACCTGCATCCCAACCTTTTGGCGCGAACGCGCGCCACGGAGACGCGTGGGCCGGAGGCCTGCGCTACCCACGGGAGGTGCGGGGCCGGCGAGTGGGACGCCACCGCTGACCTGCATCCAGCAGTTTTGGCGCGAACATGCGCCGCTGACACGAGTAGACCGGAGGTCTGCCCCGACTGGGGAGGAGGCGGCATCGCTGGTAGCGATGGAGCCCACCCGGCCACCTACGGCGAAGACCGGAAGGATACCAGTGAAATACACAAAAAATTACACGGCGTACACACAGGAACGCAGGAAAGGGTGCATGCAGAGATGCAAAAAATCTTTCCCATCGCCGATGGCGGTGAGACCCGGCCGGTGGCCAGCTGCGCGGACCCGGGTGTGGGCACCGGCCCGCGTGTAAACAACGGCACGTGGGATGGGAGCCCTGGGGGGGCGTGGCCGGTGGCGGCCCCTGGGCATGCCGGTGAGACCCGGCCAGTGGCCAGCGGCGCGGACCCGGGTGTAGGCACCGGCCCGCGTGTAAACAATGACACGTGGGATGGGAGCCCCGGAGGGCGTGGCCGGTGGCCGCCCCGGGGCATCCCCCGGCGGAAAAAACTATGGGCTCGACCGGCCATCGCCAGCGATACAGGTGGGGGCCCCAGACGATGGGTACAGCGACCGGATGGACTGAGACCTGAATGGCTCCGGGTGGAGGATGGGGACCACGCAGACGAGCGGGTGTTCTCGGTCGAAGTGTCGGAACCCGGCGGGGACCACGCTATGGACTTTGGTGTCTGGGACAGGTGCATAGGAGGCGTATGTGGCTGCATACACAAAATTGAGGGGGTGATCTCCCAGATGAAGCCATGCAGGGTGTTCACAGAACTCTTCCTACGAGGAGACACCGACCCTGACGCCGAATACATACTGAAAGGGGTTTGTTTTGGTTTTATGGTCATAAACCACGATTGCACGGCGGCCTATGACTGTCCACACGGCAGGGGGGGGTGACAGCACCGACAGAGCCGCCATGTCGAAAAAACTCGACACGGAGATTGAAAGCGGTGCCCTGACGGTCGTCTCAGACCGCCCTACCTGCGTCCACAGGCTGTTCTGCATCCCCAAGGACGGGGGAGGAGTCAGGGGTATAGTGGACTGCAGTCGACCCGAGGGGGAGTCGGTGAACAATTACACGGATGGGGTGGCCGAAAAATTCTCATACAACAGCGTGGATGATGTGGCGGCCCTCATGCAGAGGGGGGACAGCCTCGCGACTATCGACATCCGGGATGCATACCGCGCGGTCAGCATCCACCCACGGGATCGCGAGAGGCAGGGGATATTCTGGGATTTCGGTGACAACCCTGTCTACCTCCGTGACAACAGGCTCTGCATGGGCCTAGCCTCCAGCCCATACGTGTTCAGCAAGCTCTCGGACTTCATAGTCCGCTGTGCGGTCCGCGAGGGGGCCGGTGAGGTTGTTAACTACCTTGACGACTTCTGCGTGGTGGCAAGGGACTTTGAGGTGGGGTGCGCCGCCCAAGCCAAACTGATCGCCATCCTGCGGAGGATGGGGTTCCACATCAGCTTCCGCAAGGTCACTTCCCCGGCCACCCGGACCAGGTTCCTGGGGATCGATATCGATACGGTGGCGCAGGAGATGTCACTACCCGAGGACAAGCTTGTCAAGATGACGGCAGCCCTGGGGGAGCTGGAGGGGAAGCGGAAGACCACGAGGGGCCGACTGGAGAGCCTGGCTGGTCTGCTGGCCCACTGCGCCAAGGTGGTCCGAGGCGGACGGACATTCTGTAGACGCATCTACGACACTGTGGGGGGGGTGGCAAAGCCGCACTTCAAGGTCCGCCTCTCCAGTGGTTTCCACGAGGATAGGAAGTGGTGGTTGGCCTTCGCGAGAAGGTTCAATGGGAAGGCCAAGATCATCGGCCGCCACACCCCGTACGTCTCCACATACAGTGATGCCTCTGGTGAGGGTTTTGGCACCATCCACGACCGGGACTGGAGGGTGGGGGCATTCGACAGGGAGGCCGATGACACAATCAGGCACCAGGTGGGCCACCATCATGCGCCCCCGGATGAGGCCTGCCGAGGAGCCCACATCAATGTACTGGAAATGTGGGCGGCGTTCTGCGCCTGCCAGACCTGGGGCCACCGATGGAAAGATAGCACGGTGGTGATGGTAACGGACAACGAGACAGTCCGGGCCGCCCTCACCACGGGCAGGTCGAGATCGAAGGGGGTGATGTACTTCATCCGGAGGCTCTTCTGGATAGCCACAGAGCACAATTTCGACATCCAATCTGTCCACGTGAGGAGCGCCGACAACACCATCTGCGATGCCCTGAGCCGTTGGAACGAAAAAGAGAGCAGGACCAGGGTGAGGGTGGCGGACGCCGCCCAGCTACTCTGCTGCAACCACATATTCATGGACCGTTTGCCTTACTCTACTTCCAGTTGCGGAGCTGCACAAGGAGAAACTGGCGATGCAACAGCAGTACTACGCTCCTAACTCGAGGACGACGAGAGGAGTCCAGGTGAGGCGATACCTGGACTTCATCGAGGAATTTGGGGGACATTTCCCTACCACGCCATGCCCGCCATCCCAGACGGCACTATACGCTGTGTGGCTGGCGCGAACACTCAGATACACATCGGTTTTGAATTACCTGAGTGGCTTAAACTTTTTCTTGAGATCGGAGGGCGCGGAGGCCATTGACTACAAGAGCTTCGAGTTGGCCTCTACCCTAAAAGGTATCAAGCGGGAGCGGGGTTGCCATCCCAGACAGGCAGCTCCCATACTACCAGGCATGCTCAGACGGATCTTCTCCGGCCTGACCTCCTCCGAGGGACACACCGCCTGGAGGGCGGCGGTCCTGTGCAGCTTCAGGGCGCTCCTGCGGAAGTGCCAGGTGACCTCCTCGGACTCAGCTCTACTCAGACGAGACTTTTCCTTCCTCCCCTGGGGGATGATGGTGAGGGTGCGCCGCTCCAAAACCATACAATTCTCGGAACGTGTGCTGGAGATTCCCGTGGCCCGTTGCCCAGACCTGTCGCTGTGTGCGGTCCACTGGACCGAGAGGCACTTCGGGCAGGTCCCGGCTGGACCCGATGACATGGCTTTCCGGATCCCGACGCCCGCAGGCTCATCGACACCCCTACTGTACTCAGGTTATCAGGGGATGCTGAAGCATTTCTGTGGTGTGGCGGGGCTGGACTCGGCTGATTACTCCTCACACTCCCTACGACGGGGGGGGTGGGGGGGGGGGTGTACCTTCCTGTCCATGTGCGGAGCCACACTAGAAGAACTCAGGGTGAGGGGGGACTGGGCGAGCGACACCATCTTTGCTTACCTCCAGACCCCCCTGAGTGTACGCATCATTAACGATATCAGGGTCTCCGCCTCCCTCTCCGGAGGTCCGGGGGCTGAATATCAAGACTATTAAGACTTCCGGGTTGGGGGGACCTTGGGGTCTCTTGGCAATAATATATTCCCGCCAGAGAATATATACTCTTTCTCAACCACTCCTGTCTTTTGTTATTCTGTTTCCAGGGGACTACTGTTTATGTGCTCTATAATCTATTATGGGAATATAAACAAGGACACTACCCCCTAGCAGTTCTCTCCCTTACTTACTCTATACCCTAATGTCACTAAGCTATTACTACCATAGGACTAGGTTAGTTCCTTCATTCTCCACTGCACTGCCACCTGTGAGCAGCTCATGACCGCATGATACCAGCTGCGCCTGGTCACTACCACTACCGCTCCCTCTCAGCAGGACGGATTTTAAATTTTTAGGTGGGCAATAATATATTCCCGCCAGAGAATATATACTCTTTCTCAACCACTCCTGTCTTTTGTTATTCTGTTTCCAGGGGACTACTGTTTATATATATATATATATATATATATATATATATATATATATATGAGTTTGTGTTTTAATTTGCGTTTGTCGTGGGTTAGTCTGTACATGTGAGTTTGTCTGTGAGTTTGTATGTAAGTTTGCGCATGTGTGTTCCTGTATGACTGTCTGTGTCTGCATATGCCCGTGTGAGTTTGTGGTTGAGCACATGTGGCTTCTGTGTGTGAACTGTACACAGTGAGACTATATGGCAGGTTCCGTTGGCCGCCTCCATAGATGTAAACAGCTTCACCTGTTGTCTCTGCAGAATCCTCCGAGGACATCTGCCTTCCTCTGTCTACATCTCACCTCCCCTATTTCACCCCACTCCCTCCCACACCCCCACCCCTCAACATATCCCTACTCTACACACACCCACGCACACTCAATTTTAGCACCAACTTCTCTGCAGGCACTGGTCAGAAGGGGAACTAAATACTGATAAAGTCATCAATATGGCGCCATGCTTCCCAGAACATCCCCTTCCTCTAACCATCCCTTCCCTCTCCTCCAACTACCCTAATCCCCCTCTCCTCCTCACCCCCTTCCTCTAACCATCCCTTTCCTCTCCTACAACTACCCTAATCCCCCTCTCCCCCTCACCCCCTTCCTCTATCCATCCCTTCCCTCTCCTACAACTACCCTAATCCCCCTCTCCCCCTCACCCCTTTCCTCTAACCATCCCTTCCCTCTCCTACAACTACCCTAATCCCCCTCTCCTCCTCACCCCTTTCCTCTAACCATCCCTTCCCTCTCCTACAACTACCCTAATCCCCCTCTCCCCCCTCACGCCCTTCCTCTATCCATCCCTTCCCTCTCCTACAACTACCCTAATCCCCCTCTCCCCCCCCACCCCTTCCTCTAACCATCCCTTCCCTCTCCTCCAACTACCCTAATGCCCCTCTCCTCCCCACCCCCTTCCTCTATCCATCCCTTCCCTCTGCTACAACTACCCTAATGCCCCTCCCCTACTCACCCCCCTTTCTCTAACCATCCCTTCCCTCTCCTCCAACTACCCTCATCCCCCTCTCCTCCTCACCCCCTTCCTCTAACCATCCCTTCCCTCTCCTACAACTACCGCAATCCTTCTCCCCTCCTCACCCCTTCCTCTAACCACCCCTTCCTTCTCCTCCAACTACCCTAATCCCCCTCCCCTCCTCACCCCCCCTTCCTCTATCCATCCCTTCCCTCTCCTACAACTACCCCAATCCCCCTCTCCTCCACACCCCTTCCTCTATCCATCCCTTCCCTCTCCTACAACTACCCTCATCCCCCTCCCCTCCTCACCCCCTTCCTCTAACCATCCCTTCCCTCTCCTGCAACTACCATAATCTCCCTCTCCTCCCCACCCCTTCCTCTACCCACCCCTTCCTTCTCCTCCAACTACCCTCATCCCCCTCCCCTCCTCACCCCCTCCTCTAACCATCCCTCCCCTCTCCTCTAACCACGCTCTCCCTCATCCCACGCATACATACCCTCTCCTGCTCATGGTCCTTGTCACTCTGGCTCTCTCCAACTGAACTCCAGCTGCTGCCAGTGTCAGCGATGGCGCGACCCCCTAGTCTTCCCTCCTCTCCCGAACATTACCGCCCATTGGTAACGGGCTTTTTCGCCAATGCAGCTTGGGGATCGGACACTTCTGTCCACCTGATTGTGTTACAAACTTTGTCTGTTACCTCCACATCCTTGTCGATTCATTCCTTATCGAATCCTCATGTAATGTGAGGCAGTCTTTGAACGTACACTAGGTGTACAGAGTATACGTATGACTTCTCACCATTTGCCATTATCACCGTAAATCTTTCCGTGGATGCAGAGAGACTGATAGACAGAGGAAGAAGGAGAGGGATAAAGAGAAGCGCAATTGATCAAGAACACTCGCCTTTTCTATGCGCATGCATAGTTTCTTACTCTTAGAGGCTGTAATGCACACCCGCTACTATCAATATAGTCACCAAAGATTTGTTCTCTGCGGTTTTGGATGGCTTTCTACATTACTGCACATATACCAATGCTAGCACAGAAATAGGGCATTGGTAATATACAACTCACACACATTAATATGACAATTAAGCTATGACCGACTAAGCTATGCAGACATATGACCGACTAAGCTATGCAGAAATGACACTTTCTGGAAGGTTGTGATCATCATGGTGTCGGTCGCGATGCGACAAAGACTGCTTTCATTACTTGACTGCCGCTCTCCATTTAGCTCTCTGTTGTGAGAGTTGCGTCCATGAGTCGGTCTTAATGTCTCTCAGCTTCAGGTTTCTCTTGATGGTATCCCTGAACCGGAGACGGGGGCGCCCTCTCTTTCTGTAGCCAGAAGACAGTTGAGAATAGAGGATCTGCTTTGGTAGCCTGTCTGATGACATCCTCATGAGGTGTCCAGTCCACCGGAGATTCTTTTTGATCAGAAGATCTTCCATAGAGGGCAGCCCCATCTGTTCGAGTATTTCCTTATTCGTTCGAGTATTTCCTTATTTATATAAATAGTATGAGAAAATAACGGCTATTTGATGCCTGTATGGGGTAGGTTGAGCAACATGAGGACCAATTGTCTCACCTAGCAGAAAAGCCTAGTGGAGGGGTGTTGTGTGGTTTATATATGTGATGCATATGCAAGTATGCGAGTATAAAGGCATAATATCTATCTCAACCCACTTTATTGCTTTGTCTTATATATATTCATGATTTCTAACTAAGCTCCTGGTTAGTAACTGAGCCAACACTGGCAGTCGTTGGAAATGCTAGAAAGTGGATCAGCCTCCTAATTGGCAACGTCAGCACTTTCGTATAGTGCCCCAGTGGAACCTAATGACCGTGGTATTGAGATAAAATCGTGCTAATTGTCACTAATTTACAGGCTTTTAATATTAACCCGGTAGTAGGAGTGATTCTATGGGAATAATGACGCTCAGATTAATAATGACAATCATGCGTGTTTTGAACTGGGCCTGCATTGTCCGGGACACGTGCTTTCACGTGATAGCAAACACAACGAAACAGTGCACAGGATTCCCGCTAGGTGTCAGTTATCAGTGTATTTGTGAACCTTTCTTTCCACACAGTTACGACAATAGACGATTTCCACCACCAATCCACTTTCTGATGGGAGTAGAAAGAATTAACGTTGTGGGTAGCAGCGAAATGTGCTACGTGCTCTGTGGAAAATGTTGTAAAGAGGATTTCCATCACCAACTCACCCACTGCTGGTAGTGGAAAGAACCAAACATGGGTAGCAGTTCACTGTAGGAAAGGTTGTACTTGTAGAGATGATTTCCTCCATCAGTGGAAACAGCCAATGTGGTTGGTAGAATACAGGTCACGGCAATTACTTTCCAGAAGAAAAGGTCAATTCATGCGTCGAGTTTGGGACTATTGCTTCATGAAGTTGTCTGCAGGTGTCGCTGGTATACAGCGGGAAGCAGGGATGTTCCATTGTTTAAAGGCACACAACATGCTAACACCAGTCATACTGCACCACCACCACCACCACCACCACTAGAACCACCACTACCACTACCACCACCACCACCACTACCACCACCACTACCACCACCACCACTACCACCACCACCAGTCCCAGGGTTGAAGAGCAGGAGACAAAGGCTGACACAGCAAAGCACCCAAACAATTCAAACGAGGCGCCCCCACCTCATTCTGCCACCGTCTGCCGTCACAGAGCCGACCTACGTCGGCCACTGCTTCCCCACCCCGCAGGCACTCGACTGTCACGGCAGGGCACCCCACACTAACACATCACCAACCAGCTCCGCCAACATAAGGTGCTTTGTGTGACTGCCTTCTGTTCGGCGGGATGTACCCGTCCAGTGGTTATTACCTCGCGTTCTAGTGTTTTGTTGTCATGAACTTGCGATTTAAGAGTTCAAATAGACGCTATCCGTGGTGTACAAATGCAATGCTTGCTCTCTCTATATATATATATATATTTATATTCATTTTGCTATGTACCCATATATTATCTGCAAGAACAGTCTGAGTGATGTGTCCTGTACATGCTGTAGATTATTATTTTCTTCTTTTTCTTCGTGTTCTTCTTGTTTCTAATTTGTATAATTAAGCAGGAATATTCGATGGCATCGAACAAATAAACCTCCAGAAGAACACCTCCCCTAAAAAAGAAACCCACATATTAACCGGAGCTACGGCAGTAGTGTTACAAAATAATTGTTTCAAATTAGAGAAAAATTGGGTGACAATTTGTTTTAAAAGTGAGAGGCTTATATATGACAATGTTGCAATATGTACTATGCAATTAGACCCACTCCCACCCACCCACACCCACCGACTCTCTACCTCACGCCGACATCCCCCTTCCAACCCACAATCCCACTCTCCCACACACACATACACACACGCGCAATTCCTCCACGACCCTCAGCGCAACCTGGTGGGAAACGCATGAATCATTCAGTTAACCTTTTGGGTGCCCAAGTGCATCCTCATGTGCGCACAACTCACATTCCCACTACCCGGCACAAAAGCCTCAAGGAACTATACACAAAAGCTTGAGCTCATCAACCAAGATACCCTTAAGGTAATGGTGATCACCCTAATCACATTGCCACACATGGTGACGCAGATCGTGACACACACCGCGAGACACATCGGGACATACACCACAATACAGCCCACATAGGCTCGTATCCTGCAGTTTACCACTGTTCACATTTTTCTATCGGTGTAGAATCATGTGAGTCAATCAATCAGCTTCTGGGCATTTAAATATTTGACTGACAGCTGAGCTGGTTGTCTTTAGTTCTGCGAGATCTGACAACCCAATTCAGATATTGAGGTCACAGCCCCCCCCCCCCCACCATCCCCACCTCCCTCAACCTATACGCAGTTTCTGTAGATGATGGAGTAATACTCTCATGGAGGGGTGATGCAAATAGGAAATATTGCGCCTAGAGCATGATTTGATCCCACTTCTCGCTATTCTAGACTATCTAGCATTAGACTATCTAGGATTCCTGATTCAATCACACTATCCATACCTACCTGTCTATGTGATTCCTTGCCTGAGAAATCAGTGCAGACAATTATACTCATCCCCCTATAGTCATAAGTCCTTTAATTGGTTTACATCCATAAATCATTGAATACTTATGATTGCATGCATACAGGCAGTTCACTTATATATATATATATATATATATATACAGGGTAGGTTCATCAACCATACAGTGTGTAGCTTGTATAGGATCTTGGTCAGAGCACAGTATCATGGGGGTGACGAAAATGGGAAATTTGTAGGTCCAGCAGGATTTGAAAACATCATTCTTGTCATTCTGGGATATCGGCCTAATCATTAGACTATCTAGGCTACGTGATGCAATCACCGTACCCGTGGCTACACATAGTTGGGTTCTTCGTCTAAGAGGGCAGTGAAGACTACATTACTATTACAGCCTGCTGCCTGTATAGTTTGTGTAGCTACACTGAACAGCCTTTACCACCCTATAAACACTCGAGTCATCTGCACAAGTCCAGTTGATCATATGACTCTTCTACTTATTGAATGTATCCGAACAGCTTACCTCCTAGAAATGGTATTTAATCATCTCTTGAGTGGAGATATTCACATAGAGTTCTGACTAAAGTCAAATTCAGAAGCATTGCGCTTAGTTACTCCGAATGAATGTCTGAATTGTAAATACATTAATTTACACCTCTAATAAACGGTTGACCTTTATCGTGACAATTTAGCACTTCACTGGAATTGAAATGAGTGTATGTTATTGTAATATCTGCTGATAAATGCCTTATTATCAGCATATATTTAATGTGAATAACCTTATATCATCACCTGAGTATTACTCTTACCATTGTTAAGCTGGACCAATTAATGTCATCATTATAGAATTCCATGGTGTTATCCTATATATTTGAGTTTAAATTGTATTTAATGGCACTCATTTATATACCTAATTTATGTTTAACAAAATCACACTTTTAGAAGTGCATTGCTGCTGACAACAGAACTTTATTCAATAAATAAATATTATTTACCAAAAAATGACCTAACCCTAAATTGAGAGGTGAATCACCCACCAGATGCGAGGAAACAATTATTACACGAAACGCAGATCTGCCTCTCGTTGATTTGTTGTTAGGACAATGCCTGAAAAGACCGCTATTTCACGACACCACCCGGCACCCCACAACTGATTACAGGAATTAGCTTTTAGGCGGATCCTATCAAGTGATAAAACACGGTTCCTGACAGAGCCTTGTTTTATCGGTGGTTTAAATTTCCTCTCAGGAGGAACAATAATCAGGTGGGCTGCTTTTTCCCCGCTCTCCCGAGCCGTGCCCGGCTACAGGGGCATGAATCACTCTCGGTTTAGGGTTCGCTCGCGAGTGCTGAGTGGGTTTACATGGGAGGAGTCTGTTTCTTACGTGATGTCGGCTTTGTTGCAGATGCATGGCGGATAACCGGTTAAATAACAATGCTCTTTGTTTGGGCAGAGTGAGTGCAGGGGCGTAGCTAGGCAAACGCGCACACGCCAAAACGTCCACATCGTTTTGTCAACAACAACAACATTAAAAAATAATAAAGAGAGAGAGAGAGAGGGGAGGGTTTCTTAGATATGATTTCATATTCGGAAGGGTGTGACACCGTAAGCGGCCCCCTAAACCCCCTGCTGAAATTAGGAGTACACATCGTTAAAGGTCTAGCTACACCCCTGGAGTGTGTAACATTACTTGTCTAACACTCCCCTCCACCGCACTCAAGGAGCGTGCTGAGTCATGTGCGTGGACAGTCAAAACTATTCCTTTTTATTCGATCTGATGAATTGTAAATTAGTTCAGTTCCCCCGACTCCCTAACTCTATCTCAGACACACCCTCACTTATCTCAACGTACAAACATGCATACCCTCCAAATGCTCCCATGAGGCAGTTCCCCCCTTATGGCGCATTTCCTGCCGCGCCTCTTTAACACCTGCCAGGCCTGAGCTGCTCGTTAGCCCGCCGCGAGCAGCTCAGTCACTAAGTTATGAGAGCTCCTCCTCACCTTGTGATTGGAAATCTGAGCAGGCGCCGGTCACCCGGTCGGCCGGTCAGCCGGGCGCCGGTGCGGGCCGCCACCGCCCCGAGCAATATGCCCGTGTCACCCGGGGTCAGGTAAGTCGTGAGCCTCCCCCGGGGCAACGCCCTCCCCACTCCCACCAAACCCACCAACCACACACCCACCTCCAGCCGTGAGCAGCTCAGTGTGGCCGATCTCCAGTAATTGGATGGTTCCCATTACGCTGACCGGCGTCCCGGCGCCCCGACACCCGGCGTATGCCACATGCGCCGGCGATGAATCAAATGCCGCCGAGCAGGTACGCGGCACAGGTGAGCCATCCGGAGCACGGTGACGCCGCGTCCGACGCTGATGACGTCACAGGGTTATGACAGCGAGCTGACGACGTCAGAGGACTAGTGGCGCCGCCGCTGTGAGGAGTGGCGTGGTGGCGTAATGGGTGGCGATAAACAAAAGGAAGGGCTGCCTGAGACTGTTATAATGAGGGCATTCTTCACAGGTGCCCGGCCGCCGGCCGACACCTAATGGCGGCAGTCGGCCTGACAGCCTAGACAACGGCCTATTCATCTGGGGCTGGTCGGCTTGCCGCCAGCAGCTTCTCCAGAAGGGAATACCAGACTGCAAGACTGATGGCCACCTGGAGGTAGCCACCCCCTCTCTGTGTATCCCCCGTCCCCGCCCCCCCCCCCCCCAGACACACACTCACCACCCGCTCCTCACACTCACATTAACACCCACACTCACACTCATACCTAACCCAGGGCGGTGCCTCTCTCCCTATAATCTCCCCTCGCCCCACTTCCCCACTCCTCACACTCAATCTAATATCCATTGTCACCGTCATACTCACACTAACACCCACACCCACACCCACACCCACACTCACACTCATACCTAACCGAGGGCGGTGCCTCTCTCCCGACAATCTCCCCTCGCCCCACTTCCCCACTCCTCACACTCACTCTAATATCCATTGTCACACTCATACTCACAGTAACACCCACACCAACACTCACACTCATACCTAATGCAGGGGGTGTCTATCGGTCTATTATCTCTCCTCCATCTACCACTCCTCTCCTCACACTCATACTAATACCCACACTTACACTGAGACCCACACTCACACTCATACTCAACCCAGTGTGGTTCCTCTCTCCCTATAATGTCTCCTCCCTCCACCTCCACACTCCCCAAACTCAGTGTAAGGGTGGTGATGAGTGGTCACACACCACTACACGTTAATGTACGGGTGGTGGTGATTGGTCACACACCACTGCACATTTATGTACGGGTGGTGGTGAGTGGTCACACACCACTGCACGTTAATGTATGGGCGGTGGTGAGTGGTCAAACACCACTGCACGTTAATGTAAGGGTGGTGGTGAGTGGTCACACACCACTGCACGTTAATGTACTTGTGGTGGTGAGTGGTTACACACCACTGCACGTTAATGTACGTGTGGTGGTGAGTGGTCACACAACACTGCACGTTAATGTAGTGTGGTGGTGAGTGGTCACACACCACTGCACATTAATGTATGGGTGGTGGTGAGTGGTCACACAACACTGCACGTTAATGTACGGGTGGTGGTGAGTGGTCACACAACACTGCACATTAATGTGAGGGTGGTGGTGGGTGGTCATGCACCACTGCATGTCAATGTA
Source organism: Branchipolynoe longqiensis (assembly GCA_030323885.1). NCBI lineage: Eukaryota > Metazoa > Annelida > Polychaeta > Phyllodocida > Polynoidae > Branchipolynoe > Branchipolynoe longqiensis. Next base: position 16,680,696 of record CM059187.1, on the reverse strand, counting down.
AGGGTGGTGGTGAGTGGTCACACACCACTGCATATTAATGTGATGGTGGTGGTGGGTGGTCATGCACCAGTTCAGGTTAATGTGAGAGTGGTGGTGGGTGGTCACGCACTACTGCACGTTAATGTGAACCACCCACACCCAGACTCACACTAACACTCACACCCACACTCACCTCGGAGTAGCGCCTCTCTCCCTATTATCTCCCCTCCCTCCACATCCCCACTCCTCACACTCACACCCACACTGACACCCACCCTCACCCCTACATTCATACCCACACTGACACCCCACACTCATACCCACACTCACACCCACACTCACACCCACTCTCACACCCGCAATATCTCCTCCCTCCACCTCCACACCCCCACCCTCAGACTAACACCCACACCCACATTCACCTCGGAGTAGTGCCTCTCTCCCTATTATCTCCGCTCCCTCTACATCCCCACTCCTCTCACTCACACCCACACTCACACCAACACTCTCACCCACATCTGCACCCACACTCACAACCACTCACACCCACAATCACACCCACACTCACTCCCATACTCACCCCCACATTCGCAACCACAGTCATACCCTCACTTACACCCACACTCACACCTATACTTACACCCAGTCACACTCACACCCACACTCACACTACGCCCACACTCACACCCACACTCACACCCGCACCCACACTCACACCCACACTCACACTCACACGCACACGCACACCCACACTCACACCCACACTCAAATCCACACAACCTACCATGCACACCCACACTCACACCCACACCCACACCCACACCCACACTCACACTCACACCCACACTCACACAACCTGCCGCGCACACCCACACTCACACTCACACCCACACCCACACTCACACCCACACTCACACACCCACACTCACACCAACACTCACACCCGCACTCACATCCACACTCACACACCCACACTCACACCAACACTCACACCCACACTCACAATCACACTCACACTCACTCGCACACTCACCCCCACATTCGCAACCACAGTCATACCCTCACTTACACCCACACTCACACCTATACTTACACCCAGTCACACTGACACCCACACTCACACTAACACCCCCACCCACACTGACACCCACACTCACACTCACACCCACACCCACACCCACACTCACACGCACACGCATACCCACACTCACACCCACACTCACACTCACATCCACACAACCTGCCACGCACACCCACACTCATACCCACACCCACACCCACACTCACACTCAGACCCACACCCACACTCACACACCCACACTCACACCCACACTCACACCCACACTCACACTTAAACCCACACCCAAACTCACACCCACACTCACACCCACACCCACACTCACACTCACACTCACACCCACACTCACACCCACACTCACACTCACACTCACACCCACACCCACACCCACACTCACACTCACACCCACACCCACACCCACACTCACACCCACACTCACACTCACACCCACACTCACACCCACACCCACACACACTCACACTCACACCCACATCCACACCCACACCCACACTCACACCCACACTCACACTCACACCCACACTCACACCCACACTCACACGCACACTCAAACGCACACCCACACTCACACGCACACTCACACCCACACTCACACCCACACCCACACTCACACCCACACTCACACCCACACTCACACTCACACCCACATTCACACGCACACTCAAATGCACACGCACACCCACACTCACACACACACTCACACTCACACTCACACCCACACTCACACCCACACTCACACCCACACTCACACCCACACTCACACCCACACCCACACTCATACCCTCACTCACACCCACACTCCCCGGGGCGGTGCCGTCCTGGGTCCTGCTGTACCCTGCTGGAGGGAAGGGGCAACACCGCCCATAACTCACACATACGGGACGTGGCAGGGCGCATCGGCCTGCCAGACAGGGTGTATAGGCTAGCAGAGCTCTGCAACAACCTTTTCTTTCTTTTTTACTAAATATATTTTATTCAGCGAATAATGTCTTTTGTCAGCGCCAAAGCAATGGTCTTCCAGCAGTTCATTACAATTTGTTGGTACATAAATGACAATATCAGTTGCAATAATAACCACATGAAAATCCTGTTTGATAATAGAAGCATAATATAAATTGACTATTAGTTGTAATAGTAACTGCATACAATTCTAGTTCAATATATGCATTATGCACTTGGTAAGCATGCATCACATGGTATTGCATGATTCTAGAATTGTCTTTAAACACCTTTTTCTTCCTTCCTTTGCTTTCTCTCTTCTTTTTTCAAAAAGATATAACATATCTCCAATACATATATGTAGATATTATATTGTAAATATGCAAATCAGTCGATCCAATCACCAATACCAAATGCGAGAAACCTGCCCATTTTTTAATCGCATCACAAGTATTCCGTATTGTGTGGCCTAATGATGGGATCGGAAGTCTGAGATTGCAGTGGGGACTTACATCAGACAGGTTTTATGTCAATTTAAAGGAAAATGTTAAGTAATAGGTTTTGAAAGAAGGTGTTGTAGGGGTGGGGTAGATGTGGGAAGGGGATCAGCATGCCGGTCTGTGTAGTGCATTTCAGAACATGTATGTACAAGGGTCAGGGCAAGGATGGCCTTTAGAATACCTATAACTGTGTAGGGGTCTGACAGGCATGGTGTATTTTCATTAAGTTATTTAATTCAAGGAGACGTGTGGACTGTCTTGTCTCCACTGGAAGTTTATTCCATAATGTCATCATCATCATCATGCTGTCGGTCGCGATGCGACAAAGACTGCTTTCATTACTTGACTGCCGCTCTCCATTTACATTTCATGAAAGCTGCCTGCAAAAGTGTTGAAGTGCTGCTGGCTTTTGCAAGTTACCAGCGGCACTCTCTCGGGGAGCAAATAGAGGTTTCACACCGGCAAGAACATGTCAAGACAGGCGCAAAACTATTTGTCCCTGCAGTGGCTGGTCGGGAGATGTTGGGAGTTCCATTCATCAACCGCCCTTAATGCTGCCACAGTGACATGGTTTTCTGTTTAGGGTTTGCTCCCTTAGCCTTCGGTTCTGTCAAGGACCTGTACCACAAGGCAGTGGTTTAGAACTCTGCAAGGCAGGGGCATCAAACTCCCTGAGGTATTCCATAATGTGCCACCTCTGTAAATCAGTGCTTTAGTCAGCTTGTTTGTTAGTGGCTTGGGTATTTTTAGAAGTGTAGCATCGCTCTGTCTTCCTGCGCACACAGTCGCTTTGGCAGGGTCCACATATATGGAATTCAAGGCTTTTCAAGGCTGTTTTCAAGACTATTTTCATTCGGATTTGAGGAAAAAACAATGATAGCAAATGACGATTCCAGACGAGGCCTTGAAATAGGGCAAATGAAGTTCAAGACTTTTCAAGACTTTCCAGGCCCTGTACGGAGTCTGCTTTGAGACCATTGCTGTTGGTCATTTTGGGGTTCAATGTCCTAGCAACATCTAAAGTGATATCAGGATGGATACACCGACTAATGCCATTGCGCTCTCATCACTGGGATTAATTGCACTGGCACCATGACTCAATATCCCACTCAGTCATATTATCCAGATATCAAGCACAACTTGTGCTTGCCCTATCCTAGCAATGCCTAGTACCAGGCTAGGTAGCGCCAAGTATCAGTTTTGAGAGTCATTCATTTTAGTCGGCGAAGGTTTGAACGCGTGACCTTCTACGTGGGAAGCCAGCCTGCACCTTTACTGATTCGGCCACCTGGTCCCGTGTGCTTTTAAACCACTCTGCGTACATGATAAATAACCAGTCCTCAGAGCGCCGTGCAAATCAGTCATCCGGGCTCTGTACAGTCATCCACTGTGCAGCACAGCGGTCACAGTGCCGGGCAGGTTTAGTTGCTATCCAAGCCATGTAAAGCTGCCTAGTCCGATGAACGATTGAAAACATTTGATTCTATATATCTAACTTAGATACTGATGCACTTATCAACCATTTGTTGCCACATAGAAGGGAATACTGAGGTCAAATTAAAAGAACATGTTACTGCAGAAGCCTATGGTGTCAGAGTTTTGGCATGCTTGCCAAAACTAATTTTACACATTTGCACTTTAAATAATTAAAAAGTTAGCTATATAAAATAAAAGTTACTTCAAACTAAAGTATGGTAGATTATAACAATCAATTAAAAATAGTTATCTCATGGAAATGACGGAAACTCAATACCATCGGACTATGCAACTAAAAAAACAACAACAAAAACTCCTCCACCTCACCTCTTTTTGTAATCTTTAAAAAAAAAAGTAAATCCTCGAATAAAGTATGAATGCTATTAAATTACATTTCAAATGGATATTAAATTTTCTAATAAAAAGAAATAGGATAAATCTGATTCAGTGAAATAATTACAAGGCAGTAAAGGTTTATTGTAAACGACATCGGAGAAACCTGAGACAAGCCCTAAGGTGAAAAGAAAAAAAGACAAAAGATAAAAGATAATAAAAGGTAGATGGGTGGAATGGCGATAAGTTGGCTGAGCTCGCCAGGAAGTGAAGGGTGTCCTGGTGGGTGAAAGGGTGGTGAAAGGGTGGTAACCATAGCAGCCAATCAGGTGAGGGCAGGATAGGCAACCCACAGAGGGGAGATGGAAGGTGGTTTCGTATAATATATAATTTGACAATTGTGACCAATTTGGTAAAAGAAAGTCAAAAGGAAGGGGAGGGGGTATTGTGGGTAATATATGACCTGACACTTCCGAAGCCTTGGCCAAGGTACAGGGAACCACGACGGCCATCCGTTATAGGATGAAGGGCTTGAATTCTTAGGCGTCACCGTGCTGGGGTCTACTTGGCAGGATGCGATCTGCGGTACGCTCATAGTGGAATGTATGGATGCCCGGGGCATCGTGAGTATCCTGCCACGAGCTTTGAGCTTTCTGGTGGACAGCAATGAGTGTCTCGCCATTTTCCAGGGGTCAAGACTGACTTCAGGATGGTCAATGCAGGAAGGCCGGTGGAAGCTTGGATACCATGTGGTTTGCTCGGAAATACAGCTCAGGGTTGCCAACATTGGAAAATGAACACCCGGAAGATCTTAAGGCATGTTATAATAGGGCGTCTGGGGTACTCACCCAGAACATTAGTAAAATCTCTTTGGTTCAATTTGGACACACGAATCTGCAAGATTGATAAATATTACTATATTAATGGAATTGCAGGGTTGCCAACATGCCAACATTGGAATATGAGAAACCGAAAGATCGGCGTAAGGTGATGATGGGGACATAAAATATTGTACACCTTACGGCGAACCCGTAAGGGTTGGCAACCCTGACAGGTCGACGGCGAGCCGAGTACTGTTCGCCCGAGGGCTGGGGGCCCAAGGCAGCCAGTCGAGGCCAAGGAGAGCGATCCTGGGCCGAGGGACGCAGTGACGGTGATTCCCGACTAAAAACTCAATTTTAGGGCTAAAACGAGCCGATTACGATTGCGATTCGCGATTCGAAAAATGAATCGGCCTGTTTTCAGTTTTAAGCGGGTCGGGTCGAGTCGCGAGTTTTAGTGTGCGAATCGTAAATGGTAGGTGTGTACTTGGCATTAGAGGTTGGTGCTGTATGGTGCGACGAAGTGCCTGGTCATGGTGCATGGCCCGCCAAAGCAAGGACGGGTGTATCCCATGTTTGGCTGGAGTTGTGACGCCGAAAGGCAAGAGGGGGTGGCATGGGTTAGTGGTGTCGGTGATGGTGTGGTGGCGGTGGTTTGGTGTGGTGTGAATGGTGGGGGTGGAACTGGTGTGGTCGGGACTGATAAGAATCCCAGTAGTCATGGTGGCGTGGAGGTTGGGTAGTCGAAACAAAAGATGTTGACATGGATGCCTTGGGTGCCGTGGTTGACAAAGATCTCCTGACGATCGTAAAGAGACATACATTGTTTTGGCCAGACATGATGAACGTGAAATATGGCCATACCACTCTTACAATGAAGAGTGAAAGGTGAAGAAAACAATGCAGACAAAGGAAGAGGTGGGAAGACAACATCAGGGAATGGACAGGCCTTGAGTTCCACAAGTTCCAGAGGGGAGTGGAGAACAGGAGGAAATGGAGACAACTGGTTGTAATGTCATCTGTGGTGCCTGAACAAACCTCGCGGTAAAGCAATTGATGAGGATGATGATACTGATAATGTAGGCGAAAGGGTGGTAGGTTGCTGGTGGTGGTCAGCTTCTTTAGATGGTTGTTCCTTCATCCAACTGATATCTTGTGGTTACCAGAAGTCTAGCCTGCATTATACTGGAAGGCAGCAAGGAAGCTTAGGCCTACTGAGGGTGCCAGGGTTGGAGTTGTTGCCATTAATCCTGCAGTATCAGTAAGGTTGCTTAGTTCTGTGGAAAAACAGTGCTGCTTTTCCTTCACTTATGCGTTCATTTGACAGTGGTGTTCACGCATTGCCGTGATGACAGGGTGGAGATTGGCTATCTTTGAGGCCTCTAGGTTTTGAGTCCTTACAGCCCTGTCTGTAGCCTGGTGGTGGCAGTGTAATGCCCCGATCACATACATGTTAGGGACGTAGGTGAATGTAGGTGAACGTAGTCGAGGCTAGCGTGGGTCACACATGGTGTAAGTACATTAAACTACATTGAAATATGTTAAGGTACGGCAGGTTTGGGTATGGATAAATATGTTATGATATGGATAAATACGTTACAGTACAGTTAGATATGTTACGGCGCGCTGCCGGTACATTCAATTACGTTAGCCTCCACTACATTCGCCTATGTCCACTAACAGCTATCTGACCAGGGCTTTGTCCAAGTATGCTAGAGTATGCTAAAGTACGCTAGAGTATGCTTGCGTGTGCTAGAGTGTGCTAGAGTGTGCTAGAGTGTGCTAGAGCACTCTAGAATATGCTAGAGTATGCTAGAGTATACTAGAGTATGCTAGAGTATGCTAGAGTATACTAGCGTACACTAGAGTACGTTAGCATCACAGATGCAAATTCAGCCTCTAACATAGTGCTCTTTTGAACATGTCCAAAAATTAAATCAGACCTCATGGCTCACCCATGTTATTACCAAGTTAACGTCATGGCCAAGTATGGAGGATGGTACATTCAAGTACATTCAACTATGTTCAACTATGTTCAACTAAGTTAAACTACGTTCAACTACGTTAGCCTCCACTACGTTCAACTACGTCCACTAATGTGTATGTGACCGGGGCATCAGTTTGTCAACACACATAGGCATGCGACAATCGGTACGGGTTGGTGGCTGCTAAGACTTTGTTGAATTATGCCCATGCATTGTGGAGTAGTAGAAGAGAGCACAATTATGTTCGCTCCTGTCATCGCCTCAGTAGGAAGTGAAGCGTTGAAGGCTGAGGTCAGTCTGACAGATAAAAGGACAAAAAACTCAGCAGCCAATCAGAAGGCAGCCAGCTAGGCAACCTGGGGAGGCAGTGGAGGACGGTCTCTCTTGCTATTTCTATGCTGATATCACACACAATTTGATCGTTGTTCTATGATGAATGAAGAATTTCTTTAATTTACTGAGGAATCATAATATATTTAATTTAGTTAGTTAATATATTTATTTTCGTCGGTAGGTTCGCTTCATCGTAAATTTGCACGTTTATTTGTCAGAATGAAACTGTTATTCATAAAGTTAGGATCATTGAAGGTGAACTCCAGGTAAGCCTGCAGGTCGTATCTTACTGATTGTCTAACATCATCGATAGAGCTTCACTGATAACACATATTGTGGTTGAATTCAGCATTTCCTAGTGGTTGGTTGTTGGCGTTTTATATCCTGGCAACATCTCAGATCATATCAGGACGGGTACCGACTTGTGACAGTGCGCACTTATAATGACTTCATAGTGCTTCCCCACTGGGAGACCACGCCACCAGCACCATGACCCCACTGAGTCACATTATTTTGACACATCCTTGCCCTATCCTAATAATGCTGAATGCCTGGCTAGGAAGCAACAAGTATATATTTTTAAGTCATTGGTTTGACTCGACCAGAATTCTAATCCTACGATCAACTCATTCGGCTATCCCGTCTGGTCCTTCATTAGTGCTCTCTGGGAGGTATTTAGTACCAGGGATCTTTGGAGTCGAACTGTTCGGTTGTAATCATACAAATGACACTCTTAGACACGATAATATTTGACACAGGAACAGAGCGCATCTATTTACTGCTATGGTATCCAAAGAGAATATCATCTGGCTCATCGAGCATTTGAGTGCTTAGCAAGTACTCTGCTGCTATATGAAAAAAATACACTTTTATTCCTCAAAGAAAATGTACATGGATTCTTCCATTGAAGACGTCAATATAAGCGTATGGAACTCGTCATGGAATTATATATATATATATATTAGTTGATTGTGAAGATGGTCACTTATCTGTACATATAACCGGAAGGATTGGTGTAGTCCGTTGAGGAGGGGACTGTCAGAAAACCAACTTACCTACAACAAGAGGGAAAACAGAGGTTAGCATGGCATTATTTGGTGTGATGTGTGAGCAGTTTTCTATATCAATTCCGACAAATCACTAAGGAAAAAAACCCAACATTATTATTACAATTTACCTTACTGCAATTAGATTTAAATAAAGTATTGCCCTAATGACAAAGAACATATAACTGTTCCTTAATGTGCATGTAACCGCATTCCACTGCAAGAAGCCGGTGACAACCTGCACCACAATTAGCATACCCGTCATTATTTAGGCCAGGAAAGGCCTTGCGCATTAGGCATTCCGGGCCGCGTGCGAGCTAGAGAATAGACAAATGTAAATGATATAGGCGGCAGCCCGCACAGTGGCTGGTACCCGCCCTACACAGGGCGAGAAGGCCCGCAGCCGGGCCGCCACTCCGCCACCTTAAATTCAACCCAGCAACATTTCATTTGCGTCAAATCGTCCTGATTTTCCACCAATTTGACACACTGATTGAGTTCAGAGGACGCATTCCCGGGGCGCGTGTGTGGGTGTGTGTGGGGAATGGTGTTGGTCTCGTCTCAATGGCGGCGTCCGAGCTATATAGCGGCGCACATAATAAGCGGATCTTTCTGACACCAAAGGCCGCTTTAGGGACATTTAACTGCGTCAATAATCAGAAAATCTGCCCAGCCCATCGCTCAGGAGAACCCGATTGCGAATGTAACCAACAGACAGGGGGCAGCAACCCAGGCCACTTCCAGCCGCACTCACACCCATCGAGCTTTGTTTGTACCACCAGCATACTGGCTGCCACCCTCGCCCACCCACCCACCTGGCTACTCACCCAACAACCGTCTCATCAAGACGCAATGCAGAATTACCCGAGTGCCGGACATATTTTGTGAATACAATTAATCAGCTTTCAACTTATCCGCATTTCCACAGGTGCAGCGCTCCAAACTCACATACACTATATATATAGTGGGTCTGGTCACCTCAGTGTGTCTCGACCGGTCAGTGCATCCACACTTCCCAGCTTCAAAAACTTTTCTTTTATTCTCCATATTGATTTAGGTAGGGCATTTGAGGCCCAGCCAGGTGCATTCTCTTCTTATACTATTGTTATCTATTGTAATAAATGATGTACCCACCAACACTGTGTTGCCGTGCTATTCTTACATAGTATATATAGAATAGTGCATTGAGCAGGACCGACAACTGTACATGGTATTTGTCGATTTCACTAAGGCATTTAATACAGTCGGGAGGGCCTGGCTATGGCAGCTGCTGAGGAAGTATGTTCACAACTATGATCAAGGTTCTACATACAGGAATGATGGCGAATGATAGTGTTGGAGCGGAAGTCTTGGAATCGTTCAGGGTTACCAATGGCGTCAAGCAAGGTTGTGTACTGGCCCCCATGCTCTTCTCCATCTTCCTATCAGCAATGCTCAACGAGGCTTTCCGAGGCATGGGGGATGGCATCTATATACAGACCAGACAGAGCACTGACCTATTCAATGTCACACATGTCAGAGCAAAGACCAAGACTACTCAGATACTGGTGAGAGAGCTGCTATTAGCAGATGGCAGTGCACTGGTTGCCCACTCTGCTGAAGAGATCGAGAAAATAGTGGAAGCTTTCTCCGATGCATCAAAGAAGTTTGGCCTGAAGATTAACATCAAGAAGATGGAGGTGCTGTACCAACCCAACTCTACAAGAACCCGAGAGGAGGATATCATGGTTGACGGAAACAAGCTGAACTCTGTTCCTGAATTCACCTACCTTGGAAGCACTATATCAAGTGATGGATGCATTGATGCTGAAATACAGAGGAGGATGGCCAAGGCTAGTGCATTTTTCAGCCGACTATGCGAGAGACTCTGGAACAACCACCATGAATCCATGCAGGTCAAAGGCAAGATCTACTGTGCAATCGCGCTATCCACCCTACTATACGGAGCTGAGGCCCGGACAGTGTACAGACAACAGGTGAAAAAGCTGCATGCCTTCATGATGCGACATCTGCGTTCAATCATGAGGCTAACCTGGAAGGACAAAGTGACGAATAAGGAAATACTCAAACGGTTGGGGCTGCTCTCTATGGAAGATCTTCTGATCAAAAAGAATCTCCGGTGGACTGGGCACCTCATGAGGATGTCATCAGACAGGCTACCAAAGCAGATCCTCTACTCTCAACTGTCTTCTGGTTACAGAAAGAGAGGGGCCCTTGGCTCCAGTTCAAGGATACCATCAAGAGAAAGCTGAGAGACATTAAGACCGACTCATGGACGCAACTCTCACAGCGAAGAGCTAAATGGAGAGCGGCAGTCAAATAATGAAAGCAGTCTTTGTCGCATTGTGACTGACAACATGATGATGATGATATGTATACTAAATATAGTATACATACTACATATACTATATATAATATATATACTATATATAATATATATATTATATATACTATATATAGTATACTATATATACTATATATAATATGTATATAATATACATGGTATATATACTATATACTCTATATATGATATGCACATGCTATGTATGCTATGTATACTATATATATTATATATACTATAAATTGGGCTACAACGTAGGAGAATAAGAGACAAGACAAGAAGTGGTGGAAGCCTAGTTTATTTGTTGAGGCCCATCTGGCTGAGCAATAACCGCCCTACCAAGAAAAAAATTTAACTGGCGCCGATGTGACCCTGACAAGGTCTGACTGGCATATGACAACATGGTGGGGCGCCAGGTTAGCGCAGCAGGAACCAGCCCGCAGCGAATATAACAATAATATATTGTGGGTTAATAATAAAGGCAGCATTAAATGCTAGGATCCTGCAGGATATAGGAATATAGCTCCGCCCCTTTATACTCATAGTAATAAATTATATATCCCATAAATTGGGCTACGACGTAGGAGAATAAGAGACAAGACGAGAAGTGGTGGAAGCCTAGTTTATTTGCTGAGGCCCATCTGGCTGAGCAATAACCGCCAACCCCAGCCGGCTAAACCGGCCCAGGCCCCAACCACTCCTCGGCTCACGCATCCAGACGAAAGACTCATCGCTACCTGGAGATCATTTAATATTCGGGTTTGCAAAGGGGTTTTTAGATAGGAATACACGGTATCCGACGCCTCAACGAAGTCAAAATACTTTCGTATCTGGACCGTTCTCGTGGTGACCGAATTCTTTGAGTAGAAAAGCTTCTCAAATCCCCGCTGCTCTGCCCTCAGCTCCTCCAGTCCTGGAAAGACTCGAGCGTCGAAGAGGTGTGCACAGCACATAATCCGTCCCACATCCACTCCACTAATCCTCTACGTCTAGCCTGCTGAGGGCCTCACACACCACATTAACTGTGGTATTTATGTACGTTGATAAGAATGTAAAGTTCTTCTCGACTGCAAGCCAGAATAATGTTCGCAGCATGGACATAATCCCAACTGATCTGGATCTCCCTGAATTAAGAGCGGATTGGACTACCGCGCTGTCCGTTATAAATATAATCTCGGAATCCTCCCATCCTGATGACCAACGTGTGGCCGCCTCCATCACAGCCCTGATCTCTTTTATGTTTATGTGGTCCCTCCCTGCCTCAGTGGGGAGCACCACACAATGGTGTCCTATCAGCTGTCCTAACACTTCATTGTCCTCTGATTTAAAGGAAGCAGCTAACCAGTCAGTCTCATGCAAAGCACCGATTCCCCAATTCGAAGCGTCACTGTAGACCGCGGTAGTTACCGCAAACTTCCTGAGCATACCCGCCTTACCATTAAATTTTTCAGCGAATGATGCCCACCAGTTGATATCCTCCCTAAATCCGGCATTAAGCCGTGCACGGTAGAATGGCTCGCGCAGGGTGCCTATAAGGTCGTAGACCCGCCTACTAAAAGTTTGCCCACCCCTGATAACTTTGGCGCAGTGTGCGAGGTGTCCGGCGAGTCTCTCGAGTTCCGTACGGGTCGCCTTCCTATGACCCAAGAAGAGCAGGAGGATGTCCCGAAGCTTCTTCAATTTATCGTCAGGGAGAGTAAGTTCCAGCGACTCCGAGTTTACATCGATCCCTAAGAATCTAATTTTCTTAGCTGGTGAGAGCAATTTTTTTAAACTGATAACAAAAACCAATCTGCGCAATATAGAGAGTACACGTTGTTGCAACCCTGTAGTTTCTTCCTCCGTACTACCCAGAATGCAGAAATCGTCTAGATAGTTAATAATTCTGCAGACCCCCTCTCTGCCTGCGCATCGGACAATGAAGTCTGAAATTCTAGAGAATATATACGGACTAGGCGAGAGACCCATACAGAGTCTCCCGTCCATCATATAGGTTCCCACCGAATCACCCTCAAAAACCAAGTGAAGCCCCTGTCTTTTCCTATGTTCTGGTTTAATATGGACAGCGCGGTAAGCATCCTTTATATCAATAGTGGCTAGCTAGTCGCCCCTCTCCAGGCATTCTACCACGTCATCCAGCCCACTATATTTAAACTTGGGGGCCACCCCCTTTGTGTAATTGTTGACACTCCCACCTTTTGGTTTACTACAGTCAATGACACTTCTCCCACCGCCATCATCTTTTGGAACGACGAAGATCCCATGTATACAGGCCGGAGGACTATCGACTTTTCTTAGGAATCCCTCCTCTAACTCCGCTGCTAGCCGGGTCTCTATTATATTTCTCTCCCATCTAGATTTCTTTCTCTCCCGCTGACAGCCATACGTTACGTCACAATTGTCATCAATAACATGGAACCCAAAGACCGTGCCCTGAAGGAGAAACATGGCATCTATATCAGTGTCCCCCCTACAACATGCTTCTGCAAACAAATGACAAGGTTTTAGTTGACATGGCATAGAAAACAATTCGTAAACGCATGCACAAGTGCCATTCAGACAGTCATTGTCCACCCGAAAAGTCACGTAATTACTGTTTGTGTTCTCCCTTACTGACACACCCCAGCGTTTATCGCTATCACAATGCACTCTTAATAGGTCCTCGTAGCCTGCCCGCGCTATCGCGGCAGACACTCCGGTCAGCTGTTCACACAATCCAGGTTTGTTTTTTACGGGTGGGTGTTCCAATCCCTGTGGTGTCACCCGAGATACTCCCTGGTAGGCCTCGTCCTCCAATCGCACATCCCCACCCCGTATCTCACTGCTGCTCCTCCCTGCGCATGGGTCCAATGAAGGGTAAATATTCCCCTGACCTATCTCCCCTGTTGTGACTGGTTGCATGTTCATTCTCCCATTCGCGCGTTGTGAGCTGTTGTCAATGGGTGACGTATCCAATATTGCCTGACATTGATCAACATCCCATATTGAAGCTCCAGTAGTCTCCACCTGCATCCAGAGTTGAGGCGCACTCCCCACACCAACAGTACCCTGTCCACTCGTGACTACTGTTGGGTCGGACACGGGTGTGCTCTCAGGGAGGTGCCCCAATGTTCTAGTAGGTCAGTCCTTACAAGTGACTCTCTTGTGGCCCCTACCGCCACACTTTGAACACTTGTGTTCGTACCTGCACTCCGCCTCCTTCTTGCTGCAGCCCTGTTCGCTGTTCCAGGCATAGCAAGCCGTGTTCGGCTTGCCGTCTCGACTGCCGCGCTTCCCCTCACTGTATTTCCGTAAAACTGACTGATTCTTCTTTATCTTGTCCGGGCCGTAATGAAGAACACTTTTTCCCGTATGGGTGCTGGAAAATGCCTCAAACCCTCGTTTGACCGCCAACTTACCGATACACAAGTCATAGTCCGCATGCGCACTATCTTGATATTCACCATAGCGGGCCCAGTGTGAGAGGAAATAAATGTGTTCCCACATTGCCCGGTGGTCCTGGAGAGACTTCTCTGGAATTTCTAACACCCAGGCAGCGGTTGCACAGATAATTTCTTCGCAGTTAAGTTTTTTCACATCTTTTTTTGACTCGACATGTCGCTTCAGGGACCACCTACTTCTCAGTTTTCGATCCACACTGTCCACCGACGAACTGCTGGAAAAACGTCGACGTCGGTGCTGCCGCTCCCTCGATCTATTCCTTGAGCGTCCGTAGTTTGAATAGCCCAAATCAGTCGTACCGGTGGCCAATGGTTGGTCGTTGGCCGGCATCTTGCATGTTGCCCCGACCGGGCTATCTTCCCGACGTTGAGGTGAATTCATCGCAGCCTCTCTACCGCCACTCCCTTTCTTCTCGCGTGCCACTAGGAGACGGTCCCGTTCATCTTTTAGCTCCATTAGCTCATCCTCCAATTTTAGTTCTTCCAACTCTCGCCGCACCGCATCTCGTTTTTCCTCCAGAGCCAACTTGTCAGACGTAGGTGCCGGCTCTGACTCCCCCGTCGTCGACTTAGGCATCTTAGCGGCACTGCTTCGTGTAGTTCTGCACGTTGGTTCCACTGTCCTTTTCCTCTTACTGCAGTAATCTACTTCGACTCCGTCGTGACTCGATCCACACACTGCGCAGAAGTCTATCATCATAGTCCCTTGAATCGATCGGGCTGGGTTCTGTGAACTATCGAATGTTACGACTATGTATGTAATAGTTGCAGAGCACAAATGTGTGGTAATGGTATCGCATTCCAGCGCACTGATGGACTACGTCGCTGTTCGACTCCCTCGTGACTCGATCCACGCACTGCACAGAAGGCTATTGTCATAGTCGTATCAATCCCCTTGTATGTAGACGTTGCAGCAAAATGTGAAATAATGGTATCGTATTCCAGCTCACTGATGGTCGACACACATGAATTTTCCGATTAATGCCGATCTCGACTCGTGCCACTGCGCTTTACCGCTGGGCTATGGCAGCCACAATACAGGTTTGTTATAGCCTGAACCATGGTCTCCGTTTACAGTACTAAGGTCCATATACTGCAGCTCAGTTATATTTTACTGTAAAGTCTATAAATAAGTAAGTCGTAAATCGACCTCTTGTCGAATTTATCTAGAAATCGTAATTAAGATTAAGTCAGATGGTCGGCACATATGAGTTTCACTTGATTATTGCCGATCTCGATTCTTGGCGCTGCGCTTTTCAGCTAGGCTATGGCAGCCCAAAGTACCAGGTGTGTGATAGCGTGATCCATGGTCTTCATTTACAATACTAGGGCCCATATATTGCAGAACAGCTATATCTTACTGTAAAGCCTCTAATTAAATTAGTCTAAATTTAGGAATCACAACTGTGTTAACTTAGTTCAGTTATTTTCACATTAATTGTCAATGCAGCATAATGAATTGCGATGTCAGCATGGCAAGCGTGTCGATCGGTGCTAGTCAAGATATTTTTATTTATTTATTTATTTATTTATATATTCTTTTTCCATCAAGTTTGTCGAAATTACAGTCGATGATCGATACGACCCTCCTGCCCTCCAATGCTTGCATTCCGTCGAGTTAGCGACTCACAAACCCAACCGCCGATCGACACAATGACATCGACACACGTGAAGTATTTTTCTCAACCGTCGAAAATTCAAAGTGTTTTTATGATACCGTCAGCTTTGCCGGTCGTTCCTCCATATGGACAGTTGAAATCGACTCACAAGCCCATCACTGGTGATCGATACACATAGGTCGAATACAATGAAATCGACACGCGTGAATATTTTCCTAACGGTTGAGATTCAAATTGTTTTTACGGTAGCATCAGTTTTGCCGATCGTTCCTTACTGTGGTCGGTTGAAATCGATACACAAACTAAATCCTGGTGATCGACACACACAGAACTCGACACAGGTGAAATAAAATTCTCATAGTCGAGAAGTCAAAATGTTTTTACGATACCGTCAGCCTTGTCAACTTTTCCTCAATATGGCGAGTTGAAATCGACTTCCACATCGTCGAATCGATAGTCCCTCGATCGTCCTACACCAGTATTCCAACCTTGTAGTCGTCCGCTGTCCCGGACGACAGGTATAGCAGAAAACACAGGTAGCTCGTTGACTGTGTCTCTAGACCTCCCTAGACATTCAGGTCAGTGTAGAACTCAGCTAGTTTTAACTGGCGCCGATGTGACCCTGACAAGGTCTGACTGGCATATGACAACATGGTGGGGCGCCAGGATAGCGCAGCAGGAACCAGCCCGCAGCGAATATAACAATAATATATTGTGGGTTAATAATAAAGTCAGCATTAAATGCTAGGATCCTGCAGGATATAGGAATATAGCTCCGCCCCTTTATACTCATAGTAATAAATAATATATCCCATATATACTATATATACTATATATACTATATATATACTTTATATATTATATATACAATAAATATTATGCATATTATATATACTATTTATATATTATATATAATGCAGATACTATATATGTTATATGTGTTATATTTGCTATACTATACATACTATATATACTATATATACTATGTATACCATATATACTATGTATACTATATGTATACTATATGTATACTATATATTCTATATATACTATACATACAATATATGCTATGTACATGATATGTATATTATGTATGATATGTATACTATATATACTATATATAGTATATATACTATATATACTATATATACTATATATAATATATATACTATATATACTATATACTATATATACTGTATATACTATATATACTATAATACTATATATACTATATATACTATATATACTATATGTACTATATATACTATATATGCTATATATACTATATATACTGTATATACTATATATCCTATAATACTATATATACTATATATATTATATATACAATGCAGATACTATATATGCTATATATGTTGTATATGCTACATATACTAATATTACTATACATAGTACATGGTATAAACACAAGCCGACAGTACCACAATCGTGCACAAACTGGGCCCCATAGAGAGGTCCACCCGATCCCCTCTCCACACCGCAATAAGAGCGCAGTCACATCACTCTCTTCTGCCGGAAATGGTTGGTGCTCTCGTTGGAAACCTCGTTTTCATGTCGGACCCATTTCCGGTTGCGCGTTCATCACACGTGGCGTCTTCTGTGTTATTTGTCCATTTCTGTTCGGGTGTGGAGGGGTGGAGAGGGGGCGGTAAAGAAGTTCCCATTGATGGAATGAATAGTTGTAAGATATGTCTATGCAATGAGCGAGTCAACTGCAAACCGTTCAATTTTCACAGGAATTCTGCAAATGAAATTCGAACATCATTTACAGAAATGACAAAACGCCGAGATATCGCGGTATTGGTAGATTGCATTACAGAAAATCATCCTGCTAACGTAAACCTTAATGCCCAACCGCGCCAATGACGATAAAACAGCTATAATTCTTTTCTTACGTTTTGTTCTTTCTCGTTAATCATTTGCCTTCCCGGAAATTATGAACATTGATTTGAAATAGGTACACTGGTATGACTTGATTAAAATAAAAGCACATGCGACCACACCGAAGCGAATATGCCTAAAGCAACATTGTTAAATAATTATGAAGGCGTTTCCGCGGGACTAACCATTCTTAATTAGTGCATAAGAAAGAAGGGCGTGCTGTCAGAACATTCTGTGGTGGTTATGAATCAGGATCCGAGTTCCACCAGGCAGCCGGGCAGACGAGGACCGGGGAGCAGGGGAACCAGGGAGCTGAGAGCCGGGGGCAGGGGAGTCGGGAACGTGGGAGCCGGGCAGCCGGGCAGCCGGGGAGTGGGGGGCGGGGGGACCCGGGGGCCGGGGAGCCGGAGACCTGCCCCGGGTACACATAGGAAGCAACCAATCACCGACCTGACTCCCCCCCCGCCCATCCCCCCCTCCCCCCAAAGCACAGTGGATCCCTCCCCGGCCCTGTCGCCCTGAGCGACAGCTCGGGCCCCCCGTGGATACTACCGTACGAGGGCAGGGCCCGTGTGGTGGTGGAGGAGGGGAGGGGTTAAAGCGAAAGGGTGGTTTTAAATAAGGTTTAATTAAACCACAGATCTAGGGATGTTCGGGGGTGTTTGACTGAAGCGGAAGTGGAGCTAATGTAGGAGGAAGAGGTGTATGTATGTATATATGTATGTATGGGTGTATGTATGTATGTATGGGTGTATGTATGTCTGTATGTATCTATGTGTGTATGTATGTATGGGTGCATGTGTGTATGCATGTGTATATGGGCCCATGTAGTGTGCATGCATGGGTGCATGAATGTGTGTAGATCTATATGTATTTATGTGTGTATGTGTATGTATTCATGCAATGAGTATGTAGGCTTGTTGTTATATATGTGTATGTGTTTATGTATGTGTGTATGTTTGTATATGTAAATGTGTAAATCGTGTATATCAGCATGAATACAGGAATTTATTCATGTGTGTATATATGCATGTATTATGTATGCATGTGTGTATATATGTGGGTGGGTGTATGTATGTATGCATGTGTGTATGTATCTAGTATATTCATATGGATGCATGTTTGTTTGTTGTTGTTTTACGTCCTAGCAACATCTAAGGTCATATCAGGACGGGTACCGACTTGTGACAGTGCGCACTCATGGCGACTTTATAGTGCTGTCCCACTGGGAAACCAGGCCGCCGGCACCATGACCTGGTATCCCACTCAGTCACATTATCCTGACACTGAGCACACCAGTCCTTGCCCTATCCTAATAATGCCGAGCGCCTGCCTAGGAAGTGACAAGTATCAATTTTAAAGTCATTAGTTTGACTCGACCGGGACTCGAACCAACGACCCCACGATCTACCAGCACGGGAGACGGACGCTCTAACTCATTCGGCCATCCCGTCTGGTCATATATGGATGTATGTACATGTGCATTCATGGATATGTGTATGTATATATGTACATATGTGTGTATGTATCTGTGTATGTATGCATGTGTGTATGTATGTATTATATTCATATGGATGGATGTATGTGTGCATGCATGGATGTGTGTACATATATATATGTATGTGTATGTGTGTGCATTTATGAATGTATATGTATTATATTCATATGAATGTATGTATGTGTTCATTCATGGGTGTGTGTACATATATATGTATGTATATGTGTATGTATGCGTGCATTTATGTATGTGTATAAATAATATTCATACGAATGTGTGCGTGTGCATTCATGGATGTGTGTATGTATATATGTACATATGTGTATATGTACGTGTGTATGCATTTATGTGTATGTATGTGTGAAGGAAGAGATGGCGCCGAGCCCAAACACAGCAGCGTAATTAGCAGGTGCAGGGGGGATCTTCCCAACCCAGCCTGAAAAGAACTGGTGTGTGTGTGGTGGAAGTTGGGGTGGTATGTGCCTGGAGGAGGGAGGCAGCTCGCTCTGATGTGGGTTTGTGAGGCCTACTCCAGAGCCAACTCTGATCAACCCATCCTGTGCGTAATGGCTCCCGGTTTGAACAGCTGTACATAGATGTGTCTGTGTCTACAGGGTGTAGGCCTGTGTATAGTTAGAACTGTGGGCGGCTGTGTTTTCTTATGTCTCATCTGCAAACACAAATACACAATGGATGATTATGTATATATATATATTTATATTTATATCCCTGGCGGGGAATACTATGTTGGTAAACTAGAAATGTGCATTCCTGCTACAACTGGTAAGACAATGCGTGTTGTATATATGAAGAGTTCTTTTCCAAAACGTGAAAAGCGCTGGTCCAAAGAATGAGTTTTGCAATGCCAGGTTTGTGGATCATGTTTTGGAGAGGAGCTCTTAATATATATATATATATATATATATATATATATATATATGAACAGCTGTTTATATATATATATATATATATGAAGAGCTATTTTCCAAAGCACAATTTACCAGCTTGACATTGGCATCGCAAGCTCTTTTTTTTTAAATTGGTGCTTATCGTGTTTTGGAAAAAAGCTCTTCATGTCTATTTTGTCGTACCTGTAATCTGTTATTTGTAAGATGAATATTGAAAACACACATCCACATGCTAATTGACTACAGACTCGACTACGTTGCTACTTGGATGGAGTATGCGCAGTGCAACTCCGTCATTAAAAGCCAGCCGCATCCAATAAGCCGGTCCTTATGGCAGCCCCCCCTCCCTCCTTCCACCTCCACGCCGCCTTCAGATCCAGGAACAAACTCACATCCGCCTATACTACTTATGGGTATCATCTCTCCAGGTGCGGCTCACCACTGAGCCGGTCGCAGATTAAAATTGTATGTTCCCGGGGGGAAAAAGGGGGGGGGGAAGCTAAATAAGAAAAAAAAAGTATATTAAACCAAAGAAAAATCGCACAGCACGTGACCTTTGTAAATAAAGCGCGCAGCAGTTCCACCCCGTCTCTCTTCCCTTTGTCGCCGTCCGTGTTGCAGAAACCTGCCCAGGCTGCCATTAAACACCGGGTAATTAGCGCCATCAGTGAGGCGGGCATTAGGTAACTGGCATGCAGCCACCACGTAACCTTCACCCGGCGCGTCCGCGCCGAAATCCACCTCCACCGTCACTTAAGCCATCGCCGAAACGGCATTCAGGAGCGGGCGCGCACTGAGCATACATACATTCGACTGGCCGATACAGTGTGTGCTTGTCGCGGCGTTTTAGGGGGGGGTGGAGTCAGGCGGGCGGGAAGGGGAGGGGGTAGGGGGCGGGAGGGGGAGGGGAAGGGGGAGGGATGGGGTGGGAAGGGAGGGAGAGGGAGGAGGTGGAGGGGAGGGGGAGGAAGAGGGACGAGGGGGAGGGGGGAGGAGGGGGAGTGAAGGAGGGAGGAGGGAGGGGAGGGGAGAGGAAAGAGGAGGGAGAAATCGAGGGGGAGGAAGGGAGGGGGAGGGATAGGGAGGGAGGGGTAGGGAAGGGATGGGAAGGGTGGATGGGAGAAGGAAGAGAGATGAGGGAGAGGGAGGAGGGAGGGGGGAGGAAGGGAGGGGGGAAGGGAGGTTTTTCTTCTTCCTGCCACCGGTGCTGCCAGCTGGAGGAAAGCAGACCCTAGTGATCATTATTAGGTAACGGTTAATAGTAAGCAGCTAATTACCCTCTGGTGCTGGCAAGTGGCGAGCTAGTGTTCTACTCTATCACCCAACGTTAAAGTGTTTAATGGCAGCTCTCCAAGGGATGACATCGAACCCACACATTCAGTGTGGCTGGATCGGAGTCAGCAGGCGATGGTAATGAGTGTAATGCGCATCTGTTATCACATTGACTATGCATGCAGTGCAAGATTAAATCACGTGTACTGCGTGGCCATTGTCTGTGACAAATAACCGTATGACGGGGTAGATCTATGTGCTGGAAATTATACCGGATATGGATGCGCACAAGCCAACACATTGCAATGTGGTCGATGTAATTAAGAATAACCATGTTCCGATATGAATAGACGTAAATCAACCGGGGGTAAGGTATTTAACTATAGGTTTTTCTGCGTCGACGAATTTATTATCAATAATGGGTTAACACCATTTCACGACGTAAATACCTAGCAGGTGGCAGTCTAAGAAAACAAATATTAATAATTATGAATATATGTTGTTTATCGAACGAGTCTAAATAAAGACACACAGGCACACTGAAAGTATTATGTGCTCTATAATCTATTATGGGAATATAAACAAGGACACTACCACTTATCAGTTCTCTTCTATATATTTGGTATTACCCTACTGCCATAGGCGTTAGTTCCTGCTTCTGACACTACGGTGCCACCGGTGAGTGGCTCCTGGCGACCCTGATATCTTCCGTTACACACTGTGTAGTGAACGCAGGCAATGAGGACGACAAAGGGCGAATACAGTATTTATTCAAGAACGGAACGTCAGATAATGAAATAACCATATCTAGCTGGGAAAAGGCGCCCTACCGAGTTCAATGAAATAAGTAAGTTAAAAAGAAATTGGAGGAGACAGGGGACCTAATTTTATGTAAATTAATGTAGAAACCTAGTCTAAGCAAAATTGTAATAATCGTTTCCTGATGCTGGGCACATGTCGCCCAATCGCAACCAAGGTTTGCAAAATCAAGTAGGTAATTGACTATACCGTCAACTCCCTCATGCATCGTGCAACGCGTAATGAAATCGCCAATTTGTGTGAAAATAAATGGGCTGGATGACAGGCCCATACACATTCTATTGTCTAAAAATAATTCAGGACCGGTACCAAAGTCAAAGGAAATTCCTTGTTTCGGACGGTCCAAGGGGTGGATAGCGACTGAACGATAAGCATTCTTAATGTCCGTAACTGCAATATAATCATTTTTAGCCATTTGGTTAACGAAGGAGACAACCAACCACCTTGTAAGAAAAAATATGTGCAACTTTGTTTACATAATTATTAACAGAGTGTAAGTAAGGCTTTGAACAATTGACAACAAGTCTGTAGCCATCATTTGACGACTTCAAAACACAGAACATATTATGAACACAATCTGGCTGACACGTCATCGGACCAATGTAGCCGGCGTCGAGCTCTTTGACTAGCTTATCATGAACAAATAATTTTGTGTCAGTTGTTAATTTAAATGATGATGGGCAGGGGTAATTAGAGGGACAATCATTGTTAATGCCATGAAAGCCAAATATAAAGCCAAGAAGAATGTAGTCCCAATTTGAATCAGCTTGTCCCCTGAAAAATAATTTGCAAAATACACGACGTGGTTTCAATTGCATTAAACAGCAATATAGTGCGAATAGTTTCAAGTGCCTGAGTTACACGATAGTGAGACGCGAAAGGTTTTGGTTTTGTTTTTGTGTCCCAAGTGAACCGTGGTGACCAGCAAATGGGTCGTCTCCTGGACGACTGATGGCCACTTAGAGGTGGGCGGAACCCATTCATGTGGAACTGGTGTCACTGCATGCACTTGGTCAGTGGTGGCGCAGTCGGACTCCGCCACCGGCCAACCATCACAACACAATTCAGCACAATCACCCTTGTTTGAGCAATTAACTGGAATGGCATTATAGTTGACAATATGAGCAATGCCATTAGACAATACACGATTGGGTGAACAGACGGCTGGGTTCAAATAATAATCCGACGCACCGATAAAGAACCGACACAATTGATAACTGACACAATTTTTGTCAGTTTCAGAGAAGTGCTGTTTAATAGTGGTAACCGCTGGCGCATTGTCAAACCATGGGTCGGTGCACTTGACCTGCGAAGACAATCAGTCCTTTTTGAAAGAAAGGCTCTTGCACACAGTTGAACCGGATTTCATGCACCAGTGGCTATATGAACACTCTGATGTTGAAGACGGGCAACTGCCCTCCTTGTTACACGTGTAGCAAGGCCTTTTCCCTTCCTTAGTGAAGATATTCGCACTGTCGATAGAATTCACGCTGGTGTCCTTACGGGTGCGTATATTTTCAAACACATGGTGATCTAAGAAGGCATGCTCAGCCGTCCCTGCGCTGAAAGTGGCAAAGCCGTCTTTCAACGCATCCTTATGCATGGAAGTGTCGTAACCCACATGTGACGAATAAAGAAACCTATCAGCCCTCGCCTTACTGGATATGTATGCAATATGTTGAAATATGCGGTGACAGTCCTCCAGGCTGGCATTCTGCATGTCAAGAATCCAGCAGCAGTTTGCCTCCACTAGTTTGTGCGAGTTCAACTTGGAAACGTTCTTTTTGTCTCGTGCACTTACTTTTCAATTTGTTTTCGCGACTTGGCGTTCGTCCGGTAGAGGTAAAGGAAGACGAAGATGTGCAGTGACGAAGACGGTGAGTGGTCTTGGAAACGCTCCTTGCACGTTCCGGTTTCTCGGTCAACTTGAGAGCGCACACTTCTTCCTCCAGATGTCTGGTGCATGAAGCCATGGTTGCCAGATGCTTGCACCATTCCAGGATACATAGTCTTTCCTCCAGCATGCATTCTTCATCACTGAATGCACCCTCATCCAATGCACTAGCTGTTGGTGGAATAAGTTTATCGACTGACACGCACTCCGTCTTTACCGGCTTGTCTTTTTCCACCATAGCTGTCTTGCCTTACTTGTGTTCCTTTGCTTCTCTTGCACTTAGTGTTGATGGGCGGCTGGTGTGCAGAACCACATGGACCACAATATGGGTCCGGCATGTGGCATAAGGTGCAGTGACGAGCATGGCAGAGGCATGATGGCTGAGGAAAATCGGAGGCGACAGGTGGTCCGGCAGCGTCCGAGGTAGAAATGGGCGATTTCCACAACCAACCTGCCCTTTGATTTCAGTGACAACTGAGGTTCTGGGTAGCAACTGATACCGTTGCATGTGCCATGGAAAGAGTCATATCGAGAATGTCCACGACCATGCTACCCCCTATATTGGTAATA
Organism: Branchipolynoe longqiensis; assembly: GCA_030323885.1. NCBI lineage: Eukaryota > Metazoa > Annelida > Polychaeta > Phyllodocida > Polynoidae > Branchipolynoe > Branchipolynoe longqiensis. The sequence goes on along the minus strand of CM059187.1, from coordinate 16,655,928 downwards.
GCAATAACTATTGCTATGTGTTGCTCCTCACTACTCATGCTCCACGGAAAAGGTCGATACCAAGATACTAACTACAATAACCGTGATATGTTATCCTTTAATGATGCACCATTTGCTCCAACGCTCCAACGCTCAAGACAATAGCACACCACCTGGCGGTATTTGGGGTATGGGGTATGGGGTGGTTGTTCACACTGACACTATAGCTGTCATTTCCCACCAGACAGAGGCAGCTGTGTAATGTAGCCAGCCATCCGCAGATAAACATTAGTCTATCACTACATTTACATCTAGTATATTACTAGTCTATTGCGAGTTTAGCTGTACTCTATCACTACTCTATCACCTAGTCCTTTATGAAACATTCACAATGGGGTCAGGAGTTATAACGCGGACTGAGATCTGCTACACCCCTGAGTATCGCCACCTGTGGTGAGGAACTGCTTCTTAGCGGGGATAAAGGAGAAGGTCGTGGTGGCCGAGTAATGTAGCCATCCGCAGATAAACGAAGGCCTTTTAAACGAAGGCAATTGCCGAACGCCGGGGTCAGCTACGTGAAAGGGCAAATGGGTGTGAAGTGATGCGTGACGCAGAAGTAAACGACGGCCCGGCGACATCAGCCACATCAGGACATTGTTACTTACTGTCCATGCATCACTAATCAGGCCTGCGTGCAGAAATCAAGCCACTCAAATACAATATGTAGCAGCTCTAAAAGTGGATGCTCACTAACATGTGGTTCGCTGGTTCGTCACCAGGGCAGGCTTGACAGGGGAGAGCCTAATGGCCCTGTCAGACTATGACGTAATGACATCAACGTAGGGAGAACGTGAAGAACGTTGAACTTCTCGGCGTAGTATGCAAATTTGGGCACAAGTTGAACGTGGATGCAGCATAGTGGACGAGAGTGTAACGTCGGTAAAGCATTGTGATACCGTCATTCAAGGAGAGGATAACGTCACTATGCTCACGGAATGTTATGAACGTTATTCCATTGCCAGAAGAACGTTATGTTATGTTACCTACGTCATGAGATGTTGAATGTACGTTGAATGCACGTTTTCCTGACGTTCTCCTGATGTTCTCCTGACGTTCTCCTGACGTTCTCCTGACGTTCCCATTACGCCATGTGGGCATTTGCACTCGGTTTAATGTGGGTCAACATAGTGGAACGTAGTTGAATGTAGTGAGCAGCATTGGAAAAACGTCCGTTTAATGTCATTGACGTTCACTGAATGTGAACAGAACGTACGGCGAACGTAAACCCTTACATTCGAGCTATGTCGAAATTTTTTAACATGTCCAAAACCTTGACGTAACTCGACGTAACATGACGTAATGTGATGTAGCTCGACGTCAGTCTAACGTCATTATGACGTCATCATAATGTAATCCAATGTACATCAACATAATGACGAAAAATCGCCACGTTAGGCTCACGTTCGCTTGTTACATCGTAGTGTGACAGGGGTATAAGAAGCCGTGTAGTGGGAGTATTTCTGTCCGAGTTTCACCGCGGCGAAGCCAGTGTCGGTGCTGGGCTTCTGGGAACCAGGCTATGATCATGTCAACATCGCACTGATCGTGAGAGGTGTGCTGGGAAATGGCACTGACGGGTGTGAAAGGGGTGAGTAAGTGTCTAGCCGGAACTGTCAGAGGAGGAAGGGGGGAGTTGTCATGTGTGCTGTCAGGATAATTAAGCTATCTGTGGTGATTTCCCATTGCTAGGCTGCCGCAGTGACACACTGACAGCGGCACACATGACACACTGACATCCAGCCCTGTCACACACTGACACCCGCCCCTGTCACACATTGATATTTGCTCCTGTCTCCTATTGATATCCACCCCTGTCAGACATTCACACCCGATCCTGTCACAAACCAACAACTTCCATTCACACACTGACACCCGCTGCTGTCACCCACTGACCCAGTCACACAGTTACACGGTCACACCCACTCCTATCATCCACTGACATCCACTCCTGTCAAACACTAACATCCTCTCCTGTCACAGTTTGATACCCCCTCCTGTCACACACTGACACCGACCCCAATCACACATTCACACTCACTCATGTCACCCACTGACATCCACCCCAGTCACACACTTATACCCTCCCCAGTCACACAGTAACACCCACCCAAGCCATACACTCACACCAACCCCAGTCACACATAAACACCCACCTGAATCAAACACTCACACCCGCCCCAATAGCATACTGAGACTCTCCCTAACCAGGCACTCACACTCGCTCCTGTCACACACGCGTACCCACACCAGTCACACACACACCCTCCACTCCAATTATACAGAGCTACCAGGTGCAATCACACAGCGTCATGGTTGCTTCAAATAATGAGGAGGCATGCCTATTGTGTGCAGGTGTAAATCCATTTCACGGATAATTAAAGCCGGGACATGCCGAGCCTTGACGCCCATCGAGACGACCGGGCGCGGGGCCGCCTCCCGCCGCAGGTATGCGCGCCGGCGCCCGGCCTGGTCCTCCCCGGCCCGAGCCAGAAGGCTGCTCAAACTCGCAGCCCGTGTGCCCATGGGCGGGGAGCGGAGTTTGTTTGTTGTGGTTTCACGTCCTAGCAATATCTGGTCTCACAGTGGGGCAGCACTTTGAAGTCGCCATGAATGCGCACTGTCACAAGTCGGTACCCGTACTCATATGACGAGATATGTTGCTAGGATGTAAAACCCCAACAAAGAAACAAACCAGCCATCAGTAGGACTAGCTAGGACTGCTCTGACTGCATACATGCATGTGTAAGATGGTGTATTTATTTCGATTACAGAGTTACATGGGTGGATATAGGACGTGGTGGGGAACCAGCCGACCTCATTACGCATAGGCCACACTGCGTATTTAGTCTCCCACACACATACAAAAAACTGCCAGTGGCGCAGCACGGGCCTGACGTGACGAGCACACTTAATTAGATCTGGATTATCTTCGACTTGATAAGACTCCGCACAGCACGACCTGCACGTGCCACACAAAGCACATGGGGTGGGGAGGAGGGAGGGCAGGCTGGGGAGGGGAGGGTGGAAGGAGGAGAGGATGGAAGGAGAGGAGAAGGGGGGAGGGGAGGGGAGGGGAGGGGGGAGAGGGGAGGTGGCGGGGGAGGGGGACGCGGGGGGAGGAGAGGGGAGGAGGGTGGGGGAGGAGGGGTGGGGAGGAGAGGTGGGGAAGGAGGGGAGGAGCAGAGGGGGAGGAGGGGAGGAAGAGACGATGGGAAGAGAGGAGGAGGGGGAGGGGGGAGGAGGGGAGGAGTAGAGGAGGGCAGGGGGAGGGGGGAGGGGGAGGAGGAGGGGAGGAGGGGAGACGGCAGCTACCGGGGTACCCGGTGGAGTAGGTGGGGTTGGGATTAGGAGTTGGAGGAGTGCCTGAAGGTACAGAGATAGAGGGAGGATCGAGTTTCCAGGAGAGGAGGATGGGGGCTGTGGCGGGAGGGGATGTAACAGTGCGATCGTGGGCGTGTCGCGGTAGAAGGAGGGAGATAGGGTGGGTGAGAGGGAAGCAAGTAAGGGTCAAAGAAGGGAGAGGCATACAGATTGGGGAAATGGACAGAAGAATGAGAGGGAGGCAGGAAACAGGGTTGGTTGGTTGTTCACGTCATGGCGACATCTAAGGTCACATCATGACGGCGACCAAGTGTGTACTCATGGTGACTTTATAGTGGTGTCCCACTTGGAAATTAGGCCGCAAGCATCATGACTCAGTCACATTATCCGGACACTGACCTAACCTATCCTAATAATGCTGAGCGCCAGGCTAGGAAGCGACAAGTATCATTTTTATAAGTTGTTGGTTTGACTCGACCGGGAACGGAACTCCCGACCTTCTACATGCGAGGCCTGCACTCTACCGACTCGGCCACTGCGGCCGGAAAAGGAAAGAGGAGAGTGCGGAATGTAGAAGACGTCAGGAGAGGGAGGACGGAAGAAAGATGGCGGGATGAGACAGGGAGATGGGAATTGGGATTGTGAGTTAGGAAGATTGAGGCAGAGAGATGGGTGTGGAGTGAAGGGATGGGGAGGGGGGAGAAAGGGGTGGGTGAGTGAGGCAGGGGCTGGCAGGGAAATATGAGGTAGAACAGGCAGGCGGATGTAGGAGACAGGGTGGGAGGCCAGGGGTAGGGAGGAAGGGACAGACACGGACACGTATTTGAGGAGGGAATAGAGAGGGACATGTATTTCAGGCAGGGACAGAGAGGGAAGTGAAAGGCATAGACAGAGTGGGACGTGTGAGCCAAGGACAGAGAATGCCATGTGATGCAGGGACAGATAGGGATATATGAGGCATGGACAGAGAGGGACCTGTGAGGTATGGATTGACAGGGACATGCGAGGCAGAGACAAAAAGGGACATCTGAGGCAGGGATAGAGAGGGACATGTGACGCAGGAAGCAGGGCATGTGAGGTAAGGACAGAGACAAAGAGGGACATGTGAGTTAAAGACACATACAGAGAGGGGCATGTGAGGTACAGACAAAGACAGAGAGGGACATGTGAGGTAAGGACAGACGGCTCCACACTGCAGGTCCGAATAGAGCGCCGACTGTGGCGGGAAGGGAGGCGTGAGAAGAAAGGAAGAGGTGCGATGGGGGACACTAGTCAGGTCATGTCGGCGGTAAGTCGCACCGGAAGTACAACCGGAAATAACCCCGGCGGGGCGCTGGGCGGCTGGGGCGGGGAACGAGCAGGTCGGTCAGGAAGTGTGGTTATGTGCACGGGCTGGGAATGGTCGGAGAGCGCGGGAAGTGGGGAGTGGGGGAGGGAGGGAGGGGAGGGAAGGGGTTATGCGACACACCCCACATATTCTGCTGTGTGAACTTTCATCTGAGTCCACATCAAACCTCGTATCCATAACACAAGGCTCTGCTCCCCCCAGACCCATGACCTCACTGTAAGAAAAGCCTCAGAAAGAGGGAGAGAGAGAACCCTATTATGTTATATGTACAGATCCGCCCAACCCACCCCACGTCGAACCCCGGACCGGGCGTGGAGCGTTGTGGGGTGAGGGGGTGGGTGTGAGGGAGGGGGTGGGGTCACGGATGATGCTACTAATGATCTAGACCAAACCTATAATGACCTCAGCTCCTTGTTTTCTTTTCGACCCTGCCGACGTGTGCCATTGTATACGGAACCGGAAATGGGAAAGCCTAATGAGCGGGCCCCTCGGTGCCTACCAGTGGCAGAGTTGAACGCCAGTCTATGCGAGGGTGCAGCTCTCATCAGGACAGATAATAGGGTTGCCTCCAGTTCTCATGGCCGTGTGTAATTGAAGTAACATACACCACAGTTTCTATCAAAAGCCGGATACAAACTTCGGTAGCTTATCTGTAATGTTACGCACATCAAAAGAGGAGGCTCGTTATGAATTAAGTCGGGTCCAGGGTTGGAGTAGTTTGTTTGTTTAACGACGCCAACCCACAATATGTAAACATCGGCAAATTGGGGGCGCCTTGGAGTATTATGTAGACACATATTATTTTAATATGGGGAAACACTGCGTGCGTTATGGAACAGCGATGTGTCTGTGTTGAGTACATTCGATTGTCTTTAACATGTTTTTGGTACGGTTGGCGTTGCTATGTGTATGTATACATGTGATGTAAAACGTATTATACAAATATAAATACGCGATGGGAAATAGTATATTACTTATATATATCCTTCTAACCTGACACGTGAATTGGTGGACTGCTCCCCACGCCCCCCCCCCTCGCTCCCGACGTCAGTCAGACAGGAGGAAATATAATTATAACATATATACAAGCATGTATACATACATACATGTATGCATACATACATACGTACATACATGCATGCATACATATATCCTATATAAATACATACATACATAATACATAATACATAGCCTTGGGAGGGGGACCAGTTAATACCTAATCGATAAGAGTGCTGGGTGTTTTCCCATACGGGCAGTGGTGTTAAGACCAATAACTTACAAAGTTGATACTTGTTGCTACCTAGCCCGGCATCAATAGGATAGGGCATAGACTGGTTTCCTAATTATCAGGATAATATAACTGGGTGGGATATCAGGCTCAGTCTCCCAGTGGGACAGCACTATGAAGTCACGAAGAGTGTACACTATCACAATACGGTACCCGTCGTGATATGACATTCAATGTTGCTAGGATGTAAAACCTCAAACGAACAAACAGAAACAAAGTATATGGAGTGACTGATCAACAATTCAGATAGGGTAACAGTCGAATTGGGAGGTACTCAGCCAGAAAGCATGAGCTCATTCTTGCTCGAGTGGAATTTATGCTTTAGTGGTAGTTCTGTGTTACGAAAACAACCAGTTGATAGATTGTGATCAAATACAGATTGCCATGTCCGCCTTCCCTTTTACCCAATGGCCAAAACAATCACAGTTAATTATTCCAACTGAGATATAAGTAATATACATTATATATTTATTTATTTAAATGAATTAAATACATAACATTCTCTGAACTATGCGTTGAGTGAGTTGGTGCATTGCAATAATGATTACCACAGATACTGGGGTGTGAACACCATCTAAGCATTTAATCAATCTATTTATATTCACATATTTCACGTACCTCATTCATTACTAGATATTGATTCCTAATTGCGTTCAGTTTGCATCCTTTACGTGCGCATGCATACATTTAGTGAAAAGGCATCTTACACCCCAATCACACCAAACTAGTTCTCAAAACGTCAGAAAGAGGGCCACGTTCTACCCCGTTCTAAAACGGGGTAGAACGTGGCCACCGAAATGTTGAACTTACTCTAAATTCTAGAGCACCCTTCCGTCCTTGCTCGTCCATGCAGTTCATAAAAAGTTAATAACACATTGATACTGCGTTCACTACGTTCACACACAGTTTGAGCCCGTTCGGCAACATTGTTTGTTTGTTGTTGTTTTACGTCCTAGCAACATCTAAGGTCACATCAGGACGCAACATTTTCAAGAACATAGTAAGAAGTACTTTGGTGTGATGGGGGTATTACCTGGGAAAGTAGCGAGTGTAGATATCCTTGATTACAAAACCTTATCACCAAATATTGACTCTTGTTTCTTCATGGCACTTTTAACGAGCCATGACGGTATAACACCAGATTTTACATTTGCATAGATTCTAGACAAAACACACCCGAATGTAGCTCGAAGCCAAGGCCGTAACACCCTGTTGTTGGAACCTTGGGGCTGTCACACTACGACGTTTCTCACCAACGTGCGTCGACGCGTGCCGACGTGTCACCTTTTTGGGCGAAACGCCGGCACACGTCGGGACGCGTTAGCGGCGCGTTAGTGGCGCGTCGGTACACGTTGGTACACGTTGACTGATAGCAATGTGTGGATGGACACGTCGGCGTGCGTCGGGGCGCGCCGATCGTTTTGTGCTTTCGACGCACCCTGACGTTCAGCGCAGAAGCCCGGACAAGCCGATCCAAAAATTGGGATAAACATTGGAATCAAACCAACAAACACATATTTGTTTACATCCCTAGGTTGTTGGTTATCGCTCCATAATCATGTCATCACACCAAAGGTGGATTTAGTCAGAATTAAAATTACTTTCAGGTCAAAATCATTTATTTTAAGTGCATTTTTTATTTGGCAATTACGGGGTTTTGTGCCTGAACTCTTCATATATATATATATCTCTTAAATGAATTTGTAAAGCATTTCTCCATCGTTCCTTCATGAAAGGAGTGTTTTGTCACTGCACTAATGGATAGACAAGTGTATTGATTAAATAGTGTAGTAGTCTGTACATGAGCTCTACTACCATGCGGTAGCAGCGGAGACTATGCCGTACACCAGCGCAGTACCACTATACTGCGCCAGGTGGCGGCACGGGTAGCCACTGGGCAGACCCCAACTGGGCTGCCCTCTACTGCGGGTGGCTGACCCCCCCCCCCCTCCACACACACCTATAGAGTCGATGTGGGATCTGGCGAGTCAGGGGGCAGGTCAGACAACTACTGATGCTAAGTTGAAGCGTACTCTTGGTGTTCTTCCGTGAGTGACCATGAGAGTGAGAGTCGGAGGGCCGTGGGCCATTACAATAGCATGAATGCCCAAAGTTCCGGCCCTTTGGCAGATTAATGTTAGGATACATAAAACTGCAAGCCCTGCCCATGACGCCATTGAATAGTAATTTCTTCAATCGCTTTAGGCCTTCTAAATGTCTCCCCACGAAATGGCTGCGTTTACAGTATTGACTGTACATAAACCAATCTTATTTGCACTATTTCCTCCATAGGTTTACTTGATTTCATATCAGATTTATATAGTATTTCACTGGTTTTACTACATTCCTTTACGCTACCCCTGTCATGTGATGAAAGGGTAGGTATTTCCTTGTTCATACTTAATCAAATAGAGATATATAATATCAGAGCTGAGGTTGAGTGGGTTGGAGCAGTAGATGACCATCCCCAGGCTCCACCACTCAATGACTGGCGGGTGGAGCTGAGGAACGAGTTATTATACTGGTATAATTCTATACAGCATTTATATATATATATATATAGATATATATATATATATATAATGCCACATGTACCCAGAAACCACCACTGATCATGTAGCGGCTCGCATGGGAAACAACGGTGTGATTAGGGCCATAGGTCACCAGATCTAATTATCCATTTTCAGCCATCAAATTTGGAATCCAACTCCACTTGTAGTGCAAATCATTAGTATAAATTAATTATTGAATTCCCTTCCTCAGTTCCCTACAATGACACATTGCTGCTTTGAGCGGGATTCGTCTTCTCCCATTGATTCCCATAAAGGCTCCTGGGAGGGTAGGGGTTTTCTGGGCAGTGTGGGAGTGGGGGTGGAGTGGGGGTGGAGCGGGGGATGGGACTTGTGCTTTATAAGTGGTGAATGAGGATTGCTATCTTATAAGATCCCCAATGACACAATCCGGAGCGTGTGTAATGTATGGGTGAGGTGCTATTAGTAGGCATGCTCAGTAATGGTGCTGTCACATTATGATGCTTCTCGCCAACGCGCGTCGACATATGTGATTTTTTGGCAGAATGGCGGGATACGTCAGGAAGTGTTACGTGCGTGTTAGGCATGCGTTGCTATTCGTTGATGGACGGCGACAGTCAGTGTGGGTCGGCGGCACGCATCAGGGGATCGGCAAAGTTTTGTGCTTGCACAAAACTTTCTATGTGCGTCAACGCACGGGTGCCAACATTATGGCGATGTTAGGGGCACGTTGAGATACGTTAAACACGCTGGAATAACGTTATGCGAACGCTAGGCGAGAAGCATCATAATTTGACAGGGCCATAAGGGTTAACTCGCCTCCTGCTCGTAGATACAGGCGCGTGCCGGACCGACCCTGGCGGTCTAGTGGACGAGGCCGCCCTACCTGTATCCTCATTAGGTGACGGCGACCGGGGCTGGCCGCGCCGGGTAAGTGGTGTTTTACACGGCAGCACCGGCTCCCAAGCACCACTTCCCGATTCAACAGCATCCATCAGTTTTAATGAGGCCATATCGGAATATAAACAATGTCTGTGTCTGGTTATAAATCTGGACAAACGCCGAACACGCGCCGAGGGACCAGCGTCCAGCATAACTCTGTCTCAGACCGCCTCAACACACACACGTGTGGTACCAGCACAGCACCACCTCAACACATCATGTGTGGTGCCAGCACAGTACCGCCTTAACACATCATGTGTGGTACCAGTACAGACCACCTCAACAGATCATGTGTGGTACCAGCACAGCACCGCCTCAATGCACATATGTGATCCCAGCACAGCACCGTCTCGACACACATGTGTGGTACCGCATAGCACCGCATCAATGCACACGTGTGGTACCAGCACAGCACTGCCTCAACACACATGTGTGGTACTGGCACAGCCCCGCCTCAACACATCACATGTGGTACCGGCACAGTACCACCTCAACACATCAGGTGTCGTACCAGCACAGCACTGCCTCAACACATTATGTGTGGTACCAGCACATCACCACTTCAACACATCACGTGTGGTACCAGCAGAGCACCACCTCAACACATCACGTGTGGTACCAGCACAGCACCACCTCAATGCACATATGTGGTACAAGCACCGCCTCAACACATCATGTGTAGTACCAGCACATCACCACCTCAATGGACACATGTGGTACCAGCACAGCACCACCTCAACACATCATATGTGCTACAGGCACAGCACAATCTCAACACATCAGATGTGGTCCATCACCTCTACACCAATATCAAATACAAATCGGTGGGTGCGTTTAATAACGCCACTCTGATTAAACTGTCTCTAAAGTGTACTATTACCAACATCAAGCTAATCAAGCCTACGCATTCATAGGTAACCCAACATAGTTCTTGGCAGGAAATCCATGAGACTCATAATGTGTGCAAATAAAGGTGAAAATGAATATCCCACCCACGTCCTCCTTTACTGCCCTGTAAATATGAAGAGATCAGGCGCAAAACGACGTAAACGCCAATAAAAAAATCTAGTTTAAATAAAAAGGTTTTTACCTGAAAATAATGTTCATTAACGGCTCATGGAATACACAATGAGCGTGGCTGGCTGATGTCTCGGCATGACCTGACCTGACCTGGTGGATAAAACAGAGACTTGCCACTGCTAATGAAGGTTACCGTGTCCCGGGCGTGTCGCTTTGAACTGTGCTGAAATACGTGTTGTGTAACTAGTTACGGAAATATTATTCGAGCAGAGTATCGGTTAGTCGTTGGTCAAACGCTCCGGTGGCCAGTGCAGCTCTCATGTTTAGGCAGCACTGTGCTGCTTTGATGTTGGGGGCCGCCAACAGGGCTGCCCGCATCCGGTTACTGCAGCTCGCCAGTCCACCTGCGGCTCCAATACACTGTATCTGCCTCCAGTCGGCAGGAAAATTTGCTCGGTTCGGACGTGAGCTCTGCCGTGAGCTCTGCCGCGTCCGTGTGCTACAACAGCCAGACACCTGCCGGGTTGTGTGTGACGTGAACTGTAGTCACAGGCTAGCTGGTGCGACGGGGTGCCAGTACCAATATGGGTGTGGAAGTATGTCAAGGCTGTGGGGATGAGCATGAAGCGCCACGAGGGGCGAAATGTAAGGTGATAAAAGCTAAAGTCGCGAGGCGCCCGTTGAAAGTAGAACAATGTGAAGAAGATGAAACACATGGTGCATTCGGAGGGATCGATGAGGCAACGGAAAAGATACGGGCTATCTCAATAAGTGAGGCGATTGAGACGAGAGCAGGACGAAAAGCTATAAGCTTGGTAGAGGTGGAAGCGGACGAAGAAGAGCTGGAATTACGTCGAAGACTAGCACAGAGAGTGCTAGAGAGGCGTAAGGCAAAGTTGCGGGCAGAGCTGGAAAGGGCGCTCAGTACTGATGAGGAAGAAAACGAACACGATCAGGTATCGAGATCGCGGAAGAAGAGGAAGGAAAAGAGGAAGACGAAAAAGAAGGTGGGCAAGACCAAGAAGCACAGCAGGGAGGAGGTGGCCGGGATGGACCCCGACACAAGCCCAAGCAGTGATTCATCGTCGAGCTCATCAACTGAATCATCCGACACAGACAGTAGCAGAGAGAGGAGCCGGGAAAGGAGGAGGCGTCGTCGCAAAAAGCGCAGTAAGTTTGCCCTGGACAAATACACAAAGGGAAGAAAAAATGTAAACAAGCTAAACTTTAATGAACTGATGTATGCGGCCTGTCTGTGGGGATCGAAGAGGGCGAAGAAGTCCGAGATGGATATGGAAGCGGTGATGGGCTATATGGGGCACTTGGCATATATGTGCATGCACGCCATAAGTAATAATTACTCGGACGAGGCGTACAGGGGGTACGATAGAGCTATCAGAGAAAAGGCAAAGGAGAAGGGGCTGCGATCATTCAAGATGGGAGATAACGGTCTCTCACTACTCCATTTCAACATGGATAACTCTAGATCGTACAAGGAAGGGAAGAAACAGAGGACAACTTATAGTAAGGGAGAGAATGAGGGCAGAGCAAGCACGGTGCAGAAGGTGAAAGGGTCATGTTTCGCACATAACTACAACAAAGAGGGGTGAACGCGGGAAAAGTGCTCATGGGATCACCATTGCCTAACATGCCGTAGCAAGAGTCATGTGGCGGAGGCGTGCCCGCAGAAAAAATTCTGACTTTCCAAAAAAGGTTGCATGGGGGGCGGTGTGTGTGCGGGAAGCGGGGGAGAGAGCACGTGCAGTGAGTTGGCGCCAATTTCGGGGGATTACGTCGGTAATCCCTCTGATGCATTCGGCATCGGGCGGGCTAAGCGCTGTGCATATACAGAGGAAGGGACGGAAGGTGCAGCGACAAACAACAAGGGGATTAGCGCACGTCCACAACCGCCGGATCAAAGTGGCGCTCGGCCAACCCCCCCTGGCGGGATCTCGTGTCTGAGACCGCTGGGGGCTGCATACACATACAACAGACAGGCAATAACAAAAAGGAAGGAAGGGGTGGCCGCACCTCGGGTGACGACAGGGCGTCGCCCATAGAACTGAAAAACCAAAACGAGGATTGGTTCAGGGTTATCGGACACGATGCAACAGGTACCGAAGGGGGCGACCGGGTCTGCACGCTGTGGGTAGTCGACACGGACAGCTACCTCAGCTGCAATCAATTGTACATTGACATCTTTTATGCTTGCATTAATGGTTCATGTGGATGCGTCCACACGATTGATGGGGCCCTGGCTCAAATAAAACCTTGTCGTGTCTTCGCTGAATGTTTCTGTAATGGCGATGTTGATCCTGATTGGGAATATGTGCTGCGGGGTGTGTGCTTCGGTTTCAGAGTCATCGACGAGTCATGTGACAGTACATATAATAAAGCAAACTACGGGTCCATAAGTAAGGGTGACATCGGGGTGGAGATGTGCGGTAGGTTACAGGTCGAAATAGACCACCACATGTTGACTATCGTTGATAAACCATGTTCATGTATCCATGGCCTGGGTGCTGTACCTAAAGGCCATGACGACTTCAGAGCCATAGTGGACTGCTCGAGCCCGGATGGCAGCTGTGTCAATGAGCATACCCAAGGCTGTCGGGCCAACTTTTGCTATAATTCTGTGGCATCGGTCACGGAACTATTGCAGGTGGGGGATTATTTAGCTACGGTCGACATAAGTAATGCATACAGGGCAGTGAACATCCACCCGACTTCCAGGGAGAAGCAGGGTTTGGCGTGGGATTTTGGCGAGGGTACGGTCTACCTAAGGGACAACCGCCTCTGTATGGGTCTGAGCAGCAGCCCGTACGTATTCTCAAAGTTGAGCGACATGGTGGTGCGTTGTATGGTAAGGGAGGGCTACCCAGACTGCATTAATTACCTTGACGACTTCTGCGTGGTAGCACGATCAGAACGCGGATGCAGGGAGGCTCAATGGGCCCTGGTAAGAATATTACGTAGGCTAGGGTTCTACGTGAGCTACAAGAAACTTGTATGTCCGGGCCAGGTGATACGCTTCCTTGGGATAGACATCGATACAACATTGATGGAACTGAGACTGCCGTTAGACAAACTAGAAAGATTACAGATACTACTGCACGGTTTCCTGCGTAGGAGGAAAGCGTCAAAAAAGGAACTCGAGAGCCTGGCGGGAGTGCTAGCGCACTGCTGCAAGGTAATCCATGGGGGTAGGACTTTCTCGCGCAGGGTATACGATCTAGTTGCCTCAGCAAAAAAGAGCACGCACAAAGTCAGGCTAAACGAGGAGTTCAGGAGGGACTTGAAATGGTGGGTCGAATTTGCGGGCTCATTCAATGGGAAAGCAAAAATAATCAAGTCGGGGGAACCGTGTATCTCGGTTTATAGCGATGCCTCCTTATCGGGATTCGGGGCACTCCACGGGAGAGACTGGCTAGCAGGGGCCTTTGAGGTTAGAAAAGCTAGGGTGCTGGAGTGGTTGGGACACCACCTCATGGAGGCAAAGGATGAGGGTTGTAAGACAGATAACATAAATGTTTTGGAACTATGGCCGATTCTAGTAGGGGTACGAAGATGGGGCCATCTGTGGGCGAACAAAACAGTTATCTTCGTAACGGACAACACCCAGGTTCGAGCAGCCCTCAACTCGGGTAGGAGCCGAAATAAAACAACGATGAAATGGCTCAGACTAATATTCTGGTTGTCAATCACTCATAACTTTGATGTACAATCGGTTTACATTAACACTCATGACAATGTCGCATGCGACAGCCTAAGCAGGCTGGAAAGTATAGCCCGCATACGAGATGTGGACTGTGCAAAAGCAATGTGCTGCCATGAACTGTTTTCCCATTAATTCCAGACTGGGCCAGGCTAAAGCTGGAGTGCGTCCGATACGAGGACGCCCATTATGCCGAATCTACAAAGCTGGCTAGGTCGGTCCAGATCAAAGCGTACCATGAGTTCTGTGAGATCTTTGCTGAGCAATTGTGCCCATACCCGTGTTCAACTAACCAGATATGCATGTATATGTCCTTCTTAGCTAGACGCATGTGTTATAACTCGATCAGGCAGTACCTGAGTGCGTTGAATATTCACCTGAAAGACCTGGGCTGGGCGCCCATCGACTACACTAACCACAGACTGAAAAAGTGCATGGCGGGCATAAGACAAACTCTCGGGGATATGCCTAGGCAGGCCACGCCTCTTTTACCTAAACAAATGAGACTAATATTTAACGGAATGCTTGATACCAAGGGGCATGTGGTGCTCAGGGCAGCAATGCTGCTATCCTTCAGAGCACTACTACGGAAGTGCCATGTCTCGGACTCTGATACAGCCCTAGTAAGAGCAGACTTCCTATTCCACGGATGGGGTATGGTAGTAAGGGTAAGGAAGTCCAAGACGATACAATTTCGGGAACGAGTGCACCTTATCCCGGTCTCGTCAGTAGCGGACTCGGCACTGTGCGCAGTCCACTGGGTCAAAAAACACTTCAGAGATATCCCGTCAGGGGGGCATACACATGCGTTCAGGCTCCCGAGGGGGGAAGGCTCGATATCGATGCCGTACGCCTTCTACTTAGCGTCACTGAGGTTGCTATGTGCCAGGGCCGGTTTGAACCCGACCGAATTCTCTACGCACAGTCTGAGACGAGGGGGGCCACCTTCTTGCGGATGTGTGGGGCCTCGATAATGGAAATCAAGGAGAGAGGAGACTGGAAGTCTGACGCTGTGTTTCAGTACCTAAAAGCGTCACTGCAAGAGAGACTGTCAAGAGACATGAGAGTCGCTACAATGCTTGCGGCATAAACTTCTAAATCCTAGCTGGTTGGGTGGTTTGGGCCTTTTAGGGGGTACCAGCCAGAGGAATTACTCATCCAATTGTATTATGTGTTGTGTTCTTGTTTTGTTAGTTACGTAGCGGTTAAATAATGTGTTGTGTAACTAGTTACGGAAATATTATTCGAGCAGAGTATCGGTTAGTCGTTGGTCAAACGCTCCGGTGGCCAGTGCAGCTCTCATGTTTAGGCAGCACTGTGCTGCTTTGATGTTGGGGGCCGCCCACAGGGCTGCCCGCATCCGGTTACTGCAGCTCGCCAGTCCACCTGCGGCTCCAATACACTGTATCTGCCTCCAGTCGGCAGGAAAATTTGCTTTATATAAACGGAGGGGCCTTTAAGGGGGTACCAGCCAGAGGAATTACTCATCCAATTGTATTATGTGTTGTGTTCTTGTTTTGTTAGTTACGTAGCGGTTAAATAATACATGGGTGCGTAACAGTAAGGCGGCTCGAGATGAAACGTCCAATGGCACTTAATTAGGCAGGTTTTCAATTAGAGCGCGCATCTGAACCCATTACAGGACTGGCAGCATGCAGGGTGTGCGTGTGTCTGTATGTGGCTGTACAGGGTGTGTGTGTGTCTGTGGGTGCATAGGGTGTGGGTGTCTGTATGTGGCTGTGCAGGGTGGGTGTGTCTGTATGTGGCTGTATAGGGTGTGGGTGTCTGTATGTGGCTGTGTGCAGGGTATGTGTGTGTCTGGTTGTGGGTGTGCAGGGTGTGTGTATGAATGTGGTTGTATGTGGGTGTGTAGGATGTGCATATGTATGTGGCTGTGTGTAGGGTGTGTGCGTCGGTATGTGGGTGAGAATAGGGCATATGTATGTCTGTATGTGGCTGTATGTAGGATGTGTGTGTCTGTATGTGGGTGAGTGTAGAGCATATGTTTGTCTGTATGTAGTTCTGTGTGTATGTATGTGTGTATGTATGTGGGTGTGTGCAGGATGTGTGTGTCTGTATGTGGGTGAATGTAGGGCATATGTGTGTATGTATGTAGTTGTGTGTAGGGTGTGTGTGTGTATGTGACTGTGTGCAGGGTGTGTGTATCTGTATGTGGGTATGTAGGGTGTCTGTATGTATGTGGCTGTGTCTATGGTGTGTGTCTGTATGTGGGTGAGTATGGGGCATATTTGTGTCTGTATGTGGCTGTATGTAGGATGTGTGTGTCTGTATGTGGGTGAGTGTAGGACATATGTGTGTATGTATGTGTCTGTGTGTAGGATATGTGTGTCTGTATGTGGGTGAGTGTAGGACATATGTGTGTCTGTATGTGGCTGTATGTAGGATGTGGGTGTCTGTATGTGGGTGAGTGTAGGGCATGTGTGTGTCTGTATGTACTTGTGTGCAGGGTGTGTGTATGTATGTGGGTGTGTGCAGGGTGTGTCTGTCTGTATGTGGGTGAGTGTAGGGCATATGTGTGTCTGTATATAGTTCTGTGTAGGGTGTGTGTATGTATTTGGGTGTGTGCAGGGTGTGTGTGTCTGTATGTGGGTGAATGTAGGGCATATGTGTGTATGTATGTAGTTGTGTGCAGGGTATGTGTGTCTGTATGTGGGTGATTGTAGGACATATGTGAGTATGTATGTGGTTGTGTGTATGGTGTGTGTGTCTGTATGTGGGTGAGTGCAGGGCATATGTGTGTCTGTATGTGACTGTGTGTATGGTGTGTGTGCATGTATGTGGGTGAGTGTAGGGCATATGTGTGTCTGTATATGGCTGTGTGTAGGGTGTGTGTGGCTGTAAGTGGCTGTGTGTAGGGCGTATGTGTGTCTATTATGGTGTGTGTATCCGTATGTCGCTGCGTGAATGGAGTGTGTGTCTTCTGTATGTGGCTATGATTAGGGTTCCTGTCTGTATGTTGCTGTGTGTAGGGTGTTTGTATGTAGCTGTGTGCAGGGTGTACGTGTCTGTATGTGGCTGTATATAGAGTATTCGTATTGGTGTGTCTATATCTGTTAGTGTTTGTGTGTGTCTGTATTTCTATAAGTGCCAGTGTGTTTCTGTGTCTGAATGTATCTGCGTTCGTCTACACGTGTGTTCTGATGTTAGTTACCATGTTCTTAAGTGGTGTGTGGTACAAAAGGTTTGTGGCATCAGACTACATAAGCATAGTGTGAAGACAGCCCCCGACTAACCATGTGGCGAATAGAAAGTACGTCATTACTGCAGTAATATGCATGTAGCTCAGCTGTAGAACCCAGCTTTGTGTCAGATGGACGGTCACAACCAACACCCCCCCCCCCCCTTCATCACCCCAATTGAATCGGCCTCCTCACTCTCTTTTAAATTAGTTTTTCCGAAATATTCAAAAAGAGGTGACTTTCCCTCCAACTCTTCATGCATTTCTAACGGAAAAAGATGTGGTGCTTTTCGAAGGTTAAAAATTGGATTATAGCCGAAGAGTAAATGTTATTTTTTTTAGAACTGACACGGAAATAAGCGTGTGTTTTTCTATGTGAAATAAATAATAATTATGGTAGGGAACTGAAAAAGGCAAAGCTGTGGAAATGCGTAAGCCCCCCGCCACACACACACATAAAAATAGAAACGAGTGGCTTACAACGAAAATAGGGTGGTTAGTTGAGAATAGGTGGTGAAGTTCTACCTTTTAATAAGTTCTCTACGCACCATTATGTAAAATGGGCAATACATATTATAATTAACACCACTGTGTCGTACCAAAGCAGGATCTGCCTCCAAAGGAGTGAATTACCTGAATGAGAGAGTACACGCCCGTTCTATGATGTCACAACGAGGCCGGACTGAGAAGCTGGGAATGCTGGGTAGGATGCCGCCAGCACCGATCTAACCGCGCCCAAACACAAACTCCCTGCCCGCCACAGCCCGTGTGTCCGATTTGCATTGATAACCCATTACGCGCTATGAGGGAAACCCTGACAGATTACCCGACAGCCCCCCGAGAGCACCTCAGAGAGCACCTCGGCGAGCAGCTAGGCGAGCAGCTCGGCGAGCAGTTCGGCGGGCAGCTCGGCAGGCAGCCCCCGCGAGTACCTCAGCTGGCAGCTCGGCGGGCAGCTCGGCGCGGAGCTCAGCGGCCAGCTCATCGGCCAACTCAGTGAGCAGCTCGGCGAGCTGCTCTTTATGCGGCCCTCTGGGCGCTAACTCAGCGAGCCGTCACCCCTGCGCCGCGGCCGGCCATGCCCCGCCGCTGATTTAGTATTGTTCCGGTGGCAGTAGATCCTTGTTTGTACGTTCTCGGTCACCATCAGGGGCAGGTTGTCCAGACATGCTAGACAGGGGACGGTTCATCATTCCCACGGTATGTCCACCGTCGGTCCGTGTGCTGGCTGTGCAGCATAGACTATGTTTTTTCTTAAGGACTCTACACACTGTATGTTTTATATTCACCATTGTATAAAAACTGAAAGCAGGACAAATACCAGTTCCAAATGTTATCATAATTAAGTAAACAGTGTCACTTCATTGCATCTAGGCACTCAACTCTCTCTCGATATATATATATACCATTATATATATGGTGTATTTTAACATGTTAGCTATAATTATACACACCCACAGTGTTGTTAATATTGTTGTAGGTGTGATGCAAATAAAGGGTACCTTGCTGCTAGAGCGAGCCTCGAACCCATATCCCCTGCCATTCTGAGAATAAGGTCCTAACCATTAGTTCACCTAGGCTCCCTGGTGCAATCACCCTATCCACACCTACCTGCCTACATACCTATGGGATTCCTTGCCTGAAATGTCAGGGCAAAGTACTACACCACCATTTGCTCCTTCAAAATTCCTTTCCTCCTGTGTCTAAAACACATCTTCATAATTATAAGGCGTAACATGTAAAACTCATATTATTAATCATGTAATTATCCTGCCTGTATTCTATTTGTCATTTCCCAAGTTACAGGAGCGGGACGTAGCTCGGGCGGTAGCGGGTCCACCTGTGAAACTGTCGATCATCCTATCGATTCTTCTCAGTGGAACCATTTGCAGTTTGGGTTATTTTCCGTTACAACCAGTGGTCCACAACTGTGGTATGTGTTGTTCTGTCTGTGGGAAGGTGCATATAAAAGACCCCAACACCCAATAGCCGATGTCTATTTGTTTGTGCTGTGCGGAAGTTAAACAAACAACAACAACAAATAATAAAAGACCCCTTGCTGCTTATCGGAAAGAGTAGCCTATGTGGCAGCAGCAGGTTTCCTCCAAAGAAATATGTCACAATGACCATATGTTTGATGTCCAATAGACGATGATACAAAATTGAATGTACTCTAGTGGTGTAATTAAATAAAACAAGCTTTACTTTTCTGTTTTCCCAAGTTACACTTCTTACTTGTTTTTGGGTATGTATTTCGACCATTTGGTGAGTCGATCGGCCTGGTGCGAAATTAGGTCTGCTTTGAAGCAGGCAAATATAGACCATGGGTCGGATTCCACTAAGCTGCCTCCTCCATCGTCCAATTTCGCCAGAGATGTTGCTTTAATACACTACAACGATAGGTCTTGATGGCCACCAGAGTAACAGACTTCCTCTTATCTCACTTTATGGAATATAATATTGATGATGATACTCACTTTATGGAATATAATAATGTAATGACGATGAAGATGATGATAATGATAATAATAATGATGATATTCACTATAATTATATGCATACCTATAGTTAGCGATTAGCGACATGGCCGAGGTGATAACATGATATCGGCTTGACCTCAGTCCGATATTGATCAGTTAATATGTTAATGAAGAATCTCCGGTGGACTGGACACCTCATGAGGATGTCATCAGACAGGCTACCAAAGCAGATCTTCTATTCTCAACTGTCTTCTGGTTACAGAAAGAGAGGCTGCCCTCGTCTCCGGTTCAAGGATACCATCAAAGAGAAACCTGAAGCTGAGAGACATTAAGACCGACTCATGGACATCACTCTCACAGCAGAGAGCTAAATGGAGAGTGGCAGTCAAGTAATGAAAGCAGTCTTTGTCACATTGTGATCGACAGCATGATGATGATGAATATGTTAATGTGTATTATTATATCAGTAACCCATAATATGGGATGTGGGTATCTAGACCCTGTGGAAGTTACATATATCGAACTTGGCTTTCGCCTCAATCAATACCCATCCCAAAGGTCTTCGAGCATGAAAGCCCATATCGGACAATAATTGTTTGATATTAATATTTAACAGCTATATTCATCCTGTTTATGCAACGGCTACCGAAGGCAAGTTGCTTTTTTCTTTTCACAACGTCATTAGAAAGCTGAACAACTACAACCATAATGACCCATGGGCACATAATACAATGGCACAATAGGCATGGCCCATGAGCATCGAACAGAATAAGCCAATGTGCATAGAACATGACCCATGGGCATAGAATACAATGGAATACTGAGCATGGAACATGACCCGTGAATATTGAACAGAATAAGACAATGTGCATGGGACATGACCCATAGGCATATAATTCAATGGAATAATGAGCATGGAACATGACCCGTGAGTATAGAATAGAATAAGACAATGTGCATGGGACATGACCCATAGGCATAGAATGCAATGGAATAATGAGCATGGAACATGACCCGTGAGCATAGAACAGAATAAGACAATGTGCATGGAACATGGGCATAGCATACAATGGAATAATGAACATGCAACATGAATCATGAGTATAGAACACAACAGAACAATGAGCGTAGAGCATGACCCATGAGCATAGAACACAATGGCACAATGGCCATGGAACATAACCATTTGGGTACAGAAAACAACAGCACAATGGGCATAGAACCTAATCCATGGGCAAAGAAAACGATGGCACAATGCGCATAGAATATTACCCATGATCACAGAACACAATGCCCTAATGGGCATCGAACATGACTAATGGGCACAGAACACAGCACAATGAATATGGAACATGGGAAATGGGCACAGAATGCAATGGCATGGAATGCAAGCCATGGACACATACCACACTGCCAAAACGCCACATTGGGCAGGAAACCGGACCCATTGCCACAGAACCCAATGACATAATGAACATGGAGCATGGTAAATTGACACAGACTGCAATGGCATAGCAGGCATGGAACACAACCCGCGCCTGAACTAGGCGCACAGCCTGCCTGTGTGCAGCTCACAGTGGATAACCAGGGAGAGTGATGTTTAATTCTTGTTTTAATCTAGGGGTAGGCCGGGCAAGCCTCGGTCTGATCGTTCAATGTCAGCCAAGCCGATGCCGGGAAAAGCCGGCTGTTATTCATTAACGTGTCAAAACGAAAACGAAGGGGGTATTATTTCGGTGCGTGGTGTGGGCATTATTGCCTTTTGACTGGCAGGCCCAGCATTTTGTTCTCTTGTTTTAGGCGCGGTTTAAGGTGTCGCCCGGTGTTTTGAATGCCGTCCATCACAGGCGGTTCACATTGAGTGTGGTAAGATGAAACTGCTGCGCAGGTAACAGCAGTAGGATTGCATTCACCTATGGGATCACGTGACACATGGGTAAGTGGATACCTGGAAGTTGGTTGAAAAGATCCAATGAAACGATGTTAGCGGTTTATTTAAACACACATTCGCTGTAAATGTGTGCATATATATCGATGTGTATGTGTATGTATGTATATATATATATGTTATGTATAAAGCATTGTGTGAGTATAAAGGCGCGGAAGGGAATTATTTCATTATTATTATTCTTGTGTGTATTATTACACTATATACTGTACTGTCTCCTTCATGTTCATGACTGGTGGCGCCACCTCCGGCACTCCTCGGTACCTGCATACCCTAAAAACATCACTCGCGTCGGAGGATATATTTCCCACTCCTGCAATTCTTCCTCACTCACCACACACTTTTTCTATTTTGCTATACATATGTACATATGTACATATGTGTACATATGTGTGTATATATATATATATATATATATATATATATATATATATATTCGCTGGGAGCTAACCACTGTTCCGCATCAAACAGCGACAATATGGAGGCTTTCGCCACTTCCCACTAATGTCCTTCCTCTACGGTGGCTTTGGACATTTCCCACTCATGTTCTTCTACCTCACTCACCACAGTTTTGCTGTATTTTGTATATATGTATATATAGATACATATATATATGTATATATGCGCATATACACTTATATAGGCCTATATAATATATATTCTAGATATGTTCATACATACAGTAACGAACGTGAAATCTATCCTTTCCTAGCTCATGATGCATGATATCACCTGTTTCTTATTCTTTCATTGCAATATTCAAGTGTTGAAACAGCATTGTCATCCACTAACTTACCAGACTGTCATCATCACCATCATCATGCTGTCGGTCGCGATGCGACAAAGACTGCTTTCATTACTTGACTGCCGCTCTCCATTTAGCTCTCTGCTGTGACAGTGATGTCCATGAGTCGGTCTTAATGTCTCTCAGCTTCAGGTTTCTCTTGATGGTATCCTTGAACCGGAGATGAGGGTGCCCTCTCTTTCTGTAACCAGATGACAGTTGAGAATAGAGGATCTGCTTTGGTAGCCTGTCTGATGACATCCTCATGAGGTGTCCAGTCCACCAGAGATTCTTTTTGATGAGAAGATCTTCCATAAATGGCAGCCCCCTCCATTTGAGTATTTCCTTATTTGTCACTTTGTCCTAATGATTGAATGCAGATGTCGCATCATGAAGGCATGCAGCTTTTTCACCTGTCACCTGTACATACACTATCCAGGCCTCGGCTCCATATAGTAGGGTGGATAGCATGATTGCATGGTAGATCTTGCCTTTGACCCACATGGACACATGGTGGTTGTTCCCGAGTCTCTAGCGTAGTCAGCTGAAAGATGCGCTAGCCTTGGCCATCCTCCTCAGTATTTCAGCATCAATGCGTCCCTCACTTGTTATAGTGCTTCCAAGGTAGGTGAATTCCTGAACAGAGTTCAGGTGGGGTGGCGGGCTAAGTCCTCTTCCCGCTTCCCGCACCATCTTGCGGGTAACATGGATAATGGCAGTGTAAATGTATTCTATATGCGTCAAATGAAATGTACATTCCAAACTAGAAACCTGTACAGGTAAATTATTCACAAAGTTGCATAGTCTGTCTGATAAAAGCATAAACATTTCTAAACCAAAATATTTATTTAGATTTGAACCCACATAACCAACTTAAATAATAACACAGTGATATAAGTTAATTTAATAGAACCTGTTACTGCTGAAGTCAATGGGGTCAGAGTTTTGACAAGCATGCCAACATTAATCTTGCATGTTTAAACTTCAAATATATCCCATGTTAGTTGTCTTAAATCAAAGGTACTTCAAATTAAAGTAAGGTCGTTTATAAAAATCAGCCTAATATATGTATCTTAGAAATGACAACAACTCAAAAACATCGGACTATGCAACTTTAATGGGGAAAGAAATCTATGAACATCTTGTCTAGGCTTATTCTCAAAGCTGATGTTGTTGTTGGCTCAACAATTACTTTCACCAGAAAAGATTGTGACCGTTTCATTTAGCATGGCATTAAGCTACCATAGGAAATATATTCAGAAACCGTTGAATGGTCTCAATGAAGGTGATCAGGGCGCATTGACAACACAGAGCCTGGGTGAATGCCCCTTTCCAGCCATTCACTCAAGCGAAACTTAGTGACCTATAAAGTCACCATGAGTCTGTACTGTCACAAGTCATCCTGATATGAGCTTAGATGTTGGCAGGACATACAACTCCAACAACCAACCAACCGGCCGAGCAGGGCCTGTCTTCCTCCAGGCTCTCTGCTCTACCTAAACATACAGCCGCCTGCGCCACCTGGTGTTCCTCCAGGCAGCACTGTGGACAGCTGGTGTAGTAAGTACAAAACACTACCCCACAAAAACACTATAGTAGTGTTTTCAACCTATGTTCAAAACTCTATGGTAGTGTTTTCAATCAAGTTGAAGGTAGGTTCAAAATACAACATGCCCACACTGAAAACACTATCCTTCAGTTCAAAACACTACCTTTAAGTTCAAAACACTACTCTAAATGTTTTTGTATAATTGCTGCATATTCCTTTTCATTTGTAGTAGCGTGAGGCAGTATGCAGTTGGGTGGGGCAGTATGCAGTAAGGTGGGGCAGAATACAGTAGTGTGGGGCAGAACGCAGTAGGATGGGGCAGTGTACAATAGGGTAAGTCAGTATGCAGTAGTATGCGGCAGTATGCAGTAAGGTGGGGCAGTTTGCAGTAGGGTGGGGCTGTATGCAGTGGGGTGGGGAAGAATGCAGTAGGGTGGGGCAGTGTGCAATAGTGTGGGGAGGTATGCATTAGGGTGGGGCAGTAGGGTTTGTGGTTGTTGGTTGCTGTTTTACATCCTAGTAACATAATGGTTACCGACTTGTGACTGCACACTCATTGTGACTTTATTGTGATGCCCCACGGGGAAACCAGGCTACCAGCACCATGACCCTATATCCCACTCAGTCACATTTTCCTGACACTAGGCAACCAGTCCTTACCCTATCCTATTATATCCGAGAGCCAGGCTAGGAAGCAATAAGTATCAATTTTAAAGTGATTGCATGGTTTGACTCGACTGGGAACCAAACTCCCCACCTTCCGCATGCGAGGCCCACACTCTACCGATTAGGCCACTGCGCCTGGTGGGGCATTAGGCAATAGGCAGTTAGTTGGAGAAGAATGCAGTAAGGTGGGGCAGTGTGCAGTAGGGTGGGGCAGTGTGCAGTGTATAATCTACTACTAATATGTGCTTCAAATGCCGCAGCACCAGCAGTGTATACCGTACTAATATGTGCCACACAAACTGCAGCACTCTCAGCATACTAATACGTGCTTCAAACGCCACAGCACCATCAGCGTATAATTATAATATGTGGTGCATACGCTGCAGCGCTATCAGTGTATACTACTAATACATGCTTCAAACATTACAGCACTATCAGCATATACTAATACATGGTGCACATGCCGCAGCACTCTCAGCATATACTACTAATATGTGCTTCAAAAGCCACAGCAGGGTCAGCGTGTCATTATAGTGTTTTGAACTTGGGTAGTGGTTTGAACGTATGTAGGGGTAGTGTTTTGTCCTAACAGTAGTGTTTTGAAGTTAGGTTCAAAACACTACCATAGTGTTTTGAATGGGGTAGTGTTTTGAACGTCCCACACCGGCACTGATAACTGTGTGTTATGGGGGCCAAAGGGCGCTCTCTAATGGCCGTGTCACATTACGATGTTTCTCGCCGGCGCGCCGCCAACGCGCAAAATCACTTTTAATCGTCGAGACACGTTAAACTTTTCGGCATCAGCGCAACGTATTGGTAGCGTGCGGCCGACGTTGTGAGAGAAAAAAAAAAGTTTGGCAAAAAATCACATAACGTCGACGCGCGTTGGCGAGACACGGTGTAATGTGGCAGGGCTATAAACGTCATGGAGGCAGCAAAGTGGGACCAGATTTACGGTGGGCAGCATGGCGTTAAGTACGGCGGGAACAGGAGGAGCCTGTAGCACCAGTGTTGTGTGCCGATACGCGTAGGGCGCAAGTCATGCAGCTACTTCCGGTGCCGTATCACACACTTCCGGGAGTGTCCAAACAGCCCGGTTTCTATGTGACAAGCCGAGCGTCGGGCATTGAAAGAGGTGGCTGGCAAATTACTAGCGGGTTTATTTCATTTGCATCGCCGGATACAATAGGAACAGTATTGGCTGCCAGTGTATATGTGTGCCTGTGAGTGCGTGTGTATGTATGTGGTGTGGGGTAGGCGTTTGTGTCAGAGCAATGAAAGTGGGTGGGATCTATTGCAGGGTCTGTACACGTACACACGTAGAGCTATGGAATTCAAGGCTATTTCAAGGCTTTTCAAATCTATTTTTGATAGAAATTCAAGACTATTTTCAATTCAATTTCAGAAAAAAAAAAATAGCAAATGGCGATTTCAGACTAAGTTGATCAGTGGGAACATTTGAATGGAATTCAAGGTTTTCAAGAGTAATTACCCAAAATAGGTTAGATTCAAGGCTGTTCAATGCCTTGGAATGGGGCAAAGGAAGTTCAAAACTTTTCAAGACTTTCCAGGCTCAATACGGACCCTGGAAAGTGAAGGTCACGTTGGGTGATATACGCAGAGTGATATACAAATGATGAGTTACACCGAGTGAGTTAAATAGGGTGAATTACACATGTTGCTGTGCAGGCAGGTTCCAATGTTCACCACAGTACAGAGATTAGACCCAAATAGTTCAGTTCAGCTTGAGTCGCTCAATGTGCAGAGATGAGCAGCTCAGATCGAACATGGGCGCCATCTCGTGACCTCGTACTCAAATCGCTAATCGCCAGTCACCTTGCCCGTTATAAATACACCTTCCAGGGCCGGCCTACATTGGCACTGTCTGGAAGCATTTTTAATCGACAGTATTTCTGTTCACCAACGGATTAATTAAGAGCATATTAGTTGCTTGCTGTGAGCAGATCAGAAGTAGGTTGAAGGAAGGCGCGTGTGTATATCACTCACGTTATTGTATTACATTATTAAGGACAGCCTACTGCTCACCGCCTTCACCTTCCTATCCATTATCAAGCACTGAATTACGAGCAATCTGCCGCCGCTAAAAGCCTCCTACCTACTCTGATTTACCCACGTCCCTCTTAAGACTTTATTGGTTCGCTCTGGTCCTGGTTAATTGACTGACTAAGACAATGATTGCATGCTGCAAAATAAATGTTTCCCCTCTTTTCTTCTCCCGACAAGAAAAGAAAATCACAGCGGTGAATGAACGCAGCCCCAATATCTGGCAAGCGCATGTTCATTAATACCCGGCGAGCTGTTTAGTGGCTGTGGTTTGGTAAAGGCCGCAACAGTTCTAGGTGTGTTCATATTGTGTCAATGTATATATATATATATATATATATGAACTATATAATTTATTACGTGGATATAAATAATGGCAGCCCCTTACTGTTTCTCTCTAACCACCCGAACCTCCATGTTATTCACTGCATCGCGGGCATTCTCTCCTCCCCGCCTCCTCAACACCGTGAGCCAACTGTCACTCCGCTCACTTTCAAAACTATATATATTAGTAGCCATATTTATAAATAATATATATATATTATATATAAATATTATATATATAGTAGTGTCCATGTGAATATATATACACACCTGGTTGGTAAATTGATTTTGGAAGAGTTAAGCTCACGACTGCGGGTGCTATCATCATACAGTCAGAGAGGACACGTCCTCCCCGCTCTGAGCCACCCACCCCTCCCTCCACCACACCTCTCCACCTCCTGTAGGAAACCGCCGACCCGGAGTGGGTCGGGCACAGGGGCTCTGCCGAGCCTAGATAAGGAGACGGCCATGAAACAGACATAAACAAGCGGGTCGGCCATGGAGGAGCCCGGGAATTCCGGGCACGGAATGGCCGGCAGGTGCTAAGTAAGGCCGGTCGGCTGGGGCGCCTGTACACGTGTATGCAACAGGCACGCCGTGTCCCCGATAAGTCCCCGGCCTGCACACACACCTACCCCCGCCTCAGCCGCTCACTCAAGTGTGGACCCATCCCGCAGGGGAGGGCGCCTGGGGGATATGTGTGTAGGTGCGTAGGAGCGGGGCGGGGGGCAGTGGGAAGAGGAGGGTGTACGGCAGGCCACCACCTCCCCACCCTCACACACACAGACCCCACCCAGCTCAGAGATGACAGTCTGATGGATCACAGCTTTGCCTCCTTGCATCCTGTTTCCATAGTAACGGCAGATGCATGTCGCCTCCTGCCGGGAGGAGTGGTGGTAGGTAAAGGGGTGGTGCTGGCGCTTTTGTGTGGCTGGAGCTGGGTGTGTGTCAGGAGCTTGTGTTAGGTGTGTGTCGGGAGCTGGTGCTGGGTGTGTGTCAGGGCTAGAGGGGGTAGTGTGTTTGACAGGCAGCAGACTGGCTGCACACTGTAGTAAATGTATAATGCAGGTCAGCGAGAGCGGGCTGAGGGGTATGCGGGTAGAGGCGTGTACCACGCCCGGGAGTTCCCAGGAGTGGGCCGCCATCCCCACGTGGCGATTTGTCCTATCTGATTGTTCCCACTAGGTACAAGCATGTTTGCCTTGACAAAAACATGTGTTGAATACAAGTCAGTGTTGGCGCCTCTCAATTCTCCCCTCTCTCTGAATCTGCAGCTCCCCCACCCCTCTGCCTCTCCTCGTCCCGCCCTGGCACGCCCTACAGTCCAAGGCCGTGCAGTCCAAATCTGCCCAGTCCCGCCTCGCCCCGTATCCACCCAGCTCCGGCCCCGTTCCCCGCCCCACTCCACGTCCCACTCCCCGCCCCGTCCACCCCGCCCCGCCCCGCCCCGCCCCGCCTTAGCCTGTGCCGCCACATTCCCCGGCGGTTCAGCCCCATTCCCGGGCTACTCAACCCCCGGCTCCCTATCCGCCCCCCCCCCCCACCCATTCTCCGGCCGCGCCCCTCCATCCCCCGACACATCCGGTTACGGTCGGGGGCCACGCTGATCCCGCCACGCGTTATATAGAGTGCTAGAGTGGGAAGAGTGTGTGTGGTGGGGGGGGGGGGAGTAACGGCGGGATTGGGGGGGTGGGGGGGCTAGAGGGGTTGTGATTCATGGATCGGGAAGAGGGCACTCTATTCGGCCCCAATGGCCATTTCCATACTGGCTTCTAGCGTAGGCTTCGCTCGTAGCCGCTGCCTCGTCGCAGGGTGAGTGAGCGCGGGTTCCGGGGGGGGGGGGGGTTCGTATGTGTTACCGATGAAGATATTAACTTGTTGACCATAATCCTACGTGGCTGGTGTGTAATTAATTAGGCCCGACAATGGGGCGGCCAGGCTATGGGGGCGGGAATTATAGGACAGGGGCGGGTACACTGAGCATATATCAATAGCGCACGCCACCAGGCCTTGGGGGTACAGACAACGCGGCCAGTTCCCACAACCCACCGCACCGATACCTCACCGCCCGCCGCAGCCGGAAACGCAACGCTCCCGCACCAATAGTTCTGCCCCGTCGAGTAGCTGACGGAGGCGCAGTGGAACGTATGACAGAACATCGGAATGACTTCTCAAGGTCATTTAGAGGTCACGAGGTCGTTGTTCACTGAGGCAGATAAAATATGGCCTGAGCGGGCCTCCTTTATGGTGCAAGGGTGTGGGGAGATGGGGGGGGGGGGTTAGTTATACAGCCGTGGAGGGGGAGGGCCGTTTGGCGCTGTAGTTCCGCAACCCGCCGCTGGGAGGCGCGAGCCGCGCGCCTATCAATTCGGCGCACACCCCTGTAAGTGACCCAGTCCCGCACCCGCCGCCGGCTAGACAGCTCCCCGCTCCGCACCACCCCGCAGTCAGCTGGAAGCGCCCCGCGCCCTCTTCCCGTCTCCCCGACCCTACCGGGATCCACCCCCGCCCCCGCCAACTCCAACTCCTTCCCGGCCCAAGCCCGGCTCCACCCCCGCCACCGCCGAACACCACTCCCCCTCCTCGGCTCCACCCCGCCCTAGCCCGGCTCCACCCCTACCCCTGCCCTGCCAAACTCCACTCCCTCCCTGACTCCACCACACACTAGCCCACCCCATCTCCACCCCTACCCCCACCACCGCCAAACTCCACTCCCTCCTCGACTCCACCCCCAACCCCCAATTGCCCATCTCCATCACCACCACCCCCCCCCCCTTCCACCCAACTCCTCCCCGCTCGCGTGACTGACTCTTCCCTCACCTAAGGCAGCCCAGCGTTCCGTCAACAAGCCAAGACTGGGTCACGCTGCGATTTACAGGCAATCAACAAGTCGAAACAGTGCGCTTTCGGGTCAGGAGGCAGGGCGGCGGTCTATCTGTCTGTCTGTGCCGGGTTAATGCGCCTGCGCATAGATCATCATGAGCTTCGTTTCTGGCCGCAGACCATGCAGTACAGCTACGCTTACAGTCACATTCTCTAACTCTACACTCGCCAGCTTTAAGGTGTTCTGGTGAGGAGCCCAAGTTACCCGTGTGTATGGTATTGGCTGGAGTCAACACTTAATGGGACACCAATAGAAGAGAGTCAGGTGTGGGACGGGATGAATCCCTCCACTGCAGGGATCAAACAAAACCGGCAAGATCAAACAACACTATTGCTCTTCGATTGTATTGCCCGGAAAGTCAATTACACGTACTTATATACCACTGCATCACATCCAACATAACTACAGTTCTCTTTAATAGTCAATCCCGATTGAAGACAAATTTACTCAAGTCTAATAGTATTCCATATTTAATAATATGCGTATAATGCTTATATGTGATATGTGGCTCATGTCAAGAAAGTGGCAAGGACTCATATACATATACATGTGATGTATAACGCATTATGCGAGTATAACAATATGGAAGGGAATAGTTTATAATTATTGATATTAATTGATATTACTGATATCACTGATATTATTGATAATATCGATTGTTATACTCTGTAAGATTCTGCACTTGACAGGTGGCACCACCTGCAGCCCACCTCGCGTTCAATGGGTGGCGACAAGTGTAAGTCACACCGGAGGATATATAAATATGTTAATATACATATAGGTATAACCCACTTAGCGCTACCCAGTTTAGCACTGGTGAACTATAGCATCCTTGTATTCACTTTCCCCGCCTAACCAATAAGAAGACGGCAACCAATTGTCACCACACTCCCTACCCTTTCCGCCATAGTATCGATAGCCTGGTTCATTAACAACTCGCATGTGGCGCCCCAGTGGGGAAATGAGTAACTACAGCCCGTAGTGTAATATATATGTAGATGGCAAGTATTAGTTAGCTAACTTAGGGGGGGGGGGGGGTCTCGTGCATAATAGAGCATATATATATGGTTTCTCTGCGTTGACCTGGAGTTAGCCACCAGTGGCGCCACCGGTCATTCATCCAGAGGAATATAAGGCGCGACTTGCTTAAAATTAAACCTAACTACTTAATATCAAGTGCTAGTATAGTAATTATCATGATGAGGTAGGCAATCCACATATAATATCGGAACACATCACTACATAGCCCACTGTGTGGGCTAGTGGGAAAAGGCGCTTTTTAACGCACAACCAAAGACGATTTGCATCTAATAAGAATATGCCCCCACTTAGAAGCGAATCCCTTTCTAATGAGTAGATGAGGGAAGTGTCCCGAAATACGAACGGAAGATATCATTAGTGGCGATATTATAATTCCTCAGGGAATGTGAGTGTCACTAATAATCCTGACGGAAATACACCTGTTCTCTCACAGAAGATAGTTAGAAAGGCATTTAATAATGCGCCTATATATAGGTCTACTGGTGAGAAATAGGGGGAAAAGATATAACGACAGGTCATAAAGTAAGTGTGAGAGGCCCGTCTACCCTGGATGGCTACAATACCCCTCATATAATATAACTATATATATACTCATCATCATCATCATGATGTCGGTCGCGATGCGACAAAGACTGCTTTCATTACTTGACTGACGCTCTCCATTTAGCTCTCTGCTGCGTTAGTTGCATCCATGAGTCGGTCTAACCTGGGCGACGACCGAGCCGGTATGGTGTTTTGTGCAGTTGTACATTTCATGAAAGCTGCCTGCAAAAGTGTTGAAGTGCTGCTGGCTTTTGCAAGTTACCAGCAGCACTCTCTCGGGGAGCAAATAGAGGTTTCACACCGGCAAGAACATGTCAAGACAGGCGCAAAACTATTTGTCCCTGCACTGGCTAGTCGGGAGATTTTGATACATCAACCGCCCTTAATGCTGCCACAGTGACATGGTTTTCTGTTCAGGGTTTGCTCCCTTAGCCTTCGGTTCTGTCAAGAACCTGTACCACAAGGCAGTGGTTTACAACTCTGCAAGGCAGGGGTATCAAACTTCCTGAGGTATATATATATTTGAAAGTGAGCAGAATGACCATTGGCTCATTGTGCGGAGGGGGGCGAAAGGAGAGAATGCCCGCACCACAGCGAAAATCAATTATCATCGAGGTTAATATGGGCAGAGAGAAACATTAATGGGGCTGCCATTATTTATATCCACATAATAAATTATATCATACATATTTATATTATGTAGTTACATATATTTGTGTGCATATATACATGTTATATATATATATCTATATGGATAGTGATGAGCCCATTATCACCTGGAATAAAATCTGTTGTGTCCTGCTCCTCTCAACCCCCCCTCTCCAAGGTAAGGTGGGGGTGGGGTCCCGGCATGCCTCACTCCACCCCACCCCCCCGCCACCCGCCCTGCGCGGGGTGCTACACTCTACGAGCTCGGAAATATATATATATATAAATGCACCAATGCTTACCTACATTTGATCCTACATATCCAACTTAGATATTGGTGCACTCATCAAGCATTCATTACAGTTTGGTGCACTACGCTCGGCCCCTAAATGACTAAACAAAGCCTATGTCCAGCGCATTTAGGTGGGCACACCAAAGATTAACTTGGCACGTTTTCACTTAAAATATCTCCAAATATAGCGCTTCAAAATAGAAGTTATTTCAAGCTAAGATGTTGTAGATTAAAATGATCAACCTTTATTATATATATATATATATATATATATATATATATACACAGGTATATATGTGTGTGTGAAGATCATGCAACTTTAAGGCTAAGGGTCCATTTGGAATCAGTTCACTCATCCATGAAGACAATTCAATATTACCTACACTTCTACTCTAAGAGAAATCTAATTACTCTAAGTTAGAGAAATTAAATGTGGTCGTGACATATAATTAATGTGCAGATATATATCAATGACTGCTTTAGATTTATAGTCTAGTTGCGTTTCTATGGCACTAGTCCCATTCAATGAAGCAGAAAGCACCAGTATCAAAGTGAAACACATGAAGCAGACACACTGTACCGACGTGTGATATGCGTACAGCTAGAACCTTGTACCCACTCGGGGCAGTAGGAGGCACATACAATCCCTCTCCCTCCATCCCTGCAGACACCGACTTCTATTCCGGTAAGTCCATGAATCACACACTTCCTGCTACCCCAGTTACCCCCCCCCCCCCCCACACACACACACTTCACCTACACCTCCATTCCTCCCTTAACCCGCCCCATCCTCACACACACCATCCTCCCCCACTTCAGCCCCACCTTCATTCCGCACTTGCCTCCTCTCAACACCCCACCTCACCCAACTCCCCCCCCCCCCATTTCACCCGCGTCGATCTCTCGCTTACCACCCCCACCCCTACCGCCACACACACCAGTTCCTCCTCTACTCGTTCTCCTTCATTCCTCCCTTGCCCCCCCCCCCCTACACACCACATCCCCCAACTCCCCCCCCCCCACAATTAACTTCCCTCCATCCCTCCCTCATACCCCTCCACTCCCATACACACCACATCCCCCCAACTCCCCCCTCACAATTCACATGCCTCCATCTCTCCCTCCCACCCTTCCACTCCCACACACACCACATCCCCCAACTCCTCCCCCCACAATTCACCTGCCCCCAACCCCTCTCAAACCCCTCCACTCTCACACACCACATCCCCCAACTCCTCCCCCCACAATTCACCTGCCCCCAACCCCTCTCAAACCCCTCCACTCCCACACACACCACATCCCCCAACTCCTCCCCCCACAATTCACCTGCCCCCAACCCCTCTCAAACCCCTCCACTCTCACACAAACCACATCCCCCAACTCCTCCCCCCACACTTCACCTGCCCCCAACCCCTCTCAAACCCCTCCACTCTCACACACACACCACATCCCCCAACTCCTCCCCCCACACTTCACCTGCCCCCAACCCCTCTCAAACCCCTCCACTCTCACACACACCACATCCCCCAACTCCTCCCCCCACAATTCACCTGCCCCCAACCCCTCTCAAACCCCTCCACTCCCACACACATCCACATCTCCCAACTCCCACCCAACAATTAACATGCCCCCATCCCTCCCTCACACCCCTTCACTACCACAGACATCACATCCCCAACTCACCCCCCTCACAATTCACATGCTCCATCTCTCCTCCCACCCTCACCCCACACACACCCTCTCCAACTCCTCCCCCACAATTCACATCCTCCATCTCTCCCTCCCACCCTTCCACTCCCACACACACCACATCTCCCAACTCCTCCCCCCACAAATAAACTCCCTCATTCCTCCCTCACACCCCTCCACTCCCAGAGCCACACATCCTCCAATTCCCCCCCCCCCCCAACTTCACGTACTTCCAACCCTACTCACACCCCTCCACTCCCACACACACCACATCCCCCAACTCCCACCCAACAATTCACCTACCTCCATCCTCCCTCAACACCGCTCCACTCCCACACACCGCACACACCAAACCCACCCCGCCTCCCAGTGGTTCCTGTGAATAAGAGGCGATTATTTGCCTGGGAACCTTTTTTTTAACATCGCTTTCCTCGAATCGCTGAAGAAGTCACTTAGTGGAGCACTTTTTTCATCCTCACTCATTTTCTTTGCTCTCTGACACTAAATTTTCGGAACTAAGATTAAAATGGCATAACGAGTAAATCCAACAGGAGCGAGTATTGCGCAAGGCGATCGGCTCCAAAGCGCCTGGTGGATCTCCAAATAAAGGTGGCTGGTTTCTTTCACGTTTAATTATTACCTTATATGTTAATTTAACAATGCCTTTCTATTGTAGAAATGAGGTAATGCATAGACTTAGCAATTACCTCTATCATAGCATTGCCCAGTGTACATATACACTATTATATACGTGATTTTAGCTATATATTTAGAGGCTACATATAATTGACCACTGTTGCTCCTTGTGTTTAACAGTGTGGGACGGTCACGTTTCACAAAGCTAGCATTCAATCAATCAATCAATAGGATACAGCTATAATAGGCCTTGGACCTGTTAGACGCTCTTAATTAATAGAAATGGAGACAGTTCTTCAGATGGGGTGGATTGTAGCAAATGTCACTGGCTCCAAGATATACTTAATGCTTGACCAGTATGCATCCAGTAGGGACTTGAAACAGTTCACCGACTCTGCTGCTATGACACTCTCTGGCAAGTGATTCACAGGTCAACCCCCCTAAAGCCGAAAAAGTTGTGTCGCAGGTCCAGTCTGGCTTACCGCTTCCTCAGCTTCAGGGAGTGTCCTCTGGTCCTGGTGTTGAAGTCTCTGATAAGGGGTCTGCCAGTCTTGTAGATACCATGGAGATATTTGCATACTTCAATCATATCACCCCGTTAATGCTAAATTATAAACTT
This sequence comes from Branchipolynoe longqiensis, assembly GCA_030323885.1. Classification (NCBI taxonomy): domain Eukaryota; kingdom Metazoa; phylum Annelida; class Polychaeta; order Phyllodocida; family Polynoidae; genus Branchipolynoe; species Branchipolynoe longqiensis. The sequence goes on along the minus strand of CM059187.1, from coordinate 16,620,358 downwards.
GATTGTTTGTAATGCTAAGGCATCACGGGTAATTGGACGTGCAAATGCAGCCAAGCGCTAGTAATGAAGGCTGCTTGATATGTCGCCGACTGGCGGATCCTTGCTGAACTAACCTAACTACACCATTAACGCCAACTAGCGGGTTTTCGGCACTTCCGCCATACATCACCCAGTAAACAAGGCGACTGCGGCTCCACCGGTATCATATTTCTGAACTAAATTACCCCGTCTTCGGCTATAAAAGTGACTGCTAGCTACACATATTTCACTTTCGAGACGGGAGCCATTCGGACAACAACTGCCTTAAATTGCCATCCCACTCACCCCACAATGAGAAGGGGATATAGGGTTATAAGCATGCCTAAGCCTCATTGACATCACATAACTACCTAAGAGACTGTACTGATGACAAGAGTTAAAATTGTAATAAAAGGCATAACTATATTTGCTGTGTTTGTGTTGTTAATTATGCTTAGCAAAAACTGGTGCTTCCTTGTATGGAGCAATAATAATTAACGAACCTCCCATTAATTTTGAGAAATATGTATATGTGTCCATTTATCCGAGCATGATGCCAGTCTGGCCGGTCACTAAACCAGTCCAGCCGATCATTTCTGCTATGTTATGCAACCGATATGGGATCATGGTCTCTTCATGCAGTATGGTTTGAAACTGACCGCATATATCAAGCTAAACAAAAGTGTCAGCAGAGGAAAGATTGTCTCCTTCACCCATCAGACTCTCTGATTGCAGCTACACGGTACATGTCCAATGTGCCACTTCACATTCCGAGCACGAATTGCACTCATCAGTCATTGATGAGTTCACAAAACTGATGAGCTGCTGTCATCATCACCACTGATGGACAACGGGGACTAAGAAGTAAAGCAGTAAAGGAAGTGTTGGTCTCGTACATCACTTAAATGTGACTTTATTTCTTCGCAGTGGTTAGAACAAATGCCAAAGTGCTCTGCAGAGCGAATATAGTCTCTGCAACCTGAGAGAGTCTGTCACCGCGTATACAACCAAAGTGGTAATACAACCAATGGTGAATCAATATGCTTCTACTTGACACTGAGTGAGAACAACCAAAGCTGGAGTCGACACTTGTTCGACCCCCTCCACCATGTTAGCGAACTAATATATACACTACAGGCCACCACCTAGTGGCGGAAGGTAGAATTAGTCCTTTCAGGGTGAGCTAGAGTCGTTGAATTCTTGAAGGACCCCAAAGCCGGGCTCACAGGGTTCAGACCCACAAACCACTAGTTTGAGTGCAACCACATCCACTTCATATATATATATATATACTGTATACGCAAGTATACCAGTATAATTATCCGCAAACCGATTATCTATGAATTGTGTCCTCAGATCATATCAATAACAGTTATATGTATATAACAATCCGATACCACCGCTCTATCCTGTAGTTATATCACACTGATATATAAGGGGGGTTAGTCGATTTAATAATATAAACATACCCGAGTGAAGATTGACACATTTGCTTAGTAATGTAATTAGCCGTGTTAAGGATGGCAGTCATTCTATAATTAATAACTGTATCTCCGTCTGTAATATTAGCTGTTTTGTGAGTTAAAGTTTGCCCTCATTTGGTACACATTTAACCACGTCAAAATTGTATCTGATATGTATTTTGGCATCATGTGATACAGATACGACTATTTCAGGTTGTGTGTATAAATGTCAATGTAGACACCATACATATAAATGTGATTAACTAAACTGAGAGAATAAACACCACTAACTGTTCCCCGTGAATATTAATTACCCTTGCTGGCGACACAGCGCTAAATCATCAGCAATCAATCAATAGCATTCATAACAGAATACGCGAGTATATGGGGTTATCATCATCCACCATGCAGCAGGCATTATTCTTGTAATCGGTAATTTATTGTGACGCTCTGATAAAACTTGCTCATTATAAATCCAGGCGGTTACATAAACACTATGCAAATGGTTTGTTTGATGGGAACACGAGAACAGAGGGGAGACGCATTCACTCATCGTAGAAGGCTGATTACCATTACACCTTTTTGGGGTGTTAAATTAGTTAATCTTTTTGTTATTAATGTATTCATTTATTCAGCATGGAAAATGTCAACTGTGTATAATCGTTCTTTCTCCTTCCGCTGCTCATGTAAATGGTTAAATCTGGTTTATATAATTGCATAATGTCCCCCTCCCTCGCTCTCTCTTTTCCTAAATATCACTTAATCTAAATTCTAATAAATACATAATATATATATATATATATATACACTATGTACATAAGATGAGAATAGCTTAATCTAGGATAGCCTATAACAATTTCCTCTATGTATTATCATCTACTCATATTTAAATAGCTGGGCACATATTCTTTTAACCGAAATATTTGCTACATTTTCACGAAATAGCTCTACTGCAATTTTAGAATAACCAACAATGGCATTGCTTTAACCCACAACGTGGCTTCTTCATAAGACTGTCAAAGAGCTGGTTGGTGGTTGAAATCCTGCATACTCCTATTACTACAGAGGTGGCTGCGCAATGAACTGCCGCCTATATAACATTAGTTATTCCCACTGCCGTCAGAGAGCGAGTTAGTGGCACTAATCGTCTATTGTCCACCATGACGCGCTGGAAGGCCCTGAACGAAAACTCCCAGGACAGCTTGGGTCCAGCTGAGGCCCAGATGCGTCCGTGCAATATCAGCTCACCGGTCACGTGCGTTAGAAAAGGGCAAACACCTCTAAACCGCTCGTATATCTAATACCGTACTGGCTGCTCACTGCCCATTAACCGCCACCCGCCACCCGCCACTCACCACGCCCCATCTGTTACTCACCACCCACCACAAACTACCCAATACTCACCATTCACCACTAGTCACTCAACACGCCCTATCTGTCACTCACCACCCACCAAAAACCACCCACCCACCACTCACCACCCACCTCCACACACCACGCCCCATCTGTCACTCACCACCCACCACAAAACACCCAATACTCACCACATGCCACCTGCCACCTGCCACTCACCACCCACCTACCACTCACCACCCACCTCCACTCACCACGCCCCATCTGTCACTCACCACCCACCACAAACCACCCAATACTCACCACCTGCCACCTGCCACCCGCCACTCACCACCCACCCGCCACTCACCACCCAACTCCACTCACCATGCCCCATCTGTCACTCACCACCCACCACAAACCAACATATACTCACCACCTAACACCTGCCACCTGCCACTCACCACCCACCCACCACTCACCACCCACCTCCACTCACCAAGCCCCATCTGTCACTCACCACCCCCCACAAACCACCCAATACTCACCACCCGCCACGCATCACTCACCATGACCCATTAGTTACTCACTACCAACCACAAACCACCCAATACTCAGCAACCAACACCAGCCACCTACCACACACCATGCGCCACCCACCACTCACCACTCACCTGCCACTCACCACGCCACATCTGTCACTCAGAACCCACCACAAACCACCCAATACTCACCACCCGACATCCGACACCCGCCACCACTCACCACCCACCCGCCACTCATCACGCCCCATCTGTCACTCACCACCCACCACAAACCACCATATACTCACCACCTGACACCCGCCACCTGCCACTCATCACCCACCTGCCCCTCACCACTGGCCACACACCACCCAACATTCACCACCCACCACAAACTACCCTATACTCACCACCCGCCACACACTGGCACTCACCACCCACCACAAACCACCCAATACTCACGACCCGACACCCGACACCCGCTGCCACTCACCACCCACCTGCCACTAACCATGCCCCATCTGTCACTCACCACCCACCACAAACCACCCAATACTCACCACCCGACACCCGACACCTGACACCCGACACCCGACACCCAGCACCCGCCACCCACCACCCGCCGCCACTCACCACCCTACACCAACCACCTTCCAGTCACCATGCGCCACCCACCGCCCGCCACTCACCACCCACCCACAACTTACCACCCACAACTCACCACCCACCACTCACCACCCAATGCCACTCACCACCCACCTGACACTCACCACATGCCACCCACCACTCACCACCATTCATTCACCATCCTCCACCCGCCACCTGACCCCCTGCACTCACCACCCACCCACAACTCACCACCCACCACTCACCACCGCCAACTCACCACCTGCCACTTACCACCCGCCATTCACCACACACTGACCACTCACCACTCACCCGCCACTCTCCACTCACAACCATTCTCCGTCCGCTCACTCTTCATCCCGAGGTTCTCATTATTTTAAACTCTCCTTCCACATTCTCCACTAGCCATCAGCAAGAACCACCCTTATCCCACCAACGTCTCACACAAAAAGACACATTCTCCAAAGCATCAGTAAACACCATGCCATGCAAACAAGCACTCCATATGTTGCAAGTAGTGGGGGGGGGGACGAATGTGTGTGTGTGTGGTGGGGGAGTTCTTCACAATGTTGCAATGAGTGGAGTATATATGATGTCCTGCAATCAGAGGAACACACAAGAAATATTAACTCGGGATCAATGTGGGCCTATGTACAGTGACACACCATTAGGGAGTGTGAGTGTGTGAGTGGGTGTGAGTGGGTGTCTGTGGAAGATGACCCATTATCGACCAGCCGCGTACACACATAGAAGCGGGAAATAATCGATCGATATGCGATGAACGAAGCAAAGGTCACGGCATGTGTGGACCTCCAACCCACCCGCCTACCCTCCCACATTCCCACCCACCCCCACCCACCCGCTCTCGCTTCTTCTGCGCATGTGCACTGCGCATTCCCTCTTCGTGATGAGCTGATTGCCTTCATCAGCGGGCACTATCAAGGGGCTCGTGGGGAAGTATCCAGGACGTGGCATTTAATCGATTCAAATGTAGCACGGGTCGGCCCGATTGGCAGGGCACCTTAGTGGACAAAGCGACATCAAGGGGAAGGGAACATCGCTGCGCGTGACCTTTAACCCGGCGTACAGTGTGTGCGCATGAGCAATAAAGGACGGCGTCCATGCCGGGTGTTTTCTCTGGCTCCCCCACCCCGCCCACCCCCACCCCGCCCTGACTAGTTCTCCCCCTCCCCGACCCGCCCCGTCCCTCCCGTCCCGGCTAACTGGACCGGCCCCACCCTGTCCCACTGGACCCACCGAGCCCCAGCTCCGGCCTGCCCCGCCCAGCCCCGCCCCAGCCCACTCGCAGCCCTGCCCCGCCCTAGCCCAGCCCAGCCCCGCCATGCCCACCGCTGTTCACCCGAACACATGCGGTGTCACTGCACACAAGTGCATGCACACGTAGAACTAAAAAGCACTATAGATTTAGAGATAGATATGTCCAAAGTTAATAATGTAGACACTAGTTGCTAACCATGTTTGTATTTCTATTTAATATACCAAAGTAACATTAGACACCCATGGTCACTTTCTTATTTTTATTCAGTTTTTATGGAGAGGGTTCAATAATGATTGAAACAAAGTTGCATAATCCGACGGTTCTGGATTACTGCATATTAATATTTTTAAATAGACATATTAAGTTTATAATTACAATACACTTTTCCTCAGTTTGAAATAGTTTTTGTTTGAAAGGGTTAATTTGAAAATACCTAAAGTAAAAACATAGGACATTAATCCTGCCCATGCACCTCGAAATGCTGAACCGCTTAATAGGCTTCAATGGTGTTTCGGGGGGGGGGGGGGTAAATATGTTTATTTCTGCTGAATAAGTCTTTTGTCAGTGCCAAAGCACTGGTTTTCCAGCCTTTTTTCAATTCAGGGTTATTTACACAAAAATGCTATATAGAGTAAGCTATAGACTAACTGTTTTAATACATAATATTGCAGCATATAACGCAGTGACATTCTGTAACCCACAAGTTCCATAGCAATATGACAATAGTAGTGTCATACGACTAGATCAATATTGGTCAGATCAATGTGAGTATTTACATGGTATTTAGAATGTAAGCAGAAGTTAGCATTTGTACTTATTCGGTAAAGTTGCAGTCAGTTTTAATGTAGGGTCTGGTCAGTTGGCGTTACAGGAGTGGTATATAAATGTCAGCTTGCTAGAAATATTCTAGTGTTACGCGATCATGGTTAGTTATGTGAGTGTGTTATATGCAGTTTGTTGTCTTAGTGTTGATAGGTACCTGTCAGCCATAGGTCTAAATGGGATGCTACCACAATATACTGCACTAACTCATACGAAGATCATCTTAGCAACAAGGAAGTCCGTGCCAAGATGCAGCAGCCAATAGAACCTCACGATATGATAATCATAAAGAGACACAACCTGATGTAGTACGGCTATATTTCCCTTCATTAGATCTGACAAAAACCATCTACCAACGCACAGTGAAAGGGTGGAGAAAACAAGATGGACAAAGGAAGAAGTAGGAAGCCAAAGTCAGGGGATGAAAAGGCATGCAATTTGGCAAGTCCCAAAGGCAGTGGAGAACACAGACAACTGGAGAAAACTGGTTGCAAAGTCACCTATGGTGCCCCAACGACCCTTGCTGTTAAGGTGGTGGTGATGGTGATGATGATGATGATGATGGTATGGATTTGTGTAGGGAAGATCCCGTGAAAGGAAGGCTAAATTTAGGCTGCATTAAATTTAAAGTGACCTGTTTGTTTTATCAGAGAACAATCATGATGTCGCGTTTTGCTTAGTTAAAGCACCAACACAATCTACGTAATGTGTAAATGTTTTTGAAACATCAAATCCTCCTTTTCCGACAGTGGCATCTGCCGGAAAAGCATACATACACCGAGGTGTGAAGGAGGATAGGTGAAGGTAAAACTCGGGACTATCAATTATGTCAATCTATCCACGACTTGTGACAGTCTGTCTATTAGACATGACACCTTGGCACTTACTCGTGACAATCTGTCCACATCCCATGACAATGTGTCACCCACTCATGACAATCTGTCCACCACTCATGACAATCAGTCCAACACTCATTACACCTTGTCCACCAATCATTACAATTTGTCCACCCCTCATGACACTTTGTCCACCACTCACTACACTTTGTCCACCACTCATGAAAATCTGTCCACCACTCATGACAATCAGTCCACTACTCATTACACATTGTACACCACTCATGCCAATCTGTCCACCACTCATGACAATCTGTTCACCACTCATGCCAATCTGTCCACTGCTCATGACAATCAGTCCACCACTCATTACACCTTGTACACCACTCATGCCAATCTGTCCACCACTCATGACAATCTGTTCACCACTCATGCCAATCTGTCCACCGCTCATGACAATCAGTCCACCACTCATTACACCTTGTACACCACTCATGCCAATCTGTCCACCACTCATGACAATCTATCCACCACTCATGCAAATCTGTCCACCACTCATGACAATCTGTCCACCGCTCATGACAATCAGTCCACCACTCATTACACCTTGTACACTACTCATGCCAATTTGTCTACCACTCATGACACTTTGTCCACCACTCACTACACCTTGTCCACCAATCATTACAATCTGTCCACCACTCATGGTGCTTTGTCCACCACTCACTACACTTTGTTCACCACTCATGACAATCTGTCCACCATTCATGACAATCTGTCCATGAGTCATCACACTTTGCCCACCACTACTAACCATATGTTCACCATTCGTGACAAACTGTCCACCACTCAGTTCACCACTCAGTCCACCACTCAGTCCACCACTCAATCCACCACTCAGTCCACCACTTAGCCCACCACTACTAACAATTCCTTCCTGACTGAGGACAATCTGTCCACCACTAGTGACACTCTGCCCGCCTTGTCTGCACACCACAGCTAGCTGCGGTCGGCCCCGCCCATATCAGTATTGATGAGTTGCGTCCTCACGTCTCCTCACGTATGAGAAGCATGAGCGGTGTGCCTGTTTTGCTGAGTAGGACAGAAAACATGTGATCTGACACTTGGTAATTATTCCATAAATTGTGGGAATACTAAGTTGAGTACCCGAGGTGACTGAAGCACTCTCCAGACCTGTTTCACACTGAGTAAATGGTCTGCAATCACCTCTGCCTCCTTCTGGTGTCAAATGCCTTCCCGTGTTGACAGGTGCAGCGCATGCCTAGAATACACCACACATTTGATTAGGTTCGTGTGAGCCTTCCATGCCCTTGGTATTGCACCATCATTGAAGCACTATTTATTGTTATCAATCTGCTATTGGATTCTTATTCAATGCTGGCACTATCTATATATGGGGGATCAGATCTACAAACTGAAATAGATTACAGCTTAGGCCAAATACAAAAAGAAATACTAATCGTCCTTTTGAAATAAAAATCAGAGTCGGGCGGGCGCTTTTATTTTTTTTTTTTTTTATTTTTTTTTTAAGTAGACATAATACATAACCAGATGTGATGGCCGAATGAGTTGAGCGTCCGGTTCTGGTAGGTTGTGGGATTCAAAATCCTGGGTTTGAACCCTAGCCGAGTCAAACCAAGGAATTAAACATTGATACAAAAGTTGAATTGCTGCTAACCCGACGCATCCTAACCGTTTTAAAACATATATAAAATAAAAAGAATTCAGTGGCGGGCGATTTTTCAGACACGAGCGGAGACGATCACCAATTTATTTATTTGTATTTTGCCTAATTAAGCTTGTTATGCTCCACATACATCCAATTCAATGCACACTTAAAAGTATAACAGTTAGGACCTTGACTGCATCTGTGCAAGTTAGGGTGGCTGCAAAGGAGAGCATCCTCCATGTTTCGGTCGAACACAAAATGCCGCATTGTGATTATGTAATATGCATCACGAGAAGCTTATTATTTCCGAGAAAGGTTTTGAACAGTAATCATTAGGATTAACTATCTGTCATTTTAGTAGGCTTCATCCAGTTGAGAGTAGAACAAAGTACCTCCAAAATTAAGATACTGAAACGTGTGTAATTCTTTGCCTTCACACATGTTTCACCTATGATGCTAAGTTTTCACTGTGCTTTTAATGCATTTTAGGGATTAATCAGTGACTTTCGTGTTCAGATCTCGGCATTGACTATGCTATGCTAATTATCACAGCAGTGCTTTTCCCTGGCTTGCATTGATTGATCTTGTGTAAATTGAAAGTGAACGCATGTGTCATGGTGTGATGCATTATGAAACATGAATTGTGCTCACTTTCAAGCATTATTGTTTTAAACAGGACGGAAATAAGATATTTGATGCTTTGGCAAATAGGCTATAACTAAATATTTCGTCTGATATGATGCAGCTTCCAAAACAAGCAGTCGGGTATTGCGCTTCCTTTGGGGGGGGGGGGGGGGGGGGGGGGCGGGCTGTCATATTTGCATGGCACTTGACTCCTGTTTTTATCAATAACAAAGAAACAAACCATTCAGTTTTCCCAGCAATGCTCTTATTGCTTCTTGGGGGTATAACAAAAGGAATTTTCTCCATCGGTTGTAAAAAGGGGAAGTGATTTAGAAAAAGATGGCTCAACCAATTAGGACCAACATTGAAGAAGAACCCTAGAGGCCATAAACAACGTAGGAAGATAATTTACTCCCTTGAAGCAACTGCCTCTACCAACGTAATGACTGTGTACTCAGGTGGAATGACCTTTCCAGGTCAAATGTACAGGTAAACGTGAGTAGGTTGATTGCATCAGGGAGCCTAGATAGTCAAAAGGTTAGGACACTAGCCCTGCAATGGTAGAAGTGTGGGTTCGAATCCCACTCTAGGCCTAATGTTTCCCATTTACCAAAATCACCCCCACAACAGTTGTAAAGAGCATCACATTTAATTCATGGACTATAGGTGCTAGCCTCAAATAGTACATATTATAGTATTAATAAAATCTCAATTAAGACATGCCCCTCTTTGGAGTTTCCATGACGAGAGTATTGGACATGAACACGAAAACATTAACGCTGTGTTAATCTAGTTTGGTTGAACAGCTACCAGTTCGGTGCTGTACCACAAATGCTATGGTCTAAAATATGTATTTTATTCCAGTTGTTCCTTTGAATATTCAAAACTGGAAATAAATCTTAAGTGTGATTAAATTGTAATCTATCCTAGCGGCGTCAATTCAAACTGGGACGTGCCACTCACTATCTGGCTCCTGCGTGACATTAGCAGGAAAGTGCATTGAATGACTAGTTTTGTCATTGTCAGAATAATGGGACTGAGTGGGATATTGCATATAGCCACTGGAGGTACCAATCGCAGTACGGCTATACCAGTCCAAATATGACATAATATATTTCTAGAATGTAAAATCCCAATTAACTTAATTATTTTTGTTTTATATTATCTGATTAAACGAGGGAAATTTCAATCGTGATGATGTTCCTTGCCCTATCTTAGACATGTTGACGACGCCCACTTTGGATAACATCAATGTATCAACTCGTATTAAGTCCGATCGGGTTTTAACTTCGGCCAGCAGTTTGGAAACGACGCGTGGGGGTGCGCGAATCCCATGGAACGCTACCCGCAAACATGCGGAGGCGTGGGCGCTTAACTCATTTCTCCATCCAGTTTGGTTATGAAAATGCGATCCATTTCGCAGAATGGGCCTAATGATAAAATGAGACTGCTTCTCTTCTAGCCTTCCGTGAGGTGATTGATACTCAGTCACATGTAATAAGTAATACGTATTAAGACGGCGAGTCGAGATATGAGGACGACTGTAGGAAAAGGGGAGATTAGGTTTTGTATATAAACCACGGCCTGACCATCATACATTGGAATGTTCATTGATATGCGGCGTCCATTGCCTTCGTGTCGGGACCCAAATTCGATCCCACACCCCTCCGCTCGTCGATGATCCCGTTTCCTGCCCAAGTGTATTTATGGCCATATTCTATCTGCACTTATCGGAATCCTTTCAGCAACGCGGAATACATCTCAACTATAAATAGGTAGAAATCGAAGCTGAAAAGGATGTCAGATTTCGGTCGTGTCATTCCTTGTGTTAGCGTGGTAGTGGTGGGCTAGTGGTGGTTATGTGGTGATGTGGTTGCATGCTTGTATGGTTGTGCTGTAGCAATATTCATATCCATCGACAAAATGTGGTTATTTATTCCAGCGTCCCTTATATAAACCGCAGTTGGTCAGATGTATCCTCTGCCACTAATATACTCTGTCTGCTCGGACTAAATGTTGTCTGCTCTGATTAATTGTTATCTATTGTCAAACTTATTCACTAAATGCACCTCACTAAATGCACCTCACTGGTTCAGAGCCTCTACATCGAAGCCAACGAACCATCACTTAACAACAGGCGAATCAAACTGGCCATGCAATATGTAGTCAAGATAAAAACTAATGCATTGAATCCTGCACACAATTGTCTATTTGAGCGACATGACAAATCCAGGTATGAAGCCAGGCCGAATTACATCCGGCCACTGAGGCTCCGAATGAAACCTCATTTGGAGGCTTTAGGCGTGGATTTGAACGTGTTGGAGGATGCCAAAGTCCCAGAACATCCCCCGTGGTCATTGAGGAAGCGTCGGTTATCCTCCGACTCACGGAACTGAGGAAGTCTGGGACACATCCACTTGAATACCAAGGACTGCATGCAGAGATTCAAGGCCACTTTGCAGACCACCTCTCCATATACACTGATGGTTCGAAAGACCAAGGCGGGTAGCTGCTGCGGCAGTCTGCTGAGGGAAGAAATTTGGCGTACGCTTGCCCGATCAGAGCTCGATATTCACTGCGGAAGCCCGAGCGCTCCTTCTCGCGTTGGAGTGTATTGAGGTATCCAACCACACTAACTATGTTATATACAGTGATTCGTTCTCCTGCCTCCAGGCTGTTGCTGGACTGAAAACGAATCACCCTATTCTAGCAACGGTCATTTATCAAATAAACCAACTGGCAATGGATGGGTATGACATCCACCTGTGCTGGGTGCCTGGCCATGCCAGCATACAAGGAAACGAACGAGCTGATCGGGCTGCGAAAAAGGCCCTGAAATGTGATCTTGAACCATGTCTGATCCCTCACTCTGATCTGAAACCACTAATAGCCACCCACATAAAATCCAAATGGCAGCATGAGTGGGATGAAAACATTAATAAACTTAAAGAAATTGAACCATCTGTGGGAAAACCACCACAGACTCATGCGGGAGGTCGGCAGGACCAAGTGGTCCTTAGCCACTGCCGTATTGGCCACTCGTGGCTTACACATGCTTTTCTGTTCAAGGGGGACCCTCCCCGTGAATGTATTGGGTGTCAGTCCCGCCTTACACTCGAACACATTTTGTTGAGTTGTGTAGATTTCTGGGCCCTGCGCCAACAGTTTTACACTGCAAGCAGCATGCATGACCTTTTCACAAAAGTAAAACAAGAAAACATTTTAGCCTTTTTAAGGGCAGCTGGGCTATATCATCACATATAGTCCCTTAAACAAATTAGATCCATTAGCAACCTTTAACTTTTATCTTAATTCTATTTCCTTTAGCCACAAATTATGCAACTGTGAGCTTTTTAGATCCACAGTCTACTGACACAAAATTGATTCTGTGCTTTTGCATTCTGTGAAAGCGATGGTTGAATAAAAAACAAACAATTCTCGCCGTGAATATGGCCTATGCTGCCGACACGGCGTAAAGAAACCACCAATCAATCAATCAATCAATCAATGAAAATGTTCACACACAAACAAACCCTCTACAAAGTGAATAATCACCAGCTGAATAATTTGTTCATCTTCTACCAACCATCATGATTTAGACATTGTTTGAAAACGCACTGACAGTCGAAACAGGGAACCAGGTGGTTGGTCACATTGATTAAACGGTGACTAGAGTTGTGGTATGCAGGTATTGCAGGTATACAAATACCTCAGGGAGTTGGACGCCCCTGCCTTGCAGAGTTGTAAACCACTGCCTTCTGGTACAGGTTCTTGACAGAACTGAAGGCTCAGGGAGAAAACCCTGTACAGAAAACCATGTCACTGTGGCAGCATTAAGGGCGGTTGATGTATGGAACTCCCAACATCTCCCGACCAGCCACTGCAGGGACAAATAGTTTTGCGCCTGTCTTGACATGTTCTTGCCAGTGTGAAACCTCTATTTGCTCCCTGAGAGAGTGCCGCTGGTAACTTGCAAAAGCCAGCAGCACTTCAACACTTTTGCAGGCAGCTTTCATGATGATGATGATGAGAGTTTATCTGATGTGATCTCATTCTAAATGCAGAAGGCACGGAAGGCAGCAGCCACTAATAGCCCTATGGTCCTATGACCTTCTGGTCCTCTAGCCCTATAGTCCTATAGTCCTATGGCCACATAGTCCTATGTCCCTACGGCTTTATGGGCCTATGATCCTCTAGCCCCATATAGTTATATGGTTCCATAGGATGACCCCATGGTCATATGACCCTCTAGTACTATTACCCTATGATCGGTATGACCCTATTGTCTTATGACCAAGTCATATGACCCTATCATCCTATAGTCATATGACCCTATGGTCCTATCACCATATGCTCCTATAATCAATGTCTCTATGATCCTATTGTCATATATACCATATGGTCCTATCCACATATGGTCCTATGACCCTATAGTCCAATGTCCCGATAGTAATATAACCCAATGGCCCTCTCGCCGTATGACCCTATGATTATATCGCCATATGACAGTATGATCATATTGCCGTATGAACCTATGTTTCTCTAGACCTGTGACCCTATGGTTCTGTGATCCTATGGCCCTATGGTTTTATGGCCCTATGGTCCTATGGCTCTAGGATCATATAGCCTGATATTCTTATGACCCTATGGCCCTATGGTTTTATGGCCATATGGTCCTATGGCTCTAGGACCCTATGGCCTTATAGTCTCATGGCCATATCGTCATATGGCTCTATAGCCCCATGGTCTTATGGCCCTATAGTCCTATGGCTCTATGACCTTATGGCCTTATAGTCTTATAGCCCTACAGTCCTATGGCTCTATGACCCTATGGCCTTATAGTCTTATGGCGCTATGGTCCTATGGCTCTATTACCCTATGGCCTTACTGGGGTGACCGGGTTAGTGGGCAGCACCCATTCATCCTGGTTGGATGTGAAGAGTATCGACAACTCACCCATGTGAGGATGCCATGACGGTAACCAGGCGCTGATTTGGTTCTCAGAAACAGCTGCTTACCAAGCTGCAACCAACGATGCTTGCCATTCACCAGGGCTGAGAGAGGAAGGAGAGGAATAAGGGGGGCAGTACTGGAGAGGTTGCACATCGTCATATGAATCTCTCAAAATCTATCTTCCACATCTCAACCGTCGCCTAAAGCATTGTATATTAGGCAGCAGGGGTACTCGTAGCTTTGTCACATCCAACTATAAATGATATGTATATATAATTTATAGTTTGTCACATCCAACTATTAATTATTTATCTATATATATATGTATATATATATGTATATGTATGTATATATATATGTATATATGTATATATAGTTTATAGTTAGCCGCATCCAACTGTGAATCATATATATATACATATATAATATTCCTTCATTTAGTTTGAAGTAACTTTTATTCTATATGATTAAACTCTGGAGATATTTGAAGTGGAATGTCGGTGTGGATGTCAACGTTCTGATCTTATGGATATCAGCAGCACCAAGTTCTAGTGATGTCCCTTCTATACAGCAACACATGCTTAATAACTGCACGGTATCTGAGTTGGATGTGTAGGATCAAATGTAGGTCTCGAAATATTGGTCTCGAAAATCTGTCCTGTCATTGGACAATGCTGCTTTACTTTCTCACACATTTTGTGCCTCAAATGTGGGCCTAAGATTGTGTCAACTTACTTCTGTGGGTTTGTTGGCCAGACTCACATAGGGTCCTAGCTACTAGACTTTCCATGTGTGTGTGTGTTTCCAAAATAACAAAATAGTTAATTCAGTAATCCTGCTGAATAAATTAGATTTGGATTATTTTGGGGTTGTTTTTTTTGGTGGGGGGAGTTAACATCTGTGAGAGAGATTCCATTTAACATATTCCATTAAAAGAGAGAGAGAGAGAAAGAAGCTAACCTGAAGTTCAGTGGCGACGTAACATTAATGGGTTTGTGAATGGCTCAGTGTCAGCGCGAATCACTGTCATCGCACATTGAGGCGCAG
This sequence comes from Branchipolynoe longqiensis, assembly GCA_030323885.1. Lineage (NCBI taxonomy): Eukaryota > Metazoa > Annelida > Polychaeta > Phyllodocida > Polynoidae > Branchipolynoe > Branchipolynoe longqiensis. Next base: position 16,605,143 of record CM059187.1, on the reverse strand, counting down.
ACCAAGCCGCAGAAGTGCCATGCATTCTGCAGTAGTTTGGCTGCATGCTCTTTTGAAACACATTGCTTATTTACAAGCTATAACTGTGGAGGGTGACGGCCGGTGGATGGTGGGGGGGGGGGAGTTAAACGTAGTAGGAGAGTAGAAATGGGTGGAGGGAGAAAGAGACAGAGAAAGAGAAAGCAGTGCAGAGAGAGAAGAAAAATCAGTGGAGAGATAAGGATAGACCAGTAGGGAGAGAAGAGGAAAGCAGTGCAGAGAGAGGCGATATAGCAGTGGAGAGAGAAAGAGAGATCAGTGGAAGGGTGATGACAGATAAGTGGAGAGAGAAAAGAGAGATCAGTGGAGAGAAATAGATATCAGTGGAGAGAAAGGAAAGATCAGTGGAGGGAGAAAGAGAGATCAGTGGACATGAAGAGAGGAAAGATCAGGGGAGAGAAAGACATATCACTGGAGAGAAAGGAAAGATCATTGGAGGGAGAAAGAGAGACAGGAAGAGAGGAAAGATCAGGGAAGAGACAGGAAAGATCAGTGTATGGTGAAAGAGAGAGCAGTGGCCAGGAAGAGAGGAAAGATCAGGGGAGAGAAAGAGATATCACTTAAGAGAAAGGAAAGATCTGTTGAGGGTGAAAGAGAGATCAGTGGACAGGAAGAGAGGAAAGATCAGGGGGAGAGAAAGAGATATCAGTGGAGAGAGAGGAAAGATCAGTGGAAATGAAGAGAGGAAAGATTAGAGGAGAGAAAAAGATATCAGTGGAGAGAGAGGTAAGATCAATGGAGGGAGACAGATATATCAGTGCGCAAGGAGAGGACAGATGGAGGGAGAAAGATAAATCAGTGGAGAGGGAGAGGACAGATGATCAGTTGGGAGAGAACAAGAGATCAATGGAGGAGGAAAGGAAAGATCGGTGGAGTATGTAGAAAATAAAAGAGGGTAAAAGAAGGAGGGATTGAGATCTCGTGATAAATCCGAAGCTAGTGGATGACGAATGCAAACTAATGGAGAGAGTCAATGCCAGTGTAGAGAAATTAAAGGAATGGAAAGAAAGTAGAGACCTCTGTTGGGAAAAGCAGCAAAGAATGGAGGAAGGAGTGAGCAGAGGAGACCAGTGGAAGGGTGGGACTCTTGGCAAAAGCCTACTTACAAAAGAAAAAGAATGCTTTGGCGAAAAGGACATTACAGTGTGACAGACAGGCCACAGTGCCAAAGGTTTAACAATGATTATTGCTGAGGACCGGCCTTGTCACAGGCACGCCTTCTATCACATTATATATGTGCCGCATTGTCACCAGGTGGCGCTACTGTGGGGGAAGTCACGTGCAAAGGTCATGGTCACCATGGCGCTCAGCATGCTTGCTGCTCTTTGCGGCCAAGTCACAACTGGGTAGCTGTGCATAGTGGGACCTCCTCCGGGTCCCCTGGCCCCGGTCAGACCACTAGGGGCGGATGGGGGTGCGGGGTGGGAGAGGGCGATTTGGAGTAGTGTGGACAGGAAAGGGCGATAATAGTGTAGGAACACTGCCCTGTTGAGAACAGTGTTGCCAGGTAACCAGGTTTTGTTTGGGTTTGGTAGTTTGCTTATATTATGTTCAGTTTAGAAGGGGTCAGAAGGTGTATTGAAATCCTGCCTCCAGGTGAATAGATCAATAAACACAAGAATATTATAAGTGCACTGTCAGACCTTACTTACCCAAGGTAAGGAACCAGAAGGAGCTCAACCCATTATATAAGGCACTATGTTATCCTCCAATCTTAAATAAATAAATATTAATAATGTATATATTATAATTTATATGATTGGAATTAATAAATACACATGATCTATATATATATTTATCATATATCTGTATATTGCTAACTTACACATTTGCACTGTATATATTATATACGTGCTTTTAACTTATATATTCACACTTGTATATATTTGTAATGTATCATTTTATCCGTTGTGAGAAACATTTTTCTTTATTAATGATTATACACTTGGTATTTCCCATGAGTCTGGACTACTAGTTGTGTGTACATGTGCTTAGTTTGTGTGTAGGCCTGTGTGAGTGTGGGTGGGGTGTATATATGTGCATTGTGGATCAATGTGTATCAAGTCAGTGAATTGTGTGGCTGGGTCTGGTTGTGTAAATGTGATATAAGTGTGAGTGGGCCGTGTCACCGTCATGTATGGTATATGTTGTAGCTATGGATGTTCTGTGATTTATGGCGGTACTTCTATCCTTGTGTCTAGAGCGCGTATTCCTCTATGTAGTCACGTATGTCATCTGAGAGGCACTGTGGCTGACGAAAACACAGGTAGGTTCAAAACCTTCGTCTCTACCTGTTTCTCCGCTATTGGTTAGGAATTCAACTAACCAACCATATAATTGGTGAAGGGTTATCATTAACCCAACATTAAAACCACGTACGATTTCACAATGTACTAACATATAACAAGATTGAAAGGGAAAAATAGATAAGTTTCAATGAAAAAAGCAGCATTTAGAGCATTTGATTGAAATCAGACGACATTTATTCCAAGCAGAAGACAAACCGACAGCTGCGCTAAATGAACCCATAACCCACCACCCATGATGAATTAACCGCCTAAGCTGTGTTAGCAAACAGGAGATCGCCGCCCAATCATGTTGGGTAATTTATTAATTTAAACACAATTTATTTGTTGTTTGTCGGCGAGAAATAAATGTGCATATAGGGTAATATAATGGTCACCGGTGCTGATTTTGTTGTCGTTTGCAAGTCATATTTAATCTGACAAGGCTGTTAAGGGGCTGTCACATTACGGCGTATGGTGGGAGCGTATGGCGGCGTAGCCGCTTTACGTCATATACGTCGGCATACGCCGTATACGCTACTCATACGCTATGCATACGCTACTCATACGCTACTCATATGCCGCCAGATGCCGCCAGATGCCGCCAAATGCCGCCAGATGTCGGCTTATGAGGCATACGCCGCCATATGCTTTCATAAATCCGTCCGTCCACATTTGTTTGTGCATGCTCAAAAAATCTCGACCTATGAGGGTGTATGGCCCATACGCTACTCATACGCCAGCATACGCTCCTCATACGCCGGCATACGCTCCTCATACGCTATGGGTACGCCGGCATAGGTTTTTCATATGCTCAACTTGTGTCACCGGCGTATCTCTAGCGTATCTCTAGCGTATGTAGCGTATGCATAACCTATGAGTAACGTATGGGAGCGTACTCCTAGCGTATGCACAGCGTATGCACAGCATATGTACGCTACTCATATGCGCATACGCTACGCGTACGCTACTCATACGCTACTCGTATGCTCCACATGCCAATCAAAACTGTCAAAAAATGTCACAGCACGCTCCCATATGCTCCTCATACGCTCCTCGTACGCTCCTCATAGGTTCCACATACGCTCAAAACCAGCCGAACGGTCACCAAATGTCATCATAGGCCGGCACGCGCAGGACCTAGGTAGGTTTTCAATACGCTCCCGCCATACGCCGTAATGTGACAGGGCCTTTAGTTCACCCAGATAACGCCGTCACAGCTAATTACATAATACCCATGTAGCAGTGTATACATTTACATCATTATTGTTCTCCTACATTGCAAACACTGCCAATACTGAGTCACTGCCAATAATGGCTTCTCATATTTAATGTCCATGCCAGTTTTAATTAGTATTCAAACTTCCCCTTATTTACAAATAAAACCCACAAAAGAAAACAAGTATTATTCTGACTGTGAACATATGGCGCATCATCATTATATGTGTATGATTTGTTACCCTAGCAAAGCATTCATAATTTGTGATGGCAAATATGTCCGTGGTTTTATATAACAGGGTAGACATTGATAGGCAGTAATAATGCTTACTACATAATATGGATGTGGTCCGAGAAATAATTAACTGCATATCATAATTATTTCGAAATTAGGTCACATGACCCAGCTGCTCTCTTCGTTTGTGTGTTGGGGTTTTACATCCTGACAATATCCAAGGTTATATCAGGATAGGTACCGACTTGTGACTCAAAGTAGATCTCCTGCCCCACTGTAAGACGTTGCAAATGGCACCATGACCTAGTGTCCTGATATTGATAAACCAGTCAGCGCTCTTAGAATAGGGGCATGACCAGACGGGATGGCCAGGAGCGCCTGTCTTCCGTGCTGGTAGACCATGGGATCGTGGGTTCGAACCCTGGTCGAGTCAAACCGATGGCTCAAAAATTGATACATGTCGCTTCAGAGCCAGGCATTAGGATAGGGCAAGGACTGGTTGGCTCAGTGTCAGGATAATGTGCCTGAGTGGGATATCAGGTCATGGTGCTGATGGCCTGGTCTCCCAGTAGGGCTGCACTATAAAGTCGCCATGAGTGCGCAATGTCACAAGTCGGTACCCGTCCGGATATGACCTTAGATGTTGCTAGGACGTAAAACAACAACAACAAAACAGCTCTCAATGACGGGAGAGGTGGAGCTCAGTTGTAGCGTGCTACCTGAATGTTACACTAGCTTTACTCTGTAGAGACTGCTAAAAGTCGCAACATATAGCTAATTGTAGTCACGTGTGCACCGCGATAAATACCGATCATGCTTTCCGCGCCACAAAACATCATACAGAATTATTCGGCACTCGTATTTGAATATATTCCCGCAGCATGCTTTATTATTAACAAGCATGTTGGAATGGAGAGGATATTATCTGACCTGTGGTATTAAGGTACAATTCGCTTTTCATAATCGTGGACTGCTCAGACCAGTAAACTTTTTTTTTTTAAGTATATACATAAATAATGTTATCACATTTATCTAATCAGAGGTCCCAGTGACATCAATTTTCTATCCCTGAAAAGCTAGGGGAGTCTGGAGTGTTAGCACCCCGAAATTATTTAAAAGGTATGATTAAAATGGTGCAATCTGGCACCTACTTAGACATGTTTTGGCCTTGAAATTCTAACTGTTTTAAGACTTCAATACTAACAAATAATTTATAGTTTTGTTTGTTTTCTTGGACAGGATTCCCCCTCCCCCCCACCCGTTGATTTGGAAACTCAGTTTTCATTGAAATCAGCGATTTGAGTAAGAAATGGGATCCCTGATCTATGGTGGTACTCATCGCAATGCCCAGTGAATAGCTTAAGGCCGGTACACACCTCCCGTATAAAACCTAAAACTGAGTTTTAAGTTGCGAATCGGAAGGCTCTGGTGTGAGAGGGGGTCACACACCTAAAGACTGAAACTGACTAAAACTCAAACTTTGTTGCGAAACGGGAGGTGTGTACCAGGTTTTATAAGATTCGAAAAATGAATCGGGCAGTTTTAGTCGGGAAACGGGACAGGTTGGGTTGTAACGGGTACTGTCAGGCAGTCAGTTTTAGCATGTGAATCATATACGGGAGGTGTGTACCAGGCTTTAGTTGTCTGATAAAACTCATACAAAACTAGTTTAGAATTTTAATAATTCTAGTTATTCGTAAATTAAATTATAAATTTGTTTTTAATATATATATATTTTTTAATCTCTACTATTTAAAATGGTTATAATTTGAAAGCTAAAGTCATTGAACAAATGCTTTATCACCCAAATATGGGGTTTGTAGCCTTTATGTATCTGTAATACGCATCAACCTCAGCTTTGCCTCGGCCGATGTTCATCCAGGGTCCCTCGGGTCTCGCACCTCATATCAGGCAATAACTGTTCAGCACAAATAGAACATTCTGAGGCGGCCCTGCTGCTCGGTACAAATGACCGTGTCCCGGGGACCGCTGCGCCGCGGGCGGCCATGCACCATCCCGCAGGTGTAGTCCGTCACACGCCCCGCTCGGTGTACATCCCCTCCAGGGCGGGGCGGGCACCAGACAATACGGGAGGAGGCGAGGACAACAAGAGCAGGCCCGTAGGGAACCGGCCTCCCCACTCCCCACTCCGCCGTCCGCCCGCCGCCCCCCCCCCCCCCCGCCCACCGCCCACCGCCCGCCGGCGCAACCAATCCCACGGAGGTTCCACTGACATATGGTTCACGAGGATACTACAACCTAAAACCGCCATGACAAATAATACTGTCAGCACATTGGCTTGGTTACAAATATAGCGCATATTTTGCTTTGAATATACTGCGCATATCGCATGTATTTCGTACATTGCACCTATGACAGGCATGTCATATATATATATATACACACATATATATACATATATATATCAGGTATGAGGAATGGGCACATTTTCTGGATATTGGCACGCCATTTCAGTGTCAAAAAATGGTGGTGGAAAGAGATTGAGGAGGCGTTAAGGAAGCATGGAGGGGCTGAGTGTGTTTGTCGATGCGGCTTTTGCCGCGGCGCGCCAATTCCCATTGTGGATAGTTTGCGCCTTCTGCGCCGATTTGACCAATGGACGCGAGTTGACAAGACACATCATGCCCATGTTCACAGGATACTGAGAGAGTAATAATACCTTGATTGCATGGTCTTACATTTCTTCTAACTGACCTCTAGCACACCGCCTTCTGTTAAATGCATAACTGGGGGTTGATAATACCTTTTTAATTGGAAATGAAATGCATGGTTTGATTTTTTTTAAACATATATATATATATGTGTACATATATACTGCATAATGAGAATAATAAGGCCGGAAGCTTCCACCTACTCCTCAGTCTCAGCCCTAACTCCTCCCTCATTCATCGATCTTGATCTAGTCATCTACCGTTCCAGCCTAGTCAACCTCAGATCCACTTGGGGGTGCCACCCATCTGTGCACGCGGCATGGGGCCCCACCCATCCGCGCCTACACTTACTGTACCGCAAGATTGTTTTAATTTTAGGCAAGGGGCGTTAGTTCCGCTAGCCAGAGATTAGAACTCTTACTCACTATAATAGCTTGTCTCTTCTTCATTATGTAAGACAACTATTATATATACACATACACATACATATTACACAAGTGACAATATGAATATTCCCAGGTTGGTAAATAATTGTATCTAAATTCTTTACATAATTGTATTTAAATTCTTCACATAATCACACCCGGATTACCACAGTTCCACATGGCCCACACGACAACATCCTGCATACTCCCTCCACCATCATCCATCCGTTCACCACATAGCCATAAACCACGCCCTCCACCCACCGCGTCAGCACATGACCTACCCACGTACACACTCCCCTCACCACGTGATTAAAGAACCCACCCACCCACACCGTCCCCTCCTGAACACACTGACCCCTCCAGCCGTACCCGCCCCCCTCCCGCCGCCCACGGCGCGCCGGGCGCGTCGTGTGGACAGCCGGGCCTGTCGGAAGGTGCGGCCCGGTGCGGGTGACGCGCAGATTGTAGCACTCTTGTTGGCTCTCATCTGTGAATCAGTTGGGATAAAAGGGCAAAGGGGCGGGGCGTTTCCTGGGGTCCCCGGCTGCCCTTTGAAGAGCGCGGCAGAAGAGGGAGGCGGGTCGGGGCGGGGTGATGCATGCGGCGGTCAGCGCTGTGAAGCTAATGGACTCGGCGTGCCACTAACGCCACCTAGTGCCACTAGTGCCACCTAGTGCCACTACCGCCGCTTAGCGTGTCCAGAACCGCATAGCGCAACCCATCGCTGCCTAGCGCAATCTAGTGTTGCCTAGCACCGCCTAATTGTGCCCAGAGCCACCAAGTGCCAGCCAGTGGCGCCTAGTTCCGCCCGGCACCGCCTAGTGACACTCGGTGTCACGTAGTGCCACCTAGCGCCGCCCAGTGCCGGGCATTAGGCCATATTACTCCTGCCCTCAGTAGGCTTGATTTCATTTTCGCCAGTGGTGTGTGATGTCCAAAATGGGCCAAGGATGATGAATTGTGCTCCCCTCCCATTGCCTTCCTCTCACCACTACACCCAGCACACTCCGGGAAACCGCCGCTCAGCCGCAGGTCTGCTGCGATATGCGGGCAGGGGGTGGCGGTGAGGTTGAGGGGTGAGGAGTGAGGGATGACGGGGGAAATGGGTGAGCGGTGAGGGGTGAGGAGGTAAGGGGTGAGGGATGAGGAAGTGATGGGTGAGTAGGGAGGAGTGAGGGGGTGAGGGGCGAGGAGTGAGGGGTGAGGAGTGAGGGGGAGGAGTGAGAGTTGAGTAGTGAGGTGGTGAGGAGTGAGGGGGTAAGGGCGAGCGTTTCGGGTGAGGAGGTGTGGGGTGAGGAGGTGTGGGGTGAGAGGGTGAGGGTTTGGGGTGAGGGGTTTGAGGTTTGGGATGGCGAGGATTGAACTTGTGTGGATTGGGGGGAATGTGGGGTTTGTTCCCAAGCTGATGAAGGGCATTTAGACCTATCAAAAGGCACTTGCCGAGATGGGGTTGAAGTTTGTGTGTGTGTGAGTGTGTGTGAGTGTGTGTGAGAGTGTGTGTGAGTGTGTGTGCTAGATAGAGGGCGGGAGGGGGGGTGCTTATGAGCTGCATATGACCTGCCTGGACAGCAGCTGAACTTGGTGTAGTCAGACATGACTATAAATAGGGATAGAGCCCGCAAGTGGCGCCCCCTCGTGGTGACTCGCTTTACCATGAAAGTATTATACTTCATCCCAATTTCAATCAACTACAACTTATACAAGGACGAAAGCTCACCAGGGACACATAATATTTGGCAATTATTGCCCGATATGGGGTTTGAAATCCGACGGACTACGGGATAAGTAATGAGCGAAGTAAAGTCACGTTCCGTATACATTAGTGGATATTATTGAAATGTGCCATGCCATAACCTCTGCCAATTTGGATTTCGACTGCTGTGCATAACTTACAGCGTCATCAAAGGCCAGTTGCTCTCCTCCCATGTCTATGTGGTGTGGGATGTTAAAAATCCCTTGGGTCTGTAAAACTAAAAGTGTAGGCTATGGCTTTCTCTCAAACAACTGTCTAATCGTGAAACCAAGTCTATTCAGACTTATAGGCAGTATAAGTCTTCAAGAAAAAAAGAAGAAGAAAAAATAAGAAGAAAAAAGAAGAAGGAAAAAGAAGAAATGTGTTAGCGATTTCCATGAATAGGATCGAAAATATAAACTTAACTGGCAATACACAACGAAGAATTGATATAGCATGAGCATCGGCATGATATTATTTTATATTCCGCTGACAAATTGGCAATAAATAATGGAGAAGATCCTAGCAGTAGTTAATAATCTGGTTTGGTATATGGTACTAATAATACACCTCCTATTCATTACGCTATCCAGTAAACTGAACGGTCCGATAGCGGGTTTATACCGGGCCTACACCGGTCGGATACCGGTCCGATACCGATCTAATACAGTATTGGACCGGCGGATGTTCGGCGCAACCTTCTAGCCGTGTATTGACCAATCTATTTGAATTTCAGCTTATCGCCGATAACAAGGTTAAAGCTTAAAATCCTATGCATGATGTTCAAAATTATTCTAACTTTAATATGTTGGCTATGATCGATACTGTAACATCAATGGTCATAGATGGTACTCATTGTTATGTATGACATCATAATAGGCAGGCCATGAATCCATACAGGCTCGTCTAATAATTCTGAAAAATAAACCACCCCAGAACATGGTCGGTGATCGTAAGACAAATATATATATATATATATATATATATATATACAGTTTTGAAAGTGAGCCGAATGACCATTGGTTCACGGTGGGGCGGAGACGGGGATGATAGAATGGCCGCTCCGCAGTGAATATCGTGGAGGTTGATGTGGTTAGAGAGAAACATTAAGGGGATGCCTTTATTTTATATCCACATTATGAATTAAATTAAATATGACATATAGATATAGATTCTAAAAGCTGTTCGTACGGAGTGGCATGTTAATGTCACCGGCGGCGCGCCAGCCTGTAGTATCGGGCAAACACCACTGAGCTGCTCGACTTTCGTTTTTCAATTACCGAGCAGTTCAAGTCCATGACGCCCGCCTTCATTTACTAACATTTCATCGGTGATATGCTCCAAATTAGATTTCTCGAACGCGGCAGAGACATCACCACCCCTGTCCCCAAGGTGTACTACGCCTACTTCATCTAATATAATAAGGCGCGGTTTTTCTTTAATGAAAAGTGTGTCTTTATAATCCTATGAGTGGGTTTCTCTTTTCGGTGTAAGTGTTGGTTTTTCTGTGAATAGCTCAGCCTATGTCTGTCGCTGCTTCTCCCCCTCCCTCCCATTGCCCCTGGGGAGACGGTTCTCAGGGCCGACACGCCCTGTGGATGTGACTGCGTGGTGAGTGTGGCGAGGCTGGGCGAGGCGGGGTTGGGCGTGGCGGGGCGGGCGGGGCGGGGCGGGGCGGGACGGGACCGGGCGGGGGCAGGGCGGGGCGGGGCGGGGCGGGGCAGGGCGGGGCGGGGCGGGGCGGGACGGGACGGGGCGGGGCAGGGCGGGGCGGGGCGGGACGGGACGGGGCGGGGCGGGGCGGGGCGGGGCGGGGCGGGGCTGGGCGGGGCGGGCCGGGGCGGGGCGGGGCGGGGCGGGGCGGGGCGGGGCGGGCGGGGCGGGGCGGGGCGGGGGCGGGGCGGAGCGTGGCGGGACGGGACGGGATGGGACGGGACGGGGCGGCGCGGGGCGGAGCGGGACTGGACGAGGCGGGACGGGACGGGACGGGGCGGGGCAGGGCGGGGTGGGGCGAGACGGGACGGGGCGGGACGGGACGGGGCGGGACGGGACGGGGCGGAGCGGGGCGGGGCGGGGCGGGGCGGGGCGGGGCGGGGCGGGACGGGGCGGGGCGGGGGCGGGGCGGGCGGGCGGGGCGGGCGGGGGCGGACGGGAGCGGGGAGGGAGGGGGATATTTATGCTAGGATGACCGGATGTGGTGGCTATGTCGGTAAATGCGCTGGTTTCTTGTGCGGAAGGTCGGGGGTTCGAATCAAGGCCAAGTCAAAAGTCAAGTCAATGACGTACAGAATTGATACTTGTCGCTGCCTCGCCCGTTCCGACTCGGATATGGATATATGCAAAACACGGGCTTGCTCAATACCCGGATAAAGTGAGCGATTGGGATATCGGGTCATGTTGTCAACGGTAGGGTCTCTCAGATGGGGGCACTACTATAAAACTCGCGCTTACATCACACTGACATAAGTCGTGAGACGCCCTGATGTTATCAGGATGTAAACTCCAACAACAAAATGATATCAGACTAAGTGCACTGACTTAAATTGATCTTTGGGTGTGCCAATTGTTGGAACTGTGTGTGTATATATATGCATGCAGTATATATAATATATACTTTGTATACATATATTATGTATATATACCCACACATCAACTTTCTACTATCCCCACACTGGGCTAACTATATGCCAAGAAGAGGGTGATTTTTTAACAGGCCCTCGACAGTTAAGATTCATCGGCAGGTCGTCGGGCTTGAGTGGAGGTGTTCGGTCCACATCCCCATCTCTGACTGCAAACACAGAACTCCCCCCGGCTTGCTCTACACATAGTGTGCGCTGACGGCATGTCGCGCCCGACCCATCCGTTCACCCATGCCTTAACGACTGTCGGAAGGGCGACTCTGCCTAACTAGTGTCGGGCATTATATTTATAAAGCTCGGACGTGTAAGGAGGGGTGTGAAGTGGGTCGAAGGGCAGTGCAGTGTGGGTGGGTGGTGGGGTGGGGGGGGGGGCGGTTGGCGGGGTGCCTGGACCACTGGATCTCTGGTGATTCTTTGTCAACGTAAATTCAGGCCCACAACGAAACTGGAGACACGGACAGGAAATTAGTGGCGCTTGCACCATTTCATCGCGTGGAGTTGTACATCCACAACTTATAGAGCCTACGGCCCTCTCTCCATGCTCCCCACCCCACCCACTCTCCGCTATTCAATTACTCCCCCCCCCCTCCCACCCCGTCCCCCCACCGCACCTGTCAGTATTCCACTCTGCATGGGGAATCCTTGGCTTCCGAGAACACTGCATGATGGGTAGCCGAAGAGAGGCTCTTCATCGCTAACATAGCAGAAAGAATGATATGATAATTCTTACCTCTTACTCGATGACAGACATCAGCGCCATGTCATCACGTGGCAACCGAATGAACTCCACGCACACTTAGTCAAGCATCCTCATCGCAGCCCTCTATCACTCTACTCCAGACTCACTCATCTTTATTTCCCAAATTCACCCCTCCCTCCCATTCTCTCCTCGTCCCTCCGCTGCCCTCCCTTCCCTTTCCTGCTCACCTCCGTTCCTACGCTTCCCTCCCGACCCCTCCCCTATCTTCCCCTCCCCTATCTTCCCCTCCCATATCTTCGCCTCTCCTGTCCTCCCTCCCCGTCCCATCTCACCTTTCTCCTCTCTTCCCCTCCCCTGTCCTCCCTCCCCGTCCCATCTCACCTTTCTCCTCTCTTCCCCTCCCCTGTCCCCCCTCCCCGTCCCATCTCACCTTTTTCCCCTATCTTCCCCTCCCCGGTCCCCCCTCCCCGTCCCATTTCACCTTTCTCCTCTCTTCCCCTCCCCTGTCCTCCCTCCCCGTCCCATCTCACCTTTCTCCTCTCTTCCCCTCCCCTGTCCTCCCTCCCCGTCCCATCTCACCTTTCTCCTCTCTTCCTCTCCCCTATCCTCCCTCCCCGTCCCATCTCACCTTTCTCCTCTCTTCCCCTCCCCTATCCTCCCTCCCCGTCCCATCTCACCTTTCTCCTCTCTTCCCCTCCCTATCCTCCCTCCCCGTACCATATCACCTTTTTTCCCCTATCTTCCCCTCCCCTGTCCCCCCTCCCCGTCCCATCTCACCTGTTTCCCCTATCTTCCCCTCATCTGTCCCCCCTCCCCGTCCCATCTCACCTTTCTCCTCTCTTCTCCTCCCCTATCCTCCCTCCCCGTCCCATCTCACCTTTCTCCTCTCTTCCCCTCCCCTATCCTCCCTCCCCGTCCCATCTCACCTTTCTCCTCTCTTCCCCTCCCCCATCCTCCCTCCCCGTCCCATCTCACCTTTCTCCCATACCTTTTCCTCCACTATCCTCCCTCCCTTTACCTGAACCCCATTCTCCCCTCTCCCCTCCCCAGCCCGCCCTCCCCTCCCCATCCCCATCTCTTCCTTCTGTCCCTACCACACTCTGCCTTGCCCAGCCCTACCATGCCCTTTCCTACCATTTCCTCTCCTCCCCGACCAGAACCATCCTCTCACTTTCCATGCTCCCCCAAGTTGATTTTCTCCGAATGTGCCGCTGGTTCTCGGCGCAATGTGCTGCTAGACACGGCCATGTTAATGAACAAATGGGTACCCGGCGTGTAACCAGCGGCTGGCCGTCAAGAAGACTGGAAGGCATCCGTGGTGGTTGGTGGATGAAAGTGACAAAACCATAGGTAAGCTGTACGCGCCCCTTGCTAGCAACTAATTTGATAACACTTTTAACAGGAATTGAAGTATATATTCTAATGAACTGACCTAATAGTATTTGCTCAGCAAGTCTGTGTTAGGGAAAAATATTATTATTATTATAAATTCATCACAATTTGGAGATATCATGCTCGGGTAGGACATTGGTAAGAAGAGTTGCGGCTTAATTTCATATACCATTATGCTAGAAGTTATATGATTGTGAATGTCAATATTGACAATAATACAATAGTTACATATAAAACACAAATACTAAATTTAATAAGTGGCTGAAAATATAGGATAACGACAGGTAATGCCATATTGTTGCAACGTGAATAGTCATTTATATATATATATATATATATATAGGTATATGAGCCTGTCTCAAAAGGTGATAACTCTTTTTCTTTTGTGAATGTAATGATTGACACAAAATAGCACAGAAACGGTTACACTGAAAACCCTAGGATATCGGCTTCAAATCAATATGCATTCTATTGGGATTATGAAACACCATAAATCAGTTTATCCTGAGTAAATGCATAATCAGATAATATATTGATCATTACAATGGACAAAGTTTTGTCCAAAATTACTTAGCACCTTTTGAGACAGCCTCATTATATATATGTATGCAATATTTCATTTCATAGTCGATTAATATTCAGATTATACTCAACAATGACTAAGTTGACAAATATCAGATCTATTCTCCACTAGTTCCCGCCAACACGCCTGTACAGTATGGCCAACGACCTGTCAATGGAATGAGTGCAAGAAGGTGGGCACTACACGAGGAGTTGTCAAGTACCATTCATTATATGTTCAACACTGTCCACTAGAGATAGATGAGCAGGGTTTCTTCTTTAACAGCTAAATAAATAGCATTGCTCCCACGCGACGCATCATATGGACATGAGGTCTCCTGTGCCCAACACTAAATAGATGGCCTTTCTATCCTCACCGGAGTATGCCACACCCCCACCCGACCCCCAGCCACCCCCACTCCCACTCCATCCCCACCCCCATCCCGACTGCGCCTAGTCGGCAGTGTCCATGTTGTTGGCCGTTCTCGGGGCGCGATGCTTATACAGCCTCCAGCCCCTAACCCACCTCACCCGCCGCCACCCCGCCTCACCGCCAACCTCCCCACCACCACCCCCGCACCCACCCATGGGTTCACGTGCGCATTCCATGCGACCTCTAGCGGCACACACCGCAAATATTGGCACGCCATGAACGTCTGCTGCGCCACGCCCAGGTGTGTTAACCTAGCCTGTGTACAGGGGAGTGATGGGTGGCTGGGAGCCAGGCAGGGTGTGTGTGGATGTGTGTGGGTGTGTGGGTGCGTGCATGTATGTGCGTGTGTGTTTGTGTGTGTGTGTGGATGTGGGTTTGGAGTATGTCGGAGAGAGAGGGAGGGTGCGTGTTTTTGGGTGTGTGGGTGTGAGTTTGACGTGTGTGGAGTGTGTGTGTGGGGGGGGGGGTATCGGGGGAGAGGGAGGGTGTGTGTGCTTCTGAGAGTTTGTGCTTGTGGGTGTTTGTGTGTGTGGATGTCGGTGTGTATGGGCTTGCGATGGTGTGTGTTTGCGTGTGTGGGTGTGTGTGTGTTCGCGGGTGGGTGGGTGTATGTACGTGTGTGTGGGTGGGGGGGGGGGGGGGGGGGGGTGAGAGAGAGCGAGGGTGTCAGAGCGATCGGTCGGTCGGTACCCTGGCATCCCCCACCCCTCAACAACCAGTGGTGAGTGACGGGAGCGGGCGTGTTGCCTTGGTAACCTATAACCTGACAATGCCACATTATAACGCAATAACAGAGCGCCATTAAAGCGGACGTGTCGCGCAGGCTTGCGGCGTCAGGTGCATGGAAACCAGTGAGCCAGGACCCAGCTCCCACCACGCTCCATCACATGATAAACATGCTCGCTGCCACCTTCCCGACATGCACCGCGCCCGCCCCGCCTAATGGCCGCTCGCGCCGTGCCGGCCGGTGGTGGCGCAGCGACTGCCATAATTGGATAAGCAGCCATCAGCCACAAACATCTCAATCACCCCGCATGGTGGCGCTGTCAGCGCCAACACTGCCCAGCCGGCGCATTGTCCGGCGCACCTTGACACCCGCCATCGGGAGCCCCGGCGACACGCCGGCGCTCTAATTAATCACTGCAATCTGGCGTTTGTTCTGCGAAGCCTCACTTGATCACGGTGAGTGATACTGGAATTAGCCACAGGGGGAGGAGGGCTGGGGATGGTGGGAGAGGAGAGGGCGGTGGAGGAGAGGGGGCGGTGGGAGGGTGAAGGTTGGAGGGTGGAGGTGGGTTCTATTGGTGGGTGAATGTGGGGTGTTGGTCGACACTGGCGTAATGGCGTGTTAGGGGCGAGGTGGGTGGATGGGACGGGGGTGTACCCTCACATGGGCACCATACCGAGCTGCTCAGTGTGAGGGAAGATCAATAGGACTGGGAGAGGTCACCTGGTGTGCAATAGGAAACTATAACCTCCAGTGCACAGGCTGAGTGAGGGACATGTGGGTGATTGAGACCCAGCACAAACCCAAGAGGAGTTGGGTGGGTTTTGGCAACGGAACACCCGTAAAAAATAGTCGGCGATAGTCCAGTGTGCACACACTATATGTATAAATATAATCACATATAATATATATATACTCTATATAATCACAAATAATATATACAGCATAGAATCACATATACTATATACAGTATATATTCAAATATGATATATATAGTATATATTCACAGATAATATATATATACACAGTATATAATCAGAGATATGTAAGTACTTTAAACTGAGTGAGTTGAGCGAGGATTGAGTAAGGATTAGAGTAGAGGATTCAGTCGAGTGGAACCGAAACTGTGCAGAGTCAGTGGGCTATATCACGTGTTGGTTTCATATAGGGAATGCATATTTGACAACAACATGTTGATGGTTTCGTTATTTATATCCATATAATACATTAGTTACTACAAACATACCCAATATCCATTATGGCATGAGTGGTGGGTCATCCTGTACAGTAGAGAGCGGCCCCAGCTGCACAATCATATCGCATAGAAGACATGATTACCCGACTCCGATACCATCAGGCCTTCAATCTATCACGCCACCTACACCCACCTGGCTAAGTGGATGCCAATCATCAGCGAACGGCGAGCGACGCTGAACCCGATCTGCTTCGGGAGGACACTTCCGATGCCGTCCCCATTGTGGCCGGAGACTGATTCCCATTCATCACCAACACCGGGGTGTGTGTATGGTTTAGCGCGGTTATCTCATTGTCATCACTCCCTTCTGTCCCCAATGGAAGCCCCCCCTCCGCCCCTACTCCCCCCCGCCCCCCTCCTATCCACCTACCCACCCAGCCTACCAATCCAACGGCTCTGTATTGGGTCTGTTTCCCCCCTTCATGGAACCATCTCAATCGGGTTCCATTTCGGTGAAAACCTGCCGGTAGGAAGGCCGGCGGTGTGTGACCAGCTATTGGTGACCCGACCGCCCCTCCCTCCTCCCCCTCCCCACACCTCCACCCCCACCCACAGCATCGACACGCTCCCAGGACACGACCGCCCAGAGCCCGGCATCGTGGTGTCGGGTGGCGTATTGATCAATCAGGAATCGGGAGGACCACGCCCTGCTGAAAGATTGCTTGCGCCACACATTCGATAAATCAGTGCCTGGGCTAAACAAAACACACACAAATAAGTCTTAAATTAAACAGCATTGAAATAAAGTTGCATGTGTTATGACAGCCTAGGGCGATTACGGGGATCAGGTTGGTTGTGGGTTACTGGTGAGCGAGTGGGTGTGTGAGGGGTTAGAGGGAGGAGGAGGAGATGGAGGGGAGCAGGGGATACTGGAGGAGAAGCGGTCCTTCCGTTGCCACTGAAAGGATGTCAGCCTTGATGTAACTTGCCATCTGAGCTTTTCTATCGCCAACCACATTTACCTGTTACCCGGAAGCGACGGGCTTGTAGTCATAATGCTTACAACACACAGACACAGACACTCCTTCCACACACACATACCCCCACACAACCACACACCCCACGGAATCCACACAGTGCTTCTTTGACGCGGCTATTTTCACTCGGTATTCGTTTTATGGAAACAATTTGTGGACACGACTGCCTTGAATATTGGGCGAAGGGAAAGCTCGGGGTTGATTGAATTGTGTTGTTGGCAATGGAAACAAAAACATGAGTGCCTGGTCCATGACATATTCGGTGCTTAAGGCCGGGAGCAGGGGCGGAGGGAGGACGGGGAGGGTGAAGCTGGGGAGGGTGGGAAGGGAAGGAAGGAAGGAAAGGAACGGGAGATGATGGAATGTAGGGGCCGATGGAAGGGGAAGGGAGGAGGGAGGGAAAGAAAGGGACAGGCAGGAAAGAGGTGGAGTGGGGGGATTGGGGATGGAGGAAAGGCAGGGTGAGGGAGGGTTCCAAGGGGAAGATGGGAGAGGAGGGGAGGTGGTGGGGGAGGGGAGGAGGGATGGGAGGGAGGGATCTAAGGGAGGGAGCGTCGGAGGGGGCGGAGGGAGGGGGTGCTGAAGGAGGGGAGGGAAGGGGAGCTGAGGCAGGGGAGGGAACTGAGGGAAGGGAGGAAGGGGAAGGAGGGGAGGTGGTGAAGGGGGAGGGAGGGGAGATGGTGAATGAGGGGATAGGAGGGGGAGGAGGGGAGGAAGGAGGGGAGGTAGCGCGGGAGGGAGGAGTATTATCAAGCAATTGATGATGTGATAAGTTGAACTATGTGAAGTGCTGAGAGTATGGGATCGTCTTAAAAACGGCGGGAATGAGGTAAAGTATGTGTGTCAAGTATGGTGAAAGGTGAGTGAGGGGGTGGTAAGGACCAGTGCAGCACCCAGGGGGGGGGGAAGAAGAATGTCAGTGCAAATACAGGCTAGTGTGTACTGTCACCGCCAGGACGGCCCACTGACTTCCGGTCATACATACCCCTCCGCACACAAGCACCTCACAAAACCACCGCACACAACCACCAACACACAGAGTCAATGACAGTCTGAAGTCCCGGTTTTAAATCCAACCTGACTGTGCTTAAATGAATTTATCACTACTACACTGAAGTAGCAGACTTAGCACAACCTCGGCAGTGGTGAGCATTTTTATCTGGCTTAATTCATAAAGTCAGAATATGCCGTAGTCTTAATATATACGACAACATATAATTACTATCTCATATCTAATTTTTTTCAACAATACCTTGAAATGGATAACCCTGTCATTTCAGCTGACTTGTACTGGCTGTCTACGTATACTATATATTGTAAATACCTGTTGTGTCATATGGCTGAAATACTTAATGAATGGACCAACTACATTTACAACAACAAATACCTTATCAGCATATGGACTTGACTTAGGCATATTTTAAAAACCTGTTATTTTGAGCAGTTTAATTTTTTAATGGCGTTGTCTAATTGCAAAGACCATCTAGCTATAACTGTTTGTGTTTAATGCTAACACAGTAATATACATTTCAACTCCCAGCGACCCACCCGGTCTAATACAGGTTTACAAGGCGAAGTCACATTTCGGTCGTCTTCTATGATCAGTTATATATTCATATTCATTGCCTATTCAGCTAGCACCAGATCAATGAAGTCAGTTGATAAATCCAGATTAATCATAATCTGGTTTTTAGTCTCATATGGCCTCTGATATGTGCTTATATCTATTTCCATTACAAAAAGAATCCGGTCATCAAACCACATATGAAGGAGCAGAGAGGTCCTGTTAGTTGCAAATATTTGTAGTATTCTCAAATGAGACGTCATTGCCATCAAACAATGCCTGCTCCATAGCCTACTTACATGGGTTCCACGTGAGTAGAATATGCAAATGTCTCCTAGTGCCAGGTAAATGTAAATGCACCTGTGCCCCCCCCCCCCACATGCACACCCAACACCACTACCATCTCACTAACAATTCCCATATCACCTGTGAAATATGTCGATGGTAGGGGTCTTATTACTCTTAAGGCCCGGTCATATACACGTTAGTGACCGTAGTTGAACGTAGTGGAAGCTAACGTAGTTGAATGTAGCTAAACGTAGTTGAATGTAGTACAACGTACAAGCATCCGTACTTCTCCATGATGAGAATGTGATAAGAACGTGTGTGGGCCGTGAGTTCCGATTTAAGCTTTGGACATGTTCAAAAGAGAGGTACGTTTGAGGCAGAAGTAGCCTATGTGATGATAATGTACTCTAGCATACTCTAGCATACCCTAGCGTACTCTAGCATACTCTAGCATACTCTAGTGTACTCTAGTGTACCCTAGCATACCATAGTGTACTTCGACCCACACAAAACCTTGGCCGTTCTGCCGTGGTCACATAGCCGTTAGTGGACGAAGTTGAACGTAGTTGAACTTAGTGGAGGGCATCGTAGTTCAACATAGTTCAACATAGCTGGACGTACCAGGATCCATACCATAACATATTTATCTGTAACGTATTTATCCATACTATTAAGTGGGTAATCAACCAAAACCTGCCGTACCTTAATGTAGTTTAACGTAGTTTATCGTAGTTTAACGTAGTTTAACGTAGTTTAACGTAGTTTAACGTAGTGACAGCACGTTTCACCCACATTAATGTATCATACGTTCAACTACGTTCACTAACGTGTATGTGACCAGGGCTTCAGTCTGTCACTATGCGGGATGATTACACACCGGGTAAATATTAACACACCTGGAAAGACCAGTGAGGTCACTACCATGTGACTCCCACCTGGATGGAAGCATATGTGGGTGCCCTTTTGCACGGATACCATTAGAGCAATTGTTCAACTAAATTGATCAATTTTATCATGTTCAAACTAGGAAAAACTGTCAAATACCCTGAATTATGTTTCTGTCAATGTGTGTCCCTGCCCAATGATTCCACAGCGTTATGAATTAATAAATAAAACCCATGGATTCTAAACCACAACCCAGTTAAAACTTACACACGATCCGTAGTTTTTCACAGATTGGCAAACACACTAAATGTTGTATATCTCAACTCACTGCGTATTTGTAACTGGTAATTACTCCTGTAAGCCACTAACAGGAAGTGAATGTTTCTTTCCAATCATCTTGATTAAATAAATATATAAATACCTATATCCCCCACAAGAAGCCTAACTAACGGCCAGCTGCAAGCAATCTATGATGACACCCATACTATCAGAGCTGTTCAATGGTTTCTTCTGCCAATCAGGCAATATGCATGTGCAGGAAGTCTACCATGTAAACAGCATCACCCGATGTAGCTATCATGAAACTACAACAGTGTATTTCTTCGCCACATTGACCATCGGGCAGTATGTCGTGAAATGGAACTCACATCCCATGTGGTGCCTCGAATCCATTCGAACCACCAGCAGAAGCATCATAACAATTCAACTCACCTGGTTTGTGTGTTGTGGTTTTATATTCTAGCAACATCTAAAGTCATATCCAGACAAGCACCAACTTTTGACAGCGACCATTCATGATGACCTTACAGTGCTGCCCCACGGGGAGACCGGGCCATCAGCACCATAACCCGATAGTCCCACTCTATCACATTATCCCGATACTGGTGCAAGCAAGTGCTTGCCCTATCCTATGCATGCTGAATGCCAGGATAGGTTGTGACAAATATTAATTGTGTGCGTCATTGGTTTGACGTTGCTGGAGTCAGTCAAACACCCTCCTACATGGGAAGCCAACTAGCACTCTAGAGATCCAGCCGCGTTTTATTGGTAGTCTAACCGAGCCAGCTCAATTCAACCACCCTTTCTACGTCTATCTACACAGCTTCGCATTCTACCTTGAAGCCTTCCATGGCAGATTTCATTGTTTAATTACCAGAGGATGCGCATGTCCGATTAGAATTATTTTGATCGTTCGATTGAAGTTTTTTTATATTTAAAAGGTAAACTCTGGGTTGGAATGGACCAAGTGCAAATGTATCTAGCTAGCTAGCCACGTTAAGCCTGCAGATGCACCACTATATAGCCTTAGCCGCAGTTATGAATAAGGTTCTTACTTTATGGTCTGCTTGCCGACCAGCACTGGCTGTTCAATGGTCGCCCAGGTATTCGTGTCTGCAGCTCTTAGTGCATCAGACAGTATGTGCCGGGTAAGGAGTCCTCACAAAGCCGCCCCCCCAACACCCCCCCCCACACACAGACCCCCCCCCCACACACACACACCATACACACCCAACGTCATCCTCACCCCCGACCACTGCCCCCAACAAAGGGTAGACTTTCTTAGGGTCCTTGTCGTCGGTCCTGATCGATCTGTCCGTTTGTGCAAGCAACACCGACACCACCACGCCCAATGCCTGCCACCATCCCACCCACACCGTGATTTGTGAGTTCTACCCGAACCCCGCCCTTTCCCCTGCACCCACACACTATACACAGTATTATATATATAGTAGATATATATATATCTACATACTAGATATATGTATAGTGTATATATATATATATATATATATATATATATATATATATGGATATATGCATACATGTGCATATATATATATAATAATTATTAGTAGTAACCCATTCCATAGAATTTGGAGTTGTGTCAATAGGTATATTTGCTTTATTTGCTATGACTGGTACAAAGAATAACCCAGTTGTTTATTCAAAGGAGCAAGAATGGACATTGGAGGAAATAAGCATTTGGTTGCTGAGGGCAGATCAATGGTCATGCAGGCTGCTCTACCAGCACCACCCCCGAAACAGACCCTAAAGTAGGGATTCACAATAATATTTTAATAACTTCTTATATAACACAACATATTAGAAGAGTTCTGGCACGATGCGCGAAAAGGAAGAGAGGAGGCGGGGGTGGAAATAAAAGGTTTTTATTTTCGCCTCAGAAGCATACAGGGCATACAGGGTAAAAGAGGAATAGAAGTAAATAATGAACAATGGATAAAATAAATGAAGAGCGGAGTAATATAGAAACAGAGTTCAAATGTCAGTGGAGTGAGGGGGTGCCGAGGAGCCCTCCACCGGAGGAGGAGAAAGTAGGAGGAGTGTAGGGTGGGTGGGTGGTGAAGAGAGGAGAGAGCTGGGAGACGGCAGGAGGGCGAGTGCCTGAGGGAGGCCAGGGGGCGGCCTTATAAGGGGAGAGGGAGGGGCGACAGCAGGTGAGTGTGAAAGCTGCCGGCCCGGGGGAGGGCGACAGGTGGCGAGCAGCGGCGTCGGGTGAGGCGTGAGCGCCGCGCGACGCGGAGGGCGGGGGAGGGGGCGGCACGCCGCGCCGTCTGCCGAGGTGAGAAAGCAGCGCGACAGTGCGGGGCGGGGGGAGGGTCTCTTCCTCTCCTCGCATCAAACGTAATGCTTCGCATTACGACCAAAACCATGTAAACGCCAAAAATGGAGATAAACATTGGAATCAAACTTTCAAAAAATGTTTATATTCCTACTCTTTTGTTCATTGCTCCATAACTATGTAATCATATGAAAAGTGGAATTGGTTAGAATTTAAATTATTGTCAGGTGAAAATCTTTGATTTAAGCTAAATATTTGGATTGGCATTTATGTGGTTTGCACCTGAACTCTTAAAATGTATATATATCCCTGTGTATATATGTATATATGCATATATATGTGATGCATAACGTATTATGCTAGTATAAAGATATGTCAGGAAATATTACTTATTATTATTATTGTTATCCTCCATAAGATACGATACTTTATCGGTGGGACCATTTCGCCCACCTCACCTCCCCCGGGTGTTGAGCAGTGTCAGTCGCACCGGAGGATATGTACACAAGTTTATATGTATATAGGTATATAGGTACATATGTACATATGTATATATCCATACATGTATATATATATATCTGCATAAATCTACATGTTATATATGTGTATATATATATGTATATATATATATATGTGTGTATATAGAGAGAGACAGAGCGAGAGATCCGCTTGCAGGGTTGATATATATAGAATATATGTAAACTGGAGCTTTATGCATATACTAATATTATTAAACGACATGGGGACATTCTCTATAGCTGCCACACCCACGTTATCTAACCTACACCACTCCTTTCCTTAACCCACATTTACATAGCGCGATATCTCCTGGGAGAATTAACCTGTGTGCTGTGTTCTCACAACCCATTGTCATCCTTTTTTTTTCAATCTGTCCCCACCTCACATTAACAGGCACGGTAACGCTTCCCAACCCTCAGCTTGTCACACCATTATCAAGGGATGAAAGTGGTCTCCGACAAAAAAAAGCGGAATCAAGTTGAGACCTGAGCGTCAACAACAAATGTCCGCGAAAATGCGGATTTCTCCCCATAGGATTAGCACTGATAAATGCCGGAAGTCAGATTTCAACTGTCCTTGTTGTGACGATATTATCGCCCAGACCTAACCCTTTCTTGCTTGGGTTTGATATCCTATCAGCATTTAAGGTCATAAGAGCGGGATTCAGACAAATAAATTGCTATCGTATATTAAATATATATATATAATATATTATATATATATAATATATTGCGATTTTGTTTAACGTTAATTAGTAAATATCAAACATCGCGGAAATCGCGGAGACCTTTCATCCTTGCTTATTAGCAAACCTGAGTGTCATCTCCCGACAGCCACACTCCCATTAACAGACTATTCCTCCTGCACACCAACACTCCAACCTAGCCCCCCCCCCTTCCCCACAGCCCACAGTCCTGTGGGAGCATGCGGCTACACCATGGAGGAGTGTACCTGTACCTATGCATATACCTGTGCCCACCTGACAATGTCTTCTGAACAATAAGCTCATATTGACGTGTTCTACCTGCATTAAGGTGTGGCGACTGTTTCCTGTTGACAATTGAAGTCAGGTGCAATGCCCTCCCCCCAATCCCTGTCTCCCCCACCCCTACAAACCACCACCACCACCCTTCTCATCATTCCACGCATCTCCACCCTTCGTTTTAGCCCACAAAGATCAGTGTGAACAATACAAATTCACAGTTATACGCTCTGAGTTGGATGAGTTTTGTGTTGTCTAAATTAATGCGGCTGTAACATTATGATGCATCGTGTAAACGTACGCCAACATATGTGATTTTTTGCCACTACATTGGGATACATCATTATGCGATATGCATGTGTTAGGCGCGTATTGGTATATGTCAATGTATGTTGACATTCATCGACATATGGCACCGCGCGTCAGGGGTCGGTGAAGTTTTGTGCATGCACAAAATGTTGATGTATGACAACACATGGGTGCTTATGTTATGCCTATGTTAGGCGTACATCGAGATATGTTAGATGCGCGTTGTCCTATGTTGACTTTCGTTCCACTGACGCAGAGCATTCAGTCTAATGCCAACGTATGATGACGTTGTTCTAACGTATGCATAATGTATGGCTGATGCTGGGTTGGCATTTCCCCACCGTGTCTCAATGTATTTGATATATAGGGCGTGCGTCTGGCACTCGCTTAATGTTCCCTGGTGTTCTGGGATGGTGGATGTCCCTGCAAGGCTCCTGCAGGAATACCAACTAGCCATTCTCCAACATGGCCATAATGTTAACCAATTGATACTTTACCATCTCAGAAGAAGGAGACAACGTCAACTGAAGAGAATTTGGATGAGAGCATGGATCATGAGGCGGCGACAGTTTGGTTTGTATGACCTTCTGTCTCCCTGCCAGCAATCCTATCATGAACGGCCAGGATGCTGTACCCTACTTCCTGATCGGTGATGATGCCTTATGATGAAGCCATACAGCTGGAGGGGTATGATGCATGAGGAACGTATCTTCAACTACAGGATTTCCCGAGCTAGGAGAGTCGTGGAGAATGCGTTCGGTATCCTGGAAAACCGATTCCAGGTTCTGCTCACCACAATGCAGCACCTCCCCTCCACTGTGAAGCTGATCGTCACCACATGCATGATCCTACACAACATGATGAGGATGCGATATCCCATGCTCCCAAATCATCAGCTAGACCATGAAGAGAATGGCCACCACATCATCATCCTCGGAGTATGGAGAGGGGGCCTAAACCTGCCAGACCTAGCCCATCAAGGACCTGGCATGAACACTGGCTCCAGGGCAGGAAAGGAGCAGCGGAATCTCTTCAAGGACTGTACCCACTCCCCAGCCAGTTCAGTTGAATGGCAGGACAATATGATCTAGTGCTGTCTTTGTACTGTGATGTTATTGTACCGTGATCTCTGTCATTTGTAATATTTACTGTGCTATTTGTATGTAAAAAAATGTAATAATTCTATTGGTTTAAATAAAAGGTATCAATATATGTTGTTGATACCGAACCAAGCTTAGCATGTCAGTTATTTTGTTGGGTCGGGAAGATTTAGGAGAATTGTCTTGTCTGGGCACAATTATATATACACTGATAAATTTACATGTGAGTTATTTTTCTGGGCCCAATTATATACACTGACAAATGTACATGTAAGTTATACTCCTGGCTGTATTATGCCCATTGGGAGCCTTGTGGTGGTTGGTGTCTCCACTGGTGGGGGTATGGCTGGTACATCTCACTCAGCGATGGACAGGAGGACGCATGCGACAACATCAACTGCCACAACATCACAGACGGGGGCCGCACAGGACACACCATGGAGGGCTTGGACCTGGATGGCTCCATGTGCATGCATTGCTCATCTTTGTCTTCCTCTTCATCCAGCACCTCCGACAGGATGCGATAAATCCTGGACCATGCCTTTTTTTCTTGGGCCTGACAAAATTACCAAAGGCCATCCCCACTGTCATGGCCCGTGATGTAACTGGCTTCAGGGTCTCCAGCAGCTCCCCCGACTCATCGACGTGCTGCTGGAGGGTTGTCAGCAGACTGTTTCCCTCCTTCGCCCTGCCTAGGGCCATGGCTGGGGGTCTGGGTCTGCCCGGCTGCTCATCCAGCCCGATCTGCAGCTCAGTGCAGGCTGACTCTGCAGCCCCCATATCTCCGTGAGCTGCGTCTATGGTGACAAGCACCTGCAAGACCCAATAATAAAGCACTATAAGTAATATGAATACAAATTGATTGGTCAACATGAGGTAAAGAATACAAAAATGCACATCATTGCAAATTATAATGCCATTTAAATATATACATAGATTTATCCACAATGAGGTCTATAATGAATAAAATCCACATCATTGAAAGTCACAATGTCAGTAAAGTATATAGTACTTGCAGTTCTGCAGGGATCAGGCCGGTGCCTAATTACTGAACTCAGGAAGCCAAACTTGTCCATGATCCACTGATCCCTCTTGGTGTGCAGGGGAGGCCCATCACCACTCTTCTTCTTGTACAGCCTCATGTTGCAGTCGCATAGGGACTTGAACCATGTAGGTGACACAGTTTTGCCCATCCTTTCGCCCTGGTCCTCCCAAAGCTTCCCTTTTTTGTACGTCCGCAAGTAGTCACTCATCCTGATGTTCAATATGACAGGGTTGTCCTGCAGGAACTCCAGCATCAGCTCATCATCTGCTGCAGTCAGAGTGCACCCTCCTCTTGTTTGGCCCCTGCTGCGTGTTTGATGAGGTGGAGGTGACAGACGAGGAGCGGGACTGAGGAGGCGATGGAGACGTGGACTGCATCTCCATCATCTCCTCAGGCTGGCTAGATGGCGATATCCAGTGAGGAGATCCCACAGGAGGAGATTGTGGTGGAGATGGTGATGTCTCCCCCGTCATCCTCTTCCTGCCTTTCCCTGTCCCTTTCCCTTTGCCGCGTCCCTGGCCAAACTGGCTGGGTGCTGATGAGGTCTTCTTCCCTGTCATGCAGCCTTATTTATACCCAAGGCGCGGGTGGGTCAGGTGCCCCCCGCATGTTGGCATGCGTTACTCACACGTTACACCAAAGTCGCTATGCCACTATGCCTTCACATGTTGTGCAACACATTTAATGGTCGTTAGCAGAACATTGGAAGTGCGTTATGCCAATGCTAGGTAAACACCATGTGCGTGAAAGGCACGTTAGCCACATGTTGTGCCAAACCTTTTTTGTTTTTTTTCTACATGGGTCGCCATACGTTACCACTACATCAGACGGACACTATGCTTACATCCACTACGTTGCGCTGACGTCCAACTTTTCCTTCCGCACTGAAAAGTTTGATGCATCTCGACATAAAAAAGTGATTTTACGCATTGGCGGCATGCTTGCAAGATGCATCGTAATGGGATGAACCGCCCGTCTCAGGCTGTGAATAAGACACATATTCCAGCTTACCTGTTATCTGGAATTAAACTATGTTAGTTTGGTGTGTACTGAATAGGAGGCGGGATGGATTCAAAACATCATTCAGATACTATTTGATTTATCATTTCTATATATATATGTACTGTATAAGCATTATACGAATCAAACAATACGATATATGTGCTGTATAAGCATTATACGAGTCAAATAATACGAGTGAGAATATATCCTGAATAAATGAGAATTTACCCCAGCCTGAACATCCCTATATAAGTAGTGTAAGGATCTCCGTTATTTATCAAATTAATTTAATTTGTATTAGACACATTACGGACTTATTCCTAAATATTACGTTGCGACCAGAGCGCCATTGCAAAGTCACTGCTTCCAACGATTCCCAGTATGGCAAATGGCATATAGCGATAATATGGCAATAATAGGGTGATAATAGGGTTATAATAGGGTGATAATAGGGCTTTTCTCACGAAGATATTCTATGTACCTAAATGATTGTGTTATAATGGGGCTTCACTGTAACTCATAACATGTGTAGTAGCAGTTTTGACTCAGCTCTCAGGCCAGGGAGCACATAGACCAGAATGCATGTATAGGGCAGGGTGATTGTATCACAGAGACTAGATAGTGTAATGGTTAACATGCTAGCCCAGGAATGGAAAGACAACTGGGTTTGAATCCTGCTCTAAGCACAATATTTCCCATTTCATCTCCCCCGACTGTTTGCTGTGACCTGGATGCTATGAAGGTCACGTGGTGTACGGTTGTTGAACCTACTACTATGAGTGTATGGTAAGTGCGTTGCCTATATGTACGGTAGAATTGAACGACATATGGGCATAAACCATTTAAATGACTATAAATTCTCGGGTTGCGAATGACTGTCTAGCGCCCCCGTAGTTAGGATTTGAACCGATGGAGGCGCCACTGGTCCCAGGATGGAAGGAACGGAGCAAATAAACGAGTATTCTGTGCTAATAAATGGATAACAATAATAATAATAATAATAATTCCCTTGTGCGCCTTTATACTCGCATAATGCTTATACATCCGATATATATATATATATAAGTACATATAGTTCAAGAAACAGCATAGAAAAGGCACAAACAAGCCGGAACAGAGGTGAGGAAGAGAGAAATTCAAAACGCCTTTCCCCTGGGATTATCGCGACAGTTCTAAATGAGAATTCATATCTGAACCTCACCCTACTTTCACAAGCCCCCTCCTGCCTGCGTCGTACCTCATTATTCGCCCGACTCGGCGCAGATATCCATTATTCATTATCTTCGCACTCGTTTTCGCACTGACGGTAATAACGGAAATTGAAATGTAGCAAATGGAAGGCCTCATCTCCCCTTCCCCCCTCACTCCCCTCCCCCTCCCCCATCGCCTGCTCAAGCAGGTGGCCTGGCAGCTCAGCTTGTGTTATTTCGCGAGTGCCGACTCAGGCAGGAATGGTACGGCTGAATGTATATATATACCAACTGCTGATACCCCACAGGAAAACGTGCGTGGAGAACAGCGCATGCGCATCTAATTTTAGATCTGCCCCCCTCCCCTTCCTTTTCATCCCCTACCCCCACCCACCCACCCACCCGCCAATCCACCCATCCGACTCGCACGGCCCCTAGCGGGATAAAGCCACCGCTAGGAGGCATTAAATTAATCAGCACCAAGCGGAGAGTAAGACCTGCCCTTCCGGTCTGTCTTGTTATGGCTTCCGGTCTCCGAACGCCGCCACCATCAATTACCCGCGAAACTTCCGGCTTCGGGTCCCACACCTGCCTGGACCCGGTGTAACGATTTCAACTTCCCCCCTTCTCAAGTTCCCCCCCGGGAATCTGAAAACGTTTTCAACTTCCCTCCGGGGAACTTAAAAACGTTTTCAGATTCCTGGGGGGGAACTTAAAAACAGTTTTCAGATTCCTCCCCCTATTTTCAAATTCCCCCCTCTGGGAATTTAAAATTGTTTAAAAATAAAGAATTTCCCCAAAAATGTAAAAGTTTTAAAAAGATCGAAAATTTATGAAAAATAGTAATAGTAGTCACCAACATTTTCCCAAAAAGATTTGTTGTTAATCGAACAATTTCACATAAAAAAATCACCAAAAAATGTATATTTCACGAAAATAACGAATTTCACACAAAAATTCTATATTTTTTTAATTATTCAAAAAAGCACAACAAATTGAAAATTTCACGGAAAATAAAAAATGTCCAGACAATTTCCAGGGGGGGTAGGGGGGAGGTGGGGGGAAGGAAAAAGGCAGCCTAAGGAGCCCAACCACAGTCCTCTGAGAGGGCCTGGGGAGGCTGGGTGGTTGGTATAGTTTTACGTACGTTTTCAAGTTCCCCGGGGGGAGGGAAAGTTAAAACGAGGGAGGGAACTTGAAAACGTTTTCAAATTCCCCTGGGAGGAATTTGAAAACGTTTTCAAGTTCCCGGGGGGGGAACTTGAATATGGGGGGAATTTGAAATCTTTACACCGGGACGGCGCCCTGGAAGCTGCTGCCGGGTAGATACATCGACGTGGTACTGCGCGGGGCGAGGCGCGGCAAGACGCGGCAACAACGCCGGTGTGTGGCGGAGAGGGTCCTTACTGTCCCGCTACCCAGCGTGTGAACAATGCCAAGTATCGAGTAGCTTACTTGGGGGAATTATGCATTACATAGCTGATCATTAGGGCACATGGGGAAATTATGCATTAAATAGCTGAGCAGTATGGCCGGGGGAAGATGCGTATGCAAGGTAAACAAGTAATATATATATATATATATAATGAATATATTTGTATATGTTTGTATATATTTGTATACATTTGTATGCATATATGTATATACAAATATATTGATATATGTACATGTATATACTGTATATATGTACATATGTATATATATGTATATATATTTGTATATATTTGTATATATTTGTATATATTTGTATATATTTGTATATATTTGTATATATACACACATATATTGATATATGTATATATGTATATATATATGTATATATATGTATATAGATATGTATATATATGTATATATGTATATATATATTTCTTTACAAATGTCCAGTGCGTAGAGATAGACCTAATCACAAAAACAGTGAATGCCTAGCACACAAGTCAGTAAGCATTGTAGCCGCATGAGTAGAGTGAAGACACCGCTCTAAGGTTACTGAAGTGGCATTACACATTCATTTCAAATAGAAACAAATCTCCGTATAAATACTGCCATTGGGTTTATCCGCACCTTGCGTTAGTCAGCCACCCTATATATATATAGATATATATATATATATATACCCAGGCGTGCTGCACCCATGCGGAGGTGTGCGGTGACACTAACGCACCCTGGTGGTTGATTTAGAAGGAGAGCTAAAACAGAAGGTGAGGAGATGACAAGCGGCCAGAGGGCGGCGTGCTTCTTCAGCCATCCCCTCCTCTGCATCGATCCAAGACTATCCGGTATCAGCTCTGGGATGAACAGCCCTGTCACTGTTGACCTGTCAGGCCGCCCCTTATTTACTCGCATTGCCCACCCCGGTCATGCTGTAGATGCAGCAGTATCCTGGCACTGCCACCATCAGCCTCACAGCCACCTCCAGACCCTCTCGCCACATTCACAGTCTGACTCTATAATGCCCAAGCTTAAAGGCCGCACTCCACGGAGACGTTAAATCTTGTTCCTGCGGAGGGCTACTTTGGCCTTCATTCCATATAACTAAGGGTCATCAAGGACACCACTAATATGGATGTTTCCAAAATAGTGGTCATCACCGACATCATAGTCCAAATCATAGTCACCACCGTTTAATACTCTTTTTTTCCCCCAGATTATTTTGCGATCTCACAGACAAACAAATAAACATACACATGATCGCTTTATGTAATGTATAACCGCGCCCATAAACAGCCAATGTCAGCCACCCAACCGCAGCTCTACATACACCAACAGCCGCACTCATAGTCCCAATCAGGGCTGTCCCCACACCTTGATTCCCTGTAAGGGCCCCAGGACTGGGTCGCCCTGGGTGGGTGTGGTCTGTGGGCCTCCCTGTTAACTTACCAGGCAATCGTACACCCAGGGTGTGCACTGCCCCTGTCAGGAGCCCAGAAAGTGCATTCTGTATGCGCGATGTCTGCCCAGGTTCTGTCAGTTCCACAAGGTTGATTGTTGGAGTTTTACGTCCTGACAACATCTAAGGTCATATCAGGCTGGGTACCGACTTGTGACAGTGTGCACTCATGGCAACTTTATAGTGCTGTCCCACTGGGAAATCAGGCCGCCAGCACCATGACCTGATATCCTACTCAGTCACTTTGTCCTGACACCTATATAACCAGTCCTTACCCTATCCTATTAATGCCAAGGGCCAGGCTAGGAAGCGACAGGTACCACTTTTACCATTGGTTTGACTCGACCGGGAACCGAAATCTCGATCTGCCGCACGCGAGGCCCACCTCTACAAATTCGGCCACGGCACACGGACAGTTCTCCTATTCCCCTTCTCCTCTCCCCTTCCCCATCACCCATCATTCTCTCCATGCCCTCCCCTCCTCACTCCCTGGCCGACCATCTGGATTTGGTGGCAGGTCTCCAATGAGACTCATCCGGGGTGTCCTGTGTCGGAAACGTGCCTGTCAGGTTTCCAATGCTCCCGGGCCATATACCGTCAATGTGCGGTATGTGATTCGCCCCCGGTCCATAGGGAGGTTGCCAGGCGATGGTGAGGTTGGTGAGGTTGGTGAGGTTGGTGAGGTTGGTGAGGTTGGTGAGGTTGGTGAGGTTGGTGAGGTTGGTGAGGTTGGTGAGGTTGGTGAGGTTGGTGAGGTTGGTGAGGTTGGTGAGGTTGGTGAGGTTGGTGAGGTTGGTGAGGTTGGTGAGGTTGGTGAGGTTGGTGA
Organism: Branchipolynoe longqiensis; assembly: GCA_030323885.1. Classification (NCBI taxonomy): domain Eukaryota; kingdom Metazoa; phylum Annelida; class Polychaeta; order Phyllodocida; family Polynoidae; genus Branchipolynoe; species Branchipolynoe longqiensis. The sequence goes on along the minus strand of CM059187.1, from coordinate 16,572,672 downwards.
GGTTGGTGAGGTTGGTGAGGTTGGTGAGGTTGGTGAGGTTGGTGAGGTTGGTGACGATTGTGAGGATGGTGAGGTTAGTGAGGTTGGTGAGATTTGTGAGGTTGGTGAGGTTAGTGAGATTGGTGAGGTTAGTGAGGTTCGCGAGATTAGTGAGGTTGGTGAGGGTAGTGAGTTAATGAGGTAGTGAGATTTGTGAGGTTCGTGAGGATTGTGAGATTGGTGAGGTTGGGAAGGTTAGTGAGGTTGGTGAGGGTGGAGAGGGTTGTGAGGCTAGTGAGATTGTGTGTGAGTGGTGAGGTTTGTATAGGTAGTGATATTGGAGAGGTTGTATGAGATTGTATTAGGTCGGTGAGGCAGTAAGTGATTGGTGGAGTTAGGTGATTGGTAAGGGTGCGTCTGGTTGTGTATGATTTGTGAGGTTGTGTGAGGTTAATGAGGTTAGTGAGGTTGTGTGAGATTAATGAGGTGCAGTCATGTTAGTGAAGTTGTGTGAGATTAATGAGGTTGTGTTAGGTTAATGAGGTTAGTGAGGCTGTGTGAGGTTAATGACGTTGGTGAGGCTCTGTGAGGTTAATGAGGTTAATGAAGTTGGTGAGGCTGTGTGAGGTTAATGAGGTTGGTGAGGTTGTGTGAGGTTAATGAGGTTGTGTGAGGTTAATGATGTTGGTGAGGTTGTGCCAGGTCAATGAGGTGGAGTAATGTTAGTGAAGTTGTGTGAGATTAATGAGCTTGTGTTAGGTTAATGAGGTTGGTGAGGTTGTGTGAGGTTAATGAGGTTGGTGAGGGTGTGTGAGGTTAATGAAGTCGTGAGGTTGTGTGAGGTTAATGAGGTTGGTGAGGTTGTGTGAGGTTAATGAGGTTGGTGAGGTTGTGGGAGGTTAATCAGGTTAGTGAGGTTGTGTGAAGTTAATCAGGTTGTGTGAGGTTAATGAGGATGTGTGAGGTTAATGACGTTATGTGAGTTTAATGAGGTTGGTGCGGTTGTCAAGGCTGGTGCAGTTAGTGACGTTGCTAGGGTGGTGAACAGGTCACATTGGTTGCCCTACATAATTTAGAACACGCCTAGAAATGACCACTGTTGACTTATGAATATTAGATCGTTCAGGTGGGCTCGAATCTGACGAATGGAAAGAACTGCCACGAGCAGCTCCTATTCCACCCACCCCCCACCACCACCATCATCCAGCCCCCTCTCCCCACCGTCTCTCTACATCCGCCACTCAGACCGGGTAAACACCCCGCACACCGCTATCCACTCCCACCTACTGCTGTGTGAATGCACGCCGGGGCACAGGCCACCGACTTCCACTTTAACTACCACCACAGCTCACTCCAGTGACGCCCAGCACAGAACTGACATCATAGATTCGGGCGCCTAAGCAATAAATATAGGTACGCATTTAAAAATCCCAACCCTGTGTGATACCGTATACCCTTGTATAAAAGTCAAGTTTTTTTTTGTTTGTTTTTTTTCGATGTTAAAGCTGACATTAGACGGTTGACTAGTAAACGGGTACCGTTTTCAACGGTACGAAATTCATGCTTAGTGTGACTATGAGTAAAGAATACGGGGTCGACATTTACATTACCTCGACTTTTACTCGAGTATATACGGTAACTAATGCACACTATCTAATGGGAGCCGATAATTGTTGCTGGTGACAGCGCTTTTTGAACATACAAATGAACAGGATCATGTCCACAATATAAATTGTTTGCTGCGACTGACACATATCGCAGGGAGGTCTTAGTGAGGCTGGATGCCGGGTGGGGCGCTACCAGCGGTGTCAGGGATAGCATAGAATATATAACGGAACATCCATTAATTTATATTCGCATACATTTTAATAAAGCTCAGAAATATGATGATTATGATTATGATTATGATTATAATTATAATTATTATTATTATTATTATCCCATAACCTGCCCACCATGACGTCATTATCCACTGGCACAACCTATATATTTCATGCTAATCCAGGATATCTTCGTCTTGGCAGGCAGGTTGGGAGATCCCGGTTTATCCCACTCAGAAGCCTGCCTTAAAATGGCTTCGGCGCGCAGCCGCATTAGTTGCTGTCTGCTTGTGTCGCCGCCGACTCTATCTTTAGCCGGCCTCGGTTATTTCTTACGACGAAGAAGGCGACGGCCGACCGCTGCAGAGACGGAGACGGGAGACGGGAGACGGAAGACGGAGATGGAAGAAGGAAGGAGGAGGTGGGAAGCACGGCCTCCTCCCCGACCGAGCCTCACTTCCGATACAAGACGGCTTTTCGGTCGCGTTTAATTATAACTGCGGTTTCTCGATCCACCGCTGACATTCTGAGTTCTGACTTCTGCCTCGCCACATGACTAACAACTTATCGACTGTTTTCAGTGAAATGCGGCTGTTCTTTTTTGTTGTTGGTGCTGGTTGTGGTGCGGAGGGCGGGCGGGGGGGGGGGGGTGATTGTGGCAATTATTAATAAATGAGGTATTAAATGTATTTTTTGCATAGGCAAAGAGTGACACACATGTTGGGTTTATGTTTATAAAAAACATTCTCATTTAGTCATGTTGAATTTGGCGGGGTGCGTCCAGAATTTAGTGGTAAGCCGCTGTGGTGGGCGGATGCTGCCCAGCTAGGACCGCCCTGTGCGACTTCCACAGGAGTTTGCAGTCACTCTCCGAAATTACTCGGCTGATATTCTACCGGCGCTTCTTTGTGGCGCACTGACAATGCCCAACCCTAAGCTGCACCCACTGCGCATGCGCGGCGCGCTAACAGGATCCCCCCGAGTCGGCGCAATGCTAGCGGCGCTGCGACACTTAGTTGTTGTTGTCCGAGTAACCCTCGCCGTAAGCCAACTGTCTCAACTCACCTGCAAGAATAAATATAGAAACACGCGTTAGACAAATGTGGAAACGCACAGGTAACACGTGTCTATGTTGTCTAAAAGCATTAAGAAGAGGAACACAACATAAGGGCTCCCAGTAGGCAGCGGAAAGGATACATGCGGAGAACTGCTGCTCAGCTGAAGCAGTCAGTGAGTAGTGGTTGTGAAGTGATTTATCATTGGATGTGAATTGGGGCATTTTCTTCAAGATGTTACCTTCCCTTATAATTCTTCACCTGTATTACACGAAGTGGGGTCTCTGAAATAAACTGCACCAAATATTATTCTAAGGTTTCTGGGATGCCTGCCACAACAACAAAATGGCTTCGTATGATTCAGGGTATATTCAATATAACTAAAAGAATGGACAATAAGAGAATATTTAAACGATTAAAGATCGGGTCAGGAGTTTTGGCATGAATTGTCTACATGAATAGTCTATCTGTCTCAATCTACGACCACACTTAGAATAGTCTATTTGAGCTCCAACACATCAGGTCACAGTCGGTCTGCCCAGCATCAGTATCTCAAAATCTAGCTGATAGTTATTATTAGTAATAGTTTGATGACGTCACACAGGGAGGGGACGGGAAGACTTACAGATGCTATAACTGTAAGGTTGCAAATTTCACTTTATGTGATAGTAGGGTGTTTCACTACCTTCCAAGTCTGTAATGTGTCTTGGCCTATGTGACAGATGACTGTCACAAGGGCCGAATGACACTATTAACCACAGTTTGATCATAGAGACCAGAGTTGCGCCCTGAATGACATTTAGAAATTATGTAGTTTCTAGCTATGCACATTATGAATTGTCATATTTGAACATAATAATTGTGAATAAGTAAAGTTATGTTGGTTATGTTACAACACCTTTAAGAGATATGCAACCATGAAACCATGTACATTCGTGTGATGGTGAGCGGTGGCTATCTGGAAGCATCACATTGGGGTGGGGTATTTGACTAATCATTATTCGGCTATGTTTTTGCGAAATTAAGGATTCTTTTGCATATTCAAGTGATCATACTCCTTCTTCGCAATAACAAGTGGGACAAATGCATCAACACCGTAATAGGCGGAATGCGCCTCATCACTATATGAACACATGCGCAGGATGGTAGTTAGTTAGCATGGTTTAGCATGTTATTTCCAGACGTGTGGGTTTCGCATCCTGTTCCAGGAATTTACTTGCTACCTTAAAGTTGCATAATCCGATGGGTTAGTTTTGTAATTTTCTGAGATAAATATATTAGATTCATTGTTATTATCTACCTCACTTTAGTTTGAAGTAACTTTTATTTTAAATGGCTAACTGATGAGAGATTTGAAGTGCCAATGTACAACATTAATGTTGGCAAATATGCCAACACTTTGACACCATAGGCTTCTGCAGTAACAGGTTATATTAAATTGGCTCGGTATTCTGTTGTATGTGGCAATATATATTTGATAACTGTACCAGTATCTAAGTTACATAGGTACACTCAAATGTAGGTCAGTATTTTGGTTTTGAAAATCTCATGTTTTTTCATCGAACTATGCAGCTTTAAATAACTCTGCTTCTATGTCATGAATGCTGGACATGATGTATGGTTTAAGGTTGGCAAATCAGCCTTTTATGAGGCAACAGAAAATAAATGTGTGAGGGGGTCCCTGGGGGACACATCAAAGTGAACCAAATTGCCATAGTGTCAGCGGGTTATAAGGTAAAATGGTGAGGGATTAACGGCGTTGTGGTCTTAAATAGGGCAATGAAATAAGCGTGACGTATTCTGTACACGTCCCTTAGACATAATCTACGACGATATTGCTACCATCTTCTAGGAATGTAGTAGTGGTATAATCTATGTACATTGTATATACACAATACCAGTCATCTATCCATGGCTTGTTAATATGCTCATAATTACTTCAACATCTAAAATCCACACAGCGTCACCTCTCTCCATACCTCTCTCCATACACATACGTTACCCCCCCCCCTCCCACTCACACGCCATCCTCCACACTCTCCCCTCACACCCTCCACTACACTTTCCCGTCACCCTCGCCTCACGGCCTCCCCTCACACTCTCACCTCATGTCCCCCTCTGAGGCTCTCTCCACACTCTCCCCTCACAACCTCATTGATACCCTTCCATAGCGCTCTTCCACCACTCTCCCCCCCACATCATCCCCCATATGCTTCCCTCTCACAATCTCCCACACTCTCCCCTCATACTCTCTTCTCACTCTCCTGGTACTCCATTCTAACACTCTCCCCTCACTCTTCCCCCATATTCTTTCCCATACCCTCCCACGCACTCTCCCCTTATACTCTCCCGCGCCCCGCCCACTCACCCCTCACACTCTCCCCCACAGCCTTACTCACATCCTCCCCCTACACCTCCCTTCCACTCTTCCCTCCCACTCCCACTTCTCCCCCTCCACATCCGGAGCTTAGCACTTCTATAGCCGCCAGATCCCTTCCTCCACCCCACACCCCCGCCCCATCCAAACACAAAACACCATTTCCATTCTCCTTCCGAACACCCGCGCCCCCAAGCATCACCTCCACCACCCCCCTTCCCCCCTCCACCATCTCCTCCACCTCCCCAGTCTAATGCATGATTCACGCTTCTGTTTGAGACGGCGGTGTTGAATAAGTAGCATCGAGGCAGGTGGTTATTCGTGTGTGTGTACGGCAAGTCGGGTGTGTGTGATGGTGTGTGTTGGTGTGTTGGTGGAGGGGGGGGGGGGGGGGGTTATTCGGGTAGCCTAGTAAGGAGGCATGAGAGGTGTGGTACCTACCCCAACCACAACCCTCCACTGAATGAGTGGCGCCAGTAAATTCCACCTCTGCACCCGGTGTAATCAGCACACCCAAGGCATCCATATCACGAACAGCAGGTGGCTATATCAGCGCTAGTCACGTGACCCCTCGCTCGCCCTGCTGCGCCCCGATAGCGGAGATGTCGGTTCCGACTCGTGCATGAGAAAATAGCCATGTATTTTCAGCGGGCACTATCAATGCAGTCTGATGGGCGTGTACTCAAATCAAATAAGCCAACTTGATATAGGAGATATATGACTCAATTCAATTACCCTCATATATATATATATATATATATATATATATATATATATATATATGCGTGAGTGGGGTTTATTGAATTAATCCGATATATGTTACTTATAGATGATTAAATTAAATTATATATCATATATTAAATAAAATCGGTAGGTATTATTTATAGATGAGTAAAGTAAATTAGGCTATATATAACATAAGTATATTATGCCATCCACGATACTTACATAGGCTCCTTTAGTCTGTTCTTATATATATTAATAAGAACAGACTAAAGGACCCTATGTAAGTATCGTGGATGGCCTAATATACTTATGTTATATATATATATATATATATTAATAAGAACAGACTAAAGGACCCTATGTAAGTATCGTGGATGGCCTAATATACTTATGTTATATATATATATATATTAATAAGAACAGACTAAAGGAGCCTATGTAAGTATCGTGGATGGCCTAATATACTTATGTTATATATATATATATTGATAAGAACAGACTAAAGGACCCTATGTAAGTATCGTGGATGGCCTAATATACTTATGTTATATATATATATATATTAATAAGAACAGACTAAAGGACCCTATGTAAGTATCGGGGATGGCCTAAGATACTTATGTTATATATATATATATATTAATACGAACAAACTAAAGGTGCCTATGTAAGTATCGTGGATGGCCTAATATACTTATCTTATATATCTAGTAATAAGAACAGACTAAAGGGGCCGATATAAGTATCGTAGATGGGCCTTAATTGAGATACCAGCGCCATGATGAGATAGCCTACACAGTCAGATTATCCTAAGACTAAGCTAATTAGTCCTGTAACATCCTAGGAATACCAAGCACTAGATAGAGTGGCTACCAGAAGCAATGTGATTGCTTTGACTTGGCCGAGCACCGAACATGTCCACGATGAGAAGAAGCGGGGATGCTACAACTAACAGAGGTCTTCCACTGGGTCTTGAATGTCTGACATTATCAGACGCACACAATCCAACACTGAATAACCAGGGGGACTCGGGTAATAACTGGGACACGGCCATTACCATTAGTAATCTGGGTCGACACACTTCCAACCGGCGCGTATAATGGACAGCAACTGGTGGCGGCAGATTCGGCGCTGTTCGGCCGAGGCGCGGGGCGGCTAACCACTTGTGGAGCTGCCCGCTGCCGGCCCCACCCGGCCGGTGGCATCTTATCGGCGGTATGCATCACTACTGTCCGTTTCGGGCCCATCATCCGTCTCCACTTATCTCCCTCGGCCCGCCCCGCCCCGCCCCGCCCGACGTACCAGCCCGGCCCCGCACCCTTAAAGCCAAGAAAGCCAGCCACCACCACCGCCGCCACTGGCAGGTCCCAGCACGGGGACGAGTCATTGAATAACTCGACGATTACCAATATTGCGAGCCATGGAGGCCACACACACCTCCTCCACCCCCCCCCCACCACCACCCCCTACACACATACAGGCATATGGAGGCCACACACACCTCCTCCACCCCACCCCCCCCCCCACCACCACCACCACCCCCTACACACATACAGGCATACAGCCGGCGATGCTGTCCGCCACCAACCACACAGTCGCTATCTCTAATTCGCTGTCACCCTGGACCTACGCCATAGCACAACGTCACGGCGGCTCGGGCTTCATGTTTCACCCCCTTCCCTCACCCTCACCCCCACTCCCACACCCTCCCCTCAACCTTCCACCCACCTCTGCCTCCGCCTGTAAATGGGCAGCAGAGGGTGTTTAGTCACCATATTTCAAGTCACCACTCACATCCCTTATATTCTCTTGTCCATACCCCCACCACCACCATCACACCTGACCCGCCTTACCTCGAGCACACACCCAACCACATTTGGGTCACTCACTCCCAGTACCCCTCTCCTTCTCCTCACCCCTCCGCCTCGGTCTGTAAATGGGCAGCAGAGAGTGCCTAGTCACCATACTTCAAGTCACCATTCAACGCCATTATATTCTCTCGTCCATACCCCCCCCCCAACACCACCAGACCAGACTCGCCCTGCCTCGACCCCCCCCCCCCCCCACCTACCCACCTCCGGGTCCCCAGCTGGGGCACGAGGCGGCCGGGGACCCCGGAGACCCGAGAAGCCGGGGAGGGCGGAATGCCGATGCGGGAGGGCGCCTTATAAGGACCCCTTTGCCCAGTGTTGTTGCTGGCAGCGTCCAGAAGGCGCGCACGCCAGCCCTCTGTTTGTCTTCGATCTTCTGATATTTCTCCGCCCTTTGATGATGGAGTCTCGGATGGTTGCACACAAAACACCGGTAACGAAGGCGTCGCTTTAACCAAAGTTACTGGTTTAATGAAAAAAGAAATGTACAAAGGTACCCTCACCCCACCCCCACCCCTCGGTCATACATTGATTTAGTATGCCCCAGCTATTGGACGCCTGCCACGGAGGCAGCAGTTCTTTCCGGAAGGCTACGACTCCTTTGTTTTCTTGTCGCTTACAGCAGCCGGCGGCAATTCTGAAACAATCAATCTTGTTCCGGCGAAAGGGGTAGCGGCTGGTGTGGGGGTGGGTGCGAATGTGGGGATGGGTGCGGGAGTGGGTGTGGATGTGGGGATGAGTGTGCCTGGGTGTGTTCCGGTGAGGGTGTGGGTGTCGGCCCGGGTGCAGTTGTGGGTGTGGGTGCCTGTCGGAGCGACTTTGGGTGTGGATATGGGTGTTGGTGTACATTTGGTTGTAGGTGTGGGATCAGGTATGGGCGCAAGTGCTGGTTTGGTGTGGGTGCAGGTGTGACTGTGGGCATCGGTGTAAGCCTGGATATGGGTGTGGGTGTAACTATGGATGTGCGTGTGCATGGGTGTGGGTGTGAGTGTGGATGTTGCGAGTGTGTGTGTGGTTGAGGGTGTAGGTGTGGATTTGAGTGTAGGTGCGGGTGCGGATGCGGATGTGATACGGGTTTGATGTGGATGTGATGCGGGTGTGTTGCGGATGTGATGCGAGTGTGATGCGGGTGTGATGCGGGTGTAGGATATATGCCTGGGTGTGATGTTGATGTGATGCGAGTGTGATGCACGTGTAGGATGCATGTCTGGGTGTGATGCCGATGTGATGCTGATGTGATGCTGATGTGATGCTGATGTGATGCGGATGTGATGCGCGTGTGATGCGAGTGTGATGCGCATGTGATGCGCATGTGGATGTAATGCAGGTGTGATGCATGTGTAGGATGCAGGCCTGCGTGTGATGCTGATGTGATGCTGATGTGATGCTGATGTGATGCTGATGTGATGCGGATGTGATGCGAGTGTGATGCGCGTGTGATGCGCATGTGATGTGGATGTGGATGCGATGCAGGTGTGATGCACGTGAAGGATGCAGGCCTGGGTGTGACGCGGGAAGACTTCAAGGCTGTGACATTGACTACCATTTCCTGCGCAGTGCCCGCCACCAAGAAGATGTGCCTGGTGTGCGTGTACGCCGCTAGGGGCGGCGGTGCGCACGTGTCGAGCACGTGTCAAGGACGTGCCGGCCGCGTCACGGCATCGTTACCGCCGTCACCATCCGACAACAGGCTTTTAGAAGGAGGTCGACAGGAAGTCATCACCCGGCGACAACCCGACGTCTGCTTCACAACGCGCAGCTTCACCGAAACAAACACAGCAGGCACCAATAACCTCTGCGTGTGTGATTGTGTGAGTGTGTGAGTGTGTGAGTGTATGACTGTGTGTGCGAGTGTGAGTATGTGTGTGAGTGTGAGTATGTGTGTGAGTGTGAGTGTGTGTGAGTGTGTGAGTATGTGAGGGTATGGTGTGAGTGTGTGAGTGAATGACTGTGTGTGTGAGTGTGAGTATGTGTGTGAGTGTGAGTATGTGTGTGAGTGTGAGTATGTGTGTGAGTGTGTGAGTGTGAGTGTGTGTGAGTGTGTGACTGTGTGAGTATGTGAGTGTATGGTGTGAGTGTGTGAGTGTATGACTGTGTGTGAGTGTGAGTATGTGTGTGAGTGAGTGTGTGAGTGTGTGAGTGTGTGAGTGTGTGAGTGTGTGAGTGTGTGAGTATATGTATGTGTGTGTGATCGAGGAGGTGGTTCGGCAACAGGCTCACACCAAATGCTGGCCTTGCCCTCCTTAGCCCTTTCGGGGGCAGGAGCGCCCGGGTGCGTCCACAAGTTCCACGCACTTACAACCCGCCTGGAACCTGCAGTTGAATTGCTTTTCTCGGTATTTTTTCCTGATAATTTGTAGATCATATCCTAAAGATGCAGTACTACCCGCTTACAGGTGCATACAGGTGTACCTGGAATGTAAGCATGCAAAACCTGCGGGCGCACCTTGGGTACTCCCGGCCCAAAGGGTTAATATAACTCGTGCAAGTTACGGTGTCCAGCTGGTAGACGGAAGAAATAAAACACACACACACATCCAAACCCAGGAAACATGTTGTAGGTAGGTAGCAGAACAGGACCACTAAACATGGCGCGTGTAACATGCGGTCGGGGGCCAGGCTCGCCGTGCCGGGCTCAATACACTCACACCGCGCGGATCCATCACATTAATCTCCTTATGGTCGCATCTCCTGTGCAGCCGGTTATAAATGTGTCGGTTTCATTTTTCCATTCGAGCCCGATGATCTATCGCCGCTTCGCTGAGGCGCTTCCGCCGCAAGCAGGCGCTGTAAAAGAAGCCTTAGCCTCCCGCAATCGCCGAGGCGCGGCGCCACCAGTACTGTTAGCATTAAGCATGGCGCTGCTGTAGACCTGCATCGATGCTGCACTGTTAGGGAGGCGTCATGGCCGGCTGGGGAGGGAGGCGGGTGGGGCGCTGTTATGTACACTGCGGCACCTGTTAGCAGGTTAGCGGTGATTCTTGGCCATGTTTGTTTTAAATGTACTGTCGCACTTACTTTACACGTCGTTATATTTGTCACTTTCAATAGATCGCTGGGTTTTTGTTTGTTTGTTTGTTGTTGGGTTATTTATGGGTTTTCTTATTGTAATTTCTTTTTTTGGGGGTGGGAGTTGCATTTTTTTTAAATTACACCACTTAAAGCTGCATATGCAATTGTTATGAGTTTCATTTTTTTGGGAGTACGGTGTTTTTCTAATCAAATTAAGCCACTTAAAGATGCATACACAATGGATATGAGTTTCAATTTGGGGGGTATGGTGTTAAAGCTGCATACACAATGGTTATGAGTTTCTCTTTGGTGAGCGGGGTTATGGAGTTTTCCTAATCAAATTAAGCCCCTTAAAATTGCATAGTCAATGTTTTTGAATGTTTAACTTATTTTCTTCAGATAAATATATTAGATTGATGTCTATGATCCACTTTATCTTAGTTTGAAGTAACTTGTGTTTTAATGGGTTAATTTTGAATTCATTTGAATTAATTTCAGCATGCGCGTTGAATGGCTGGACATTATATCATATAATATAGGCTTCGGTCGTGATGTGTTCAATTAAATTGACTTAGCATTCACTTCAATGCTGCAAACAATGTCTAATGAGTACCCGGTATATAAGTAGGATCAAATCCACTCAGGTGATTTGGGTTTGAAAATGTGACGCTATTACCAGACTTTAACACACTCTTTATTAGATAGATATATATATGAGTCAGCCTCACGAAAACGGGCCAATCGGTGGTCAAGTGAAGATGTCAGCATCGCAATTCTTAAAAGTGTAGTGCATTTCTTTGTTTCATATTAAATTATCCTAGAAACAAATCAAGTTGTTTTATTTTCTCGACCTTTACATTCAGGATAAATTTAAAGACTTTCCAACACCTCTGTCAATGCTAAATCATAATTATCCTGATCGACGCCGACATCCAATCATCGATGCCGACAACTTTAACAGATATCGGCGTCGCAATTCTTAAAGACTCGTACATTTCTTTGTTTTATATTATATTATCCTAAAAACAATTCAGGTTGTTGTACTTTCCCGACCTTTACATTCAGGATAAATTTAAAGACGTTCCAACACCTATGTCAATTCTAAATTATAATTATACCGATCGACGCCGATATCCAAGCTCGACGCCGACATTGACCACCAATTGGCCTCTTTTCGTGATCCTGACCCATATATATACCGGGTATATATACCTTATTATTGTGTCACAAATTTCTAAATGGTAAAATAAATATCGAATGATGAATTAGTCTCAGGGAGAGAGGGAGGTGGGTAAAAGCTAAAATAGCTTCCCATGGTAATTGTCCTTATCTGCATTGCAATATGTTGCAGGTGGGAACATGCTACAACGTCTGATTGCATTTGACTCAGTGGGAATAAAACACCACCATCCCCGCTCAGTGTAGGCCTGCCTTTTGGATTTGACTTTGGGTGAATGAATAAGCCTGTCATCCACCCACGCGATTGGCCAGCAGGTTTATACACCTTTCTTCATACAGTCTCGGCGGCTCGCTGCTCTCTCCTCACTTATTCGCGAGCCAGGATGGGTACAGGGTACTGACTTGTGAAAGCGCGCACATGGTGAATCTTTGGTCCTGCTCCACTGGGACACAGGCCACTGACACCATGACCTGATGCCCCAATTAGTCACATTATCCTGATGCTGAGCTAACCGGTTCATATCCTAGTAAAGTTGAGCATCAGACATAGGTAGCTAGTGATAAGTAACAATTCTGTAAGTTGTTGGTTTGACTCAGCTGACCTACAGGAGAAGACTACACTCTTAGCAATTCGGCCACCCGTCCATTCCCTGGTATCGATCAGTGTATTATCAATGATAACCAACATAAGAAGTGAGTGAAAGAGCAATTATGACAGATGCGCCGAGATGGTAGATATCACGACCATTCTAAAGCGCATTACCTTTTGAGGCCATGTTATTCCAAATGTTATGCTATTGTCGTGGGGGTGATGAAAATGGGAAATCCTGCGCCTAGAGCGGGACTCGAACCCACATCTCTTTGCATTCCGGGCCAGTGTGCTAACCATTACACCACCTAGGCTACCTGATATCAACACACTCCCCACGCCTACCTGTCTATGTGGTTACTTGCCTGAGAGGTCAGTGCAGACCACTACACTCGTCCCCCTGGAATTGTAAGTCTTGTAATGCTTACAATTACATACATACAGGCAATGCACTAACACATACATACACAGGGTAGGTTCAACAACCATACAGCGCAAAGCTTGTACAGGATCCTGATCACGGCAACCAGTGTCGTGGGGGTGATGAAAATGGGAAATACTGCGCCTAGAGCGGGACTCGAACCCGCATCTCTTTACATTCCGGGCCAGTGTGCTAACCATTACACCACCTAGGCTCCCTGATATCAATACACTCCCCACGCCTACCTGTCTATGTGGTTACTTGCCTGAGAGGTCAGTGCAGACCACTACACTCGTCCCCCTGGAATTGTAAGTCTTATAATGCTTACAATTACATACATACAGGCAATGCAACGCACTTACATACACAGGGTAGGTTCAACAACTATACAGCGCGTAGCTTGTATAGCATCATGGTCACGGCACCAGTGTCGTGGGGGTGATGAAAATGGGAAATCCTGCGCCTAGAGCGGGACTCGAACCCACATCTCTTTGCATTCCGGGCCAGTGTGCTAACCATTACACCACCTAGGCTCCCTGATATCAACACACTCCCCACGCCTACCTGTCTATGTGGTTACTTGCCTGAGAGGTCAGTGCAGACCACTACACTATTTCTTATGGCGTTGTGATGCACTATAGATTTCTTTGTCACAATCAGTTTACACTATCCTGTTTGGTTACGAAACTATTATGGTTTGAATACACAACAAAAGGCAACTTAAAAACCATATATATGGTATAAATATATATATATATATCTAAATATGTCCATATATATGGGCATAATGGGGTTATATTATATTTAATATCCTATGTTGCATTGCCCTTGCTTTGCATCTCATGTGCTAATAATTACACTACAGAGCTAATTACAGGCGATAAACGGTGTATCAGAACCCATATATATATATATATGGGTAGTGATATATATACATATATATGTATATACATGCAGGGATATTGAATATGAAAGATGAATCTGATTTGTAAAAAGGCCCCTTCGTTTTAATGAAATATGGTTAGCGAGACTAAAAAAGAAAAAGAAAATAATAATTATGGTACTAATAATAATAATAATTTAAAAATGAAAATGGGAGTGTGCGCTGGGGAACTGGAGATCACATTGCGTACCGTTCTGTTGCGGTAATAGTATGTTGAGCGCATAATTATTCCGGCAAGGAAGAGGGGGGAGGCTTTCACATTTAATGCATCCATTTTAGTCAGAGTAACTCTCCAAGATGTGCTGACTCTTGATGTAACCAAAGACTAGATGTCAGGTCAAGTTGCCTTAAAGACATCATTGCTCAGTGGCTGGATAGTCCCCACGTTCTTCCCCTCCCGTCTCCTTTCCCAACCACTGCCCCTCCCTCCCCCCCCCCTCCCCGCTCCATGCGAGCGGTGGGATAATAAGGATGAAACTAGGTCCATTTGACAGCCTGTGAGGAGTTATTTTTACCTGGGTACTCTGTGTATAATTAAGTCCCCCAAGCAGGGCCGCCACTGTGGTGGATGATTGCGTTAAGTAGGTTAAAGTGGCTTGTTATAGGGACCCCGGGCCTCTACATCAACTTAAGAGCTTATAATTTAGCATAGCAAAACGTTCCTTAATTCTCCAGGCGATGGCTGTGTGGGTGGATGGATGGCGAGGTGTGTGGGTGGGTGCGGGGGAGGACTCTCATATGACCAGGCTGAGGGTAACTATGCACTCTGTGCTTGTATTTAGGGACGTCTATGTCTTGGGTTTCTACGTCTAAGTGTCTGATCTCAGAGTAATGCAGACTTCACCCAGTCACTCCGCTCGGCCACAAATGTGATGATGAGTTACGTTTTTGCTGCTGGCAATCAGTCACAAGTGTGGCTTCCCATCATATCCAACAAAACAATGCTGTATACCATTAATGCCGGCTTCCTAACTCATTTCTCTGTTTAACCTTTTCATGACGTATATACCTCGTTCATATTCTATGTTTAATTTCCTATGTTGCGTTGCCTTTGCTTTGCATCATGCGTGCTAACCCATGGTGCGACAAACCATGGAAAGGAGCTGCTACCGCAAGAAACTACACATCTCGTACAAAGACCATGTTACCAATGAGGAAGTTCACGCCAAGACACAACCGGCAATTGGACCACGCAAAGATTTGACAATTGTAATAAGATCCAAACTGCAGTGGTTTGGCAACATTTCCTCTTCGTCAGGTCTGGCCATAATTCTTAGGTGAGTGAAGGAAGAGTTCGAAAGACGACATCGGGGAATGAATAGGCCTGAAGTTCGGCAGGTCCCCGAGAGCAGTAGAAAACAGGGGAAAATGGAGAGAATTGGTTACAAAGTCAGCTCTGGTGCCCCATTGATTAAAGGATTGATGACATAGTGATGATGATGATGTGCTACTAAGGGCAGTTTTTTATCTAATTTTGCAAGTTTCGATCTGTTCCATTTTTTTAAATTAAAAAGTGGCTACCACACAACACGCTGATTGTATTTGTGCGATTTTATTTACAAACTGATGTGTGCTTTTTGCCATTTTCATCACATGGCTTCCCACATGGCTTCACTTACCTCGCGTCATGCTCCACGTGTGACTTTTCATATGGCTTCTCAAATGGCCCGGTGTGCCTTCAGGTGTTTTCTGATACATCTTTTCACATTGCTCTTAGCTCGGACTTTTACCATTGTATTCTCGGATACTACAGAGTTTCTCGATGGTCACGTATACTATTTAGTTCTTGGGTGCATATGCTATCGAGTGGTTGGCTGTGCATAGCATCTAGTGTTTGGCCGCATATACTATGTAGTTCTTGACCCATGTATACAGTTTACTTCTTAGTCATACTATTTAGTTGATACAGCTCTTGGCCACATATATACTATCGATTTCTTGCCCTACATATACTATCTAGTTCATGGTCCATACATACTAGATAGTTCTTGGGCTGCATACACCATCTAGACTTTCGCCGTGCATCCTATCTAGTTCTTGGTCCATTTATACTAGCTAGTTCTTGGGCTGTGTACGCCATCTAGATTTTCACCTCGCATCCTATCTAGTTCTTGGGCCATACATATTAGCTAGTTCTTGGGCTGTGTACGCATTCTATATTTTCGATGTAGTTCTTGGTCCATTTATACTAGCTAGTTCTTGGGCTGTGTATGCCATCTAGATTTTTGAGGTGCATACTATCTAGTTCTTGGTGAATTTATACTAGCTAGCTCTTGGGCTGCGTATACCATCTACAGTTTCACCGGGCATGCCATCTAGATTTTCGCCACGCATACTATCTAGTTCTTGGTCCATAGATCCTAGCTAGTTCTTGGGCTACGTACACAATCTAGATTTTCGCCGCACATAGTATCTAGTTCTTGGTTCATATATATCAGTTCTTTGGACGTGGATTCCAAAATGGCTTCTCATTCGAACCGTTGCCATATTGCTGACTCCACCCCTCCCCTGCTTCTGTCGCTAAGCCTCCCTGGTCTCGTCATCATTGCCAAAGGTAACTGAGTACTATGATGAAGTCACCCCACCACTCCATACACAGCCTCTATGTGGGCACTTCTCACGCGCACCACGCACGCGCATGGTGAGTTAGGATTGATCTAAGAGCCCCCACAGGTCTCTGATCATGTCCCCCACCAGAGTGCGATCCGGTGTCCTCTAGCCAGGGCCCCCCGGGGCTCCCCCTTTACCCAGCCCTGCTTCTCCCCGGGCTGCCCCTGTGTAGCCCTGTAAGCATAGCCGGGGCTCGGCCTAGACCAGCCACCTCATCCACGTACCTATATCACATTATCACCCGAGGGCGGGGGAAGGGGCACCCTCTGATCATACCCAGTGCCTTATCTTGTCTGCGGTGATGAGTGCTGGGTGTGGTGAGGAGGGGTGAGGGAGAGAGGGGTTGGGGTGTTCCCAGGGTAATGGCTGTGGGTGGGCCGACCCGGCCCGGACCGGACCGGGTATGGCACATGGCAGGCATGCGGATCTCCCCCCCCCCCCCAGCACACACACACCCCGCCGCACCCTCTAACTCCCACTCCCAGTAGGTACTTGCCAGCCTCTCCCCGTGTTGGAGATGACATCTGTCTGTCACATCCAGGAGAATTACGCCGTGGCAGGGTACGAGCGGTAATTATACGCCGTCTTGCCGGGCCGGGGCGACCTGCCGCCGCCGCCTTTGAAGCCATTAGGTTCAGACACCTCAGGCCCACTTGCCTCTCATCGCCTCATCAGCCGTCTCCCGCAGCCGGTGCCTGCCTCCACCTACCTCCGCCCGCCTCCGTCCGCCTCCACCCGCCTCCGCCCGCCTCCGCCCGCCTCCGCCCGCCTCCGTCCGCCTCCGCCCACCTCCGCCAAATCCCCGCCCCGGGCCGGGCGCGCCGCCCTCGTTAGGACCCGCCAAATCATGTTTGATATAATCATTTCCTGCTAAGATCCCACTGCAAGACGCTGCGTCGCGGATGAAAAGCGTGCCTTTCCCGGCTGTGGCTTTCAAGGCGGCGGCTTCTGGTGAGACGTTCAAAGTGCGCCCGCTTTTACTGTGATTGCTCGGGCTCCCCTTTTTGTGTCTACCTGCCCGAAGTCCGGTGCCGGCAGGCATAATCCCACCGAGAAGAGACAATCCCACCCCATCTACCCCATCACCACCCTACCCGCCCACCCGCCCACTCACCAGCCCGCCCAAGAGCTCTAGTGCTCCCCAACCCCCCGCCCGCCGCCCGCTAAGCACTGCCTTCCCAGGCACAACTCCAACTATGTTTAAGTTAACAGCCTCCAAATGAAAGATGAGTCGAGTGCTGGTGGCCGACTCCCCGAGCAGTCAGCGCTCTCTGAGGACGCGCTGCTTTTATTGGTGTTCGCCTGATTTAACAGTTGGCCGAGTATGGTTTTATCTCACATGACGCATCAGGAGACGGCAGCCGGCTGCTTCCTGTTATGGCTGCCGCCGTCAACAGACGGCGGGGAGGCCTGCTGTTTAATACTACTCGTGTCAGCCACAGACAACACACACTCCGCTACCACTGACTGGGGACACACACAGGACGTGGGGCATATTATGGCTTCCCTAAATAAAGCCTGGATCACACTAGATGACATTCGTACACCAATCACTTTGGATAGTTATTGAGGGACTTAGATGTTTGGTTATATAAAGCCCGGCTAATACTAACCGACAATTTTTAAATCAATTACGTCGGATGGTTATTTAGTAACTTGGGTATTAGGTGAGATAAAGCCCAGCTAACACTATCCGACATTCTTCAATCCATTACATTGGATGGCTCCTCATGGACCTAGCTTCCAGGTTACATAATCCCAGGTTAACTTACAAATATCGATCGTTGTATGCCAGGATTTATCATCCATATCGGCTCGTCCGTTGCCTGCAGCTCTTTAGTTCCTAGCAGCCAGAGACAACATGGCTGTCACGCAATACATGCTGGCTGTCAAAACCCAAATGTCACAGGGCGGTACCCACTTGTCACAGAAAACAAGTAGCAGCATTGACTACACAGCCGGCACCCCGCCTAATCTCAAACAACAACAAATTTTCCACCGTCCTTACATCTACCAGTAACTCACCCACACCTCAGTTACTCGGGCCACAACCCAGTCAGCTCTGGCTATTTGTGTGGTATATATATGCATACATATGCATATATATATATGTGCTCTATAATATATTATGGGAATACAAACAAGGACACTGTCTATCTTCAGTTCCCTATATTACATATATATACATATAAATTCCCGGTACACAAAAGAACATAGGAGAGAGAGTAAGTTTGGTTTGTCTTTAATAACTGGCTCAGGGATTAATAGCCGCAGCCCTAAAAAAAAGAAAAAGATTTCCTCCAGAGTGTGACGCGAGGGGGCGCCCGCCTGGCACTACCCGACAGCTGGGAGGGGGGGGGGGCGCTCCACCAATGCGCATGAGGAAAGATAGGATATACATGTTACCCTTGCATTTATACTGACATAATGCACTATACATCACATATATGCATGTGTGTGAGTGTGTAAGTGTGTGAGTGTGTGTTTGCTTAACGACGTCCTTTCCCCATTAGACAAGCCACATCGCGCCCAAGTCTAGTTTGGTATCAATCCACCATAAGCTTATGCCATGTAACCTTGGTGGTGGAAACATTGCAATAATTATTTATTCCACCATCCTAGTATTATATTCATCGTTAATTAAAAATTATGAATTTGTGACAATTTATTTTGGATTGAATAGTTTACCTGAAAGAAGATATTAACTACTTTTATTCTTTTCTATTTCTGTTTCTGCTTCTTGTCCCAACTCTATAGTCAGGCATAATGGAGTATCAAACTAATTCAGTTAGAACTTGCCTAAATACCTGGCACGGTGGCCGAATCGGTTGAGCGTGGGAAATTGCGAGTTCGGTTCACGGTCGAGTCAGACCAATGACTTATAAAATGATTACTTGTCACTTCCTAGCCTGGCACTTGGCATTAATAGGATAGGGCAAGGACTGGTTAGCTCAGTGTCAGGATAATGTGACTGAGTGGGATGGGATATCAGATCATGGTGCTGGCAGATTGATTTCCCAGTGGGACAGCACTATAAAGTCGCCATGAGCATGCACTGTCACAAGTCGGTACCCGTCTTGATATGACCGTAGATGTTGCCAGGATGTAAAACTCCTACAACCAACCAACCAACTTGCCAAAATTTAAAGTAGCACCGGCCAACGGTTATGAGTACCATTAGAAGAGAATGATTGATTCCACCAAATAAACAGCCCCGGTTTGCGATTGGCGGTGTGATGAAGGCGTCGTTGGGTTGTGATGCTGGCACATGTCAACAGACGACTGTATTTTACTGTTGACTTTCCTGAATCAACGTTGGCTTAGAAGTGAGGTACCACGAGAATGTATGTGCGGAGGAGGTTTGATGCGTTCACATTGCAAACTGACTATAGACTATGGCTGGAAGTAGTCATTAGCTTGAGGTATTGATATGAAATCGACACTTTTTCAAACAACATCATCATCAGTGCCAGTGAAAATGGGTGGTTTAGTAAAGAAACACACACAGCACCAGTGTAATGGACAGGCCCGCCTTACCCACTCAAGACTGTGCCACGCCGTCTCCCACAGACACTGGAGGAATGGAAGCGGCTGGGGACCAGCGATCCACGACACCTTCAGAGCACGGGTAGGAAACTAGGTCTTGTAACCAGGTGGGGACCAGATGAGATGGCCGAATGAGTTGACGACCCGTCTCCCGCTTTGGTCCATTGTGGGATTCGAACCCACGGGTTTGAACCTTGGTCGAGTCAAAGCAATTACTTAAACATTGATACTTGTCGCTTCCTAGCCGGGTGCTCGGCCTTATTAGGTTAGGGCGAGGACTGGTTGGCTCAGTGTCAGGATAATGTGACTGAGTAGGATATCAGGTCATGGTACCCATGGCCTGGTCTCCCAGTGGGGCAGCACTACAAAGTCGCCATGAGTGCGCACTGTCACAAGTCAGTACCTAGCTTGATATGACCTTAGATGTTGCCAGGACGTAAAACTCTAACAACCCACCCATGTGTATAGTATGATATCGGTTATTTAATAGCTGACGTACGTCCCAAGGTAGGGGTTGAAAAGGTAGGGCGTGAAATCTCGAAATCAGGCCATGCATGATGCAGGGTTTTGTGCCGCGGTCGGTGGCAGTTAAGAGGTCAGAATGTGGGTGGTATGCGTGTGAACAGGGGCCGCAGGCAGGTCATGTAAGTGTAAGCAGGCATGTGTGCAGTGTGATATTGGGTGTGAAGGAGGGTGTGAAATGGCAAGAGCACTTTACGTCGCCGCAGTATCAGCAGCGGGCTAAGGTTAGATTGTATTGACCGACTGACAACTGTCAAGTCACTGCTTAATCCACGCCCCTCATTGACTGGGTGGTTTTAAGTCTCCATGCTGGCTGGGGCTCCTCAGGGTTTCTCAGGATTCCTCGGGGTTCGTGGGGTGTTTCTCTGGGTTCCTGGTGATTCCTGGGGCGGGATTCGGGAAGCTACGAAGGCGAGCTGTACCAGCCTCAGGGACCTGGCAATCGATGCAGCGAGGAATGGCTTCCACAGACGTGCCGAGCAGGGAAGCCATACTGCTTCTTATCGGCCGGCCCCTAAAAGGCTCCCGCTACATGGTTTCTACTCGGCGCCTGACAGGAACAAGCCACACAGACGGCTGCAACCTCTAAGGCTGTTTTACTTGCACACGCCATGCTGCCCTTATTGGGCATTCCCCTCCTTCAGCAAGAACAACTTCCGCTTTACTATGCATCATATGTAACCATTCTGAACCAGCTACATATATATGCCAGATACACATACACTAGATACACATATGTATGATATATGTACACTAGCTCACATACGCTAAATACACATACACTAGATACACATATGTATGTAATATGTACACTAGCTACACAAATGTGAGATACACTTACACTAGATATGCATATGTAAGCTATACATAGACTAGCTACACATACACTAGATCCACATAAACTAGATACACACATGTATGCTACATGTACACTAGCTGCACATCCGCTTGATACACATACACTAGCTATGCATATGTGTAAGCTGTACATACACTAACTACACTTATACTAATTGCACATAGACTCGCTATGCATACATAATCTATACATACACTAGCTGTGATGTATAGACACACCGGTCTATGTGTGGAAGCCGGGAACCAGCAACAGGTCATGTGACAAGGTAACAAGGTAAACAGTGGTTCCAATAAACTTCACTTGCTGTCATGAGACACAGCTGTCAAGGTCTTGTTCCTTTTACATATCTTACATGGTGTCAGATGTACATGAACGAATGCCAACATGACGTCGACAGGATTGAGGCCACCGGCTCCCTTAAATTTGGAAGGAAATGTGGCACTGAATTGGCGGACTTGGTTCCGTATGTACACGTTGTATGCCGGGGCTACAGGAATCAGCTCTAAGAGTGAGAAAATGCAGTGTAATTCTTTCCTGTATGTCGCGGGGACAGAAGCTCAGAAAGTTTTTGAAACTATGCAGTTTGAGACAGGCGAGCAAGACAAGATGATTCCATTGACGGAGGCTTTCAAGAAATACTGCACGGGGAAGTCGAACCGGACTATTGTGAGATACCAGTTTAATACAAATAATCAGGGCTCCGAAGGAATGGACTCGTATGTGAGAGAGCTACAGCACCGGATTTTGGGGACTCGGAAGAATCTATATTGTGTGATAGATTAGTTTGCGGTGTGAAGAGTGACAAGTTGAGAGATAGGCTGTTACAAACCCCGGATTTAACTTTGCAGCATTGTTTAGAGTTATGCAGGCTAAGTGAGCATGATTCAACACGGCTAGCCTGTCATGCGGACAGGCAAGGAGACACTGACGTCCATGAAGTGAGTAGGTGGGAAAACAGAAGGACACGCCCCCCTTTTTCGTCACGCGCGCAGGCAATGCCACGCCCCCCCACAACAGTACCACCGGTGCGGAACAGGCGAATGGCACCGACGGGAAACGCCCCCCGCCGGAGCGAGTGCACTCGGTGCGGATATATACACGCGAGAGAGTCCTGCCCTGCACAGGGAAAGCAGTGCATTACATGTGGGCGGGTAGGTCATTTCGCTAAAGTGTGTAGAAGTGAACAGCGACTGCGAACACCAGTGAACGCCATAAATATGGATGAACAAGAAAGATATGAAGAGGAACAGGGAGGTGTGTCAGCTAGAAGGGAAGAGGCGGAGTTGGACGACATGTTCGTCGGAGAGGTTTCAAGCGATATGGAAGCCGGAGCGGTAGGAGCCAATGGAAGTGAACAGATAAGACTGTGGTTCGAGGATGTCAACATATGTAATGTGAGCGTACGGTTTAAATTAGACAGTGGGTCGCAGGCAAATATTCTGCCTGAAAGTGTGTTCATGACCTTGCCGAACATGGCCATGAAGAAACCACGGTGTCGGCTCATTACGTATTCTGGCGAAAGAATACACCCGCGAGGAGAAGTGGTAATCAATGTGCGAGGAGTACCTCTGACATTTCAAGTAATTGACAATGGATGCCCGATACTCGGGAAGGAGGCGTGTGTCAGCCTCAAGCTCATCGAGAAGATAAATAGTGTGGACGTTGAAGTACAGCCTCAGGCGGAGAACCGAGAAGCAAGAAAAGTGGTAAAGAATTATAACGATGTATTTACAGGGTTGGGTTGCATTAAGGTTGATGCTACAATCCACGTAGACAGTAGTATTGCCCCTGTAATTGATCCACCCAGGCGCATCCCTCATGCAATTAGCGGTGCAGTGCGGGAGGAACTGGATCGCATGCTGAAATTGGGGGTGATAGTAGAGCAAAATGAACCAACAGAGTGGGTAAATTCTATTACCATTGTGAAGAAACCTGACAAAATTAGAGTGTGCTTGGACCCCACCAAGCTGAATAAAGCTATTCTCCGGGGGCCATATCCTATAAGAACTGTGGAACAAGTTGTAGCTCAGACCGCGGGCGCTCAATATTTTACAGTGTTAGATGCACAAAGCGGTTATTGGCAGGTTGTCCTCGATGAGCCAAGTTCACGCCTATGTACCTTTAATACCCCTTGGGGTCGTTATAGATATACCCGGCTGCCTTTTGGGATAAAGACGGCTGGGGATATTTTCATCCAAGAGATGGATAAAATACTTAGAGGATTACAAGGAGTAACAGTAATAGCTGATGACATTTTAATTTACGGATGCAGTGTAAAAGAACATAACCACAGATTGGAAGCGGTGTTAAGGAAAGCTAGAGAAGTTGGATTAAAATTAAACCCTAAGAAGTCACGGGTATGTAGAACAGAGGTAGAGTACGTGGGACATTTGTTGACAGCTGAGGGCCTTAAGCCAAACCCGGAGCGAGTACAGGCGATCAATGAAATGGCAACCCCATCCGACAAATCAGGTGTGCAAAGATTCTTGGGGATGGTTGGATATGTCCATAAGTTTATTCCTAATTTATCGGAAATAGCCAAGCCTTTGAGAATCTTGCTAACTAAAACTGTAGCCTGGCACTGGGATGCACCACAGGAGGAGGCATTTAACAAATTGAAAATGTTACTGATCACGGCTCCTGTGTTAAAATATTACGAAGTGGAGAAAAACCTGACGATGCAAGTAGATGCATCGAAGTCAGGGCTGGGTGCGGCATTGTTTCAGGAAAAAAGGCCTATTAGTTTGGCATCTAAAGCTTTAGATAAATGTCAGAGTAACTATGCTGTGATTGAGAAAGAGATGCTTGCGATCTGTTTCGGCTGTGCCAAATTTCATGAGTATATTTTTGGCCAAGAAGTCACGGTCGAGACGGATCACAAGCCTCTGGTTAATATAATGAATAAACCGATACATGAGTTAACTGCCAGGTTACAGAGAATGAGAATGAGAATGCAGAATTATGATTTAAAGGTAGTGTACATTAAAGGGACAGATATGTATTTTGCCGATACGCTGTCAAGAGCGCATACAACAAATGTGAAACCGCATAATTTATATGATGCATCAATGTCTATTGCAGCTATAAGCTACGTTGAGGAAGAGTTGGAAGAAATAGCGTATGAAACCAACAGAGATCCAACTCTAAGCAAGTTAAAAGAATACGTTCAACAAGGTTGGCCAGATGACAAAGACACTCCTCCGGAAATGAAGCCTTATCAAACGTATAAAGACGATTTGACAATACATAGAAATGTAATAATGAAAAACACACGAATAGTAATTCCACACAAATTGCAGAAAAATATGCTTAAGAAAATACACAGCTCACATCTCGGTGTCGTTAAATGCAAACAGCTGGCCCGTGACTACATTTTCTGGCCGGGGTTAGATAAACAAATACAAGATACGGTGTCAAGATGCAATATATGTCTGGAGGAGAGAAATCGGCCACAAAAAGAGCCATTGATTAACCATGAAATACCACAGATTCCATTCTATAAGGTAGGAGCTGATTTATTTTATTATGAACATGAAAACTATTTATTGATTGTTGACTATTTTTCAAAATATCCTGAGGTAATTAAATTGGTGAATACCACAACGAGAGCAGTAATTGAGGGCATGAAAGAGTGTTTCGGCCGGCATGGCATACCAAAGGAAGTTGTTTCCGATAACGGACCACAATTTGTAAGTGAGGAGTACAGAAAATTTGCAGTACTATATGGTTTTCAATCAAATCGGTCAAGTCCGTTATACCCACGAAGTAATGGGCAAGCTGAAAGGGCGATACAAACTGTGAAAGCATTATTGAAAAAGGCCAGGGTAAATAACACAGATGTGAATCTAGCTTTGTTAGCTTACCGAAATACCACCCTTGACATTCTAAGAGCATCCCCAGCCCAGCTCCTTATGAGCAGGAGGCTAAGGTCAAATATACCTGTGATACCGAAGTTATTAAAACCAACAGTACAAACAACACAACAATTACAGTTTAAATGTGTGCAAAACAAACAGAAATACTACCATGACCGAAATGCGAAAAGGCCGCATCATGAACTACAACAAAATGACAAAATACGGTACATAAACCATGAAGGGGCATGGAAAGAAGGCACTATTGTAGATATAAACCACACGAATAGATGAGATTATCTGATTAGAAATAGTGAGAATCGAATATTAAGAAGAAACAGAACCCTCATTGTAAAAGAACAGAGCGTAGGGAAGAACATGCAAACCCGGTCAAAGGTGACAGCTGACAACCAATCAAAACATAAAAACACAGCAAAAGGGCCAACACCTGTTCCAAAGGCCAGCGATCAAGCAATAAAGAGTGCAATTAGGGCGCCGTACACAACACGATACGGCAGAGTAGTCAGGCCAAGCTGTAGGCTGAACGATTGATGATGACTGAATGAAGTCAAGCTATGGTAAAACCGGAAGTGCAGTGTGAAGGATAATGATAAAGTGTGGAGGCCAAGATATAATAATGTTAGTGTTTAAGTTGAAAACAACCATAAAACATATTTGGTAAATTTTGTTATTTTGTGTAAGAAGCGCGAGATTGCGCGAAAGGCAGCAGCCAATAATAATAATAGTAAAAAAAAAAAAAAAAAAAAAAAGAGTAAGAATAAGATAATGTAACATAGTGCAAAGTAGTCCATGTAGGAGATGTCGGAAAAGAGGTGGCATACGAGGGTAAGTTAAAACAGTTGAAGCAAATATGTACCGTACATGATTCTTTACTAACTATGTTGAAGGTACTGTAAAATTAATCACATTGTCATAAGCATAACTGTACAGCGGATCGTTGTGTAAAAAGGTGATTTAAGTTGATTGTTAGACACAGTCTTGTTCGGTGATACAATGTTATTTCCATATAAAAGGGAGATGTGATGTATAGACACACCGGTCTATGTGTGGAAGCCGGGAACCAGCAACAGGTCATGTGACAAGGTAACAAGGTAAACAGTGGTTCCAATAAACTTCACTTGCTGTCATGAGACACAGCTGTCAAGGTCTTGTTCCTTTTACATATCTTACATATATGCTAGATACACATACATTAGCTACACATATGTAAGCTATACATACACTAACTGCACATATGCTATATACATATACACTAGCTACACATATGCAATCTATATATATATACACTAAGTATGTATATTTAAGCTATATAGGGCGGTTAGATGCACATATGCTAGATACACATACAGTAGCTATACATATGTATGCTATAAATACACTAGCTACACATATGCCAGATACAGATACACTAGCTAAGCATACACATACTGCACATATGCTAGCTACAGCTACGCTAACTACACATATGATAGCTACACATACACTAGATAAACACATTCACTCCTATCTGTCCCAACCCACAATAAAATCCACCCTCTTCTACGTAAACGGTATCAAGGCGAGAACATAGCAGTGACAAAGGAATAATTCAGAACAACCAAAGCAACAAATGCAAATATATATATATATATATATATATATATATGTGTGATGCATAACGCATTATACGAGTATAAATGCAAGTGTAACATGCAGATCCTATATTTCTTCTGTGCCCCGCTTCCCAGCTGTCGGGTAAATTGCCGGCCCCCCCGCCCCCCTCGTGTCACACACTGGAGGAAATTATAATATATAGATATACATATTTATAAATATATATAATCTAGGCAGAACACTGTGGGGCAGTAGTGTGCGGAGAGGGATTGCTTCCCACCTGTGGATGTACTGTTACTGTAGCGTAGCAGCACAAACTTGGGCGCCACACCGCCACCTACCCACAAACATCCACCCACAGAGCACCACCCGCCGGCGAGCCTCGTTCCTGCGCGTTGCCATGGATATCCGCGGTGGGGCCTGACTTGTGCTGCCGGTCGATCGGGAAATAACGGCTAATAAATTGCCGGGAGGGCGAAGAGGGTCTTCCCGGGGGAGAGCTAGGCGCGGGCTGGGAGGAGGCTGGGGAACTCATTGACAGTAGCCAGGGAACGTGTGACAGATGACGTGTTGACAGTGTTATCACCAATCATGTCACTATTGAGATATACTCTCACTGAACGGTGTATATTGATTCGTCGCGCTGCCTTGGCCTGTTATATATGTGTGTATGTATTTGTGACAAGCCTTTTTACATAGAGCCGGGTAGGGTGGCCGAATCAGTAGAGCGCGGGCCTTGCGTGCTAAAGGTCAGGAGTTTGGTTCCTGGTCGAGTCAAACTAATGACTTATCAAATTGACACTTGTCGCTTCCTAGCCTGGCACTTGGCATTAATATGACAGGGCAAGGATTGGTTAGCTCAGTACAGGATAATCTGACTGAGTGGGATGTGGGATATTGGGTCATGGTGCAAGCAGCCTGATTTCCCAGTGGGGCAGCGCTATAAAGTTGCCATGAGTGCGCACGCACTGACGCAAGTCGGTACCCGTTTTGATATGACCGTAGATGTTTCCAGGACGTAAAACCCCAACACGCAACCAACCAACATACATGTGTCTGGTGAGACCGCGGTTCAGAAACGGTGGTGCATATATGCAGATGTCGACAGCGATCAGCATAATGGCGGTGTGGCTGAAGACACCTAGTCGTCACTGACAAATGCTTTTCGAGTGCCAGCATAAGCAAACAGTTTTACATACATTTGTGAAAATGTGCCGGATGCAATGTGAAAAGAATTCACACAAGATTACTCTGTTGGGATATAATGCACCCTTGAGTTCTACGCAATGTGTATGTTGTACAATATGCCATACAATGTTATAGTTACTGCTTTTTACTAGTCGTTTATCAATAATAAGTGGAGTTATACTAATTCGACACTTGTAAACAAAGACCATTAAGAACTTTACTAAAACTATACAACTTTCGCTAAACAACTAAATCTATATGTAAAGCAGCATATTTTACTATATTAAATGGCTTAGGATTCCGTAGCTTCCTATTCGAATCAGACAGAAGCTTAAACGTATTTTAATAAATAACCAGCCCGACTAAATTACTAGAAAGTTATATTGGACTTACTAGTGTAATATCACATTTTATTAGATTTGATTAGACTTGAGTAGGTGTCGGACATTGAACTGGATATCGCCTTAGAGAATGTGTTGTCAACATCATTTAGGGATTTATTAAATACACATATTGCATTCATATAATAGATATGGGCTTATACAAGATCTAGATGTGTGGCCATAAGTAGGTACACATTAATGTTGCCTAAGTCAACGAAGGTGATGTTGGTTTAAAGTTGCATAGTCCGATAGTTTTGAGTTTCAGTAATTTTTCTGGGATAAATATATTAAATTGATTGTTATAATCTACCATAATCTGGTTTGAAGTAACTCTTATTATAAATGGTTAACTCGTGAGATATTTGAAGTGGAACCATGCCAAAACTCTGACATCATAGGCTTCTGCAGTACCAGCTTCTATTAACTTGGCTCATATTCCATTATGTGTGGTGACAAATGGTTGATAAGTGCACAAGTATCTGAGTTAGATATGTAGAATCAAATCTAGATACTTGCTTTGGTCTTGAACATTTGATGCTTTCATCGAAACATGTCGCTTTAATAAATATACATATTGTATGCTAACAATATATCTATGCTTCTATATGTACATGCCTGACTGCAAGTAGATAAAGATGAAGGTTGCCTAAAACAACACAAAGCGCTGTTGGTTTCATAAATATATTAAATGTATGCGTACATTAACTATGACTTTGTACAAATGTATCAGAATCAGAATCAGAAAGTAGCCAACGTTTGTTTGATCCAAAGTATCACTCAGCTCCCTTCTTCCTGGCGAGGCTCATAACAGCTAAAATGACAAGGCTACTGTCAAATTGGCACTATTGCTGGTCAGCAATGAATAGAAGCCACGATGCGACCTATTCGTTGTGGACAGGGTAAATAAACCATCACATACACAAAAACAAAACAAAAAAATGATGCCAAAATTACACTTACTATTTCACCAAATTCTAACTTCATCCTTAGTGCTTGGACCGACTGAGCTCTATCTGCCCTGGTTCCTCTCACCCACCTGACTGCATTTCCTTTACCCCTCCTCCCAGTCACATTGGGACCTCCCTCACCCCATTTAACCCTCTCCAATATCGTCTGTCCATAACAATTTCAGGGTCCGTACACATGGGAAGATATGGAATTCAAGGTTATTTCAAGGGTTTTCAAGGCTGTTTTTAATAGGAATTCAAGACTATTTTCATTTGGATTTAGTTTGAAATTGGCATTCGGAATGGTGATTTCAGACGAATTTAGATGAGAGGGGACAGTTTAACAGAAATCAAGGCTTTTTCTTTTTTTTGGTACATTAGTTGTTAATACCCCTGTCACACTACGACGTAACGAGCCAACGTAAGCCTGACGTGGTGATTTTTCGTCATTACGTTGACGTATGTTGGATTACGTTATGATGACATCAGAATGACGTTAGACTGATGTCGAGCTACGTCACATTACGTCGTGTTACGTCGGCGCGCATCAAAGTTTTGAACCTGTTCAAAACTTTCGACGTAACTGGAACGTAAGGGTTTACGTTCGCCGTACGTTCTGTACACGCTCAGCGAACGTCAATGAAATGCTGGTCACTACGTTGCACTACGTTGCACTATGTTGCATTACATTGCATTACGTTGACCCACATTAAAGGTGGCGGCAATGTGCAGTCCGAGTCGTGAAAATGTCGGGAAAACGGACGCCTAACGGATGTCCAACATACGTTTACCGTTTTGCCACCGTTTCATGACGTAAGTAACATAAGGTAACGTAAAGCAACATAGTTCTGGCGATGGAATAACGTACATAACGTTCCCTGAGCGTAATTACGTTGTCCTCTCTCGTTGAATGACGCTATCACTATGCTTTACCACCGTTACTCTCTCGTCCACTACGCTGCATCCATGTTCAACTTGTGCCCAAATTTGCATACTACGCTGAGAAGTTCGACGTTTTTTCACGTTCTCCCTACGTTGACGTCATTACGTCGTAGTGTGACAGGGCCATTAAGCAGTGGAAATTTCAGTTGCAGGCGATTGGTCTTCCTCATTCCACTGCTCCTTGCCCTATCCTAATAATGTCGAGCGCCTGGCTAGGAAGCGACAAGTATCAATTTTTAAGTCATTGGTTTGACTCGACCAGGATTCGAACCTACGACCCCACGATCTACCACACGGGAGACAGACACTCTAACTCATATGGCCATCCCATCTGTCAGTGATTGATTGATTGGTGGTTGCTTTACGCCATGTCGGCAGCATAGGCCATATTCACGGCGAGAAATATTAGTTTTTTGTTCAAACCATCGCTTTTACATGTAAAAGCAGACAATCAATTATGTGCCAATAGACACTCATTAAATTAGAAAGCTCACAATCATATATTTGTGGTCAAGGGAAACAAATTCCCATAGAAAAAGAAAAGTTTTATTAATAATTGATAGAATCTATTTAGTAAACTATATGAGGTGGTACAGTCCAGCTGCCCTCAAAAAGGCTAAAATGTTTTCCTGTTTTACCTTAGTAAAAAGGTCATGCATACCGTCTGCAGTGTAGAACTGTTGGCACAGGGGCAAAAATCAACGCAACTTAGTCAAATGTGTTTTAGTGTCAGCGGGGACTGACACCCAATACATTCAGGGGGAGGTTCCCCCTTGAGCAGAAAAGCATGTGTAAGCCATGAGTGGCCAATACGGCAGCGGCTAAGGACCACTTGGTCCCACCGACCTCCCGCATGAGTCTGTGGTGGCTTTCCCACAGATGGTTCAATTTCTTTAAGTTTATTAATGTTTTCATCGCACTCATGTTGCCATTTGGATTTTATGTGGGTGGCTATTAGTGGTTTCAGATCAGAGTGAGGGATCAGACACGGTTCAAGATCACAGTTCAGGGCCTTCTTCGCAGCCCGATCAGCTCGTTTGTTTCTTTGTATGCCGGCATGGCCAGGCACCCAGCAGAGGTGGATGTCATACCCATCCGTTGTCAGTTGGTTCATTTTATAAATGACCATTGCTAGAATAGGGTGATTCATTTTCAGTCCAGCAACAGCCAGGAGGCAAGAGAACGAATCACTGTATATAACATAGTTAGTGTGGTTGGATACCTCGATACACTCTAATGCGAGAAGGAGAGCTCAGGCTTCTCAGTGAAAATTGAGCTCTGATTGGGCAAACGTACGGTGGTCTGCAAACTGGCCTTGAATCTCTGCATGCAGTCCTTGGTACTCGAGTGGATGTGTCCCAGACTTCCTCAGTTCTGTGAGTCAAAGGATAACCAATGGCTTTCTCAATGACCACGGGGGATGTTCTGGGACTTTGGCATCCTCTAACATGCCAAAGTCTCAGAACATCCCGCGTGGTCGTTGAGAAAGCCATCGGTTATCCTCGTCCCGTCTGTCAAGACTAATTACCCAAAATAGGTTAAGTTCAAGGCTTTTCAAGGCCTTGAATTGGGGCAAATGAAGTTCAAGACTTTTCAAGACTTTGTAGGCACCATACGAACCCTGCAATTACACCATAACTCACCACCCCAACATCAACCAAGCTAGCTAACACTGCTGGTACTTAATTTGACCACAACCTCCCCATTCCTTCCTGTCTCACAAACATCTAAAATACCTACTTCACACATGCTACCAACCTCACGCCACATAACTAATCAATATACCCCCTTCCCCAGGTGGTATGTACCAATAAACCATTGCTCTTCCTGCTGATGTAGGAACCACCATCCTTTATTGTCGTATTGCGTATTACCTTACATGTTACAACTAATGCAATGAAATCATTCTTCCAAGGTAGATGTAGAAGCGAGCAATATGTGCTGACAACACTTTCATCTATAATTAACTGTTTTGAGCTTGTATAAATGTGTGAATAATTGCTTCCATTACCCCTCCATAATATCACTTATCAAGACCTACCTCTCTAAAGTAATGGCTCATGACTAACACTATATGGTTACATGAAGGCTAACAGATCACATATATAAATAACCATTATATTCTCAACTTCTAATAAATATACACATTGTATACATAAAAATACATATTATATGCATACAATAGATCTGGATATCTACAATATCTAGATGTTTGGCAGTCAGTAGACACACATGAAGGTTTGTCTGTGTCAACACCAAGCGCCACTGGCTTAATATACATAGTGTATGTGTGAAATAGACCTGGACTTCTACAATATTTAGATGAGTGGCAGTCAGTAGGTAGACACAAAGGTTGCCTCTGTCAACACAGAGTACCGAGCACGACTGGTTTAATATATATACATAGTGTATGGGTGAAATAGACCTGGAATTCTACAATATATCGACATGCGTGGCAGTCAGTAGGCACACATTAAGGTTGCCAATGTCAACACAGAGCACCGCCGGTTTAGTAAGTATATATAGTGTATGCATGAAATAGACCTGGACGTCTACAATGTATCTGGGTCGTTGTCAGAAACTGTGTACCACTTGAGGTAGTCTACTAGAAATGCATATTTCAAAGAAACCCTTTATTGGAGTGTCAATATTTAGATTTCATCAGTTAGCCAAATAATGTGGGAGATAGTTTAGATCAAAAGTAAATGTTAATATTGTGTATTATGTATCTTATTGGGATGGATGTAGCTAAATACATAGAAAATTACATCACTAATTTGTGACATTGTCAACAGGATTGAAAATAAAGTGTCACAAACTTAATGAAAACCTCTGAACAACAGCTCATTTCACTTCAAATGGTCATATACAATGTCTTCATTAAGTTGAAGACATATATTTCTAAAAAAAAAAATTTATTATGAAATAGTTAACATTTTCTGGAGTAATTAACATCGTAACATTTCGTTTCCACTTGTAAGTACTATGAAACTCTGTATCAAACACTGAGTACAGATACAGTACAGGAACTATTTTCATCATTTGACACTATGCATGGACCCAGTTATGGTATAGTAAAAGATAAATCCTGAAATTGCCCCTAAACATTGAAATTTGAGCCGAACATTTGTGTAAAATTGTTGTTTCCACTTTGTTACTCTGCTAATCTGTTACTCTGCTAATATTTTCTTGCTTTTCTCTT
This sequence comes from Branchipolynoe longqiensis, assembly GCA_030323885.1. Taxonomy (NCBI): domain Eukaryota; kingdom Metazoa; phylum Annelida; class Polychaeta; order Phyllodocida; family Polynoidae; genus Branchipolynoe; species Branchipolynoe longqiensis. Next base: position 16,539,033 of record CM059187.1, on the reverse strand, counting down.
TAATATTCACAAATAAGACAAAACCATAGCATGAGGTTTCAAATTATTATTACTACTGTTTATAAAGCAAGTGGCATGTGAAATGTCCTAAAAATGTCAAGTTTTGTGTGGAAAATATTTGATTTTGGAGTCAGATTGGTTTCCATGCTATACTGCTATTTATTGGGTGTGAGCATCATTTGACCTACTTAAAAATGCCAGAATATGTTTATTTTCAATTATTCAGATGCAAAAGGACATACACATTGAGGAAACTTGCTTATAGGACTTTGGCAGCATTTTGATTTTCTGGTACTGATGTCACACTATTGGTACACAACTTCTGAGAACGACCCATCTACATGCGTGGTAGTCAGTAGGCCCACACAAAGGTTTGCCTGTGTCAACACAGGGCACTGCTGGTTTAATAGATGTACATATTGCATGCATTCAATCTACATAGACATGCACACACGGACTTTGCCTAAGTCAACACAGGGCGGCGCTGGTTCCAGCTGACCTGGCGCGGTGTGTACTTGAGTGGCGTGGGAGTGTTCCGGTTCGATGCACCCGCATTATAAGGTGCTGGCTGGCCTTCGCTGGCTGTACCGTGCTGCAGCTGTGCACCTCGTCTCCCCGCTTCCCCTACACCCCCCACCCCCGTCCACCCCCTTTCCGCTCCTCACCCAGCCCGGCCCTCCTGCCACTGGCTGCTGCCCGATGCCAATACTACTCATTACATCCGGGGCCTTCATTGTCTGTCGGCACTTACCCAGTGAGCCGCCGAAACCCAGACCGACCCACCGGGGTCTTGTGACCTCAGCCCTGCTTGCCTTCACCCGCCTCCACTCGTCTCCACCCCCACCCGGCCACCTCCCACCCACACGCCACGTGTACCCTTCGCCAGCTGGCTGGCTGTACTGGATGCAGCTGGAGTGGACGAAGTCTCGACCTTCCCGTGTATCAAAGATGGCTAGTGGATGGTTTAATCACGTGACTCTTACCCAGGGTCAGCCGAGCGAATAAACAGAGGTGGAGCGGAACCTTCAGAGAGCATGTGTGTGTGTGTGTAATAATTCGCGCGTGCATGTGCGTGCGGGTAGATGTGCGCCGCGTGGTAATGGCATGGCACTGGCAGACGGCCAGGGATGCTTAAACCGTGGTTAGACCCTGGAGCGGTTGGCACATAATCAGGTGTGTAAATGCCTCCAGTGGCTATGGGGCAGACCACGCCAACTGCTCCTGGTGCTGACCAATGAGCACGCGCCAGCCTCCTCGACCTCCGCCTCCCTGACTGCTTCTCGACTTGTCAATAATTAACAGCCTCTGAAGTGGAAATCAATTACCACTCTGACACGGACACCGCCCGGCCGCGACCCGTTCAACACATTACGCCGACATAGGCAACATGTTAAGGCCAGGGGCTACCCGGCCTCGAGGCAATGAGTGGCTCAGGATTACCACACTACAGGCGAGTAGGGGCGGGCCCAACTACTATAGATAGGTTCTCGGCATACCAACATTCCTTACCCCACCCCCGCCTTGTCCTGACATGTACAATGCTTGGCTGCTCCCATCAGTATAGCGGTGTTTGCTTCAGACACTGAGCTGTTCCTTACAATGCGAGCTGCTTCACTGAGACACTAAACTGTACCCCTTACATTGTGAGTTGGTTCAGTCAGACACTGAGCTGTTCACAACAGTGTGAGCTGCTTCAGTAAGACACTGAACTACTCATTACAGTGTGAGTTGGTTCAGTCAGACACTGAACTACTCCTTACAGTGTGAGTTGGTTCAGTCAGACACTGAGCTGTTCCCAACAGTGTGAGATGCGTCGGTAAGACACTGAACTACTCCTTACAGTGTGAGTTGGGTCAGTCAGACACTGAACTACTCCTTACAGTGTGAGTTGTTTCAGTCAGACACTGAGCTGTTCCCCTTACAGTGTGAGATAGTTCAGTCAGACACTGAGCTGTTCCCCTTACAGTGTGAGCTGCTTCAGTCAGACACTGAGCTGTTCCCTACAGTGTGAGCTGCTTCAGTCAGACACTGAGCTGTTCCCTACATGTTGAACTGCTTCAGTCAGACACTGAGCTGTTTCCTACAGTGGGAGCTGCTTCAGTTAGCCACTGATCTGTTCCCCTTACGGTGTCAGAGACTTCAGTCAGACACTGAACTACTCCATACAATGTGAGCTGCTTCAGTCAGACACTGATCTGTTCCCCTTACAGTGTGAGATGGTTCAGTCAGATACTGAATTGTTCCACACAGTGTGAGTTACTTCCGTCAGACATTGAGTTATTGCTTACAGTGGGACCTGCTTCAGTCAGACACTAAGCTGTTCCCTACAGTGTGAGCTGCTTCAATCAGACATTGAACTATTGCTTACAGTGTGGGCTGATTCAGTAAGACACTAAGCCACTTGCTGCAGTGTAAGACACTGAGTGTTCCCGGTAGTGTGAGCTGCTTCGTTCAGACACTGAGCAGCTCTCTGCAATGTGACCTGCTTCCTTCAATCATTGAATCGCTCGCTGTATTGTGACCTGCTCCTTTTAGGAATTGATTCTGGTACCATCAGTGTTTGTGACCTGTTGCATGCACTCACTGGGCTGTTCGCTGCTCTCCGTGGTATGACGTGTTCCGTTCAAAAACTGGGCCGTTCCTGCATTCATGCACTGAGCTGCTTCCCGTGGTATCAGTTGTTTCTTTTCAGAAATGCATCCACTCCTAACACAATGAGCTGCTGTCTTCAAGCACTGAGCTGCCCCCTAGTGCCTGTAGGCACTGAATTGCTCACTACAGGCGGCGCTTCCTTATGTCAGAGTGGTTCCCCCACCACATTATAATATACTGCACAGACCTCGCTCCTCGCACATTACTACATTCTACACAAGGTTCGTACCACAGCATGACAACAGTATGGATTCCATGCAGTCAAGAGTGACTCAAATGCTTCGTACACACCATCAGGCATCACACATAGACATCTCACTAGACTACCGCCGTAGCTTAGGTTGGTTCCTACACAATATGTCGATGCACACAATATGCCAGTGTAAGCTGCTATCTCACACGCGACAATTCATCTCAGCTATGCCATTGCCAAATGACACCAGATCTTCATCAGACCATGAAGGCATTCGCTGATCTGTTAACTACTCCTCATCACTAGTCTCAAATGGTCATCACTACCCAGCGATACCACACTGATAGTTCATATCCATGTATCCTTCCAGCCACCACTCACACAACCACCCATGAGAATTAATCAAGCACTGTTGAAAAGGGCTCATGGCTGAAACCGGAGAGGGCCTTTAGTTAAATGTCAAAGCGCTTCATTAATGATTATTGCGGCAATATGCTTCACTTAATGAGGCTCAGCGGACGCCAATGTCCGCTAAAGGTCACATGATCATTATATCCACCCGTGTCCCATTGTGACATTGCGTCCATGGCAGTTATCACATCCGTGGTGAAGCACGGTGAAAGCTGCAAGTCAGTCCTGACACTGACTTTGTTATAAATCTTAATCTAGACGTTGAAAGACCGCAAGCTATAATGACCCTCGTGACCTTCAATGATACTGAGAGGGCGTCACACCTTGACGATCCAGAACTATTTGATTAAATAGGTGCTTAAAGTGTTGTGGTGGCAGTCTGGTATTATTGAGGGACATTACTGTGGTGGTGAGTGAGGCAGTTGGGTGTTTGCTGTGGTTAGTCCACACTGAATAACAAGGTTGGAACAAGACACACGTGAGCAACATAATTAATGGGTATCTATACATTATTTGTATTCGAATAATAATTTACATACCACATATATATATATATATATATATATATATATATATAGAAATAAAAAAATATATATAATACAGAAATATATATAAGCCCTGACCCCATGCCCACAGATGATATCCGTTCACGATTTACCTTAAACAATTAAACGTGAATAAATCTACGTAATTTCATGTTTCCATGTTTTGCTATTCATTTCCTTTTAGAACATTCTTTTCCAAAATTCAAAACTTAATAAGGATGTTGTGGTAATATTAGATATGCCATGATAAACACCCATTTATCCAGACCTTACATGATATTACCGGCTGCTATTTGCAGTTTTTATTTTATGTTCCAATATGGTTATGCGATATGCCAGCAGGTGCAATGCAATTTGAGTATTATGATTTTATCTGGCCGAAATCGATGCTTTACAAGTTAATTTGAAATGATGCCCTGAGCTATTTTCCAGTATGGTGTACTTTATTTCCTCTCTTAACCCGTATATAATCACATCCTTGTTACGCTCTCATGCATTACAATCTCTCCCATTATCGGACACTGATGGGTATTTGGGTTCCCATTCATCTTTCCATTCACTCCCTCAGCCGAGCACGACAACCCGAAATAGAACGTAAATAAGCTGGATTTATTTGAGTATATTAATCCTTATCAGGGATAGCCCAAACAGGTCCTAATGAATCGCTACAATAATGGATTCTCGGAATAATATAAGTGAAAGCATTAAAATAGAACTTAGTTATCAAATACCAGAGCTATGCAGTTAATGAGCAATTGAACGCGAATTAAACAGTAGTAATAAATAAGCAATAACTTGAAATAAACATGCCATCTGAGCATTGGCAATAAACAGCAATTATCAGTCTTGGTAATGAAATATTACACTCTCAGCCAATTAAACAAGGTACATGTGGAGTATCAGTATTAGTAGTAACACTAACAGTTGGTATACTTAGTCAGCCAAATAAAGATAACAGTGGTGTCAGTGTACTCCGGATGGTTGATCATGAAACATTTCGATAGATGGTGCCACTTGTCCAGGTACCTGCTTCCTTAATGTCTTGAATTGATTCTCCAAAGTTTCTTTTCTTAGCCAATATAGATTGAACTCGTAATTAAAATCCAACATAGATTCTTTTTTAAGCTAACCTGATCACATGTATAAGAACAGGAGTGATCAGGAGACTACCTGGTGGAAGTAGAAATGCGAGGGTTTATCAAATAAAAGTTCACTGTGGACAGAGCAGTAGGTCCAGTTGTTTCTTTAAGCAGGCCCGCTCGTCTTTTTCTACTACTTTTCTTAAAGTTGCATAGTCCGATGGTTTCACGTTTCTGTCATTTTCTGAGATAAATTTATTAGTAGGTACTCCACAAAGTGATTTTTTATTTTAATGTTTCAGTCTTTAAAATTATGTAGGTGTATAGATCTTTTAAATCCGATTCCAGTGATATAAAGTATATACAGATCTCTTGAAAAGTTCCAAAATTATGAGGTTTTAAAGATACATTTGTTTGCCCTTTTTTGTGCACATTTCCAAATTAGGGAAATCTAGGTTTTTAAGGCCCCAACACAAAAGCTATGTTGCGTATAATTGTCCAATATTAAAGAATCTCACTCATGCTAAACTTGCTAAATTCTCTTCATGCTAAACTTGCTAAATTCCTTAATATCTACTGAATATCATCAGAGTTAATGATAAATTCTTTGAAATATCATAACTTATGTTCTACTTACATTATCACTCTAATTTTTATTCCCAAATAATCAGAATCAAATGCTGCATATGATCATACATGTTTGAAATTAATATGAGGAAAAAAGTGAAGTTCACTTTTATAGGCATTGCTAGCTGACTACAAGTCTAGGTCGCAAATAGATTAACTTTATTAAGATGATTAAACAGATTCCCTCGGGCAACAATAGGCTTCACAAATGTTTTCAATGTCTGGCACCTTCCATACTCTAAAGTCATCATTGACGGGTGCCACATCAAGCTTTTTCTGCCGAAGCAGAAGCTTCAATCAACACCATGTTCATCGCTCCAGTGCTGGAGACATGAAGACATGGTCATTTCTCAGACCAACCTTGCCGAGTATGATATAAATCTCAACCAAATATTGCTCTGATTAGGTAGAGGAAAACTTGAGCTTTCTGAGGATATAATTTTCAGGACGATCCTTATTAATTTTCAAGGACAATGAGCATCTGAATGTTTTCACTCCTTCTGTTCAATAAAATTTCCTGCTCAAAGACAGCCATGCTTTATATGGTAATGAAGCCTGGTTCCTTCTCCATCTTTCAATGGTGGTTATTTTTAACTCAGGTGACCATACTCAGCAAGGTAGCAATTTTAGGGAAGGGAGTGGCTAAGACTGGATGCAAACAGAATGGCAAACATGCATAGAGCTGCTGATGGTACACCCGAACAAGTGTATATTGACTCTAATTTATTTCATCATGTTAATTAAAAAATTGAACCCTAAAGGACAAAATAACAGGCATTTATCTGATATAATTTTTATTTCAAACAAAGAGGAATTAGTGAAGATTGAATTGGTTTTAGAATGGTTAAATTATGTCAGATTTCGCGATGTGGATAGCGTATCCGCGCACTTTGGAGTACCTAATATTAGGTTGATCATTATAATCTACCTTACTTTAGTTTGAAATATCCTTTATTTTAAATGGCTACCATTTCAGATATTTGAGGTGCAACAATGCAAAGTTAATTTTGGCAAGCACATAAAGCTCTGATACCAAAGGTTTCTGCAGTAACAGGTTCTATTAAATTGCCTCAGTATTCCCTTCTATGTTGTGACAAATGCTTAATAAGTGCATCAGTATCTAAGTCAGATATGATGAATCAAATCTAGATAATTGTTTTGGTTTTGAAAATTTGATGTTTTCATCGGACTATGCAGCTTTACATCTTAGAACATTGATTTGTCTTAAACCACTGCTCCTTGTCCTAACCTAGTAATCCTGAACACCAAGCTAGGTAAGGAAAAGAATAACATTTTAAGTTATTGATTTGACTCAGCCGGGATTCGAGTCCCACGATCGCATGGCAAGTGGGCAGTCAACTCATCCGGTCATCCAGTATGTGTACTAAAGCTGTTCAAACTTTAACAACTTTAAAAACTCCAATGCATACCAGGTACAGATGGGTAACAATATAGCCAGCATGTTCCACACTCTTTTCCTTAATCTCATAGAAGACACGGGACATAGTTTGACTTGGCTTTTTCGAGGATGCCAATGAACTGCTTTCTCACCAGCTACTGTGATTTGTAAAGCAACGACATAAGGTAGTACAGGCAAAATGAGTTTATTTGCAGGTGAATGAAAGCACTCAGGCCCAGCTGTAAGGACTATCACAAGTTGTAGTATGGTGGTAGGCGGACAGGTAAACCTGCTAACAGGAGTAGTGGAAATGTGCGCATTACTGACTCACCTCTAAAGCTGCATAGTCCGATGAAAACATCAAATTATCAAAACCAAAGCAATTATCTAGATTTGATCCTACATATCTAACTTAGATGCTGGTGCACTTATTAAGCATTTGTCGCTAAATAGAAGAGAATATTGAGTCAATTTAATAGATTACATTACCGCACAAGCCTATGGTTTCAGAGTTTGGGATTGCTTACCAAAATTAATTTGTCCTGCTTGCATATCAAATATCTCAAAAGTTAGCTGTTTAATAAGCAAGTTGCTTCAAACTAAAGTAAGGTAGATTATAACGATCAACCTAATATATTTATCTCAGAAAATTATAGCAACTCAAAACCATCGGACTATGCAACTTTAAGTGAGGAGACAATGAGGTGCATCACGTGACCGCATGCATTGAAGAACACAATATTGGTAGGAACAAGTAGTCCTCACCTGATACTGCATTGGCCACTCTTGGCTGACTCATGCATTTTTACTCGAGGGGGAACCCCCCGCCCCCTGTATGCATTGGGTGTCAGTGCCCGCTAACACTCAGACACATTCTGCTTGAATGTATCAATTTCATGGCCTCATGCCAATGATGTTGTATTGTAAATAACACGGGAGACCTCTCTACCAAACAAAAGAAATTGGAATCTTAACAACAAGTGGGTTGCATCATTTCTTTTTATATAATGGCTATGTTTTGTGAATTAAATCTTACTGTCCTTTTTTAGACAAATTTAACCACTTTACAAATTACATCAAAGTTTCTTTTGCTGTCATTTGACATGAATCTGACCATTTCAGAATGTAATATGAATTTTAATATAAGCACGTGACTGTGATTAATAAGACTGACAGAATATATATCACTAGCCTTTCACTGTGAAAATAGCATTAAACCATCCGCAATTAATCGAGCAATCAATAACAAGAGAGCGATATATGGGAAGCTTTGCAGTATCACATCCGGTGTGGTTAACATTTGTGAGCCAACCTTTGACCTATACCATCTTTAGCCTTTAACCTTTACTTAACCTTTATGATACAGGAGAGCACTATTTAAATGCATCCCATTTAGCGATATGTTTTCCCTTTAAAAGTGTCAATGAATATGTATGCTTTATAACTAATGAAGTATAGACAAATTGCTGATTTGTTGTGTCAATAAGGTATCTGACAAGGATAAACTCACATCTCTGTGTGAAACTCACAAAATTACTACCTATGACGAGTGATGAATTTCATCCATCTTTGTGGCTAAGACACTTGGGCTATATTTGTCAACAAGTAATATTGGTCAACTTGCAGAGTACACTAATTTTGGGTGTTTCATATGCGCATGACACTATTGTATAGCCTTCTAACGAGACCAGTCAGTCAGTAACAAGGTGTAATTTGTATTTAAGACCCAGCTAGATAAAACTGGTATATACAATTTAAAGAATATCAGATGATGAAGAACAAAGTACAAAGATTTATAAGCTATTTTAATTGATTATTAGTGTTCATTTTACATTAAATACATGCAAAAGAGAAATATATTAAAGGAGTATTGAGTAGAATACAGTAGGATCCAATTAAATGATAATTTAATCAATTATTTGCCCTCAATCTATATTATTCCATAATATTTGTAATACCTGATTTCAATCTGCTATTGTCTATATTGTTCATACCATCTCATCATCTCATCCATAAATAGTTCATATGCACCATAATTGTTAACACCAGAAGACTAGCGTCTCGGTGCTGAAAAAGGATATTATATCAAAATTATGGGTGGCGGGTGGAAATATATATTAAACACACCCGAAAAATAAATCCTTGAAATTAAATACAGTAAGGTCAATGAAATGCAGTGACGCCAACAGTAATTACGGTATTAATTTGTATTTAAAACATATACTATACTATCCACTTACACTAAATCCAGTGAATTCCGAATGTCTGTCGTACCTTGTTTTAGCTATTAACTCTCGGGTGGTATTTTAAATATGAATGCCAATTCTATTCTGAATTAATCGGTTCATGTGTGATAGCACACGATGGCGTCAATTAGGAAAAATGACACTGAAGGAACCTTGATCTCTTCCCTTGTCAGAATCAATATCTCTACAGTGGGTGGGGAAATAACTGATTTTCTATAATGAACGTCGGATTGCCTGCAGCCCGATTCCAGTGAGATTGTCCTCAAGCTTTAGAGAAGTGTGTGTGTGTGTGGGGGGGGGGGGGGGTTAAGAGGGGAAAGGGGAGAAATGGGGAGGGGGGGAGGAGAAGAGCGGGGGGTCGGGTTAACGACACCCTCAGGAACCACCTGCACGTTTCTTTTTTACATGTATTTTTATCTCATTTGTATTATTGTAAAATCCGTGACAGTTTCTCATCGCGTAGGGCCGCTGCTATTTTAATCTAGATTTTATTAGCTGCCAGTCAGGCCTGCCCGCTCCCACATGCAAGCAACCTCTAGCTCTATTAGAGGATGCCGCCTCGTTCTGATCGGTGTCGCCGTCAGGTGCAGCTGGGTTTTGTGTGTGGGGGCGGCGGGTTCTAACCTATTATATTGATTTATTTTTGTTTTTACAAACGAAACATTTGTTGGTGTCTTCTTTTGGCTTTTACTAAAGAAAGGCAGTTATTTATTTTTATGTTGATTTTAATCTTTAGCGGCAGTTGTGTAGTTATCGGCTTATTCTCACTCCATATAATATCACATATACAGTAAAACCTCTCTAAATAGACCGACCATGGGACCGACTTTAAATGGTCCATATAGGGAGGTGGTCGGTTTATCTAGTTAGAATAATGGTACAATGGTATTGTATGGGGGGGATGGTTTGGGACCCAAATAAAGCAATCGATATAGGGGAGTGGTCGATCTGCGGAGGTGGTCCGTTGGGGAGGTTTTACTGTAGTCGCGTTTTACACAACCAGTGAAGAGGAATAGCTATGATAGCAGTTGACGGCAATGTATGAGGGTGATCAGGCACACTAGGTGTATTCATGAAGAAGCCAGACTAGAATTATTATTAATATTTACATATGTGCATATAGATATGTATATTTTGAAGTGAGAGCTGGGAGACCGTTGCAGTTAGTTCCCAGGAAAGGGGAAGCAGAGAGTGCCTGGTTACACGGGGGGGGGTCTGCTGAGAATAAGGGGTGTTGGGAAGCGAGAGGTTCCCAGAAGGAGCACTGACAACATTCGGGACTATTCTGCATTTATATATAATTTAAAGTGCTTCATGAATATATCATGTTTAAGGGTTTATTAGATCTATTAATTGTGGTAAACACTTTTCATCTCAAATTCTTCGACTCGCTCCCTCTTATAGATGTCCATAATTAGATGCACATCTACATATGTATTCATATGCAGAACGATGATAACCTTATTGAAGGTAGTTAATAATATAATATTTAAAGTAGTGATGTTTACTGACACTATCGGTAAGGTGAATCTAAAGGTTTTGAGTGCAAGCGTATAATTAGGACAAAGAAATTAATGGACTAATACTAAAAGGGGATTTGAGGAGAAAGCTCTGGTCGCCTGTTGCCGGCTAACATTGATCAGTATTATGCATGCGCGCGCAACCGGAAGCGACTGGCAGTGGACCACGTGACCAGGCAGAGAGCGTCGGGAGCGGCGACCAGGGAGAACAGGTACTCGCTCTATTATGTACACAGCAACAGAACGGTGCTCAGAAGGACACTGGTGCCGCCCGGGATATACCGGTGGAAGTGATACAGCTCCTCAGGAATGAGTTCAACGATGAGCTGCTCAGTGCTACAAGGTGAGCAGCTCCTCTCAGTCAGTCAGATAGGGCCGGGTGGCTGGGGGAGGGTGCGCGGGTGGCTAGGTGGTTGGGTAGCCGAGTACTGCTTCTAGGGGTATACGTTGGGGAGCGTGCACAGCATTCTCAGGTTGTCTGGGTATTGTTATGTGGCGGCGCGTGCATAGCTATTGCATCAGCCATGGGACTTGGGGCGGAGTGGGGCTGGGCGGGGCTGGGCGGGGAGGGGAGGGGCGGGGAGGGGCGGGGAGGGGTGGGTCGTATCGAGGCGGAGCCGGGTTGGGACAGGGTGGGGCAAGGTGGGGCGGGGCGGGGAGTAGTCGGACGTGGTGGGGGTGCGGGGAGGGGGGGACGGGGCGTGACTGGGCGAGGCAAGGCAGGGCGGGGTAGCGACACGCCGGGTGGCTGAGGGGCTTCAGGCAGGGCTCACCCCCAGGAGGGAAACGTGAGAGGTGGCGGCTCGCAGCCCGTGCAACGCTTAAATATTTCAACACCGTGCCGGCGCCGGCACCTCTGCCGTCCCACCCTCCGCCCTCCTCGCCCCTCCTCCAGGCACCCCACTACCCCGTCTCACCACTTCCCCGCCTCACCACCCGGCTCTCCCGCCTCTCAACCTACAACTCCCGCATCCCTCTGCGTCCGACTCCTTCCGGCCACACATCACGCCCCCCCCCCCCCTGCCCGCTCAACTCCCCGCATCCTCTGACTCCCTGACACTACCCACCCACCCGCAGCCTCCCATTGAAATGCCCCCACTCCGCTGTCCTCAACCCTCGCCCCCTCACCCACGCCCACTCACCCTCACCCACTCACCCCCTTGCCGCTACCCCGCATGCCACCTCCATCAACCCCCCCTGTCCTGTTGTGCGACACCGCACCCACCACCTCACGTACTCGATGGCCACACCGTGGAGGTCTCGTCCGTCACCCGCTGGTTACTGGGAGGCGGGAGGACCGGGTTGCAGGCGGCAACCAGCGGTGCTTGTCTCTTTACGCCGGTGCACAGCGCTTTCACAAGCTGAGCCCATAACTTGTGCCAACTCATTCTCATAGTCTCGTTGTGTTTGCGAGTACCCTTACCTCTCCGGATTCGACACGTTGAGGAAGTGGATGACACTGGCTCATATTTGGTGACACTATGTGACATTACGTGACAATGGGTGATATTGCATGACATTGGGTGACATTGTGGGACACTCAGGGAAATTGTGTGGCACTAGGTGACACTGAGTGATAGTGGGTAACATTGCCTGACAGTGGATGACATTGCATAATACTGGATGCCATTGCATGACACTGGGTTACCTTATATTGTGACACCCGGTGAGACTGCATGCCACTGGGTGACATTGGCTGAAACTATGTGACACTCTGTGACAATGAGTGACACTGGGTGAATCTCGACGGCACTGGGTGACACTGGATGACGCCGGGTGACACTGGGTGGCAATAGGTGACATTGCGAAACACTGACTGACACTGGGTGACAGTGAGTGACACTGGCTTACACTGGCTAACACTGGATGACACCGGGTGCCAGTAGGTGAAACTGGGTGACACTGTATAACGATGAGTGCTACCGGGTGAAACTGGGCAGCAATTGGTGACATTGCATGACAGTTAATGACAATGATTGAGACTGGGTGACATAGGATGACGTTAGGTGATATTGGGTGACACAGCAGGTTCCCCATCAGAGAATCAGCTTACCAATGAACTGCAACATAATGTGCATATATATTAAATTAATTAGGACGGTCAGTATGATGCACTGTAACGTCACTCTGCCTGCTTTGCGGATGGGGTGCACATACAGTGGATATTGCGAAACGAGACGCGGCCCATCTGTCAACAGAACCACACACTGTGCAGTATGCTCCAGAGCATCAGGATCTACTTTCAATTGCGTCAGGCATGCTGGATGGGTTCATTGCACCGTTTCTCCACCAGGGGCACATTAAGCAGCAGATCTATACCCGTCCTCCGAAACTGCTAATATATATATATATATGGAAAGGTACAGCGATGTGTCTCACCCGTCATCACAGTGTTGTGTGGGTATGTATCTGTGAGTTTCATGTACACCACATGGTTGTCTAGGATAGGCTTTTTTGTTTGTCTAAAGATATTTAGTGTCTAAGGTTTGTAAGAAAGAAATGTCAAAGAAGGTTGACCTTTCTTTTGTGATTCTTGGAGTTGTGCTCCGTTAATAAAAGCTAGAAAAATTAAGCTAACTTTAAAACAAAGGATTTGCTAAGGAGAGTAGTGACGAGTGGTTGTGGGGAAAGATCATGCTTACTAATCAATGAGGAATGAGATGATATATGGAAGAATTAACTCGCTCTTTAAACAGCAGAATTAGTACTGCATTCACAATAGTACTGGAAACATACACAAAAAGGCAATCACAAACAGGCAGGCACATACGAATGTCATATCATAACGGCAGATCAGTGTTGCGAAGCAGAAGCTAAATACATTATTTTACCCCCTCAAATATAAACAACAAAAGCAACCTTAACCAGCTAGAGTGTTATGTTCATATTTCCTGTTCATCAGGTCTGGCCAAAACTATCTTGTAAAGCACAGTGAAAGGGGTAAGAAGACAATGCAGACAAAGGAGGAGGTTGGAAGAATCATCAGAGAATGGACACACCGGCAGTTCGGCAAGTTTCAGAGGGCAGTGGAGAACAGGCGAAAATGGAGGAAACTGGTTGCAAAGTTATGTGTGTTATCCCAACGACCCTTGTGGTTAAGGAATTGATGTCGATGATGACCGTGGTGCATTGAGACAAACTTTGAAAACATCCCCTAACTAGTATCTGGGTCAAGTCAGCCAAATTTGACCAAGAGTTAAAACATGCCTTAAACTTTAAGACGTGTATTAACTCTTCTTGGTAAGTTAAAGTTCCATATTGCGATTATGCATCAAATTTTCAAACCAAAACACTCACCTAGATTTGATTCTACATACTTAACTTAGATACTGATAAACTTACTAAGCATGTGTTGCCACATAGAAGGGAATACTGAGACAATTTAATAGAACCTGTTACTGCAGAAGCATATGGTGTCAGAGTTTTGGCATGCTTGCCAACATTAATTTAGCATGTTTGTGCCTCAAATATCTCCAAAGTTAGCCATGTGAAATCAAAGTTACCGGAAACTAATATAAAGCAAGGTAGATTATAACAATCAATTTAATATATTTATCTCAGAAAAATGGTCGAAACTCAAAACCATCAGGCTATGAAACTTTAACAGTAAGTTGGGGAGCCTCACATCAACAACACATCCACGTCCATGCTGGTTTCTAATGGCTGGCAGAGTCTACGCGGCATCGGGGATAGAATCCACATCGATCGGATATCACCATGTGTTAGAAAGGCGCAGATACTGTGGTGTTGGGGGTTCGGACAAATTGTCTAATCCCTACTGGTATCCGGTTCTACTAATGAATTCGGATAGTGTGAAATCTTATGGATGTTAAAGTGTCAGCGCTATCTGTTGGTGTCGGTGCGCATATGCATCCGGGTTATGCTGGTGCATAGTGGATGAACTACAAGAGAGTGGTGTAGTTGATTGCATGCATGGAAGAAGTGCTGAATTATGGTGGTGTTAGGGCGTGTCATTAATTGTCTGCTGAAAACTGCAATATACGAGCGGAATGCATTGTAGGAAGGCTTGTCTAATAACATCCTAAACACGATCTCATTTGACATTCAGCGGCATGGTTTGAAGGCATTCCAGGTTAGCGCCAGAATGCACTGCCTACTGCTACAACTGAATGCACATGAGTACAATGTTAATTAAAGAGAGATGAAAGTTACCACGAAGGAAGACAAGCGGAAACCGACGATGAGGTGGGCGATAATACAATCACATTGAATACTCTTCAAGGATAGTCTGTGCTGACTAGTTATGGGAATGGAGCCAGGATAGTGCTGAGAGTGCTGGATGACATCTGAAGTTCAGGATTGTTCTGCGATTCCCTGACAGACCTATGAGTATGAGAGAATTTGTGTGTTTTCATGTTTTCATGGAAATCAAAACCTACACAAGAAACCAACAAGAGGCGAAGTAACAGTTATACAAATTGTCTATTGATTTAGTTATGTGGATTCATATCGATACCTGTGACTGCTCTCAGTAGGAGGAGTTCGGGGAGGCCACACTTATGAGTGGAGCAAATACAGATGGCGCTAGTGGTGCTTTATTGGTTGTATAAGCATACCGGATATAAGGTGGTTATTTATAGTCACACGGCAACATATAGCACACACATATAGCATAGTCGTATAAGCATACCGGATATAAGGTGGTTATTTATAGTCACACGGCAACATATAGCACACACAGATATATATATATATATATATATATGCCCAGGACTAATCAGGTACCTTGTGCCCAAGTCCTGTTCCCCGCTGCGACATTAGCACCCATAGGTAGGACCCGGGTGTGCTTCAAACACTATGCAGGGACCACCACCCTGCAGGACAGCATTAGCAGTACCGGGCGCCTGCTGCTGCCGACTGTCGGGCGGCGGCTTTTGTCGTCATGAAGGCCCGCCGGAATAAGCGGGCCTTTTTCTGAGTGCGCCGCGCGGCGGACTTTCCACCACTCCCCTCCCCCGTCCGCAAATCGACACACCCCACACCCCACTGTACCCACGCCCCACCATACCCACACCGCACGCCCACCCACCCACCCCCACACACGCAGCCACCCACCTGCACTGCATTGCGCGTGCAAAACACTGTCAGCAAGTAATGCATGTACAAATTGAGAGATGAAAGAATAAGGGAGGAGAGGAGGGGTAAAAATGGAGCTTAGTGCCGCGCCGAAGTGGCACTTGCGGAGACTGCTCACTAACAACGGCTGTGCGGCGAATTAACGCCTGATGGACTTATGGCGCGAGGCCGAGTGGCGGGAGGAGGCGCGCCCGCCGTCTATGCTCGCGCCCCGCCCGCCCGCCCGCCCGCAGGGACAGCGGCGCATCGCCATCGTCCCCATTGCCTCAGCGACCGGGCAGGGAGGTTCAACGCCTGTGAGCTGTGTTTGTGTTAAAACCAATTGATGGCCGCGCGCATTCACATCAAAGCGAGGCCATGTGCCTTTTGGCGCGGGGCAGTTGATGCATTAGTGAATTAATAGGAAGCTAGTGGGACGGAGAGCGGGTAGGGGGCGGCGGGAGTGGGACTCCGTCTGTAAGGATTACCGTAAGTAGCTTCCTCCCAGCAGGTGAGCAGCTCGCCCCGTCCGGTGTAGTTGTATGGGGTCGGGGCGGGGTGGGGGGTGGGGGGGGGGACCGAAACACACTGAGCTGAAAGGTCCCATTATGATCCTTCCTCAAGCCAAGCAAAAGCATAAGCAGAGAAAAGATTGTCTCCTTCGTCTCTCTGACATGAGCTACATACACATGTCCAACGTGGCACCATACATTCCAAGCACAAATCGGACTCATCAGTTATCGACGAGTTCAGAACAAATGATGAGTTGCTGTTGTCATCACCACCGATGGACAACCAAGAATCCTACCTGGGCATATTCTGCCGTGCATGTTTCTCACAACAGCACTCATGATGTATGTAAATACATCCATCCATTCACATGGTTAAGAAATACTACTGATGCTAATTGGCTAGTTCACGTGCATAGATAGCTAGTGTACAGGCAGAATGTGTCCATTGTATGTCATTTTACAAGGGGAAAATACATACATTGGAAAATATCGGTTAGCAACGAGAAATATTCATGTCACATACGTGTATTGTGATATGCAAATACTCGTTTTGATACTAAAAAGAATGCTAATCCATCTCTAGAAATCCATGTGCTATATACACTGTCTTTTGCAGCCAGGACTTTCCGTGTCAAATACACGCGGAGGGGCCTGCTGTAGACAACCGGTTCATTGAGAGTCATGTTGCTTGCAGTGCTTGTGGTGACGCAGTTCCTGCTATGATATATTACATTATACCACAACTGGAGATACAAGACGCGTACGGTAGCTATGTTATATGGGAGTGGTGCACGCCACATGGCGCGAAGCAATCAGTGTGACTGCGCGTAGTGTGGGAAGCTCGCAGTTATATACTGACTGCGTGACTGCAGCTATTTATAGAGTTAGTATCTGGTTCTAACTTGTGCACGCACAAGATGTGTTACAATGTTGGTTTTGTTAATACCCCCATCATACCAAACTAGTTCTGACTACATTCTTGAAAATGTTGCTGAACGGACTCAAACTTTGTGCGAACCGAATGGATGTAGTAGCAACTTTTTACAGTCTGTTTACAAACGGGATGTATGGGCTAGAACGGAATGGTGCTCCAGAACTTTGAGCATGCCCAAAATTGTCTTACAGCCACGTTCTACCCTGACCACAGCCCGTTTTAGAATGGGGTCAGACGGTTTGAGAACTTGTTCGGTGTGATGGGGGTGTTACCAACCATGTTTGTGTCTTCGGTTCACATGGGATATGTTGCAGTGGGACATTTCAATCGTGGGCACCAATGACTTATGAACAACTTAGTTTGAATCTATGTAAATGAGATGCATAGTTTGCAGTAATGAAGAGCTTCATACAGCCAGATGGCGCCAGCGTGTCACTTTTTTTAACTAGCATATGTACAGTTGAGTTATACATACATGGTGTTACATATGAAGCATTGGATGGAAAAGTTGTTTTCTTCATATTCACCTATCACATTTATGCATATTATATATGCTGACTGGCATTTCGATGTAACATTATATTTACCAAATTTAAATACAGGGTTGTGTATTATTTCAATTATTGAAGTTCAAATATATTATCTGAAAATAAATTCTGCATAGCTTATTCTTATTACTGAAAAAGAAACCTGAATTAATTTCCCGGTGGGCATTCAATTCACCAGTAGAAACACTAGTTGATTAGTAATAGTAGAAATGTCATCGATGGTAATACAATAGTAGACGGTAGCCGGGTGATGAGTTATCAGCTAAACCAATTATACTAGCACTTTTCATTTGCGCAGCGATTCTATTCAGAGCTAGGGTCCTACACGGCTGAGCTATATATGCTCTGGCGGGTGGTCGGGTTAGCAGGTGGTCGTCAGTAACGCTAAAGGCCAATCCCGGGCAGTAGCTCAACAAAGCCGTCCCGCAGTCGGCCTAGTTGATTGGGAGACCGCGTGCACTATCTCCGGCCTGCTTCCATCACTACGGGCCCTTAGTGCCTTCCTCCCGGGCCCACACCCGGCCCAGCCTAGCCCTGTCCTTCACCCGCCCCTGTCCCGTCCCGACAAGCCCCTCACCGGATCCTGCCCCGGCCCGTCCCGCCCCGCCCCTCACCCGGCCCGGCATCTCACTCGCCCCGGCCCCACACGCCTCTTCCCTCACCCGGCCACATTCCGCCCCTCTGACGGCGCCGAAACGTTCCTTAATCTGCCCCGCTTTCATCATCCCCCGCCCCGCCTCTCACCCGCCCCGGCCTCGGACCCGGCCCTGGCCCCGTCCGCCTCTCCCCTCACTCGGCCACACTCCGCCCCTCACACCGCCCCGGTACGCTCCTTAATGTGCCTTGCTTTCAGCATGCCTCCCCCCGCCCGTCACTCGGCCCCACCACGTTCCTTACCCCACCCAGCCCCTCTGCGCCACGCCACCCTGCTCCGCCCATCAGCCGGTCCCGTCCCTGACTTGGCCCCGTCCAGCCCTTCACGCGGCCCCACCTCGCCCCTCACCAGGTTACGTCCCGCTCTTCATCCAGCCCAGCTCCGCACCTCACCCCGCCCCACTCTGCCTCTCAGCCCGCCCAGTGTCGCCCCTTACCAAGCCCTGCCCTCCACCCAGCCCTCAGCCCGCCACTCACCCGGCCCCTGTCCCTACGTCTGGGGGTAACTGGTGGGTAGGTGTGTGCGCTGCTTATTTGGATTCGTCTTCTAGTTTTAAATGCCACCCGATCGCCTTTCCAGGCAGCATTTCCTTAGCCAACCTCCCCTTCCTCTACACAGACATCCATCCCTCTCCCCTCCCCGCAGCACCCAAGGGCAGGCGCGTCCCTACTTAACATACTATCCCCCCCCCCCTTTCTTTTAATTAAAGAGCCGGGGAGATGAATGTATTGTCTTTTTAGACTAGCAGCTGGGAGACTTAAAGATATATACCGATGTTTAAAATTAAATATGTTATCTGTAACTCATTGTTATTCATTTCATAGTAATCCATCTGATCCCAACAGTCACATATTGACAGCTGGATTAGATAATTAGATAGCAAGCAGAGACTGCTTCGATTAAAAATATAAAACAATGAAGGACACTTCTGAGTAAATACAGTTGTATTAGTAATATTCAGGGTCTGTGCACATGTGAAGATATGGAATTTAAGGCTATTTCAAGGCTTTTAAATTATATTTTGATAGGAATTCAATACTATTTTCATTTGGATTTCAGGGGGAAAAAACACTTGCTGTTGGTGATTTCAGACTACTTTAGATCAGTGCAGACAGTTTAATTTAATTCAAGGCTTTTCAAGACTAATTACCCAAAATACGTTAAATTCCAGGATTTTCAAGGCCTTGAAATGGGTCAAATTAAGCTCAAAACTTGTCACAATTTTCCAGGCCCTGTATTAATCCTGAATATTACTTCCCTTACTATCTATAGTTGGTTCTGTTATAGCACGTGGAAACCTTCCAAACCCGATATATCATGATATCACACTGGGTGATCTGGTCCGAAATCACTTTCTCATTTTGCTACCACCAGTTATTTGTGTAATCAAATGTAAATGTCAGTCTAGAGAATCGAAACTGCTGGGATTAGAAATAACTCCTAAACTGTGATCCACCTTATGGAATATGTATCAACTTGGACTTCGCATCGGACAGTACTCGTCCTACGTGTGATCGGTCCTCAAACTCTATATCTGACAATAATGACTTTGTTGTAATATTAAGATCACCCACATTAAACCGTACAGTTTGAAGCGTCACGTTAGGCAATCTAGATTTTAATAAGAAAATGAGATAATGCAAGAACAATCAGCAATCTCTCGCTCTCAATTTTCAAAAAGAAAACCCAATCATCAAATAAACGTATTACTCAAGTTTTAATGAAAGAATTTAGGCTTTTTAAAGGAGAAATTCGAGCAAATTTAGGTAGGACTGTTTGTCATCACTCTAATACTGTTATGTTTTGTGAGTGCCGCTGATGATGTAACAAATAGAGGGTGACATCCCCAATTGGCTGCAGTTAAGTCAGCAGCAGTTTCCCCGTGTACGTGACAGAGCCTTCCCACAATCCCCAACCCTAGCGGACACGTGTCTATCAGGCTATTATAGCTCATGCTTGACAACAGGTGACCTGTAACAGGCCACAGACAGCTAGCGATAGGGTTTATGTCGCTCTAATGCCCCATTATTATCATTAACTCTCACGTGACCTGCAGTCGGGTTGCACTAATAAATAACCGATCATTGTGGATCTACATACATACACATCCCTTCACAATGAGTGCATTCTATGTATAGATGTACCTGGTCTGGAAGTGGTGCTTATCCATGCAGTAACTGGCGGTTGTTGCGGTTATTTCCGGCCGTGTTGTGTTATTTTGGATGCAATGGTCGCCGTATTGTTAGGACATGGCGGCGGTTTTGGTATTGGCAGCAGTCACGTGGGGCTGGCCCTGTACCGTGCCAGGCCGGCTACATGTACAAAGAGTCGCGGGGGGAGGCTGAGTGGAGGTGGGAGGTGGGGTGGGGTGGGGAGGTGAGCGGTTGGGTAGGATCGATAAGAACGGTCGTTATCGCGCAGTGCTTGATTTCATAGCGCTGGCTATGGAGTGCACTGTGACATTGTAACGGACCCCCCCCCTCCCTGATCGCCACACTACACCCCCACATCCACACTACACCCCACCCCCACACTACATCCCCACACTACATCACCACACCCCCACACTACACCTCCACCCCAACACCCCACATCGCATCCACACACACACAATCCCAACCCAAAAATTCACACTTCCCCCATATCCTCTTCACATTCATAAATGCTTCCCCTTCCGATCCCCTCCCCGTTCTCCTCTTCTTACCCCTTCTCTCCTCTCCCCATCCCCCTCCTATCACCAAAGCATTCCTCCTTTCTCATCTCTCTTTCCTCATTACAAATCCATGCCCATCCCCTATGCATTGCTGCCCCCTCTATCACCATACCATCCCTCCTACCTTCCCTCCCATTCCCTTCCCCCTCCCCTTCCCACATCCTCCGCCATTTCCCTCCCCCCTCTGTCCCCTCCTTCCGCACTCTCCACATGCCCAACTTGTGTGCGGCGGGTGTGAATGGATATTGAGGCGGGGACGAGTGTTTGGTGACACATGCGGGTGACCAGTTATAACAGGCTCAATGCTCTGATTTCTGCTGGTGTGCATGCGATGCAGTTAACTGTGTTTTATGACATACATTGTATGCAGTATTTAGCAAAGGGCTCCCTTCCCGGCCGACACCCGCCGAAACCCGGCCGACACCCCGCCGACACCCCTTCGATACCCCGCCGAACCCTGCCGACACCACGCCAACACCCCGCCGACACTGCCCCGACACTCCGCCGACACCCCTCCGACACCCTTCTGACACCCCGCCGACACTGCTCCGACACCCCGCCGACACTGCTCCGACACCCCTCCAACACACCGCTAACACACCACCAACACACCGCCAACACACCACCAACACACCGCCAACACACCACCAACAGCCGCCCACACTCCGGCCACACCCCGCCCATACCCCGTCGACACCCCGCCCATACCCCGTCGACACCCCATCCACACGCCGCCCAGCACAGCTCCCCACCGGCTGGCCCACCACGTCCGACCTTTTCTGGATTCATCGCCTCGCGCCTCACCCCTTCACAGCCTCGCCGCCCTACGTGCACCGACTGCCCCAGCAACATGCATGGCCTGCCCTGGGAGATTGTTTTGGGTGAAATTTTTTTTATTGACATGGTATTTACTCTGCCCATAATGTATAAGCTCCCGCGAGGGTGCTTGTTTTCAACACTGGACAGCTGTGGTGCTGTCCTGGTCTGGTCCCTTGCCCAGGAGTGTTTACCTGTTTCTGCTCAGGCCAGCCTTTTGTGATTTTGGGTGTTAGTAGCCTAGGTTAATTTTTGGGTATTTTTTCCAGAGTTTTGTCTAGTCTGAGTATGATACCTTAGCCTACTATGTACATCTACTTGGGTGTCATGCAGGCTTGTGGGAGAGGATCCCATCTCATTTTGATTTGTTACAGCATCCTTTCACCCAAGCTCTGTCCTTAGATATTGCACCAGTGTCCCAGAACACATTCGGACCCTTTAGGACTGCGACCAGGTGGGATGGTTGTGTTGTTTGCTTAGCCATTTTGTATTTCAGGGTGAATCAGATGAATGACCATGGCGTGTAGTATTTGGGTCACCATGTGCCTAGTGTCCCTGCGGAGGTTACTGTGTAACCTGATTTTGTGGTGTAGTGGTGTGCTAGTATGTTCAGGTGCATTTCCCTTCTACTTGTTAATAGTGTTGCATTGCATTTTTGTGTAGTTCTATTGTAGAATATCTTTTGTATACTTGGAGACATATTTTAAGGGCTTTATTTTGCAGCTTGCTAAGTAGTTTCATATTTCCTTCTATGAATACTACATCACCATAGTCGAAGTAGGGGAGGATCATGCCTTTATATATTTTAATTGCCATGTTCTCAGTCATGTAGTATCTCAGCTTTGCCAGTAGCCATATTTTGTGGTTTGCTATTTTGATAGTGTTTGTTATGCAAAGGTCATAATTTAGGTGCCTGTCAAGGTCTACTCCCAGATATTGGTAGCTGTCTACCTGCTCTAGTTCACTGTTTCCCAGGAGACACTTTATTTTATTGTTACTGGTTAATCTGGTACTAAATAGTACCGCCTTCGATTTAGTGCTATTTATAGTTATCTTATTTTGATACCTCAGGGAGTTTGACGCCCTTGCCTTGCAGAGTTGTAAACCACTGCCTTGTGGTACAGGTTCTTGACAGAACCGAAGGCTAAGGGAGCAAACCCTAAACAGAAAACCATGTCAGTGTGGCAGCATTAAGGGCAGTTGATGTATGGAACTCCCAACATCTCCCGACCAGCCACTGCAAGGACAAATAGTTTTGCGCCTGTCTTGACATGTTCTTGCCAGTGTGAAACCTCTATTTGCTCCCCGAGAGAGTGCCGCTGGTAACTTGCAAAAGCCAGCAGCACTTCAACACTTTTGCAGGCAGCTTTCATGAAATGTACAGACGATAGGTGAAAAAGCTGCATGCCTTCATGATGCGACATCTGCGTTCAATCATGAGGCTAACCTGGAAGGACAAAGCGACAAATAAGGAAATACTTGAATGAAAGGGGCTGCCCTCTATGGAAGATCTTCTGATCAAAAAGAATCTCCGGTGGACTGGACACCTCATGAGGATGTCATCAGACAGGCTACCAAAGCAGATCCTCTATTCTCAACTGTCTTCTGGCTACAGAAAGAGAGGGCGCCCTCGTCTCTGGTTCAAGGATACCATCAAGAGAAACCTGAAGCTGAGAGACACTAAGACTGACTCATGGATGCAACTCTCACAGGAGAGAGCTAAATGGAGAGTGGCAGTCAAGTAATGAAAGCAGTCTTTGTCACATCGCGACTGACAGCATGATGATGATGATTTAGATGGCACCACTCTGTTAGTTTCATTAGTGATTGATTTAGTTTTGTTTCTATTTCTTCAGATGATTCGCCTACGGTATACACCGCAGTATCATCTGCATATAGTTGGATGTTTTCAATGTCTAGCCAGTTGTTTAGATCATTTATATATATGCGGAAGAGAAGTGGTCCCAAAACTGACCCTTGTGGCACCCCACAGCTTATTCTTTCCTCATTTTATATGGTTCCATTTACTGCAGTGCATTGCTTTCGATTTTTTAGGTAGCTTGCTAACCATTTTCCAGTTACTCCCATTATTACAATTTGGGAGAGTTTGCTAATTAAGATAGTTTGGTCCACTGTGTCAAAGGTTTTGCTGAAGTCTATGAACACTGCACCCACTAGCTTTTTTTGATTGATACTGTTAGAGATATCGTTTATTAAGGTAGCAATTGTTTTAATTGTTGAGTTTTTTTTTCTAATTCCGCCTTCCTTGCTGCTTAGTATTTTGTTCTCGATCAGGTGGTCCATAATATGTCTATGCATTACTTTCTCCATTAGCTTCCCAGGCAGTGGGAGTATAGAGATGGGTCTATATTTGCCCAGGACTTGTTTATCCCCTCCTTTCTGGAGCGGAGTTACTTTGGATAGCTTCCAGCAGAAACAATTCTGACCCCGACTTGATCAGCCAGGAGTCGGGAGGGGGAGAGGGCTATGCATATTTACACATGACCACTGGGCAGGTGAGGCTATAGGTGCGCAGGCGCGGGACTGGCGGAGGGGGGAAGCGGAGGCGGGGGGGGAGGGTTAAGCTTGGGCTCTGTATTCTCAGAGGTTCTATCAATTCCACGGTTCCAATTTTCTCATCATCTTGAGGGTGTGGCGGCGGTGCGGCTGTGTTTATGTGGGTAAACATGTATAGGTAGTGTGATCTGGGTGTTTCCGTGGGTGGTCACGTGGTCGTGATCTGTGTGTTTCCGTGGGTGGTCATGTGGTCGAGATCTGTGTGTTTCCGTGGGTGGTGATGTGGGCAAGATCTGTGTGTTTCCATGGGTGGTCATGTGGTCGTGATCTGTGTGTTTCCATGGGTGGTCATGTGGTCGAGATCTGTGTGTTTCCGTGGGTGGTCATGTGGTCGAGATCTGTGTGTTCCGTGGGTGGTCATGTGGTCGTGATATGTGTTTCCGTGGGTGGTCATGTGGTCGTGATCTGTGTGTTTCCGTGGGTGGTCAGGTGGTCATGATCTGTGTGTTTCCGTGGGTGGTCATGTGATCGTGATCTGTGTGTTTCCATGGGTGGTCATGTGGTCATGATCTGTATGTTTCTGTGAGTGGTCATGTGTTGGTGAACTGCATGTTTCCGTGGGTGGTCATGTGGTCCTGCTCTGTGTGTTTACATGGGTGGACATGTGGTCGTGATCTGTGTGTTTCCATGGGTGGTCATGTGGTGGTATTCTGTATGTTACCGGGGGTGGTCATGTGGTTGTGATCTGTGTTTCCATTGGTGGTCGTGTGGCATTCTGTGTTTCGGTGTATGGTAATGGGGTGGTAATCTGTATGTTTCGGTCGGTGGATATGTGGTGGTGATCTGTGTATTTCAGTTGGTGGTCATGTGGTGTTCTGTGTTTTGATGGGTGGTCATTTGGTGGTAATCTGTATGTTTCGGTGGGTGGGCATGTGGCGTTCTATATGTTTTGGTGGGTGGTTATGCAGGTGTTAGTTGAGGGAGGATTTGTTAAGTGGGTGGAATGTGAGAGGAGTCCGGGTGATGAGGTGATGGGTATAGAGGCGGTGTAGGCGTGGTTCTTTGCTGGTACTGTGGTAGATGGCATGTGCTGATACAATCGTGGCTATAAATGGAGTTATATGATTGGCTAGATTGGTTGGTTGTTTGTTATTGTTTTAGGTCCTAGCAACATCTAAGGTCATATCAGGACGGGTACCGACTTGTGACAGTGCGTACTCATGGCTAATTTATAGTGCTGCCCCACTGGGAGACCAGGCTGCCAGCACCATGACCTGATATCCCACTCAGTCACATTATCCTGACACTGAGCCAACCAGTCCTTGCCCTATCCTAATAATGCTGAGCGCCTGGCTAGGAAACGACAAGGATCAAGTTTTAAGTCATTGGTTTGACTCGACCAGGGTTCGAACCCACGATCCCATGGTATGATTGGTTAGAAGACACATGTCTTAATAGGCACGCATATTAGCTGGTTGTGGCTAGCACTTTTGACCTTAAGTGTATGAGGTGTGGGTATGAGCTATGTAGTAGCGGGTGCAGTGGAAGGTATGGCAACATTGTAAGTGAGGTTCATGCATACAACTTAAAAATAGTTCAACTTTTTCATTTTTCCCAATAAAAAAAACGATTCATTTCATTTCAGCAGGATAATCTCAATTCGAGAATTGACAGAGATTTTTTTTATAACATGGACGATGACATTAATTTTATGCAATACTTTAAACAAACATTACCCAGGTTAGCTTCTGCAGTGAGAAATTTCTTTGAGCTGATTGCTGTGGCAGGTGACTAGTACGACTGGTGTGTGTGTGGAGGTGGGTGCGGGGAGGTGTGTGTGCGGTGCATGCAGGTATAGTTGGATGTGTGTATTATTTATGGCTCCTGGATAGCGCATTGTGTCTGTGGGGGGGGGGGGGGAGGTTAGGGGTAAGGGAACTGGGAGTGAATATAGAGATGTGGGTGTCAGTGCGTAGGGGCTTGAATAATGGCATCGCAGACGCACGCCTGAGTGGATCTAGGCCAAACTAAAAATAACTCAATACGGTGGCTGTATCCCGACATGAGGCCAATATCGAGTTGCACAGGACGGTGGTGCCATTTTGTCCGATCCCCACTCCCACCCCTACCTCACCCCCACCCAACTCTTCCGCCCCCTTCCGGGTCCATTAAGCCGGCCAGCCTAGGCAGGACCCCGTAGCGCCCGGCCGCCTGCCCCATATACTCTACGCGCCGGCCACTCCAGCCTTGACTCACTCACACCCGTGCCACAACAATAACCGAGGAGCAGCTCGGGTTAGAACTAGGTCAGCCGCGGCCAGAGCCACTCGGCCCCGGTGACCTGTCCCCCCCCTTCCCCCGAGCTGCTCACCGGAGACTCCTTTGTGTGCACTGACTCACGGCGCCAGGAGGATCAGGGGGTGGCTTGGCGGGTCACTCACAGGTATCTAATCAGGAACTGGAGCAGGAAGTGCTCTTCCAGGCCTCGCACCCACTCCACTCAGTGTCCGCCAAGCGGCTAGTCCCGGTCCACCGTGGGGGAATCAGTTCGGCGGGCCGTGAGAAGCATTAGGGCCGGCGAGGCGGATTTAGCCCCTAACCTGCTAGCATTGCCTCATTGTCACACTTAATCAGGCTGTTTGGCAACTTGAATGGGTTATGCTATATGTATACTACACTGCATTATATATGTATATATATATATATATATATATATATATATATATAAAGGCCGGCTACAGTACAAAGAATGAAGGAAAGGAAGAAGTGGGTTGAGATGATTTATTATATAGGCGCGAATGCCAGTGTTGAGCGTCGGTGTTTGTGCAAATGCTCCCCAAATTAATTCAGGAGTAACTACAGGCATATATATATATGTTGTATAAGAATTACACGTGTATTGTATAATAACCCGGAATATCCCTCCTGCTCACCAGCCATTGACTGCTGAAGTGTGGAATAACCATCTGCTGCTTCAGCTGAGTCAACCTCAGCTCTGATCGTGGCGCTACCACCTGCTGCATACTGTAACCGACACTCACCGTACCACCGACAATTATATATATATATATATAAACAGTCGTCCCCTGGAAACAGAAATAACAAAAGACAGGAGTGGTTGAGAAAAGTGTATATTCTCTAGCGGGAATATATAATATGCCCACCTAAAATTTAAAATCCGTCCTGCAGTGGTAGTGACCAGGCGCGGCTGGTATCATGCAGTCATGAGCCACTCACAGGTGGCAGTGCAGTGGTGGATGAAGGAACTAAGCTAGGCATAGCAGGTTGGGTAGTACTAACTCAATGAATAGGAGTGGGTAGTAGCTAAATCACATGACATCCAGGTGTAGAGTAAATAGAGGGAGAGAACTGCTCGGTGGTAGTGTCCTTGTTTATATTCCCATAATAGATTATAGAGCACATATATATATATATATTCATGTTGTGCAGGGTGATGCAAGTGGTAAATATTGTGCCTACAGCAGGATTCTTACCATACCATGGCTACTGTGCTTAACCATTTCACTATCTAGGCTCTCTGAGAGATCAATGCAGACAATTACACTTGTCCCCTTGAAATTTTAAATGGTCTATGCCCATTAGTTGGTTAATGTTTACATATACACACATATAGTCAACGCGCTTAGATATATATACATACACATTGGAGATTCACCAAAAATACATCGACTAGTTTATACATGATAGCAGTCAGCGACCAAATGTTGTGGGGGAGGGGGGATGATGCAAATAGAAACATTGCACCTAGAATAACATCCAAACCTACACTTCTTGACATTCCCGGGTTAGCGTGCTAACCATTACACCACCTAGGAGTCCTCAAGCAATCAATCACCATGTCCATGCCTATATGGTTCCTTGCCTGAGAGGGTAGTGCATACTACTACTATTCACATATAAATATGGATTTTATATATAGGAAGCATATAATGTATATAAATAGTGGAGATCTGCATACAATCGGTTATTTAATGTCTTTTATCGGCCTGATTGACGATTATATCTATCGACATCAATGCCTGCAGACGTGATAGCTTCGTTCAGCCCGGCTTGCATCTGCAGTTTGATGAAACCACATCCACCAGCCGGCAACTCGCTCTGCCCGTGCGTGTTACAGTGAAGTAGGGGGTTAATACAACCACGTGGATGCTCCAAGCCCACAATTCGCTTATGTTTAGCTAAAGATGTACCTCACTCGGTGCTATTTTCACGCACAATGGCTGAAAATATGAATTTATAGACAAATCACGGACTGGTGACTTGAGGCAGACATGGCTGTATGGATGAGTGCACTGCACCCTAAGCTGCATTTACCCATACACTGCCACATGTGTACATGCAGGCGAAGACAGCATGACGTATCCGCTGACCAATAGGCCGGGCCGGGCCCCATGAGAGCTGACCCCGGCCAGACCAGACCCATGGTCTAGGACCGGGCCGGCTAATGCAGGGGCCTTCATTGCCGGGCACGGTGCACGGGGCACGGGGCACGACGCGGGGTGCGGGGCGAGGTGCGGGGTGCGCGAGGCGCGGGGCGCGGGGCGCGGGGCGCGGGGCGCTGGGCGCAGGGCACGGGGCGCGGAGCGCGGGGCTCGGGGCGCGGGGCGCAGGGCGCGGGGCGCTGGGCGCAGTGCGCGGGGCGCGGGGCGCGGGGCGCGGGGCGCAGGGCGCGGGGCGTGGGGCGCGGGGCGCGGGGCGCGGGGCGCGGGGCGCGGGGCGCGGGGCGCGGGGCGCGGTGCGCGGGGCGCGGGGCGCGGGGCGGGGGACGCGGGGCGCGGGGCGCGGGGCGCGGGGCGCGGGGCACGGGGCCCGTCTCGGCAAGGGCTGCTGCTCGATTGATCCGTCCCTGGTAGATGTAATACGTCAGGCCTTGCTGGTCAGCCAGTGCTCCCTGCACCAATCCCCCACGCCACTACACTACTTACTATACCACTACTAGCCGACTGGCCCATTGAGCGCTCGGCGTTCACTGAAGCGCGCCGCACACGTCGCATGCCAACCACCAATAAAAGGCGATGAATTATGTGCAGACTAAATGAGCAGCTCACCCCATGTGAGGATAGGCACGGCATGGTAATGAGAAGTGGAACAGAGGTGTGAGGTAACAAGCAGCTAGTGGGGTGTGGGTGGGGGGATGGCGATGGGGGGGACTGGTACCCTCGGGCAGATTTAGATAAGCAGTTCACACACAAGGGGATTATCGGTAATGGGCGGGAAGAATTGGAGGCTAGCATCGGTTGTGGGTGAAAGGGTAGGGATGGGATTGTGTCGGGGTCGACGAATAAAGCTGCAATTGCTTATGTGAGCATGATAGTCGTTATTGACATATCTACGATGCACGCAGACATGTCTCAAGTGGCATCATCAGATTAGGAACTACGCTGGTTGTCAGCCATATTGCTGACGCTCGGTAATACTTCGATACTGCCTGAGTTGGGAGCCCGGCGCGACGGGGTAAGGGAAGCATGAGCAGGTGTGAGCAAGTGTGAGCAGATGTGAACAAGTCTGGACAAGCATGAACCAATGGATTAAGTCTGAGCACGAGTAAGCAAGGACGAGCAAATATGAGCATGGAATAATAAGTGTGAACATATCTGACCAGGGTTTGAGCAAATATGAGTCTCGGGGAGAAACTATAAATAGTGTGAGTTGATGTTAGCAGCAAGGCAAGTGTGAGCACACGTGAGCACATGTGAGCAAATGTGAGCGAAGTGGAGAAATTATAAATAGTGTGAGTTAGTTGTGAGTAGGCATGAACATGTTGGCAATTGTGAGCACACGTCACGACGTGTGAGAAGATGTGAGCATTTGTGAGCAAATATGAGCCAAGGTGAGCAGATCTTACCAACTATGAGCGAATGTAAGCAAGTTTGAGTGGTGCTAAATACCGTGAGATGAGAAAGAACAAGAGCAATTGGGAATGTGTGAACAAGTGTGAGGCTCGCCGTGAATATGGCCTATGCTGCCGACACGGCGTAAAGCAACCACCAATCAATCAATCAATCAACAAGTGTGAGAAGGTGTGAAGAAGCATAGGCAAATATGGGTACTCCTATTCTCACAAAGTCCAGAGTTTGTTGCCCAGCCCAATGAACCGTGAATTCCTTTTTGTTACGGGTAGCTGACCACGTGTGACCGGCGCTGTGGAGGTGTACCGCTAATCCACTGAAACCTTGGTTGTGCTATAACAAGACACCTCAGTGCTGGACTACTGCAAGGCCCTTCATAATGGGTTGATTAACAACAATGTAGAGCCTCCTTACACCATGTAGTGTTCATCAGCCACATCTAGTAGGGAGACAACAGTCCGATTACCAGCATATGTACATCTCAGTCGGCACGATTTAGATGAGCAGCATGAAGCGATAACAACCAGCCCCGCTTTGAATGTTTAATCATATCAACTTGGTGCTAAGTTCCTGTCAGCAATACCTACTTATTTATTAAACTCAACACAAAGTAATCTGCATTGACCTCTCAGTCAAGGAGCCACATAGAACACGTGGACGTGGATATGATGATTGCATCAGGGAGCCTAAACAGTGTAATGGTTAGCACACTAATTTTGAAATGGCAAGAAATTTGCGTTCAAATTCTGCTCTAGGGACAATATTTCTCATTTTCATCAGCACGCCCTCACCCACGACACTATATTTTCTTTCTAGACGGTTGTACTAACAAAGCTGGCGGGTGTGTGTTTTAGTTAAACGGTCCGACAAGTTTAACAAGCTGAAAGCACCCATTGCTCACCAAAGGCTGGCACGGCCCTTTGGTGCTGAGCGTTCCGGGTCAGACCCCCCCCACCCCCCCCCACCCCCTGGACGCGGACGCCCCTATTCTGTAGAGGAGCCCAAAGAGCACACTGCACTAACATTTCCGCGTGAAATCGCATTTAGTATCGAACTGAATGGGCCCTGTGGGAGAGCGTCTGCTTCCTATGTTGACAGTCGTGGGTAGTATCCCCTGCAGAGTCCCACCAAAGCCTAACAAATTGGAACTTATCAGTACCTTGTAGCTGAGGGAAAGGACTCCTATTTGGTTAAGTGTCAGGATAATAGATGATGATATCAGCGGCACAGTATCTCAGAGGCGCAGCACTATAACGCTCCAGCAACGTACAGTCACAAGCCGATAGCCATGCTAATAATAAAAGACTTCAGATATTTCCAGCGTGGTAAACTCCCCATAAATTGCCTACTTTGCACTTCACCTCAGATTCGCCACTATCCGTGGCGTGGATGTGCAGATCAATTTGAAGAGTATTGGCATGAAATAATATGGCCGAATGTACTGCAATGACTGTAATCCCTCACAAATATCAGCGAGCGTTGTTGCAAATGGGTTAGTAGAACTAGTCCTACCCCAAAGGGTGCCCTTGACCTCCTCCAACTTCTCCCTCCCCCCTCCCGCCACCACTCCCCTCCCCCCGCCACCCCCCTCTGCTGCAGGTTTCTTTATTCTACACGGCCGACCAAAAACCCTGTCCGGGCGGCGCCGGGGCCTAATTTCATTTTCCCAGTATTGGCGAGTGGTGGGACGGCTCAGTAGGGGGTAGGGGTGCGGAGGGGAGAGGGCGGGGGGTGATGGGCATCAGGCGCGTATTACCATCCGGTTAAACCAATAGCTATGCGGGCCTGGTTCTGGTGGGAGGTGGCTGGTTGGGGCATGCGCACTCAGCGCACTGTCACTGTCGCCGAGCCGGGGTATAACGTGGTGCATTGCCCGGAAGTTATACTCTACTATCAGTCACACCACTAGAACACACCTGTCACCCGCCTGGTCACATGGTTCACACCCTGCTACATACTGCATACTGCCACATTTCCGGTCACACCCTGCTATGTGCTGTCACACACCCGGTCATACATTGTCGCACCCTGCTACACACGGTCACACACCCAGTCACACATTGTCACACCCTGCTACACACTGTCACATACCTGGTCACACATTGGCACACCCTGCTACACACTGTCACACACCCCCGTCACACATTGTCACACCCTGATAACACTGTCACATAGATAGTCACACATTGTCACACCCTGCTACACACTGTCACACACCCGTCAAATATTGTCACACCATGCCACCAAGCATGTTACACCATGTCACACCCTCCTACACACTGTCACACATTGCTACACCCTACCACTCACCTAGTCACATATGCTGTCACATCCTGCTACATCCTTCCACCCACCTGATCACACCATACTACACAATGTGATACATTGCTATACACTACCACTCACACAGTCGCCCCCTGCTACAGCACTACCACATACCCAGTGCCACATTGTCACACCCTGCTACACGCTACCACACAGCCAGCAATGTGATACTACACCGGGGCTAGTCTGATATTAAACCAGGCAGGTAACGGATTAAAAGGCATATCCTAATCGACACAAGTGATGGATTCAAGTGAAATCGCCCTTATATCAGGAATAACATTTATATCCAAGAAGATAACTCATATTTGTCGCTCTTGAACGGTCATGAAGCCAATGTCAACTGTAATTAAAGCATTACTCAATGTTAGTATAAAAAGCGTCGTTTATGGGACCTAATTGTTTGCTAAGTTGCGGATGGCTGCTATACCACGTGTTGATAATTAAGACGCATTCTCATATGTTGGATTTATTTTCATGATTCGCTCTCAAATCGGATAGTGCTGATTTATTTAATTAAAGATGCTGGATATACATGTACTTACGTGGTCCCTTATGTGGTTCCTTATGTGGTCCCTTATGTGGTCCCTTATGTGGTCCCTTATCTGGTCCCTTAGGGGTCCCTTATGGGGTCCCTTATGGGGTCCCTTATGTGGTCGCCTGGTGCGCTGCTGCATACAGCAATAGTGCCTGTCGCAATTACACAATAGCATTAAATATACACGGCTGCTTGTATTTGTCCGGCCAATTTCCCGTTTGAATATTCACACTAATGTGTCACGTCATCAGAGAACAAGCGCAGCTATGCCACAATGCCAAACATAGATGTTGCATATGTTTTTCAAACCGGATGCCAACGAGCCCTATGGCAAATGATGATTAGTATATTCGATATTAAAATGCATATTTGTTCTTTGCGGTCAATTCGTTGTAACAAATACCATTTAATTTGATGCAAAGGTTAGCAATTTCCGTTGCTTTTGTCATACAGCTCGCTCTACTTTGGCGGCCGTCGCTTTTTACATAACCATGGCGATGATTCGCGGCTGAGTGAGGTCAATATAAAACCCAGGTATAGCACGCATATATATCACGTGGGATATTACCTGCTGACTAGGACCGTGCATGCAGGCCTGTATAGTTATAAAGCATCTCTTACCAGCTTACCTAAACCCAGACTGTACACACATACCCCTTCATCAAAAACCATAAAAGAACACCACTATGCACACACTGAATAATGTTTCTCCACTAGACATACTACAGCCTCTTAGTTAGAGAAATGAAGTGACAATATTTTGTAGTTAATAATCTTCATAATTTGTTTCCTGGAAATAAATAGTGTGAATAGTTTAATTTGGACGTGACCGGAAGACTAGCCCCTTACCACTGAAGAAAGATCATGTTCTGATGAATAAATACATGTATCCGCTACCCTGGCGCCCCCACCAAAAAAAACACCCAAAAAAACATGGTGTGACCAAAGGGGAGAATTATGTCATATCCACCTAGAACCACTTATTCAACAGAAAAGTGGGGAGACTTTACAAATAAGTCCTAGGCATGTTGAACTTACTTCAAGCCCTCTCAAAGCGACTCATTCTCTTTCTCCAAATTCGACAACCCAATAATATGAATCCACCCACCACCCCCTCCCACAACACACAATCCACCACCCACTACCCACCACCTACCACCCACCGCCCACCACCCACCACCCACCGCCCACCACCCACCGCCCACTACGCACCACCCACCACCCCGTCCACCACACACCGCCCAACACCCACCACACACCACCCACCACACACCACACACCACACGCCACACACCGCCCACCACCCACCACCCCCGCCTACCACATACCACCCACCACTCACCACACACCACACACTGCCCACCACTCACCACCAACCACCCACCACCCACCACCCACCACCCCCGCCCACCAAACACCGCCCACCAACCACCACAAGGCACACACCACACACCGCCCACCACACACCACCCACCACCCACCGCCCACATATACAATTTCTAGCTTTTCGTGCCTCATTATGGAACTGGGTCGCCTGGACATCGTTCGGGGTGACGTGACCTCCTAAATTATTCATGGGGGCGCCGTCTGCCGGAATGTATAGGAGTCACTTTGTACTTCCGGTGGTCAAAGGTCAGCAGCTAGTACATACTAATACAGCGTCTCCATGGAGACGGGCGACTATAGGCTTTATTAGATAGCACAACCTGGTGGGGCTGCACTAGGCGTTGAACTGCCAGAACTCCCTGTGGGCGTCTCTGATTTCAGCAATGCCACCAAAAGAAATATTGCTTCAGTTTTGCACATAGGTTTGTTGTTGTTTTTGCGTCATAGCAAAGTCATTGGACACAAGTATTGAACACAAGTATTGTTGAGCGTGTTGCAATGAAGTAGACACACACTGTTCTGGTCTTTACATCTCAATTCATGAGAAAATGCCAACTATAGTTAGTCACATTATTCATTCATGTTAATCCCAAATTGGAATCTAATGGCAACTTCTTAACTCATCAGCATTTTAAATACCTGTTGCTGATTGCTACTGATTACAGACCGATACACAATACCCTGTGCTGAAAGTCGAGCAGGCTTTCAATCTGGGTGGATGGGGAGTGCCCCACCCCCCTCCTCCTCCTATATAGCTCAATCATTTGGACAGTTCTTAGGTGACAGTTTCTTCTCCGTATTCTGCAAGAATGCTTCGAGGTGGCAGGCGTACTGCACTATACAACCCCATCGTACCGAGCTGCTCCAGAACGACCCCTTTCTACTAAAAAAAAGAAGCGATTATTCCTTCGCAACTTTTAGTCCAACACGCCCACGCTCACTGGTATCACGGATACTACATGGTGAAAATAGCGAATCTAAAGTAGTAGATGTGTGCAAAAAAGTGCCTTCACCCCCACTCCCATCTCCAATTGTATTGTTCTAGAGGTTTATATATAAAAGCGTGCGTGAACTATTAGCACACCGGCCACTACACACAGCGAGCTGCTCGCCCACATCCATCTATCGCACACACCAATGACACTCATTTGGTCAGAATCCTTCTCGTCCTCGCCTTGTATGGAGATGGAGCGGGCCACAATGACCAGTTGTTATGGAGATTAACCCATTCACTGTTACCATTTATTTCGTCGTCTGCTCTGAGGGAATATCGTCTGAGTCTTATGTTGAAAATTAAATTATTTTGTTTTCGTATTTTTCGTCCATTTCATTTTCACTTAAATGTGTATGGTATCAATTAAGGAATAAACAATCTAATGTTGTCACCTCATCTATCGGTTTGGTTATTAGAGATGACATTTAGGGACCATTGACAATAATGTTCTGGAAATGGTTTGCCAAAATCTTGGCACCAGGAGTGGTCTCGCACAAAGCACCATGTCGCAGAAGAAACTCGATGCAATTTCATTTAATTGTTAATTAATCATTCATATTGCGCTATTCATTGATTATCCTTCATTTTACATAAAACATGTAGTCTACATGTTATCGTAGATCTCAGATTAAATAGTGAAATAATTAGTGATTGCAAAATTAACTAGCTAATACATTAAACCTAGTAATGACGTTTCCCGGAGCGGTTGTCTAAGACTCTTTCTCCGGATAATCGGCAGGGAAGCTTGCTATGAGCTGTTTGAGGCTTTCCGTAGCAGATCAGAAGTGTTCATTGCTGCTCAAGGTTATTAATAGATCATCATGGCTGTTTACATCCATCCCTGCTCCTCCGAGCAGCTGTGACCTGCTCAGAGCTGATAAGATCTACTCAGAACTGCTCAAAGATGCTCGGAACTGCTTTGATGCATCAAATTTTCACCGGCCGATTCTGCCCTCTTGAGAGCTGTCTTAGAACTCCGAACCGCTCCAGATTGCTGTAAACTGACTTGAGCTGCTCCTAGCTGCTCTAAACTGTCTTGAATTGATCAGAGCAGCTCTGATATGCTCAGACATCCTCGGCAATGCTCAGAGACGGCTCAGCTCGCAGTGAGCCATCAACACAGAAAGATGCATCATACAGCAGTAATAAATACACGAGGAGCCGCTCACTCACCATCAGCTCACTGCGGTTATCCCTCAGCATGAACACGCCGGGCTTTTCTAACTAAGACACATGGTCGCCAATGAGGCTACACTGCAAACAGTCACATATATGAATCAAGCAGCCATTCCATGATATTATATACATCTCTCACATATACCCAATAAGTAGCTTTATATATGGGTCATTCTCCGAAGCTGGGTACCACATATTTGGTGTCCATGTAGCGATGGACATAATTAATTCTTTATCTTTTTAATATCAAGTCAAATAATTATTGTTGCCTCTATGTATTATGTATGTTATGTATGTAGGTTACTATATGTATTCAATATATTGCACAAACGGTATCCAAAGTATGTTTATGATTTTGCGCTAAAGTGAAAATGTGAGAATTTACGTATTTACAATAGCAATACCTCAGGGAGTTTGACGCCCCTGCCTTGCAGAGTTCTAAACCACTGCCTTGTGGTAAAGGTCCTTGACAGAACCGAAGGCTAAGGGAGCAAACCCTAAACAGAAAACCATGTCACTGTGGCAGCATTAAGGGCGGTTGATGTATGGAACTCCCAACATCTCCCGACCAGCCACTACAGGGACAAATAGTTTTGCGCCTGTCTTGACATGTTCTTGCCGGTGTGAAACCTCTATTTTGCTCCCCGAGAGAGTGCCGCTGGTAACTTTTGCAGGCAGCTTTCATGAAATGTACAAAAACTTATCTCGGCAAGCCAGACAGAAAACATCAGGACTGGTTCGACCCCAACAATCAGGAGCTACAGAATCTTATGAGCAGAAGAGACCAAGCCCACCAGAGAGTGTTGCAGACCAGGAACACTAGATCCACCACTGCAGCATACAAAGATGCCTGCAGATTGCTACAAAAATGCACCCGTGCATTGAAGTCAGACTGGTGGGAAATGAAGGCAGAGGAGCTGCAGAGAGCTGCAGACAGAAACAACATGAAGGGCTTCTACAGCAGACTGAAGGAAGTGTGGGGACCCGTGAAGAAGGGAGCTGTTCACCTGAAATCAACAGATGGAACGGAGACCTTTTCCGACAGCAAGAGAGTTGTGGCAAGATGGAGCGAACACTTCCAGAAGCTACTCAACGTCCCTGGCGACATAGATCATGAAGCTCTGAACAACATCCAGCAGCGCATTACCAAAACATGCCTCGATGAGATTCCAACCATGGATGAGATGGCTAGAGCAATCGCCAGCCTGAAAGATGGCAAAGCACCTGGGGGTGATGGAATTCCTGCCGAGGTATGGAAGCATGGAGGAGACAATCTGCTCAACAGACTGCACCAACTAATCACCAATGCCTGGGAGGAGGGTTCTGTACCCCAAGCATGGAAGGATGCCAGCATTGTAACCATCTACAAGAAAGGTGATCGAACAGACTGTGGGAACTATAGAGGAATCTCTCTTCTTTCCATAGCAGGGAAGATCTTCGCCAGGATCCTACTCCACAGACTATCTATTCACATAACACCTGGTGTAGTTCCGGAGTCACAGTGTGGCTTCAGAGGTAACCGGAGCACTGTGGATATGATATTTTGTCTCCGACAGCTACAAGAAAAGTGCATTGAGCAGGACCGACCACTGTACATGGTATTTGTCGATTTCACTAAGGCATTTGATACAGTCGGGAGGACCGGGCTATGGCAGCTACCGAGGAAGTACGGATGCCCAGAGAAGTTCACAACTATGATCGAGGCTCTACATACAGGAATGATGGCGAACGTTAGTGCTGGAGGGGAAGTCTCGCAATCGTTCGGGGTTACCAATGGGGTCAAGCAAGGTTGTGTACTGGCCCCCACGCTCTTCTCCATCTTCCTATCAGCAATGCTAGACGAGGCTTTCCGAGACATGAGGGATGGCATCTATATACAGTCCAGACAGAGCGCTGACCTATTCAATGTCGCACACTTCAGAGCGAAGACCAAGACTACTCAGATACTGGTGAGAGAGCTACTATTCGCAGATGACAGTGCACTGGTTGCCCACTCTGCTGAAGAGACCCAGAAAATAGTGGATGCTTTCTCCGATGCATCAAAGAAGTTTGGCCTGAAAATTAACATCAAGAAGACGGAGGTGCTGTACCAACCCAACTCTACAAGAACCCGAGAGGAGGAGATCATGGTTGACGGAAACAAGCTGAACTCTGTTCCGGAATTCACCTATCTCGGAAGCACTATATCAAGTGATGGATGCATTGATGCTGAGATACAGAGGAGGATGGCCAAGGCTAGCGCATCTTTCGGCCGACTACACCAGAGACTCTGGAACAACCACCATGTGTCCATTCGGGTCAAAGGTAAGATCTACCATGCAATCGAATGATACTGAACCATTAAAATGTACATTTGTTTAATGCATTCCATTTACATTTTCTGTAATATATTATATTTAATAATGTTATTTAATACTTACAATCGTTGTTATATAGACACACTTATACTAATGTGCCGACCTTCCATTCCCACTCCTCCACGTCTATTCATACACTGTGTGGTAATAGGACAATTTTGACAATTGGTGGTAGGGTTAGGATCGATCCCAACTTCACCGCAATCAATACCCAGTTCAAATGCCCTCAGGTGAAATCAGGCACTGAGTGCAGGTATTATTTACTTAAAGCTGGATTATTCGAGGAAAACATCAAATGTTCTAGTCCAAGCCACTTACTTTGATTTGATGCTACATATCCAGCTCTTAGCTGGTGTACCCACTAAGCATTTAGTGCAGGGTATCTGTGTGATGCAGGGTAGACGTGTATTATTCAGTCACAACGGAGAATGGAGAAACAGCGAAAAAGCTTTGCATCTCTTGTTTAATCCGCCACAGATCAGAAGATGGAATTAAATTACCTGTCACAGATGAGCCGGGTAGCATGTAACCCCTTTCCAGGGGTGTCCGTGAGCAAGGCCTGTAACGCTCCACCCTAGGGACTGTTGCTGTTAGCCTGCTGCCACCTGGTGTTACTTCTTAGTAAACCTGGATCAGCATAGTCACTGCTGGCAACATGTGGTAGTGGGGCTCATTACAGACTACAATAGAAGGAATGCTAAATCAATTTGTACCCGCATAGTCCGATGAAAGCATATACTTTTCTAAATCAAAACATTGTACATATCCAACTTAGACACTGGTGCACTTAATAAACATGTGTTCTTGCACAGAAGGGGATACAAAGGCAATTCAAAAGAACCTGTTGAAGGATAGGGTATCAAGCATTTATGTTTATCAATTCAAATATCTCCAAAGTTAGCCATTTATATTTTGTAATCCTTTCAAACTAAAGTAAGATAGATGACAAATACCCGCATATGTTTATCTGAAAATTATGGTAGAAATCCAAAAGCATCCTCCTACGCAAATTTAATTAAACCTGTCACGCCAGGATGTCCAGCATTTCGGTGAAAATCCCGGAAATTAATTGCCCACGGTTGCACTTCACATATATCCTAAATCACCTTTCTTTTCAAATAAAAGTTACTTCAAACTGAAAGTAGAGTAGATAATAATAGCAATCAACCAAATAGATTTATCTCAAATATATGACAGAAACTCAAAGCCATCAGATTAGGTCAGATAATCTATTCACCTGAATGCTGAAGCTAGCTATTAATCGGCGTGCCTTCAGATTATAAAAAAAAAACACTCACATATATCGCACCCCGACACACATGGGTCACAGACGCGATCAGACCGATGTCTCCTGTGCGACTGGCTCTATTCCAGCTTACTGGTAATGCGGAGTCCCTCTAGCCTTGCCTCTGGGTGCGCATGCCCGGCAGGCCGCCGGTCTCCGGGGATGGGTCTGATGAGTGTCCGGGGCACCCCCTCGGTCCACACGCCGCCCGCCCGCCTTCGCCGGTAAGCAATGTCATAAGCCGCTCGCCGCGCCCGATACCATCTGGCCCCGATGGGGATCAAATAAGCACACGGCGATGTCATCAGGAACCCATCAGGGCCGCAGTTCCTCTCTGTCTGACCGCCCCCGCCTTGCCCCAGCCCTCCGCCGCCCGCTCCCCTGCTCCCCCGCCCACACTCCGCCGCAGCTCCACCCCACGTAGACTCCCCACCCGGGCCCCTTTCTTTGTAGCCTTCTGAGCACCGAACGTCGCACCGCCCCGGCCCGGCCGCCCGCCCCCCCCCCCCGCTCCAACCCGCGGAGACCACCCCCTTGCCCCTTTCCTTATGGCTCTCCGACTGCCTCCAAGCCTCGCCCCGCCCTGCTTCGTCCCCCTTCGCCCCACCTTGTGGCGCACTTCCAGCCCTGCATCGAAGTGTGGAGACGCGGGTCGTGAGGAATGGGGTAATGGTCGGGATGGTAAAATGGGTGCAGGAGTAGGGGTGGGGAAGGGTGGGGGGGAGGTAAGTCAAATGTGGGTGGTGAAGTAGCTTCTCCGAGTGGA
Organism: Branchipolynoe longqiensis; assembly: GCA_030323885.1. Classification (NCBI taxonomy): domain Eukaryota; kingdom Metazoa; phylum Annelida; class Polychaeta; order Phyllodocida; family Polynoidae; genus Branchipolynoe; species Branchipolynoe longqiensis. The sequence continues at coordinate 16,497,893 of CM059187.1, read as the reverse complement.
TATGGTTGTGTGAGTGTGTGAGGGGGGGGGGCTTAAAACGAAGATACCAGTGTTGGCTTGTCCGGATGTGTGTGTGTGGGGGGTGGGTGGGGGGTGGGTGGGTGGGGGGTTATGAGAGCGAGAAGGCGCGCCAATGTCTCGGCTGTATGCCTACATGTACTGCGCTTGAGCTGGTGCGGCGGTCGGTTGGCGGCTGAAGGTAGCCGGTATCGGGGAGGGGGGCTTGGGGGCGTGGTAGGGTGATGTGTGGCATTATTGGGGGCGGTGTGTAGCAAGCCCGCGGTCGGCTGAGGTAGTGTTTGTGTTTGTAATGGGTGGGAGAGGTAGGGTGTACGTGTGAGCAGGTGCGATCAGGTGGCGCGTTCAGGTAGGGTGGCGAGTCTGCGGATAAGGGGTGGCGTGTCTGCGGATAAGGGCTGGCCTGTCGGAGGATAAGGAGTGGCGTGTCGGATGGGTTTTGGGCGGGTACCGGGGTGGTGTGACCGAGGCGGGAGGCGCTTGTACCTAGGTTGCATGAGGTCACCGCAGCCCTAGCCACAGCCTCAGCCACAGCCACAACCACAGCCTCAGCCACAACATCATCCCCAGTTCTAACCTCAGCCCCCGCTTAAGCATCAGCCTCAGCCCCAGCGACTGCATCAGCCTCAGCCACAGCAACAGCATCAGCTACAGCCAGACTCAGTTCCAGGGGTAACCCCAGTTCTAGCCTCAGCCCCCAGCTCCAGCCCAAGCATCAGCCACAACCGCAGCCCCAGCCACAGCATCATATCCAGCCCAAGCCACAGCCACAGCATCAGTTCCAGCCACAGCCATTACCACAATAACAGCTCTAGCCACAGCTCCAATCACGGACACAGCGACAACCGCAGCCATAGCACTATCCCCAGCAGCCATAGCCATATCCCACGTTGTAATTCAAGTTGCGCCACGCAGATCGCTCAGCTCGCGGTGTGTTTTGCCTGGCTCCGTCGCCGGGCCGTAGACGGGGATGAACCGCTGCAGGCGCCATCCTTTCCTAATAGAATCGCGGCGGTTCGGAGGCGGCACGAGCCCCCCACAAACACGGCTTCGGACAAAGGGCGGGGCGCCCCATCACCCCGCCCGCCACGGGGATCAAAGGACGGGGACAGGTCCCCCGGCGCAGGTAGTAGGGTTCGGGGCCAACCCCTTCTCCACCCGCCGGCTCCCCGCCCTTCACACAACACCGTCCAATGTGTGGTTGGCGTGTAGGGGGACGTGAGTTGAACTAGTGGCGCAGTGGGGACATGCCGGGCACAGACCGACATTACATCCAGCCCGATCCTGTAATAGACAAGGACGGTTTCCGCCTCCCCCCACCCCTTCCCCCAGGTTCATCTCTTTGGTGGCAGTGCTCAAATACACTTTGATGTCGGAACACTAAATAGATTTATATAGCTCTTCATTTCCTCGTCGGATACTGGTCACGTGTTCAGCATATATATTCTATTTGGATTTAAAAGAACAGGAAATGTGGGTCATGGTGTCGCGTAAGCTATTGCACGAGGCAATGGGGGTATTACATGTAAAGCCGGTGGAAATGGGATAAAGAAAGAAAAAAGTGGCGGGCAGGGGGTGCATGTGTGTGTGTGTGGGGGGGGGGGGGGGTTCACAGTTGATATAGCTCTGAATGGTGGAAGTAATTATAAAGCAGATGGACGGAAAGAGTAAAATACTGCAATGCAGTGGGAATAGTGCATGGTAAGGAAATAATGGAACAGGGTATAATGCATCGTCATAAAGTAATGCAGGGTGTGGACATAATTCAGTAGTAAATAATGCATGGTAGTATGATACTGCATGGTGTGGAAATAATTCAGAAGGAAATAATGCATGGTAGTATGATACTGCATGGTCTGAAAATAATGCAGAAAGAAATTATGCATGGTAGCACAATACTGCACGGTGTGGAAATAATGCAGAAGGAAATAATGCATGGTAGTATGATATTGCATGGTATGGAAATAATGCAGAAGGAAATAATGCATGGTAATACGATAATGTGTGGTATGGAAATAATGCCGAAGGAAATAATGCATGGTAGTACAATAATGCATGGTGTGGAAATAATACAGAAGTAAATAATGCATGGTAGTACAATACTGCATGGTGTGAAAATAATACAGAAGGAAATAATGCATGGTAGTATGATACTGCTTGGTATGGAAATGATGCAGAATGAAATAATGCATGGTAGTACAATACTGCATGGTGTGGAAATAATGCAGAAGGGAATATTGCATTGTAGTACAATACTGCATGGTGTGGAAATAATGCAGAAGCAAATAATGCATTGTAGTACAATACTGCATGGTGTGGAAATAATGCAGAAGGAAATACTGCATCAAGATAAATAATGCATGGTGTTGAAATAATTCAGAAAGGAATAGTGCATCGTGATAAAATAATGGATGGTGTGGAAATAATGCAGGATGGAATAATGCATGGTAGAGAACTAATGCAGGGCGTACCAATGCATCATAATTAAAGTAATGCATGGTAGGAAGATAATGCAGGATGCAGGAATACTGTAGATTTATGAAATAACGAAAGATAAAGAAACCATGCAGGTGGGAATAATATACATGGTAAAGAATTAGTGCTTGGTTTGGGAATAATACAAAAGGATGGAATAATTCGTGCTAAATGATGATTGGCATGCAGCATATAGGAACCAGTGCAGTGTGGATGAAAAGGGGCAGGGTTGAGAAAGCAGCTACATGCGATCGGGCGACATGCTGGGGGGAGGCGATTCGGAAACGATGGTGAGGGGGAGCGAAGGGGGTGCGGAGGGGGTCGCGGCGGGTCAAGGTCGCTTAGACAAATAACTGGTCGTTAACGAGGGTTCATGGCCAGCAGTTCAATACCCAGCATGGTGGAGAATATAATCACCTTTTTGTCGCCTAATCGTATCAATACTGCCGGGATGTAGGCACGCACACGCCAAATTTCGCTGGGGGAGGGAGGAAATTGGACGGGAGATGGGAGGAAGGACGGGTAGAGGGCAGGAAGGGATGGAGGGGAGGGAGGGAATGGGAGGGGTAGGGGAGAAGGGGAAGGATGGAGGAGGGGAGAGGGGGGAGATACAGGGGAGAGGGACGGGTGGAGGGGAGGAAGGGGAGACAGGGAGGGGAGGGGGTGGAAAGGGAGGGGTGGTAATGAGGGAGCGGGAGGGGAGGGGGCGGAAAGGATGGACTGGAAGGATGGGGGAAGGGGAAGGGACAGGGATGAGAGAATGGATAACAGAGAGGGGCGGGAGGGGAGGAGGAGAGGAGGGGAGGGGGGAGAGGAGGGCGCGGAGGGAATCGAGGGAGGGGAGGGAGGGGAGGGAAGGGAGGGGAGGGAGTGGATGGGAGTGGAGGAAGGGAGAGGATGTAAAGACGAGAGGGAGGGTGTGGGGGGCGGACATTGGAGGGGAGGGAGAGGGGAGGGCCGGGATGAGGCAGGCGAGGAGGAGAGGAGGGGGAGGAGGGGGGGAGAGAGTAGAGGGGCGGGGTGAGGCATAGGAGGAGGTGCAGATGGAAGGTGAAGGGGTGCGGGCAGGTCACCATATTGCCGACTGTGAAGGATTAATTAATACCGTGCGTATTTCTATTACAGCGCCAATATGGAACGCGATCGGCAGCCCTGCTATGTGTTAGGGTGATGGAGAGGGGGCCGCCGGGGCTTTATTAGGGCCGCTGTGCAAAGGGCTCTGCACTGAAATATAGATTAAATACGACTAAAAGAACAAGAGCCATGTGCTGGTGCCTGTGGGGTGTCAGATTGTTGGGTACTTACACAGTGAACTTTTGAAAAAGGAACTGTTGTCAGTTGCATTTTCCCCCGGCTAGGTTTGTGAAAATTACTAGAAGTAGAAAGAGTGTTGACAGACTGGAGCTGCAAGTTGTTTGGTTTTGCTCGTTGAGCTATGGATTGCCATTTTATTTTTGTCTACACACATCTCCCCTATTTCGTAAAGGCCCTGTCACATTACGGCGTATGGCGGGAGCGTATTGAAAACCTACGTAGGTCCTGCGCGTGCCGGCCTATGATGACATTTGGTGACCTTTCGGGTGGTTTTGAGCGTATGTGGAACCTACGAGGAGCGTACGAGGAGCGTATGAGGAGCGTATGGGAGCACATGGGAGCGTGCTGTGACATTTTTTGACAGTATGGGCCATACGCCCTCATAGGTCGGGTTTTTTTTAGCATGCACAAAAAAATTTGGACGGACGGATTTATGAAAGCATATGGCGGCATATGCCTCATATGCTTCACATACGCCGGCATCTGGCGGCATCTGGCGGCGTATGAGTAGTGTATGAGTAGCGTATGCGTAGCGTATGAGTAGCGTATACGGCGTATGCCGACGTATATGACGTAACGCGCTTACGCCGCCATACGCTCCCGCAAAAAACCCTAATGTGACAGCCCCTTAAACACTCTGATTTGTTAGTGCCGATTTGTAACACATTTACTGATTTTTTATTAAATATACGGGCAATGAGCGACAGGGTTACATTATTACCCATTCTACTTATAATTGGAGTGCATAGACATAGTGCGCTGTTGGTCTCTCCGGGTAGAGGTGGGTAGTTGGATCTCAGAGCCTGGTAATTGTAGTTGTCAATCAAAGCTAAGTGACACCCTACGCAGCTTTCACGTGATCCGTCAGCGCCACCCCACCACTTCTACCCTACAAACAATAGGGTTGTGAACACACCTGTAAGCCCTGGTTGAAGATTTTAGAACTGAGGTTTATAGAATTTAATTACAGCACTTAGTACACGGACATATACATAATCCATCCAATAACTGCATTATTTGTTCTGGTATTTCAGTAATCTGAATAATTCTCTTCTCAACGTCTGGGCACTGCTCTTCCATCCATATATATATATATATATATATTGTAAAGTATTTTTTTATCTGAATATGACAGTTGTCAGCACCGGAGCACTGGTCTTCCGGCCATCTTACTTTTGGAATTGACAGTCTATGTAATCTAAGTTTGATCAGTGCTGTATTAGTTACAGCACCGATCCTGTAGAATTGACACTACATTACATTAGTGGCGTCCTATACCACAGCTAATTTATTAGGTACATATTCATTTAAGTACTTAGCATCATAGGCATTCTCTGTGGCGGAGTGGTTAGAGTGTCTGACTTTTTTTCTAGGTCGGACTCCTAATCTGAGGGTCGGCGGTTCGATTCCCCATGCCCCCAGCTCTGCCAATTTGGATTTCCACCGCTGTGTATAACTTACAGCGTCATCAAAGGCCGGTTGCTCTCATACCATGTCTATGTGGTGTGGGAGGTTAAAAATCCCTTGGGTCGGTAAATGTGTAGGCTCGGGCTTTCTATCGACCAGCAGTGGAATGAGGAAGACCAGTCGTCTATGACTGAAATTTCCCCTGCTTAAACAACTAATGGACCAAAAAAAAAAATAGAGTATGATACGTCCGAGCTTTCCTAAGAACTATAACGGGAGTGAGGACCCCGACATCTGGGAATATTTTGCAGTGTAGTTCATAGAACGCTCCCCCAGCCTATCACTCCCAATAATGACAATACTTGGCTACCATTAAGTCTGTTTTAAAAAGGCGGGAGCGATTTTGGTGCTTCTTCCATTTCAACACGTGGATGTCACGTGACTACGCCAGTGGCGCGGGGCGACTCTGACGGTTGGGAAGAAACTATCTGGATTGTGTGTGTCGGGGAGATGGGGGGGGGGGGTCGGAGGATGAGGTACTGGATTGCCGGGCGCACAGTCTAACAGCCTTACAGCACAGCCTGATCGGTGCCCACTACGGAGACAAAGGAGTCTGATCCCTTTACGCGCTTGTTGGTGTTTTGTTTGTCATTTGGCAGCCACCGTTTCCAGGGTAGCATCTCTTGCATGGCAAGCTATCTTGATGGCACTTTGTAAAAGGCCCGTTGGGGCTGGGCGCGGCAGGGCGGGTGCGGTCGAGTGATGCATGGGGTGAGCTTCTGTGATGCCGGGTGATGCCGGGGGTGAGGCCCGGTGAGGCCGGGTGATGCCGGGTGAGGCCGGGGGTGAGGCTCTGTGATGCCGGGTGAGGCCGGGGATGAGGGCGGGCGAGGCTGGGCGAGGCCGGGCGAGGCCGTGTGAGGCTGGGTGATGCCGAGTGAGGCCGTGTGAGGCCGGATGGGGCCGGGTAAGATCTGGTGAGCCCGGGTGAGATCGGGGTGAGGCCGATTGAGGTCAGGGGTGAGGCCGGGTGAGACCTGGTGACTAACATGGTGGGTGGAGAATACGCCCCCTAATGGACAGACTCGAATATATGCTGGTTCTAGCACGGCGCAAGGTGGCGTCATGTCAACGTATTGCACATAACGGAAGGGCGGCCCAATGTGTAAACAGGCAAGGCCCGATGGTGATGGTGCACATTATAAAAGCGCATTGACAGAATGCTGTCTACCATGCTTGCATATCTAGAATGCTAATAATAATGCACTTTACATGGTGAAATTGTAGTGAATTCCACTCACCTCGCCAGGTAAAATAGCACATACACAGGTAGGCAAATTGCATAGGGAATCTAGTGTACTGGTTAGGACGCTCGCCCTGGAGGGGCAACAGTGTGGGTTCGAATCCCGCTCTAGACACGATGTTTCTCTGTGTTGCATCACTATTACTACCATATCAATTGAAATATCTGGCGACCTATTTACTCCGATAAAACAGATATACGATCGGTCCTCGGATTAAATACTGTGTATCCTTTATTGGGATGGTTTAGTATGAAATGTTTTCAAAATCTACTGATCAGAATTGTTCAAATCCAAAAGCTGTATATGCAATTATTACATCCAAGTTTACATCCATTACGCCTCTGAAAAATGGTCTTCATTTCAGACAATATTCGTCATAAAGGTGTTCAGACCTCAAAGCTCATATCGGACAATACTAGCTTAATAAGTGGCTGACATATACACTGTACTGAATGTATGATAGACATAAATACCCAGAATAATGTATCCATATGCATCATTGCACGTAATAGTAATTGTAATAGAACACCATCGTTTAAATATGAAACCAGCCGTGCAACAAAACAATCGCCAATGATTGAAGATTCACATAATTTCAACGAAACTTCACACATGCGTCAATATAACTTAAGCGCATATTCCATGTTGAATATGATACGAAATACATCATATTATGTCGTATACAGAATGCAATATATGTAGGAGAATTGAAAGGAGAATATTATTTTGTGCATTTCTGTACATTTCATACTACTTAATAATTCACCAAGCTCATGAGGCACAACGTGCATGAACAAGGTCATGTGAACCGGAAGGAGAATCGATTCAGATTGAAATACATGACTTGCTATGCAACACTGCAGGACGATAATGAGGAGGTTTCATTTCAGATGTATATGCAGTACTGGTGTTATATCAGACGCGCGTAAGCCGCACTGCCTGTATTGAATGGCGGATCGTAGCACACGATCAGCATTGTGAATATTACACAGGATGCTATTGACTAAATATGTGGAAACCCCTGTTCCATTTCAGGTAAAGAGAAGGGGTTTGATATCAACTTTAAAACTAACAATATTGTGTAAGTACGCGCCAATATGTATATAAATATACATATTGTGTGTGATGAATTTATTTACCCTGCACATAACGGATAAGTGTGTTAACACTTGTTTTCACTGCTGGGTAACACAAGTCCAATTTGATTCAAATCTTTTGAATGTTATCTTAGTAATAATTTTGGATTTCTTGTGTATGGGTTGTAACTGTTTGTAAATTGCAAACAATCCGAAATCAAGCTTTTACCTAATATATGTGTTCTCTGTGGCGGAGTGGTTAGAGTGTCTGACTTTTTTCTAGGTCAGGCTCCTAATCTGAAGGTCGGTGGTTCGATTCCCCCTGCCCCCACCTCTGCCAATTTGGATTTCCACCGCTGTGGATAACTTACAGCATCATCAAAGGCCAGTTACTCTCATACCATGTCTATGTGGTGTGGGAGGTTAAAAATCCCTTGGGTCAGTAAAAGTGTAGGCTCAGGCTTTCTATCGACAAACTATCTAATGGTGAAAACAAGTCTATTCAGGCTTATCCAGAATAGGCAGTATATATATGTGAAGTTAAACCACAGTGAACTAGCCTGTAAGCTTAAAATCCACAAAAAGCCTGTTCTCTGAAATCAGACCGAATCAAGTAGGCAGAAGACAAATGCAGACATAGCTGCCCCCTGGTGGCTGTCTCGGCCCCATTCTGAGCCCACAGAATGCACAACGAAGCCCGGGGTTGAGCGTCGCCATGTCCCCAATATATCGCTCACCCCCGCTGGTTGCCAATGTGCGGAGACAATATGGACAGCGGGCTCTTGCCGATTACAAGCTGCTAATGACGTGCTGCTGGGTCTCGGCGGGTGTTTGCCAACAATAGGCCACACGCCGGATACCGACACGCAGGCGGCCATAGATCATGACGTAGCCGGCGCGCAGTCTGCGCCATCGCGTTAAGAGCAGACGAACGGTCGTCTGTCCCACTTCCGGTCGGCTCTCACATCCGCTCGGCCCTCGTACGCCTTACGAGCTGGCAACCCGGAGTTTTGGCGCGACTACCAATTAGCTCTTGTCGTGCACAAGTTCCACATTGTGTGTGAGTTCATTAACCAGATAACATTCTGTCCTCATACCGGATCCTCATCACATACATGTGATCAACCCATGTGATCATCCCATGTCCTCATCCAATATCCTATGTCATCATTCCATGTCATCATCCAATGCCCTTATCACATATCACCCTATTTCCTCATCCCATGTCCTCATCCCATGTCCTCGTCCCATGTCCTCATTACATGTCATCTTCTCATGTCCTCATCCCGTTCCCTCACCCCATGTCCTCACCCCATGCTATCATCCCATGCCCTCACTCCATATCATCACCCCATGCCCTCATCCCATGTGATCATCCAATGTCCTCATCACACGTCCTCACCCAGTGTCCTCACCTATATCCTTATCCCACGTCCTCAATCCATGTCCCCTTCTTTCTAAAACCTAATCTACCTATCGAAGAAACCATTGTAACATAGAACAACCTAGCTAATACTCACCAGGTACTGACCAATCGAAACCTGTTATGGCCCTGTCACATTACGACGTTTTGCCCCAATGCGGGTCGACGCGTGCCGACGTGTTGGGTTTTTGGTAGAAACATCGGTACATGTCGGGACGCGTCGGTACCCATTATTTACGCTACGTGCGCGCATTGGTACCTGTCGGTACACGTTCACTGATAGCAACATGTCAAAGGAAACGTCCATGCGTGTCGTTCCGCACTGAAAGTTTTGTGCAAGCACAAAACTTTCGCCGTGAACCGATGCGCGCCGACGGGTTGGAGGGGGCGTTACGGACGCGTTAGCAACACATCGACACACATTGGCAGCATGCCGGTGGAACGCTGGCAGAACGCTTATCAACATGGGTTTTTAACGTTGGCTTTTTTTTCACCAAACTGCGACCGTTCCGTCGGCGCGTCTGCAACGTCGAATCGACGGGTAGTGGACGCGACATTGGCATTGCTCCAGCATTTCTCGGTGCGTTGGACATGTTGCCGGCGTGCCTGGATGCGTTGGCGGTGGGTGTGGACGCGCTGCGGGCGCGTCCTAAAGTGTTGCTGGCGGGTATGTATACGTTGACACGCTACTAACATCACACCAACGCACTACTCCCACGCCGTCGTCGCACCAGCGGAGCGCCAACAACGCGCCGATAACATGCTGATGGGACGCTGGGAACCCGCTGGCGGGGCGTTGAGTTGTTCTTCCGCCTCACTTCGAAACCCATTGGCTGCGCGCTAATAGCATGCTACTAACCCATCCAGTTTTCTCCCAAGACGCCGAAAACTTGGACGTGTCCAGCCTGCTAGCAAATATTTCATGCGTTGGCGGCTCGCCGGAAAACATGTTCTAATGTGACAGGGGTATTAGGTCTCAAAGTCCAGGTACTGACCAATCGAACCCTGGTAGGTCTCAAAGTCCTACTTCCAAGAATTTCACGAATCATTAATTGTCTTTGTTATATCATTTCAAAAGAAACGCTTATCATTCCCACAACCAAGTCATGCAGGATACTACCTGTTGCCTATCCATGCTTTATCAGAGTTAAAAAATGGAGCACAATTGTTCAAATTGCAGTTATCAAATAACCAACAGTGAACAGGGTGTACTCGCCAATAATATTGATTAACAGCCATTTATATCACCATGGAATATGCCATAAATACCGTATGTACATTTCAATTGTGATTTAATCTCATAGGATTTGTTCATTCATATGACTAGATCGATACCTACATCAATTGGAGCTAATATGCTTGACGATTGTCGTCCACCCACCACTCCTACCCACCCACCCACCCCAACCACCGCCACCCACGTCGTTATCTCCTTCTAATACCCCCCTACGTCCCATCATCTCCCTACCTTCCGAGAGCGCTCTTAGAGAAAAGCAATAGTTGCACACCAGCTTGCATTTCCATCTAATCCCCTGCCTGGCTACCTGAGACGAGCCTTACCAGGAACTAAATAATACCATAAATATGAAGAGAACATTTCGTGCGAAATATTTCATAAATGATACATGAGACATAAATATCAGCTTGTATGTACAATACATGACAATGATCATGTGGAAATAAATCAATCTTAATCTTTAAAAAAAACATCGTGCGAACTGAGGAGAGATCATTTCTCTCACGTCAAATTATGTCTAATAATAGTCCAAGCTCAAATTGTTCCTATTTTCAGGTGCTGGGTTTCTTCAAATCTTTGGTTTGCATTTCTGTCTGTCTAGTCGAGGCCACTGCTGTTAGTTTTAAGTACTAGGTAGATTTGTTTCAGTCTTCCACAGAAATGATAGGAAAGCTTCTCCCATGTCTACGTGGTTTCTCAATGTGCTTCTAAAGTAACTACTCTTTGGTTTGCATTTATGTCTGTCTAGTCGAGGCCACTGCTACTAGTTTTAAGTACTAGGTAGATTTGTTTCAGTCTTCCACAGAAATGATAGGAAAGCTTCTCCCATGTCTAAGTGGGTTTTCAATGTGCTTCTAAAGTAACTAAATAGCATAGTCGGTTTGTGCAGCTCGACTGCTTAACACAGAGCGTTTAATATATTTTCAGAGCATGCTTCAGCGTAGTTGAGGTCTGTGCCTGTCCATATATATGAGGCCACAATGTTCCGTCACATTCCAAATGTTCCTTTAACCCATAGCTGTCTAAGCCTACCATATAGTTCACTTTGTTCACATAGTAGTTATTTTGTATGTGTTGTTCATAATGTAGTTCCCTAAGTTCACATAATAGTTATGTTGTATGTGTTGTTCATAATATAATTCTCTATGTTTACATAGTAGTTATGTTGTATGTGTTGTTCATAATGTAGTTCTCTATTTTCAGATACTAGTTAGGTTGTGTGTTGTTCATAATGTAGTTCTCTATGTTCACATAATAGTTAGGTTATGTGTTGTCCCTAAGGTAGTTCCCTATGTTCACATAATAGTTAGGTTATGTGTTGTTCATAAGGTAGTTCCCTATGTTCACATAATAGTTAGGTTATGTGTTGTTCATGAAGGTAGTTCCCTATGTTCACATAATAGTTAGGTTATGTGTGGTTCATAAGGTAGTTCCCTATGTTCACATAATAGTTAGGTTATGTGTTGTTCATAAGGTAGTTCCCTATGTTCACATAATAGTTAGGTTATGTGTTGTTCATAAGGTAGTTCCCAATGTTCAGATAATAGTTAGGTTATGTGTTGTCCATAAGGTAGTTCCCTATGTTCACATAATAGTTAGGTTATGTGTTGTTCATAAGGTAGTTCCCTATGTTCACATAACAGTTAGGTTATGTGTTGTCCATAAAGGTAGTTCCCTATGTTCACATACTAGTTAGGTTATGTGTTGTCCATAAGGTAGTTCCCTATGTTCACCTTAATAGGCAGGTTGTATGTGTTGTTCACATTGTAGTTCTCTATGTTCACATAATAATTAGATTGTGTGTTTTCATCCTGTAGTTCCCTATGTTTACAGAATAGTCAGGTTGTATTTGTTGTTCATATTGTAGTTACCTATGTTCACATAACAGTCAAGTTGTATGATCTTTAAAGGCCCGGTCACATAGCCGTTAATGGACTTGGGATAGATTAATGTGGGTCAAACGTGGTGTAAGTATGCTAAGCTATGTTGAAATATGTTAAGGTACGGCAGGTTTTGGTACGGATAAATATGATATGGCATGGATAAATACGTTATGGTACGGATGCCAGTACGTTCAACTACGTTCAACTACTTTGAACCACGTTAGCCTCCACTGCGTTCAACTACGTCCACTAACAGCTATGTGACCGTGGCTTTATGCGGTTCAGTTCCCTATCCTAAAAATACAGTTCCATATGGCCAGACTGTAAGTTCCTATGCTAACATTTTAGTTACCTACATTCACTGACTGCGTAGTTCCTTACCTTCACACCACAGTCGCCTACCTTCACACATCACTCCCGTACCCTAATACCTCCGTCCCAGTACACCCACAATACAGTCCCCATACATCTACAACACAGTTCCTTAAAGTTGCATAGTCCGATGGTTTTGAGTTTCTCTCATTTTCTGAGATAAACATATTAGGTTGCTCATTATAATCTACCTTACTTTAGTTTGAAGTAACATTTATTTTAAATCGCTAACTTTTGAGATATTTGAAATGGAAACATGCTACATTAATTTTGGCAAGCTTGCCAAAACTCTAACACCATAGGCTTCTGCAGTAACAGGTTCTATTAATTGACTCAGTATCTCCTTATATGTGATGACACATATTTAATAAGTACACCAGCATCTAAGTTAGATATGTAGAATCAAATCTAGATAATTGTTTTGGTTTTGAAAATTGTATGTTTTCATCAGACTATGCAGCTTTAAACTCACACTTTAGTTCCCTAAACTAACACGCCACTTCCCTACACTCATAATACAGTTCTCTACACCCACACCCGTCTCCCCCCACCCTGCCACCCGCACTATAGCATGTCACACAGCTTCCGCATGCCCCTCCCCCGAGTCTCTCCGCCCCCCGCCCCCCGCTCCCCGCCCCGCCCCCCACCCCGACCTTTGGTGAGCGGCGGGGCCCTGCCCTCCTTGTTAAGGAGGCTGAGGAGGCGATTCCTCAGGGCAAAATGTCCATCACTTAGAGAAATGACAGCGCGTCGCATCTAACGAGCGCCGGCGCATAGTTTTTATCACCTGGATACGACAGGCATTTTCCCCCTGGCAGCGGCTTCGCGAACACCTGCCTCGCTAGCGGGCGCTAGAGAGGCGGCGCGCGTCGCTCAGAGCAGCTCTCATATTGCGTGGAACACCCACTGATATATATGAATGTACACGCCAAGATGTTGTTCTATTATATTGGTCGGGCTGTAAAAAAAGGAAAGTACTAGAGTCTCACCTCCTAGCATGGCACATGCGCGCGGTGCTTTATCCCCTTTTATCGCCCGCCTTGCTCATGGCGTAGTAATAATTGGAGATAAAGGCTTTTTTTCTCTATAGTTTTTTTTTAACGGACGGCAATGGCATTAGGTCCAAATGTTATTTCCTGGTGATCTAAATGCAAATGTAGTTCTTAAATCAATAAATGTATAGATATGGGCAAATACGGATGATGCGATTTCAATTTTGATTCATTATATTACGTGAATCATGGTCGGTTACATGTCTATAACACTTTTTTGTTCATCTTGTCACAGTGGTGGTACTAACGATGACAACTCGCGTTTATTTTGTCTTTCGTTCAACTGTATTATTATTTATAGCGGTTTCAGTGTCAAATTTATACATTTATTCAATAGTGAATCTATGCAGTATGCTACATAATATTGACTTGGTGCGGCGGTTACGTTTTGTGTGGCGGAGTTAATGCAAATAAATTATATATATATATATATATATATATATATATATGATGCATAACGCATTATATGAGTATAAATGCAAGGGGAGCATATGAAGGGTTCATGCGCAAAAAAAAAACATGTAAACGCCAATCCAAAAATGGAGTTTAAATAAAAGATTTGTACCTGAAAATAATTTTAATTCTCATTAATTCTACTTTTCATATGATCACATGGTTATGGAGCGATGAATATAAAAGTAGCAATAGAAAGAAATTAACGTTTTGAAGTTTTTATTCCAATGTTTATCTCCATTTTTGGATTGGCGCTTACGTGGGTTTGCACCTGAACTCTTCATGTATCCTATATATATTCCTCCTTGGCGCATTGGTGGAATTCCACCCCTCCCCCTCACAGCTATCTCTGGGTAATTGGTTGTTGGGCCACCCTCCCCCAACGCGCCACACACACTGGAGGTTTTTTTTCTAATATATTTATATATATATATCTGTACATAAGTAGTATTAAATAAATCAATTGAAATATACCAAATATTTGTATCTAACCAGGTATACTTTCACCACTGACTAAATGCATGGTCTCAATCAGCGCTGATCTATTTACCAATAGGTAAAGGAATACATCAGATTTGGCCTAGCGCTCCCAGAAAGAAGGGGAATCTCTGCCCAGTTCTTGAAAGCGACGCAACGTTTTGAACACACATAACCCGAAGCTTTAGGGTGGTGTATTGAGTTCGGCATTACAGGTAAGCAGCGGCTAATTACCTACGGTAATATAAATAGATAACATCTGAAGACAACCACGCAGGGAGCATGTGTGGCATTTGAGGTAAGAACTATTGATTTTTGGCAATATGTATCAGATACGGCGTGCCTTGGTGTTCTGTAAGTATAATTCTTGCCACTTAATCTGAATGAAAAGGATACCTCTTTACTCATGTAGTAGGTAATCAGTATGCAGGTATTGCATAAGTATGCAGGTATTGCTATACCTCAGGGAGTTTGACGCCCCTGCCTTGCAGAGTTGTAAACCACTGCCTTGTGGTACAGCTTCTTGACAGAACCGAAGGCTAAGGGAGCAAACCCTAAACAGAAAACCATGTCAATGTGGCAGCATTAAGGGCGGTTGATGTATGGAACTCCCAACATCTCCCGACCAGCCACTGCAGGGACAAATAGTTTTGTGCCTGTCTGGATATGTTCTTGCCGGTGTGAAACCTCTATTTGCCCCCCGAGAGAGTGCCACTGGTAACTTGCAAAAGCCAGCAGCACTTCAAGAATTTTGCAGGCAGCTTTCATGAAATCACCATCAAGAGAAACCTGAAGCTGAGAGACATTAAGACCAACTCATCGACGCAACTCTCACAGCAGAGAGCTAAATGGAGAGCGCAGTCAAGTAATGAAAGCAGTCTTTGTCGCATCGTGACCGACAGCATGATGATGATGATGATGATGATGAGGTAATATACGATGTCAACCCCCAGCCCACCCTCTGACGACAGTGGTGGAACTAATGTTGTGGGTAGAGGCTCAGTGTGCAGCATGCTCTGGGAAAAAGGTCTTACAGTGGATTTCTATCACCACCGAATCCTCGGATAGCACTGGCAGGAAGGCAACACAGTATGGGTATCAGCACCTCATTGTGAAGAATGCTCTGTGGGGAAGATCTTACAGGGGATTTCCACTACCAACCAGCCCTCTAATGGCACTGATAAGAACGCCGGAACTAACGTTGTGGGTAGCTAGCTGCTCACTGCGCATGCCTTGTGGGAAATGTTTCTATTGGACGCTGTCTTATTAAGATACTATTGACAGGTAACAAGCTAATGCTGTAGCAGCAATGTAATTCAGTTGAAGACGACCAAATTAAATACAAGTGGTGGAGACTGAGATCTATACGCTTGTGAAGATATGAAATTCCAGGATATTTCACAGCTTTTCAAAGCTGTTTTTGATAGGAATTCAAAACTATTTTCATTTGGATTTCAGGAAAAACCAACAATGGTGAATGTGAGTGATTTCAGACTAATTTAGATCAGATGAGACAGTGTAATAGAATTCAAGGCTTTTCAAAACTAATTACCCAAAATAGGTTAAATTCAAGGCTGTTCAAGGGCTTGAAATGGGGAAAATGAAGTTCAAGACTTTGCCAGACTTGGCAGGCCCCCTACAGACCCTCCAGTGTAATAATGCAAATATGTCTCGGTGGAGATACAGACTGCATACGTGGTATTTGTTATTATTGCACTGACACTGTGTACACTCTGTAGCTTTGCGCTTTCCATGTAGCCACTTGTGAGGTGGCCACCTATCTGTTTAACGCTTCCACGTACCGGCTGGTTACCGGCCTCTAATGCAAACCGACAAAGGCCCGCGGGGACCAGCGAACGGTCGCCGACGCGTCAACAAAACAGATGACTCCATTGGATGTGACAACGTTGTGGCTGAAGCGCCTACTTAAGACCAGAGACTAGACAAGCTTCAATGGGTTAGAAGCCCGCCACCAGCTCTGGGTTACAGGGTCCGGACACATGTGAAGATATGGAATTCAAGGCTATGTTTTTTAAAGGAATTCAAGACTATTCTCATTTGGATTTCAGGATAAAACAACAATGGCAAATGGCGATTTCATACTAAATTAGATCAGTGGGGACAGTTCAGTGGAATTCAAGGCTCTTCAAGACTAAAATAGGTTAAATTCAAGGTTTTTCCAGGCCTTGAAATGGGGCAAATGAAGTTCGAGACTTTTGAGGACTTTCCAGGCCCCATACGGACCCTCGGGTTAATAGTCCGAAACTGGGCCATACAGATGTAGCAACTTCACTAATAGGTGTATTTAAGAAGCTCATAATGTTGCTGTTGTTGGTTGCTGACATTTCCTTGTAGATTAATTTATTAACAATTGGATTATCCCTTTGCCCGCTAACAGCAAACACAATGCGCAAAGTCAACCTTACACAATACCTTTAACAATTCTACCTGAATCTCTGAAAACCTTGTATCATTAAATTCTCAGCGCTGCGCGTTACTTAGAGAACACCACTTATGGAATATGGAATTGTATCTAATCCTAAACGTCGGATGACACCACCAAAATAATCAAGGATTTGAACTAACAGCACAACGATACTCACATTGAATCATTCGGATCAAATATTGAATATCGCGTCTCCATCTTCCACTCAACCCAGTCCTGATATGACCTTAGCTATTGCTAGGACGTAAATCCCCAACAAGCAAGCAAACACAATAAATCGGCTCAAACCTCAAAGGTTTTGCATGATCACCCCTCGACCAACAAAACACCCCAAAAAACACCCTTTACCGATATCACTCAGCTTTATCGATTATTTGAATTGAAGCCGGAAAGTAATTCCGGAACACAAATAGAACGCTGGTGGGCGTTTGGCGCCTGTTATGTGAATCTGCGTGCGACCTGTTTGTGTTATTGTGGGGTGGGATGCTGGGTGGGATGCTGGGGTGCCTGAGTGGTGTGTGAGGGGGAGCGGGGGATGTCGGGGGAAGTAGGCGGATGATGGTTTCGCCGGTGACTTGCGCTTCTCTTGTCTGTTGTTGCCCGAGGACATTCCTCATCCTCCACCCCCACCACCACACCCACCACCCCCGATCCTCACCTACACCCTTGCATTGCCCGATGTTGATGCGGCACAGGTCTCGCCGCCCGCACCACTCACTGATAACAATGTTATAGTGGCGCCTTTATGAGCTGCAAACTCAGATTTCTCAGCACTAAACACTGGTTTACTGACGCCCCCTGCGGCTCCACACAGTTCCACATGTCTGCTCCCTGCATGGGTGCCTTTCCCCATTGTTCTCTCATCCGTGACCTTAACCATGAGGGTTTGACTATCTCTGCGCCCTTGCATATTGTTTGTTTGTTTTACGTGTGGTTTTAAGTCCTGGCAACATTTAATGCCATATCAAGACAGGTACCGACTTGAAACAGTGCGCCATCATGGGCGACTTCATAGTTATTATTTGCCACTGGAAGACAGTGCTGCAGCTACCATCATGACAAGCTATCCCACTCAGTCACACTATCCTGCTTCTGAGCAAATCAGCCAAGCACCAGGCTAGGTAGCAACGAGTATCAAATTTGTAAATCATTGGGTTGACTCGGCTAGGATTCCACACTGGTATCTGGCTAGCACTCTAACTGATTCGGTCATCCCGCCTGGTGCCCTAGCAGATTCCTCAGCTGATATATATATATATATATATATATATATATGTATATATATATGTGTGTGTGTGTCTGTGTGTGTGTTCCCTGTGGAGACTGAAACATGTAGTCGGGTGCGAGTAGTAAGGAAAGGAGCTGAATTGGGGACGCCACCGATTCGGAAGAAGGGATGTTAGAGCTTAATATATAGGCTAATCTGAATGGAGGATAATATAGTAATATTCGAACCTTCACATTATTTATATTTGCATGAGTTCTGTACATCACACACACATATATAATACATATATATACTTATTTGTAAATATATTTTTGTCAGACTACATTATTCGTCGACACTAAAGTAATCGTCTTCGGACCATAGGTGGTGAGTTATTTACACAATTATGTTCGTACTGACATAGTGAGTATCGGATGCATTGTGGCAAACTACTGTCAAGGCGATCTGTGGCCCAGAATACACCGCTACGAAGCAAGCACTGATTGACCTTCCAGACCCTCTGGGATTTGTCGTCTTGTCGGGTCGGTAATGCCGAAAATTTCAGCTTTGAGTTTAAGTAACATTTTGCTAAGACACCCATGTGAGTCTGTCGGCACAATAAGTAAGACTGGTGCCAAGTATCAGTTAGTAAAGGAGCACTTGGAAATGGTGCATCATGTCAAATGTATGAGGAGCCATACGATGGAGCTAAATGTGTGGTTGTTTGCTTGACATAACCACGGTGTTGTGATGTGCCTACATGTATTTGTTGCTGTGCCCTGGAGGCGTCGCTATAAAGCCCTTCCCGTCGCTTGGAGCTTAAGAAGCAGGCACATGCCCGTGCGGAAGGAAGTCGGGGGGAGGCGGTGAAAGCTTTCACGTTCAGCCGACTCCAGCACCGGCACCGGGCAATGACGAGATCTGCGCTACTCAGCGGCCCACCTTAATCGTTATTGACGCCGACAAACAAAGCGCGCCCAGTCACCGCCGGGTGGCGCATTGATCATCTCCGACTTAGCGCACGCGCCACGCGCACCCTATACAACACGCGCGCCCGGCGCCCGCCGCCCACCGCCCGCCGCCCGACGCCTGCCGCCCGCCGCCCCACCGGAAGTCATCGGCGACCGGAAGCAGTGGCAGCGGTGACAGGGCGGCGGTGATACGTTAGACCCAGCTGCGTCTCCGGCGGCATTATGCGTGGATCGCGCCGAAGGGCACGGCTCCCAGTTCGTTAGGGCGTCTCCTTTTGTGGGGGTGTTATGGGGGGTGCGGGGTGCGAAGAGGGGGGGGGGTCAATGTATGCTATAAGAGCTAGGCATGGTGGGAGATGAGTACTACTGCTGCGACTCCCCCTCCAGACTATCAGAATATGCCCCGCCCCCGTAAACGTATCTTCTTCCGGGCAGGTGTGGGTGTTTTGAGGTGGTGATAATATGGGAATGCTGGAAGGGATGTGTCAGACGAACTGAGATGCAAATGATGGAAGTGTGGTAGGTGGGGGGGGGGGGCAGTGGAGGTCGTGGTGGGTATGGAAGATGGGGAGGAGGAGGAGGAGGAGACAGGTTTGTGTGGTACACTGAGACATTGGCGAATGAGGAAGAGGTGGGACTGATTCAGATGGGGGGATCTAAGATGGGTGAGGGGCGGGGGGAGGGGTAACAAGGAATGGCGCACGTGGTAATTGGAGCCGTGTAATTGCTGAGCAGACAGTGCCCGTAGTTATTGCTGCTACATCCGGTGTGGGAAGGAGTGCTGGGTACGGAAGTGGGTCATATGGCGTGGCAGGAGGGTGGAATGATGGAAGAGAGCAAGAGAGAGAAGCAAATAGCGGAATTTAACACACTTCTCATGTTTATCCATATATGTTGTCTGTAATGAAATTATGGTAATCTAAACAAGGCTCCCTACTATTGTCACATAATATATACATATACACACCCCTATATGACCACACCCATACCACTCCCCAATTCCCAATTCAACACCGACGATGATTAGTTCACAAAGTTATGCCTTAACGCAAAAGCAAATTCCCTGGCTTGGCTGGCAGTAAACCTGAACGTTGAAAGTCACACATCATTTCTAAAGTTTGAAGTCAGTTATCAGTGGCTATCTGATCTCGTTAGTGTTCTGTGTTTCATTTAGAAATGCAGATAGCTCTATGCACGGCTAACCCTCCATTCATCTATGTCCTCAAACTCACTAATTCCCAACATTGTTTCAGTTCCAAGCGTGTATTGGTAATACATTGAAATCTTCACTTTGATTGCTATTTGATCGTGTAATCAAACACAGACAATATCGTGAAATATAATACATTATATTAATATTATTAACGGAGTGCCAGTAGAGCCTCGTCCAGCGAACGCTACTATCGCCCGAACCGCTGATGGCAGCGGTATGGGCGACTTGGGTTTGCGCACAGGGTACAGTGTTCGTCTATTGTGAGTCTGATATTGACAGAAAGGTCAGCGCTCCAGGGCCATATCAATGTACCCATCATCCGCCAAGTATAATATGTGTTGCTGGATCACATTCAGTTCAATTATAAAGTTAAGATGGTTCTCTTTTGTTGGGAATTATAAACTAGTAATAACATTTAGTCCATTTACTCCCCACCCGCTTTGTGTTCCTAACCGATACAATATGCTAATGTCACTTAGCCTTAGAACTTGCACATTCCGATGGTTTGGAGTGTCTGTCAATTTCTAAAATAAAATATATTCGGTTTGCTCATTATAATCTAGCTTGAAGTAAGTTCTTTTTTAAATGGTGCACTGCGTGTGGAGATATTTGAAATGCAAATATGCCAAATTAATGTTGGCATAGACGTCAAAACGCTGACAGTGTCATATCTTTCAGCAGTAACAGCTTCTATTAAAGTGACTTGGTATGTATACCCTTCCAAGCAGCGACACACCCTTAGTAAGGGCACCGGTATCTAATTTGGATATGTAGAATCAAATCTAGATAAATGTCTTGCTTTAGCCAATTTGATGTTTTCATCGCATTCTGTAGTTTTAAGCCCTCATCATTTAGAGCTACTTGACTCTAATTAAGGTATGCATCTGAATACTTTGTTTGTGAATGATGAAAATCTACTCCTTCCTTGTAGGTAATAATAACTCATTCTGAACACATCCTTTCCAAAAGGCTAAATAATATGTGGGTATATTGCCTAATAGTGCTCTCATTTAGACGAATTAAATGTACCAAAACATGACACTCCCTAAGCATTTAGTCAGATGTGATTAAATATATATGCCCTCTGTGGCGGAGTGGTTAGAGTGTCTGACTTTTTTCTAGGTCAGACTCCTAATCTGAAGGTTGGTGGTTCGATTCCCTGTGTCCCCACCTCTGCCACTTTGGATTTCCACTGCTGTGTATAACTTACAGCGTCATCAAAGGCCAGTTGCTCTCATACCATGTCTATGTGGTGTGGGAGGTTAAAAATCCCTTGGGTCGGTAAAAGTGTAGGCTCGGGCTTTCTATCGACAAACTGTCTAATGGTGAAAACAAGTCTATTCAGACTTATCCATAATAGGCAGTATAAATCTTCAACAACAAATATATGTGCTTACAAAAAAGAGAAAATGGAAGTGTTTGGGATGGAGTGACAATCCTAGAAACTTACTGTGTGGCGGGAATGGGAATAGAAATGCGGTTGCGTGCAGGTATGGATGGCTAGCTTGAGGTTGTGTGCCCGTGACCTGAGTGGGAGGACTGGAGAAGAGGAAAGGAGGGGATAGAGGGGAGCTGAATCAGGATCTGGGCAGGGTGCTGGTCTCTGGAGGTGACAGACCCAGGCTTTGCTATCAGCTTCCTCCAGGCGGGCTGACAGGGGTGCGCATCATTAATAATTCGACCACGGTAATTTCTCTTAACAAGATTTTAATCTTAATTACAGGAAGAGGATCATTAACTACAATTACTCATCGGCATATAATTATTAAATTATGTGTTATGTGCTAATATTTATTTTATTCAATGTCAGCTTCGCGCTGTATTTAACACCAGTGTCAGAATTGAGCTTCTCAATTTATTAGATTATTCCAAATCGCTGCTGCCTGAAACATATATAACGGCCGCAAAAGAGGCAAACGTTGAATATATATCCACACGCAACTTATAGTTTCTCTCTCTATATATATATAACAAAGAGGCTTTCTGAAGTTTGATTGCACAAAATGATTAATATCTGAAAACCCTTATGGTGTAATATTCGCGCATGCGTCCAGGCGGCATCCTTTTTGCTGAAACTGACGTTCACCTGTTAGGAAAGCGGGCCCAGTGAACCGTGGTCAGCTATGAAGGATTCCAAGCCTTGGACACACATGAGCCCCCGGCCCACCACCACCCATCCAGCCACTCACCCACCCACTCACCCACACACCCGCCCCTGCTGCGCCCCGCCCTCCTCTCCTTTAACCCAGATTCGAGACTCAGCTGGATTGTATAACGTGGGAAGTCAGTCGCACAATTCCGGACCCTCATAGGTAACTGCTGCCTAATCAGATCGGCCTCCCGTGGAGGAGAATAGTATGCCTATCATTATGCCCTTCCATTAGGTGAGAGACGAGCGTGGGCTTACAATTTGGGAGAGAGCCCTCACACACTGAATGGCTCGCTAAAGACTGGTCGCTATATCTATTAAAGTTGGATAGTCCCATGGTTTTGAGTTTCGGCCATTTTTCTGGGATAACTATTTTGAATTGATTGCCATAATCTACCTTACTTTAGTTTGCGGTAACTTTTATTTTAAATGTTTAACTCGGAGCTAATTGTAGCACAAACATGCCAAATTAATGTTGTCAAGCATGCCAATAGACTACTCTGACACCATAGGCTTACATGCAGTAACAAATTCTATTAAATTGACTCCGTGCTCCCTTCTATGTGACAACAAAGACTTAATAAGTGTGTCAGAATCTGAGTTAGTTATGTAGAATCAAATCTAGGTCAGTGTTTTGGTTTTGAAAATTTGATGGTTAATCGGACTATGCAACTTCATTAATAAGAAGGAAATTTCGCGTGGAAACGCGGATATTGGAGGAGTAGGGGAGTTTGCCTGCTGGAGCGCAGACTATTACTCCTCCTCCATTGCTATCCAGCCCCCCCACCCCGGCCCTATCTCCCGCATCTCCAGATATATCATCATCTATGTCGGCGGCAGTAGGATACAGACAGAATACCTACTTTATATTAATAATACGCTCATAAGGTGATATGTATTATATATATATATATATATATATATATATATATATATATATATATATATACGTAACCCACCATCAGGGCGCACTGTCACACGTCCCTCCTCCTGATATGGCCTTACATGTCACTATAACATAGAACCCCAATCAAACCAGCATAACCAACTCGAAGCCCATTCATGTTTTCAACTAACTATTGGACTTTGCAACGGATATCAATCACTAGAAACAACGGTGTCATTTCGGTTGCGCATCGTAGTGATGCACGATGATGCTTAGTTACGCCGACCACCATAGGTGTCGCCCCTGCGTGAAGGTATTCAGCTGATGTGTGGGGAAGGCACAACATTGGCAGCCTCATGTTCACCACACATACCTAAAGAATTGGTTATAAAGGCGGTATATACACATGCCGGGTATCCATATATTGTTCGCCAACTAGGCGAGGAGCAGCATGGTAATGACGGATTCGATCCCCCAGGTGGCGCTAGTCGGACACTTGCCTGTAAGTTACTGGGCAGTAAAGAAGAACACCGGTTCCATACAAGAAATATAACATAGCAGACAGTTATTAACTACAATCACATAACTGACTACATAATATATACAAGTAATGGTGGGTTCTCCATACAAGAAATATAATATAGCTGACAGTTATTAACTACAATCACATAACTGACTACATACTATATTATATACAAGTACTGGTTTGCGGTTATTGTTCCGACCCGGTCAAATATATGGGTGGCGATATTACCATGCGTAATAATAGACCGTTTCAGTCATGAACCAGCCCTCGCACCTCAGTTAAAGAATTAGGGTTGTGAACAACAGCCTATTATCCACTAAACAGTTATTATAGAGGAATTCCAGCACCAATCTGTCATCTGATGTCAATGGGAACAACTAATATTATGTGTAGCAACTCACTGCCCATGTTTCACGGAAAGGGTCTACTAGGCAGTGATTCAGCATGTCATACAAAGTATCTCACTACGTCAATCGCATGAATTTCGGATGGCAAACCTGCGTCATGTGCCTTCTCTGTGATCTATAACGATCTTATATATGATCTTATATATGTGATCTATAATGAAATTATAGAATGTAATCAAGAACACTGTTCCCGCACAATTCTATCCATAACTGGTGCGTAGCTAACGATACCCGTATTAGTTCATGTTCTCACCGCTGACGCCACCGGTGAGTGGCCAGGCCTGCCTGATATATAAATCAAGATATAAATATATATACATTAATATGCGAATTAATTCATATATATTTAAATATATATAAATATATATATATATATATATATATATATATATATATGTACATATACATCTACATATGTATTAAAGTGGAGTATAAGCAATATGGGACAAAAGCAATGTGGGACAAAACTTTGTCCATAGTAACGATCAACACACTATCTACTTATGTATTTGCTCAGGATAAACTGATTTGTTTTTTACATGGTGTTTCATAATCCAAATAGCATACATATTGATTTGAAGCAAATGTCCTTGTGTTTTCAGTGTAACCGTTTCTGTGCTGTTTTGTGTCAATCGTTACTATGGACAAAACAACGAAGAGTTAGCACCTTTTGAGATAGGCTCATATATATATATATGAACTTACATTTTCAGCAGTGAAAGACACTTGAGCCTCCTGGTCATATTGCTTAACTGAATAACCCTAAATAATGTCAACCGACCTTCTTTTCGGTACAGTTAGCGTTAGATATTATAAGCAGAGGTAATTAGCTGCAGCGAACACATCTCCCATTTATCACTTGGCGGGCTCTAGTACTGGCAGCATAGCGCACAGATATGCGACACACTGCCACCTAGCGGGCGTTGTGGGACACAGTAGACGCGCAGACACACTGCGTTGGTGCTAAATCATGGACGCTGTGTCACGCTCCCTTCAAGCTTGTCTCTTGTACCGGCGCAGGTGGGCCGTGCTATACACGTAACTAGTGCATGTGTGTGGCGACATATTCACAGTTCCAGCAGATGTCACGTGATATGCGAGACTATAAATACATTTGTCCTGGGAGGGCATAACAACATATTCTCTTTCTCTCACTTTCACCCTCTCTGTCTGTCACTTTCGCTCTCTGTCTCTCTCACACACTCTCTCTTTCTATATATACACACATAACTAGCATATATATATAAATACATTAATGTCTCTCTCTATATGTACATACATGTATATGCATAGAGAGAGATAGTGAATAGAAGACACAGTGTATAGACACACAGTGTATTATTTATGTATTATGACATTTAAAGGGCCGGATGCGGTGGACGAATCTTTCGAGAGCAGGCTTCCCCTGCGGAACATCAAGAGTTTGAATCTCAGCCGAGTCAAACCAATGACTTACAAAACTGATATGTGTCGCTACCTAGCCTGGCGCCTGGTATTCCTAGGCTATATGGCAAAGACTGGTTAGCTCAGTATCAGAATAATGTGACTGAGCGGGATAGCGGGTCATCCTGCGGGCAGCCTGGTTTCCCAGTGAGGCAGCATTATAACGTCGCCATATAGTGCGCACTGTCAAAAGTTGGTACCCATCCTGGTACGACCTTAGATGTTGCCAGGATGTAAAACCCCAACACACAAACAGACTTGTGTAAATGCGGAGACGACAAGAGCGTGCTCTGTGATGAATTGCTACGAAAGTTGACAGCCCCCGAATGTCCCTGACCTCCTGTCACTTGAGATGGCACATACACACAAGTCGTGATCACCGGTTGACACATGCTGCAGGTTAATACAGGTGTTACTAGGTGTTGCGTGGTTAGCCACCTAGTTACATTCCATACAGATTGTACAAGTAATGACAGCAGTGAAAATGTCTACTTTTTTGTGCCAGTTATCTGCCCGGACAGGTGACTGTTCGTAATGCACATAGCTATGTTACATACAGATCAATGTGCCTTCTCCTGTTTGTCTTATTTCAGGCAGGACTTTATTGCAGTAAGTATACACACGAGCGGCGCGCGCCGGGCCCCGCGCGTTGCCGGCCACCTACCTTACATCGCCGTCAACAATCACAAGGCGTCGGTCGCATAATAACCGCCTCTGCCGCCGCTTCCCCGGCGCCCGGCCAGCCACTGGCATTGGGCGGCCGGGCGCCGGGCGGGGCGGGCCAGTCATTAGCGGGCTTTTCACGGCAGCGCGGGTCCTCATTAGGCAGGTACAAAAGCAGCTGCGGCGCTCTCATTACGCGCATTAATTAGCACAGACTAGCCCCTGGCATCCCCTTAGTCTCAGTCACAGCAACCCCATCGTGCGCCACGTGAAATGTGATACTGGCACGGCGGGGTGAAGTGGGGTGGGATGGGGGAGTGATCCAGGGAAGAAGAAGGTGGGGGTGGGAGTGGCATTAGGTACATGTGTGATGTAAGGCTGTAATGTATTGACTCATGTTATGTGACGTATCCTTCCAACACACTACACGTATCATAAACCATATCCACAATCACAGATATACTTCATTTCATGTGGTGCATATAACATGCAAAACGTGTACACTATATAAATCATTATATTAAAATGAATCCAATAGGACCACTCATATTAATTTATTCCATTTTCTGTGATGTGCACATGCTCCACATCACTGTGGGATATTATGATGAATTCAGCCTGTATCACATGTCAGACTCATCCGAACCACAATGCTGAATGCACCCCATTGGACTTTTAAACCACAGTGTGCATACTATATAACCTATATATAACCTATAGTCCAGGTCTGATCTCACAGCCGCAGGTGAGCACCTCCGAGATAGGGTTTTCCTACTTGGGCGCAAACCGGATCGTGTCCAGGTCACTCGGAGTGTTAATTATCAGGACATAGTACAGAGTGAGTGACAGTAGTCGACAACTTCAATGGAAATAATATTTGCATAAAACAGTATATTCCACTTTAAATCTACCCCCAAGCAAGAAATAATATTTGCATAATACTGTACAGTCCACTTAATTCAACCCTCAAGCAAAAATAATATTTTGCATAACACCATATCCTCCACCTTAATTAAACCCTCAAGCATAAAATAATATTTGCATAATACCATACACTCTACTTTAATTCAACCCTCAAGCAAGAAATAATATTTGCATAATACCATACACTCCATTTAAAGCAAGAAATATACATCGAGCTGCAAACCAGTAGTCGTGCTTGCTGTAAATAGAACCTTCCAGTGAAGGAAGCCCGTCGGCCGACATTATGGTGAGTGAGCGCGGTCCTGGTAGGACTTCCGGTGATCAAAGACTTTGTAAGATGACTTTCGATGACGAATTGTGAGCCAAATGCCGTGCCATATGATGGAGCCGGTTCGTGATGCGGGACTGCAGTGCTAACATCATTTCCTGGTACACGATGAAGGGGCCGCCTTCATTCGGAGTGACATTCCTCTCAGCAGGGCTTTAACTCATGGGCCCTTCAAGTCGCGGTAGCTTTTGAGTAATTTGTCCCAATGCTAGGGAGGCCATATGTCAAGGAGGCCAAATGACGCTTCACAGGGGTAGAGAGCTGTGGTTTGAGAAGCGAATGTTATAGTTGGGTAGTATTGGAGTACGGTGTGTGTGTGGGGGGGGGGGGGTGGAAGGGATGAAATACAGTCGAGGAGTGCCGGGGGGCTGCATTTGGAACAATTATCTTCTAGTAGGTGGGACCAGGCGTGGTGGCCGAATTGGTACAACGTGGGCCTCGCGTGCGGGAGATCAAGAGTTCGGTTTCCGGTCGAGTCAAACCAATGACTTTTAAAATTGATACTTGTCACTTCCTTGCCTTGCGCTCGGCATTAATAGGATAGGGCAAGAGCTGGTTTGCTCAGTATCAGGATAATGTGACTGAGTGGGATATTGGGTCATGGTGCCCAAGTGGGGCAGCACTATAAAGTCACCATGAGTGTACACTGTCACAAGTCGGTACCAATCCTGATATAACCCTAGATGTTGCCAGGACGTAAAACTCCAACAACCAACCAACCAGTAGAAGATGGTGAGGCGACGGAGATTGTGTACTCAAGCTGTCACAGTAGACTACGCTGATAGAACCTCTGTTGACATTAAGCGGGCATTGAGTCCGGACCTTGGATGCTGGCATTGGGCCATTAGCCAATGGCATTGGATGATGTTGTTGGACACGCAGTGACACTGGCAAGTAACATTACCGAGTGACATTAGGTGGTTATTGGACTGTGCTATTGGGCTTTATCAGTGGGCCGTGACACCAGGAAGTGACATCGCCGACATTAGTTTCTGATACCGGGAGGTTAGACCGCGCGCTGACAGTGGACAATGACATTGAGCGATGACTCCGGAAATGACATTAAACGACTAAACAAGACACACAAGTTGGACAGTAATGGTTGCTGCCATTGGGCATCGATACCAAGCTGTCATATTGGGCGTAGCTTTACGCGGAAACATCAGCTGCTGGCAATGAGCGTTGACACTGATAGGGGAGTGATGTTGACAGCTGACATTGGGCTCTGACAGTGGGGGCTGATAGTGGTGAAGCAGTGACATTGGGTGCCCACAGTGAACGGTTTCTCTAGGCACATTCAGCACTTCCCAACACTCCGGTTATGCGTGTACTGTGCCCGTTAAGAGGCCATTCTGGTGCTCATGAAATCTCCACCTGTTGCCTGACGTGTACTGGGTCAGGCTGTATGGAAGTCTCTGCTTCTACAGCCATGCATGCCATTACATACAACAAGGACTTCCTTTTCTCGGCAATGCTTAGGCTCAGTCACTCTACCTATATGTGTAGCGTAAAGCAGTTATACAAATATTATTATTATGAACCTTAAATACATATAATATTTCCGTATGGACTCGAACCCGCAACCCAAAAGATTGCGCTTTGGGCGGTGCTTGCGGGCAGGTAATAAGAGGTGGCTGGCCACTGATTGGTTGCTTGGCGGTGGTGGCGGGAGTCGCCCCCCCCCCACGCTTCCAACGGTCATATACCTATATCAGCCCAGCATAAGGGATGGCAGCCCAACCATCTGTTGGCAGCATAAGTTGATTCATTCAGTAAGCCCGCCATTAATTGGCAACAACTTACACATACTGCCTATAAGTTTACACCAGCTCTACCGATTCAGATGTTATCAGATCTAAAGGTAATTACTCCCGCAGCGCTGTCTCTGTGACAGCACTGCTACACAACCAATCAGAAAAGGTTCATTGAATACTGCACTAGAACCACAAGATTTTGCAATCTAACATTCCAAATATATAGGTCAAATACATAACTGGGTACTTTTGGAGTGAAGAATTGATTAAATCATGTAGATTATTAGACTTTAAAAGCTTAATCCAGAGCATTCAGTGTTTGCCATCTTGTTGGTTTTTTTTCATTCTCTCACAGTTGATCAACTCTATGTCAATATATATCAAAATTAGATGCTGGAACGAAGTGAGTATTGTTGAACCTACCACAGTCACTTGGGATAATCATAACCAGTGGTCCCCGACATGAGGAAATGTCAGCCCACATACAGATCATGCAATCTCATGACATGGCTTCATGGTTCATTGAAAGACGTCAAATTACTCTCCACATATACTACTGACAACCTGAGGCATGCTAATACATGGCACAAACCGCACTTTGTGTACACTACTACTACTGGTGTGTCACAGTCGGGAGTGTCAATGCGTGTGCGGCTTTACGAAAAATCGATACATGTCCTGATATGACCTCAGAAGATTGTGATTTGGTAAGACATTATTCACTAATCCACAGGACTCAAACCACGGAGTAGCGCGTGACGGTCTAGTTGCTATACGGAGGTGGAGTGTGGCCGGAGAACGAGGCGAATATGGGTGGCTAGGTACTGCAGGTATTGCAATACCTCAGGGAGTTTGATGCCCCTGCCCTGCAGAGTTGTAAACCACTGCCTTGTGGTACAGGTTCTTGACAGAACTGAAGGCCAACATCTCCCGACCAGCCACTGCAGGGACAAATAGTTTTGCGCCTGTCTGGACATGTTCTTGCCAGTGTGAAACCTCTATTTTCTCCCTGAGAGAGTGCCGCTGGTAACTTGTAAAATCCAGCAGCACTTCAACACTTTTGCAGGCAGCTTTCATGAAATGGAGAGCGACAGTCAAGTAATGAAAGCAGTCTTTATCGCATGATGATGATGGCTGAGGCTATAGCTGTGGTTGTGGTTGCCGCTACAACTCTGACTGAGGTTGTGGTTATGATTGTGGTTGTGGATGTGGTTGTAGTTGAGGCTGTGACTGTGGCTGTGGCTGTGGCTATAGTTGTGGCTGTGGTTGTGGCTGTGGTTGTGATTATGGCTGGGGTTGTGGTTATGTCTGAGGCTGTTGCTGTGGCTGTGGCTGTGGTTGTGGGCATGTGTGTGGTTATGTCTGTGAATATGGTTGTTGTTGCGGTTGTGTCTATGGATGTGCCTGAGGCTTTTCTTGTTGCTATGGTTGTGGTTTTAGCTCTTGTTGTGGCTGTAGCTGTAGCTATTCTTATGCCTCAGGCTCTGGCTGTTACTATGGGTTTGGCTGGGGTTGTGTCTGTTGCTGTGGTTGTGCCTATTGCTGTTTCTGTGGTTGTGACTGTTAATGTGGTTGTGCTTTCTGATGTTTCTGTGGTTGTGAAAGTTGTTGTGGTTGTTTTTGTTGCGGTTTTGGTTGTAACTGTTGATGTGGTTGTGCCTGGTGCTGTTTCTGTGATTGTGCCTGTTGCTGTTGATGTGGTTGTGACTGTTGCTCTGGTTGTGCACGTTGCTGTGGTTGTGGCTGTTACTGTGGCTGTGGCTGTTGCTCTGGTTTTGCGTGTTGCTGTGGTTTTGTTTGTTTATGTTGCTGTGCCTATTGCTGGGGTTTGGCTGTTGCTGTGGTTGTGGCTGTTTATATTTCTGCGGTTGTGACTGTTGCTGTTTCTGTGCCTGTTCCTGCATCTGAGGTTATGACTTGCTGTGGTTGTGTATGTTGTTGTGGTTGCGGCTGGTGCTCTGGTTGCAGCTGTTGTTGTAGTTGCTGTAGTTGCGGTTGTTGCGGATGTTGCTATGGTTGCAGCTGTTTCTGTGGTTGCAGATGTTGCTGTGGTTACAGTTGTTGTTGTGGTTGCGGTTGTTGCTATGGTTGCAGTTGTTTCTGTGGTTGCAGTTGTTGCTATGGTTGCGGCTGTTGCTGTGGTTGCGGCTATTGCTATGGTTGCAGTTGTTTATGTGGTTGCAGCTGTTGCTGTAGTTGCGGTTGTTGCTGTAGTTGCGACTGTTGCTATGGTTGCGGTTGTTTCTGTGGTTGCAGATGTTGCTGTGGTTACAGTTGTTGCTGTGGTTGCGGTTGTTGCTATGGTTGCAGCTGTTGCTATGGTTGTGGCTGTTACTATGGTTGCAGTTGTTGCTGTTGTTGCAGCTGTTGCTATGGTTGTGGCTGTTTCTGTCATTGCAGCTGTTGCTGTGTTTACAGCTGTTACTGTGGTTGTGGCTGCGTCTGTGGCTGTGTCAGGTCTGACTTAGCCTACCAACAGTGACGAGCACTACCTGAGTGCGGACTCGCCGGTGAGGCGGTACCTGTCTCCCAGCTCTTGGCTTAATCTAATCCCATCCCACCCTGGAGGTGCTGCATGGCAACGACTTTATATCGTAATGGGGAGGTTAAGGCGGCAGCTGACACCTCCACGCCCAGGATCTACAGGCTCAGTCAATGGGCGACACTTTTTAAGGAAATTCCATGGTATATTTCTATTCAGTTCTTCAGGTTCTCTTTTTTATGCCCAGGTCACATACACATTAGTGGATGTAGTTGAACGTAGGTGAACGTAGTGGAGGCTAACGTGGGTCAAACATGGTGTAAGTATGTTAAACTATGTTGAAATACATTAAGGTACGGCAGGTTTTGATATGGATAAATACATTACGGTACGGATAAACTACGTTCAACTATGTTAGCCTTCACTATGTTCACTTACGTCCACTAATGGCTATGTGACCAGGCCTTCATCCAAGTACGCTAGAGTATACTAGAGCATGCTAGAGTACACTAGAGTATGCTAGAGTATGCTAGAGTACATTAGCATCATGGATTCAAATTCAGCCTCTAACATAGCACTATTTTGAACATGTCCAAAGATTTTTAGCATCATGG
Organism: Branchipolynoe longqiensis; assembly: GCA_030323885.1. Classification (NCBI taxonomy): domain Eukaryota; kingdom Metazoa; phylum Annelida; class Polychaeta; order Phyllodocida; family Polynoidae; genus Branchipolynoe; species Branchipolynoe longqiensis. The sequence continues at coordinate 16,465,389 of CM059187.1, read as the reverse complement.
ATTCAAATTCAGCCTCTAACGTAGCACACTTGTCCAAAGATTAAATCGGAACTCACGGCCCACCCATGTTACTACCAAGTTAGCATGATAGAGAAGTATGGATGCCGGTATGTTCAACTACGTTCAACTACATTAGCCTCCACTATGTTCAACTACATCCACTAATGTGTATGTGACTGGGCCTTTAGTCCCCCGCTCTTTTTTAAAGCAAATAAATCAACGCAATTGGGAGTGGAGGAGGGGATGGGTGCAGAATAAAAACTACAGTTTCATAGATAGATTTGTCAGGTTGTTTTTTTGTAAGGGCATTTTCTCGAAGATTATATAAAGACAAACATAGCTTGGATGTGAATATATTCAACATGTATTGCTACCCTGTGGACGCGGTGGCCGATTCGGTAGAGCGCAGGCCTCCCGTGCGGAAGGTGGGGAGTTCAATTCCTGGTTCAGTCAAACTGACTTACTAAATTGATACATGTCGCTTTCTAGCCAGGTGCTCGGCATTATCAGGATAGGGCATGGACTGGTTGGCTCTGTGTCAGGATAATGTGACTGAGTGGATATCAGGTCATGGTGCTGGTGACCTGATGGGGCAGTACTGCCAGTGGGGCAGTACTATAAAGTCGGCATCAGTGTGCACTGTCACAAGTCGGTACCCATCTTGATATGACTCTAGATGTTGTCAGGACGTAAAACTCTAACAACCAACCATCTTTTTAATTTTATAGTCACACTTCATCATCTCACATATCTCTTTTTGTGCTTAATGGTGTGATTTACTTGTTCAGTCAACGAATGTTGAAATGGTAAAATGAACAAGGACAGTCATTAAAACGTGGGGCCTTGTAGATGGTCACACGGAGGACAGGGCCCTCAGCGGGCGCTGGAGGGTTGAGGGTGGCGTAGAGGCAGTGAGGAGGGGTGCAGTGGGGCTGTCTGAAGTCATGTGTAGATTAGCACCCCGCCCGCTGAAAGCCTCGCCTTCACCTCCGACCACCCGCCGCCACTGACCGTCTCCACTCCGCCGTCCGCCGCCCGCCGCCCGCCGCCCGCCGCCCGCCGCCCGCCGCCCGCCGCCCGCCGCCCGCCGCCCGCCCACCATTGTGCCACTGACATGTACTCACGTCAGCACAGCTTCAAGGACCTACTCCGCCGGAAGCGTTGGTGGTGGTGGTGGTGGTGGTGGTGGAGGAGGAGCACGTGGAGGTGTTGGAGAGGTGGTGGTGAGGTGGTGGTGTGTGGGCCGAGGTAGTGGCGGTGATGGTTGTGCTAATGGTTTAGGTGGTGGTGGTGGAGGAGGTTGTGGCGATATTGGTGTTGTAGGTGAAGTTGTTGTTGGTGGTGGTGGTGGTTGAGGAGGAGGTTGTGGCGATATTGGTGTTCTAGGTGAAGTTGTTGTTGTTGGTGGTGGTGGAGGAGGTTGGGGCGATGTTGGTGTTGTAGGTGAGGTTGTTGTTGTTGGTGGTGGTGGTGGTGGTGGTGGTTGTGGAGGAGGAGGTTGGGGCGATGTTCGTGTTGTAGCTTAGGTTGTTGTTGGTGGTGGTGGCAGTGGTGATGACGACAGTCATCCTGATGGAGATGGTGGTGGTGTAGATGATGAGGTGGTTGGAATGACCGCCATACTGCTGAAGGTGATAGTAGAGGTGGTGCTAGTGACAATTGTATTGATGGAAATGGTCGCATGGATAATGTTGGAGGAAGTCGTGATGGAGGTGGAGGTAGTGGTGGTGGTGGAGGAGGTGGTGACAGTTGTATTTATGGAGATGGTGGTTTAGGTAATAGGGATGGTGGAGGAGATTGTGATGGTGGAGGAGGTGGAGATGGACATCTCCACTATAACCCTCTCCCGCCTGCATCCCCACCATCATACCTACCCTAATATCACCATCGGTTTCACCACCCTCCTCCTCCTCACTTCCAGGCCAACCACCATTATTTTCCCACGCTCCCTTAAATCAATGGTCACACACCACCCTCTCCTGGAGGTCATGGCTACACGGCGCCACGTCATAGTGTCACATAGTGTGCTGTATGTAGCCTGGCATGTGGAGTAAAGATCATTACGCTCAAAGCAAAACTATCAGCTAGAGAGAAAAGAAAAAGAAAGGCCCAGAAAAGCGGCTTCCAGCAACTGTGAGGTTCTCGGGAGCCATTGATCCCTCAGTGGCCTCTTGCTGCTATTGCATGCCGGTTCATTTGTCAGTATTAGGCGACGTCTTCATGCCCGCCGCCTCCACCCCTTAATAATGCTACCCCATCTCTAATCAATAGCATTTGCAACGCCTCCAAATGAATTCGATTAGAAATTAAATAATAACAGAAGTCGACACCGGGAAATAAGTGAAAGAAAGAAAGCCGGGGGTGGCGGGGTGGTGGGGGGGGGGAGGAGGCAGAGGGGGAGAGAAGACCGTGGGTGGGTGGGCGAGGAATGAGTGTGTGTGGGCGGGGGGGGGGTGATGATGATGAGGTGAGGAGAGTGTGGAAGAGGGTGTGGAGGAGGGTGTGAAGGAGAGGATGGAGCGATTGTGTGTGGATGGGGTGGAGGAGGAGGAGGAGGTGGTGGTGGTGGTGGTGGTGGGTGAGCTGGAAGGGGGAGAAAGAAAAGGCCGAGGAGAAAGGTGGTGGAGCGAGTGAGTGTGGATAGTGGGAGAACGAGGTGGTGGGTGGGAGAGCAGGGGGTTAAGGAGAGAGGGAGAGAGGAAGAGGGAGGGAGGGAGAGGGAGACAGCGACCCGGGTTGAAAAGAAACAGCGGACTGGTGTCAACTGAAGGCGTGATTTATGATGCCTGCGTTCGCCCGTTCACTCTAACGGGTTTGGTGTCGGCAGAGGTTTTTGTAATAACGAATCGTGACGTAACTGGCGCTTGTCCGAATGTCACGACTAAATAGTCTGGCGGGCGGTGACCCATTTTAACAACTGCTCCCCGGGCCGCCGTCGCCACGACTACGGGTGCTGGAGGCTGAGCTAATCGGTGAGCCGGTGTGGTGTGTTTACAGGATCCATCATCTGTGAAGTGTTAGTACCTCAGCCGGCGCGTGTGTGTGTATGTGTGTGGTGTGTTGTGTGTGTGGTGAGCTGCTCATCCGACTGTGGTCTCCCTAAGAACTCACTGCCGACTGCCCGAGGGCGAGTATTCAGCGCCACATTATTTGCTGGTTCCTCGATGTGACATGGTGTGTTTCTACGGTTGTACCAGCGCCCACCTGTGTGTGGCAGCCACTCACTCCTTCCATCTCACCCCCCCCCCCCCACATACACCCGCCGGTGGTTGCTTAGGATGTGCCGCATCTAAAGTTGCACAGTCTGATGGTTTTGAGTGTCTGTCATTTGTATGAGATAACTATATTAAATTGATTGTTATAATCTACCTTATATTACTTTAGATTGAAGTAACTTTTATTTTAAGTTTTGAGATATTTGAAGTGCAAACATGTGAAATTAGATTTAGCAAGTATGCCAACACTCTGATACCATAGGCTTTAACAGTAAATTGACTCAGTATTCCCTTCTATGTGGCAACAAATGCTTAATAATAAGTGCATCTGTATCTAAGTTAGATATGTAGAATCAATTCTAGATAATTGATTTGGATTTGAAAATGTGACGCTTCATTGGACTATGCAGCTTAAAAATGCAGGGTATTCTTCTACTGCCTACAACCGCCACAACTTCCTGTTGAGTCCTGCATCTAGAGGTCTAATGACATTGCGACAGAGCCCTGATCCGCAGTGAGATTTATTATGGTTAAGCTGCTTACTTATCCACTACTGACTTAGTAGGCTATAAGTTTGCTTGTTAGGGTTTTACATCCTAGCAACATCTAAGGTGATATCAGGAAGGGTTCCGATTGTGACAACGCGCACTCATGGCGGGTTTATAGTGTTGTTCCACTGGAATACCTGGCTGCTGGCACTATGACATCATATCCCACTCAATCAGATTATCATGATACTGAGCACGACAATCCTTCCCCTATCTTAGTAATGCCGTGTGCCAGGATAGGTAGCGACAAGTATCAATGTTCTAAGTCATTGGATTGACTTGATCGGGTTTCGAACCCTCGACCTACTGAACGGGAACCAGACCAGTGCTCGTACCGATTTGGCCATCTCGTACGGTATGTATGTCATATACCTACATCAGGTTGTCCATAGCACCTTGTATCGTCCAAAGTACTGATAATGTTAAAGCTGCATAATCTGATGAAAACATCAAATTTTCAAAACCAAAACAATTATCTAGATTTTATTCTACTTATCTACCTTAGATACTGGTGCACTTATTATATTAAGCATGTGTTGCCACATAAAATGGTATATGGGAGCAATTTAATAGAAGCCTATGGTGGCAGAGTTTTTGCATGCTTGGCAAAATTAATTTAGGATATTTGCACCTCAAATATCTCAAAAGTTAGCATTTAAATTAGAAGTTATTTCAAACTAATGTATGGTAAATTATAGTGATCAATCTGATATGTTTATCTCAGAAAATAACTGAAACTTAAAACCATCGGACTATACAACTTTAACTTCAAACTAATTTAAGGTGAATTATAACGATCAATCTAATATATTTATCTCAGAAAATAACAGACACTTAAAACCATTGGTCTCTGCAACTTTAACTTCGGGGATCAAACGACACACTCCGGTGGTGGTTGGAGGCGGGTGTGTCAAAGGAAGAGTTCATGCGCAAATCCCCGTGAACCCCTTTCCAAAATTGGAGTTTAAATAACAGGTTTTCACCTGGACATAATTTTAAAACTCACGAATTCTACTTTTCTTACGATCACACGATTATGAAGCAATGAATAAAAAAAAAAGTAAGGATGGAAAATAAATAACGTTTTGGAGGTTTGATTCCAATTTCTTCCTCAATTTTTGGATTGGCGTTTACTGGGTTTTGCGCCTGAACTCTTCAAATTGACATTATCCAGTTAAAAGCAGAGCGGGTCTCAACTGGAAACAATTGGTTTTCCACTTTCTGATTCCTGAAGTGGGTGAGGATGGAAGACAACCGTGGATTGGTCGGAATGAGTTAGTTATAGTAAAAGACAGCCAACAAAACACACATCAATGATCGGCAAGTGTTGGCCATACACGCTTCCCAAAAGCCACCATGTGTGTTTCTTTGATCGCTTCCTCTCAATTCCATTATCGATATCACCACAGGCATACTTAATTGTGCCTATACATATCGGAGCGCACCCTTCCGGTGACCTTGATCTACGACCCAGTGACGGGCGCCCCCTAGCGGGGACGACGAGAAAGACTGCTGCGTGGTGTCGGGGGGGGGGGGGGGGGAGCAGTATGGATCTGATCTGTATAAATAACATTAAAGTTCGAGTATGTTCTGAAATGTCCTAACCCTCCCCGGCACCATCTCCGGGCTGAGCGTATGGATCGGAAAACACAGCAGGCTCGGGCCACTGCACAGTTTGATAGGACTTATAACGTGTGGTGTTCTCTGCGGCGGAGTGGTTAGAGTGTCTGACTTTTTTCTAGGTCGGACTCCTAATCTGAAGGTCAGTGGTTCGATTCCCTGTGGCCCCCACCTGCCAATTTGGATTTCCACCGCTGTGTATAACTTACAGCGTCATCAGAGGCCAGTTGCTCTCATACCATGTCTATGTGGTGTGGGAGGTTAAAAATCCCTTGGGTCGGTAAAAGTGTAGGCTCGGGCTTTCTATCGACAAACTGTCTAATGGCGAAAACAAGCCTATTCAGGCTTATCCATGATAGGCAGTATAAATCTTCAACAACAACAACAAAAAAGGACTCACGTTCACCGATGAAAGTCGCCTCTGGCAAAAAAAAAGAGCAGAAAATTAAACCGAGATTATGATAATGACGGTTAATTTACACGAAAACGCCGGTTTTCTCCCATAGACTTAGCCCTGTCAATGATTCGCTGAAAAATGACGGAAGTCAGGTTTCATTTATGTTTGTTGTGACTATGTTATCGCCAATACCTAACTCTCTTGCTGTCACACTACGACGTAACGACGTCGGCGTAGGGAGAACGTGAAGAACGTTGAACTTCTCGGCGTGGTATGCAATTTGGTCACATATTGATACGTGTATGCAGCGTATGGACGATAGAGTTAACAGTGTGGTAAAGCGTATGATAGAGTCTTCAATCGCGAGAGGACAACGTAATGCACTCAGCGAACGTTATGTACGTTATCCACTGCATGAATACGTTGCTTTACGTTTGCATTACGTATCGAACGTCAGCAACGGGAATAACGCTATATACATTCCGGACGACGGGAAGGCGTACGTTTCTCCTCCTGGTTTCACTACGTGAACTGCTCTTGTTCCACCGTGTTAAATGCTGGGCAGCGTAGTGCAATGTAGGCACTGTAGGAACCAGCGTTCTGACAGCTCTGATTAGACCTCATTGTGTGGGAGTAAGCACAATAGGATAATGAGATGTTCAATTAAAGTCCCACGCGCGTCTCAACACGCCAACTTCCGGTGGTTCTACCCGGCGTGTGTGATTGATGTGTGGGCGTCGCTGGGAACCAGTGAAGCTGATCTCATAACGGAGCCAGACTGCACTTAGTGTGCACTGCACCGTCATCACATGTCTGTTGTTCTCGGCATTAATATATGCATTACAGGTGTACACTAATCGACATTATCATTGACACATACTCCAGCAGATATGTATATATATATATATATATATATATATATGTGTGCATGTTTATCTGCATATACTCTGGCGCGACTGACACTGGTCAACATCCGGTGGAGGTGAGGTGGGCGAGATGGCACCATGGTACAATGTTGTATCTTACGGAGGATAACAATAATAATAATGATACTAATAAGTAATATTCCCTTACGTGTCTTTATACTCGCATAATACGTTATACATCACATATATATATAAAGCCATACATACAGAATTGCAGATTCACAATTTAAAAGAATCAAATGCATTACGCGTTGCTATAATCACTGACGCACAGACATCAGATGGGGGGGAAAAGGGAAGAAGGAAAAAAAGCATTCTGACTGGAAAGGTAGTTCTGTGTCATGGATCAATGAGTTTGCTTATCGGATATCGACTCGTGTCAGCCGGATTTTACAGGACGATTCATGCGTAGAATTGGCAAATGATCCCCTCGCCGTGCCTGGCGAGTCGTGCACGCAGATAGGGCGCGCCCCAGGAGGCCATATTGGATTACGCAACGGCCGCCTCCTCACCTGGGAGGTGATATTCCGAGGCAATCAGCGGCAGCATTATTACACGCAGGTGTACAGGATTAGGTGCCAGGCAGCTAATCGCCGGTCTCCCTCTGTGGCAATCTGGGCAGACAACAGCCGCTTCTGGCGCCGTGCACATGTTTCTGCATATTGGTGTGTGTGGGGGTGTGTGGGGGTTCGGGTGGAAGAGGAGGGTATGAGGTTGAGGTAGAGGGGTGTATTTGGGTGGGTGGAAGGTTGGGAAGGGGGTTCATTTATTTTCTTTTTGCTGATTCCCAGGCACTGGATATTCAAGCAGAATCATGTAAGTTGGCGCTTTGACATTGGGCGTGTCATCGTTGGGCGTGTCGTCATTGGGTGTGTCGTCATTGGGTGTTCGGTCATAGATGGTACCACAATTGGACGTTCCACCCACCATTGGACGTTCCAACATTGGGCGTTCCACCATTGGAAGTGTCGCCATTGGGAGTTCCGCTTTTGGTGTTCTGCCTTTGGTGTTCCACCTTCAGTGTTCCGACTTCAGTGTTCTGCCTTCAGTGTTCCACCTGTGGTGTTCCGCCTTCAGTGTTCGGCCTTTGGTGTTCTGCCTTCGGTGTTCTGCCTTTGGTGTTCCACCTTCAGTGTTCTGATTTGGTGTTCTGCCTTTGTTGTTCTGCCTTCAGTGTTGCACCTTTGGTGTTCTGCCTTCAGTGTTCCACCTTTGGGGTTCTGGCTTTGGTGTTCTGCCTTTGGTGTTCTGCCTTTGGTATTCCGCCTTCAGTGTTCTGCCTTTGCTGTTCTGCCTTTGGTGGTCTGCCTTCAGGGTTCTGCCCTTGGTGTTCTGCCTTTGGTATTATGCCTTCAGGGTTCTGCCTTTGGTGTTCTGCCTTTGGTGTTCTGCCTTCAGGGTTCTGCCTTTGGTGTTCTGCCTTTGGTATTCTTCCTTCAGGGTTCTGCCGTTAGTCTTCTGCCTTCAGGGTTCTGCCTTTAGTCTTCTGCCTTTGGTGTTCTGCCTTCATTGTTCCACCTTCGGTATTCCACCTTCAGTGTTCTGCCTTCAGTGTTCCAGCTTCAGTGTTCTGTCTTTGGTGTTCCGCTTTCGGCGTCCCACCTTTGGTTTTCTGCCTTTGGTTTTTCACTTATAGTGTTCCACCTTTGGTGTTCCACCCGTGTTGTTCCGCTTTGCTCGTGCCACCCTAAGGCGTGTTTCCATTGCGCGTTCCACCATTAGTCGTGCGGCCACTGGGAGTTCAGCAATTGGGAATGTCGGCAGTCAGTAGTGCACCTCCTTTTTTTCTAGACACATCTTTTGAGCATCTCTGGCCTCTCTGGGCTGGACACCTGTGCCGGGTCCTACACGTAGCTACGCGTGTTAGATGCATGTGTACTGACTGACACCACCATTGAGACCTAAGAATCCTCACATGACTCACCCCCTCCCCTCTACAAGTCGTCCTCAAAAACACATAGCCCTGACGCAATAGACCCCCTTCAAAGTTTACAAACATTGTGTATGCGTGCACACTTTGGCTGCAAAACAAATGTGCACAGCCATTGAGTTTGCCTATACCTGCAGTGCAAAACTTCAATTTTATTCAAAATTAATAGAAATACAGATCAATAAACATAGCTTTAATATAATCTGTTCGTTAAACATGTTATCTGTTTGTGTGCCAATTGGTTTGTTCCTAGGTGGTGTGGTTTTAGAGTATATTTAAGACACAGCTATCAACAAAGGCAAATAAAACTAGCAACTTTCATAGCTGCACTCAGTGCAACCGGGTGTTGTTTTGCAGCCAAGTTGCACACGCGCACACATAATTTTCTATGCGAACGTCACGGGAAATACGTCTATTCCCGGAACACAGTCACCTCCTAGAGATAGGCGCGCTGTACACTGAATGTAAGAGTCACCGTCCTCAACGGCACTGGCGAGTCTCCTACTGCACTTCGTCCAACGGGATGGCCAAATGAGTTGAGCGTCCATCTCACGTTTTGGTAAATCGTGGGATTCGAAACCATGGGCTCGAACCATGATCGAGTCAAACCAATGACTAAAAAATGGATACTTGTCGCTTTCTAGCCAGGCACTTGGCATTATTAGGCTCACACAAGGACGGGTTGGCTTGGTGTCAGGATAATGTGACTGAGTAGGATATCAGGTCATGGTGCTGACAGCCTGGTCTCCGAGTTGGGCAGCACTATAAAGTCGCCATGAGTACGCACTGTCACAACTCGGTACCCATCCTGATATGACCACCCAACCCATACTGCTCCCAGGTGAAATGACAGAAATTAGTGTCGTTTACTCACACACCCAGTGTAGACATGCTATACTCACAGTGGTGTAACGGAAAAACGACTCTCGGTGTAACTAACGCAAATATCCCAATTTAGATTACATCAATAGTTCACTCTCCCATTCCTAATATCATCACACTCTCAAGCCCTGGTCACAGACACGTTACTGAAGGTAATTGAAAGTAGGATAGATTAACGTGGGTCAAATGTGGTGTACGTATGTTAAACTGCGGTGAAAAACGTTAAGGTACGGCAGGTTTTGATGCAGATAAATACATAATGGCATGGATCCCAGTACGTTCAACTACGTTCAACTATATTCAACTACGTTCAACTACGTTCAATTACGTTCAACTACGTTCAACTACGTTCAACTACGTTCAGCTACGTTCAACTACTTTCAACTACGTTCAACTACGTTCAACTATGTTCAATGTGCGTTAGCCTCCACTACGGTCAACTACGTTCAAATACGTCCAAGTATGCTAAGGTATGCTAAAGTATGCTAGCATATGCTAGAGTATGCTAGAGTATGGTAGAGTACATTAAGAGTATGGAGACTTCACCACAGTACATTAGCCTCTAATGTAGTTTTCTTTTGAACATATCTAAAGATTAAATCGGAACTCACGGCCCACCCACATTATTACCAAGTTAGCATGATGGAGAAGTATGGATGCCAGTACGTTCAACTATGTTCAACTACCTTAGCCTCCACTATGTTCAACTACGTCCACTAACGTGTATGTGACGGGGCCTTCAGTGCAGTATACTAACAGTTTAAGTGGCAACAGTATCACTCACTCACTTTCTCCATGTAAATGTCACCACTCTCAATATCAATGATACATATCAATCAATCAATAGTTCCATCCTCTAGTCGAGGGTTGGATGCAATGGTTCTCCACTTGTCCCGATGTTGTGCTGTTCTGATAGACTGTGAATAATTCAAGCCTGTCCACTGTGAAATATTTGTAAACCATGATGTTCTTGGTCTCCCTCTCCCTCTGCTGCCATTCACCTTCCCTTCCAACAATGTACGGTATATTGAACTCTGACGAATGATGTGGCCAAAATAAATAAGTTTCTTTGTCTGTATAGTGGCAAACAAGCTTTTCTTATTTTTAATTTTTCTGAGAACTTCTTTGTTGGTGATCTTCTTTGTCCATGATATTTTCATCATCCTTCGATAAGTCCACATCTCAAATGCTGCTAAACGTTTGTACATTTTCTTAGAGATTGTCCATGTCTCTGCCCCATACATTAGAGTAGACCACACATAACACTGAAGAATACGCTTCCTTGTTTGTATTAATATCTTACTTGATGTTAACACTCTATACATTTTGGAGAATGTTGTTCGGGCTATTGTTATCCTTCTTTTAATTTCTTCCTCACATCTCCCATCATTTGTAATCTTTTGTCCGAGATATATGAATTCGGATACTTGTTCTATGTTTGTGCCATCTATGGTTATATTGACATTTGGTTTATCTGTCTTTTTACTTATAACCATTGTTTTGGTCTTCCTGGCATTCATCTTCATGTTGAATAGTATTCCAGCTTTATTGATTCTATTCACTATATCTTGTAGGTTTTTCTCACTGTCTGCTAGTATTACACTGTCATCGGCATATCTAAGATTGTTGACGTTCATGCCACCTATTGTCACTCCCTTGCAATCTTCAATGTGTCTGAAAATCATCTCTGTGTACAGGTTAAATAGACATGGTGACAATACACACCCCTGTCGAACTCCTCGTTTAATCATAACTTCATCCGATAGGCCCTGCTCCATTTTTATAAATGCACGTTGTGTCCAGTATAAGTGCATGAAGACTGGAGCAGCAGATGAGTTAGAAGATCAATAGCTTTGAAGGTGTAACAGCAAGATGATGTGGCTCATCAGGGCACACTCTGACAAAGATGAGTAAGTGGCCAGTCACCTTGGAAAGGAAGGGGAACCTACCAAGTATTTACCCATAGTAAGCAATGATACATATAGTGTTTTAAAATATAAACATGATTACAGCGTAAATAGGATCACTTTCTCTGTGTGAATAGTATTACCATATCAATGTCAACGATACAGGCAGTGTAAATACGATCACGACTGCAGTGTAAATACCATCACGACTACAGTGTAAATAGCATCACTTTCTCCATGTGTATAGTATTACCGACTCAATGTCAATAATACAGGCAATGTAAAAACCATCACAACTACAGCGTAAATAGCATCACTTTCTCTCTGTGTATAGTATTACCGTCTCAATGTCAATAATACAGGTAGTGTAAAAACCGTCACAACTACAGCGTAAATAGCATCACTTTCTCTCTGTGTATAGTATTACCCTCTCAATGTCAACAATACTGGCAGCATAAATACCATCACGACTACAGGGTAAATAGCATCACTTTCTCCGTGTGTATAGTATTACCATATCAATGTCAATGATACAGTCACTGTAAATACCATCATGACTACAGCGTAAATAGCATCACTTTCTCCATGTGTATAGTATTAGCGTCTCAATGTCAATAATACAGGCAGTGGAAATACCATCACGACTACAGTCTAAATAGCATCACTTTCTCCATGTGTATAGTATTACAGTCTCGATGTCAATGATACAGGCAGTGTAAAGGCCATCACGAATACAGTGTAAATAGCATCACTTTCTCCATGTGTATAGTATTACCGTTTCAATGTCAACGACACAGGCAGTGTAAATACCATCGCGACTAAAGTGTAAATAGCATCACTTTCTCCATGTGTATAGTATTACCGTCTCAATGTCAATAATACAGGCAGTGGAAATACCATAACAACTACAGTGTAAATAGCATCACTTTCTCCATGTGTATAGTATTACAGTCTCGATGTCAATGATACAGGCAGTGTAAATACCATTACGAATACAGTGTAAATAGCATCACTTTCTCCATGTGTATAGTATTACCGTCTCAATGTCAACGATACAGGCAGTGTAAATACCATCACGACTACAGTTTAAATACCATCACGACTTCAGTGTAAGCAGCAGCACTTTCTTCCGTGTAGATTATATCACTTTTTCCGTGTAAGTAACATTACCCTCGCGGTGTTCATAGCGCCACTCTCTCAGTGCGAATGCAATCACTGGGCTATTCAATGTCCAGTGGTCATCGCCGGCGGGGTGCTATTATTGCGCATGCCATTTGGGTTGTGACACCGACAGCCCCAATACATATAACTAAGTGGTTCAGCTACCCTCCTCCTGCCCCCCCCCCACCCCCACACACACTCACCCACTCCCACACCCACTCCAACACCGCGTTGAGAGCGGGCTGCCAGGCTAGACCACTCCACATCTGGCCCCGGGTGCACTGTGCAGCAACCCTGTACATACATACGCCGGGTGTGTTGTACACGGTCGGCCTGTGTAGCCCCGTAACGAACGAGCTGCTCGCCGTGACCCAGTTGCGCGCGCACATGGCCCGGGCCGGGGGGCGGGTGACAGGACGCAGCCCGCCCCGCTGTCACCAGGTGGCAGATAATGGGGTTGTAATTGGTGGCCAAACAAAGCTGGCCGGCGGTCCCGAGTCGACAGTTAGCATGCTGATAAGGCCGTGCTACGCTGACACGAGCTGCGCCTTCCCGCCCTCTACCCAGTTAGCCGGGTGGATACACGCCCGTGAGACCCGTATGGAGTGAGAGGAATAGCGCAGTGCTGACTGTCCTTATTACGATAAATACGAGTTGATGCAAACTGTGCATGCTTTGTTTGCCTCATTAGATTAGAACTGATATAATATATATATATATATATAATCCATATATATATATGCCTATATATATTCCAGTGCGCGAGTGACAGTGTTTCGCGCCACTGTCAGGATTGGGCGGTGTTTGCAGCCATCGGTCGCAACTGGTGGTGGGGTGACCCATAGAATAGTACACAACATATGGGTGATAATATTAGGGAACATTCCCTTACGCACCTTTATACTCGCATAAATCTTATACATTTTTGTTTGTTTTGTGACAAGGTATTTACCCTATACATGACATATATATGTGGCATGCAGGTATTTCAGGTATAGCAATACCTCAGGGAGTTTGACGCCCCTGCCCTGCAGAGTTGTAAACCACTGCCTGTGGTACAGGTTCTTGACAGAACCGAAGGCTAAGGGAGCAAACCCTAAACAGAAAACCATGTCACTGTGGCAGCATTAAGGGGGGTTGATGTATGGAACTCCCAACATCTCCCGACCAGCCACTGCAGATACAAATAGTTTTGCGCCTGTCTTGACATGTTCTTGCCGGAGTGAAACTTCTATCTGCTCCCCGATAGAGTGCCACTGGTAACTTGCAAAAGCCAGCAGCACTTCAACACTTTTGCAGGCAGCTTTCATGAAATGTCTGAAGCTGAGAGACATTAATACCGACTCATGGACACAACTCTCACAGCAGAGAGCTAAATGGAGAGCGGCAGTCAAGTAATGAAAGCAGTCTTTGTCGCATCGCGACCGACAGCATGATGATGATGATGATATGTGGCATACACACAGCCTGACCCATGGCCACTGTCAATGGCTGCTGTCAATGGCCATTGCCAATGGCCACTGTCAATGGCTACTGTCAATGGCTATTGTAAAATTTTCCGATATAATGCATGAGGATTGATGTGAAATTACTATACAGCCACCAGCACTGCTAAGGATAACAATCGGGGGCGGGGGTGCCAGTGGGTCAAGTGCCTCCCCTCGCGGCCCACATTACACTGGTATCCTATCCCTCGTACGGGAGTAGGTGGGAAGCGGGGCCCAGGAGGCGTGTGCCTGCCACTTACCGTATACCACCGATACCCTGACCATTTCACCAACAAAAGGATTAACTGCTGCCGACCGTCGCGCCCCCTGACGACGATCATCGCGCCTCCTGCCGGGGCAGCAAGCGGGCTGGGGAGGCGAGGTGACGGGGCTGTGATCGAGACCCGCCATAGGCGCTGCTACCGTTAATGCGATCGCCGATCGGTCGCCGAGCGTCCTCATCTGGCCCCCTCTGGCCCCCTCTGGCCCCCCTCTGGCCCCCTCTGGCCCCCTCTGGCCCCCTCTGGCCCCCTCTGGCCCCCTCTGGCCCCCTCTGGCCCCCTCTGGCCCCCTCTAATCGGCCCCGGCCAGGAATCGACAGAACCACGGCCGGCAGGCGATAATAAGGGTATCTGATAGGATAGAGCACGGGCAAGACGGGCGCGCCGCCAACCGATATGGCCGAGGTCATCACTACGCCTCCCGCCTCCGCCCCTCTCCGCAACCCGGTGTGTGTGTGTGTGTGTCTGTGTGGAGTAGGGCGAATGAAGGGGGACTGATAGCGGTACTTGTCGATCCCATTTAAGAGAGCGCTCCAGGTTGGATTAATATGGGCAGTGCTCGTTGGTTTAGTTATACCCCACTTAAACCGTGTACAGACCGCACTGATTCTCCTATACATAAGTGTTCCTTTGCTAACAGACTCTGGCGCTGTTGTTTGATTTAGTTCTGCCTTGTGTAAACCATGTATTTAAAACATCCAGATCCGATATATAACTGTTCCCTTGATCAGAGACTTTGGCAGTGTTGTTTGGTTTAGTTATTATGCCTTGTGTAAACCATCTATATCAAACATCCAGGCCTGGTACATAACTATTCATTTGCTCAAAGACTCTAGCGGTGTTGTTTGGTTTAGCTATTATACCTTGTGTAAACCGTGTATATCAAACATCCAGGCCTGATACATAATATATATAACTGCTGTCGTAGTTATATATACCCCTCATAATCTGTGTAGAAAATACCCAGATGTGATACAGAACTGAATACAATTACTTTGTGCTCTCACCGCCAGGGTAGTAGAGCATCTAGGTAGTGTTATTCTATTAGACGTTTGTTGACGTCACACATGCAGGGAACGGGCTGCATTTGAACAGTCGTCGACTGTGGCGTCAATAAATCAATCAGCGAGAGTATTGACAGATCAATAGTTAAATGTGCGGAGACTAAATACGAAGACCGTGAACACACAGACTGACTTCTACGATATATGTGTAAGAATATCGTAATGTATATGTAACAGCATATGAAATATTGGAGAGGCATTTGAACCGTTAAATTGAAGTAGCACAATCCGAAGGTTTTAAGGATGTATAATTATATTGTTTGCATTGATAAATATGGTAAGTTGATTAGTCTATTATATCTATTTATCTATCTTCCCATATAGCCTACTTTGTTATGTGGGAGTCGTTAAACAAACATATAATCTATCTAATTTTGGTTTGAAGTAACTTTCATAATAAATTACTTACTTTGGCAATATTCGAAATAAAAACACCAGATTTAATGTTGGTGTGATTGTCGAAATTCTGACTCAACAGGCTTCAGCAGTAACAGGTTCTATTCAACTGATTTAGTGTTCCCTTCTGTGCAGCAACAATAGTTTAATAACTGCATCAGTATCTAAACTGGATATGTAGAATTAAATCTACATAAGTGTTTTGGTTTAAAAAAACTTAATGCATTTATCGGATTATGCAGCTTTCGCTAACTGTCTTGACAAAATCCAAAGTGGTTGGTTGATCGTTGGGGTTTTACGTCCTGGCAACATCTGAGGTCATATCAGGACTGGGAGGTCCTGGTGAACGATGGACTATTCGCGGGCTTGCTGCAGGCTGCCGCTTCTGTGTTGTCTGATGTGTGAGTGTTTTCAATTAGCTCCCCAGAGAGCAGATCTGGTGTGGTTACTGTAGTCCCTTATCTTGGCTTCACCATCTCCGATCTGCATCAGGCCATTATGGCGGCGCCGCAATCTGCGCACCGCAGGGTCCGCTCTGCGGCTCCCCTTGTAGTAATTAGCGTGTGGCATGTCTGATACTACACGATAGCACCTCACAGGTACACGATATGTGATGTACACTGCAACTGCACACACCCTCAGCCCCCCCCCCCGCCCGCCCCCTGCTCGCTGGTACGGCAGCGCTCCCTGGAAAGGGCGGTAGCATTTTACCAGGTCGGATGTGCGTTAATGTTGGAGGCGAGGAGGAAGGAAAGAAAGTAGCCTTGGTAGGTTCAGTTTAAAAAAAACATGTTATGCATAATCCATTAATTACGGTTGCATTCTAATCAGTGCAATCGTCAGCCCGGTGCACCCTCCACTCCCCCCCCCCCCACACCCCTCCCAGTGTAAGACACTACTGATATTAAAGTAGGCGCATGCCCGCCAACCGATAAAACAAGCATCGAGCATTTACACCGACTTCACTAATGAGGAGACTGAGGCCGGAGCTTTCACCATCCCCAGCACCGCACCGCCACCGGTCACTGTCAATTGTCACTGTCAATGGCCAAAGTCAATGGCCTCTGTCAATGGCCACTGTCATTGGGCACAGCCAATGGCCACTGCCAATAGTCACTGTCAATGGTCATTGACAATGGCCACTGTCAATGGCTGCTGTCAATGGCCATTGCCAATGGCCACTGTCAATGGCTACTGTCAATGGCCATTGTAAAATTTTCCGATATAATACATGAGGATTGATGTGAAATTACTATAATAAATTACAAACTGTCTATATAATGATAAAAGTTAATATATAAAAACCCAAAGGCATATGAGGGATGTGTGAAATTGGTAAACTATTACTCATTAGGTATAGAAATTGTATAATTGAATAGTCTTTGGAGGAGTGTCACTTCACGGATTTGCTAGGAAACTCTTTGGAAGAGTCACCTCACATACCCCCTCCCCCCAATGGTGTTATTTATGGATCATTGACCACTACATTGTACTCTGATTGGTGGATTGAATCATGTGACCACTGCCATCTTGGATTCTAGAAAACCTATATAAACCAATAAATGAAGGAGTCTCACTCTCTTACTTTTCACTCTTCACCTGTTTTCCTTCATTACCTGTATTGATTTCATTTGGCTTGTCCACACCACCCACACCACCAGCCGGCGACTTTACACCATGTCAATGGTCACTGTCAATGGTCACAATCAATGGCCACTGTCAAGGGTCAGTGGCAACGGCCATTGTCAGTGGTCACTGTCAATGGCATTGTCAATGGTCACTGTCAATGGTCACTGTCAATGGGCACTGCGAATGGTCACTGTCACTGGTACTGTCAATGGTCACTGTCGATGTCATTGACACCCTGGACCACCAAACATTGATCACCACCATGTTTGTATCCACTATCAGTGCAACCACTACCACTAATACAGCCACCAGCACTGCTTCTAGCAGTGCCCTAGCATAATGCTCGCCCTCACCACACAGTCTCATCAAACAAATACCAACACAAACATCACTACTTAGTTTTTTAACTACCACCCAGACTGTCACACCACCCTACCTACACCTCCACTACCACAATCATTACTAGCACCAACATGGTAGTGCCATGGGCACCACCCTAACCACCATCTCATCCCACCATCACCATCATTGCACCGTCAATTACACTCCCACTATCCCAACCAACACCAACACAGTCATCAATACTGATAGTGCTGCGGTTACCATCCCAACTGTCACCCCAACCACACCATGACCATTGTCAAACCATCAACTACACCCCCACTACCCCAACACAGCCGCCAATACTGACAGTGGCATGGTTACCATCTCAACCGCTGCTATCACCGCCACCACTGCCGCCTCCATGACCCCCCCCCCCCCACCCCACACCCAGCCTACTACTAACAGACGCACGCCCTATACCTATACACGAGCACACTAGACTACATCACGGTTCCGACTGCTCATGCGCTGAAAATGGGGTTGGGAGCAAAGCAAAGGCGTACTGCCATCGAGTTTACCGATATGCGTAAGGCAAAGCTGGCATTTTATTCAAAATAAATAAAAATACATAACAATTTGGCACAAACATGGATGGAAGGATGCAATATAATAATTTAATGAATATGTTTAAGACACAACTCTCCATAAATAAGCATTTTGAGCTAAGAAATATACAATTTCAGTCACTTTACAGGCTGATGTTTACATCATCATTGATTAGCCAGAAGTAATTCTTCTTCTAATTATTAAAATGTCAAATGTGTTAACAAAAGCTTGTTTCAAAGAAATATATAACCAATATCTGATTAACCCTACTCATTTTCTATTTCTACATATGTCATTAACCATAGGATATAAATAAAAACATAAATCAAATAAATCAAACTGACTATGGCTCTAACACTAGTCTGAGTGCCTAGATTTGTCTAAATCTAAATGCACATGGCATGATATGTGCTGATTATATTGATGTAAATGCAATATCTTAATTTATTATATATATATTTTTTAGTTGGGATTCTATGTTTCAAACAAGAGCTGAGATGAGCTGAAACTAGCACATTTCATAGCTGCACCCAGTATATTAGCATTAGCCATGTGCTTCTCATGGGTATGTTTTGCTCTGACGCATCCTACAATGCACCATGCCGCTGGAACCGTGATGTAGTCTATACATGTCTCTCTGTGACTGCTGATAGGACTATAACTGTGTCCAAAGCTACATTCAGTACGTCGTGGGAATATCACACCCATGGTGCTAGCCATGCATAGCACGCCTCACCTGCTAAACTGCGCATGTACTATCCCAACTCTGAGTGTATCCATGGTTCCAGCATGGTATTCCATGCTTGTACAGACTACACTCCGTACACATGTGAAGATATGGAATTCAAGGCTATTTCAAGGCTTTTCAAGGCTGTTTTTGATAGGAATTCAATACTATTTTCATTTAGATTTCAGTGGGGGAACGGTGAATGGTGATTTCGGACTAATTAGACAATGACACAGCATATTAGTTTAAAGTTGGGTTTAATTTTCAAGCACCAGCAGGTAAGTTTTTGATCAGTACAAAGTTCAATTTAGCAACCAGTTCAATTACAGTGAGGTCAAGAAGCTTTTAACCCTAGCCCTTAATAATGTTATGTAGGGGTGGGCGGGTGGCAATTGTGTAGGCTAGTCAGTGTCCTCCTTGTGCCCATGTCAATGTGAGCTCTCTGCCGCCGAAACTGGCTTTATATAGGCGCGCAAGGGTAATTAGTTCAGGAATTCGACTGCAGATGGCAGGTCAGTAGCATTAGTTAGGTAATCAGGTTTTGTATTTTAAAAGTGAATATAGGCGGCGCTAGCGTACAAGGCATATCGTAGTGCGGCCGTTCCTCGATAGGTGTCAGCATAAGGCCTTCTTAGTTACGATGGGGCTATGGCTGTGTCCGAATGTCAAATTACCCGTGTTGCCGAATATCACGGACAATTTAGATCAGTGGGGACAGTTTAATCGAACTCAACGTTTTTCAAGACTAATCACACAAATAGGTTAAATTCAAGGCTTTTCAAAGCCTTGAAATGGGACCAATGAAGTTCAAGATTTTTCGAAACTTTCCATGGCCCATATGGACCCTGACAGACTCACGCAGAAGACTTATTTTCGGATCAGCACAAAACGCCTTTAAATCGCGTAAAAGATAATATAACGTGCGTCCACACACACAACACACGTGGCGCCCCATTTTGCCTATGAACTGCGAATAGAGAAAGGCTCGAATAGCGGGAGGCGGGTGGAGTTGGGTAATTTGTCATGCAATGTTAATGTGGCTGGGGTGCTTTACATTGGGGCCGGCTGGTGGCGGGACGCGGTGTAGGTGTGCGGGGGTGGGTGAGTGATGGTGTGAGTGGGGTGGGGTGGGCGGGGCGGGGCCGACCCGGGCCCGGCGCGCTTTGAAAGCCCTCGCGCTCCTTGAACCAACAATCCGCCGAATTAATCCCACCAAATATACTCATATGTGTCACCCTCACCCCACCCCCACCTCCGTCTACCCCCCCCCCCGCCCCCCACACGCCACATTTCATCAATATGCTCCACGTCACACGGGATTGTGGTGCATTGGGAGCAATAAGATAAGAAGAGGCAGTGCATGCAATAGACACCCTGGACTTCCAGCACTCATCTAGTTGGGAGGGAACCTGTTAGTGGCGCCACGTAGCGTCAGTGAGCCGCTCTGTGCCGGGCCCATAGTAGACTAGCACTACATCTGCATCTGTTGCCCCCCCCCAACCCCAATCCCCTACCACACCGCCCACCCACCCTACACACCCCCATTTTGTTTATGTACCGCCTTTAGTAATAAATAGCGGTCCCTCGACGCTAGACTTGGGCGACCTACCCCGACTCGGGCTGTAATCACACGGGTCTTTCATTAAACCGGCCCGCTCCACATTCCACTCGTACAGGAGGGTAAAGACTTCTTTATCCTCACCACCCCACCCCACCCCACCCTGCCCCCGCCCCATCCCATCCCTCCCCACCCAGGCCGCCCCCCGCCCCACCCCGCCCCTCCCCACCCGGCCTCATCCGGCCCCACCCCGCCCCGCCCCGCCCCGCCCCGCCCCGCCCCGCCCCGCCCCGCCCCGCCCCGCCCCGCCTCAGCTGTGGTCGGTTAAGTACCACTGGGACTGGTGCAACCCCGGGTCGCGCTGTAAATTAAAAATAGTCAAATAGCATATGTGAATTATTAATTTCACAAAGAGTCAGGGGAGACGATGGGAGGGGGAAGTGTAGATCAGTGTCACGCCCCAACTATTAGAAGCGGCAATGATTAACAAGTACGGAATGGGTGGGTGAGGGATGGATGTTATTTATCACTGTCTGGCACTGCATTCCCCCGGACCTTCACAACCCGGTGCAGTCTGACTCCGAGCCAGCGCTGCCGTGACCCCAGCATCAGTGCTGGCGTCTAGATAGACACTTCCGGTACCTACCTGCGCACAGCACACAAAAACCCGCCTTAAGAACGGGAGCCGTGTTGCTATCAGCAGGATCGGCGGTCGATACCAGGCTCCAATTGCTGTCCCCACCCCACCCACCCCCACTAACTCCCCTATTATCGCCCATTATCAGTGCTGACACTTGTGCGCTGGTTCCCTCAAGCGGGCAGACCTCTCGGCACTATCAGCGCCTCGATTATCGCATCTATTGAAATCTACGATATCTCCACTCAAACAGCACTCACTACCCACTTTTTTGCGCGTGTGTATCTATGGATGTATTCTGCCTCTTCCCGGAAGTGTGCAAAAATCCACCCGTGGCGAATTATCTGTCTGGCACGTCATATATCGCTGCCATCAGCAGGCCTCCTTAAATACCTACTACTGAGCTTGTAACGAAGTGCTGCCTCTTTCTTTATGCATCGAGATTCTCGTCGTTTGCCCGCGGGAATTAACTCTGTCTCGATCGTTCAGCCACCAATCTAATGCAATTTACATTAAAAAGGCACCCCCCTAGTTGGTGGGTTTTAATTCCTACATCGCTTATTCCGGACCCCCCCTCCCGCCCTCCCTCCTGATTCTACGTGCATACCGCACACATTCCCCGAGGGAATTTATATTGCGATAAATGGGAATGAGCCTTGATT
The DNA here is from genome assembly GCA_030323885.1 of Branchipolynoe longqiensis. Classification (NCBI taxonomy): domain Eukaryota; kingdom Metazoa; phylum Annelida; class Polychaeta; order Phyllodocida; family Polynoidae; genus Branchipolynoe; species Branchipolynoe longqiensis. Next base: position 16,443,432 of record CM059187.1, on the reverse strand, counting down.
GTACGGTTTGAATGCCTAGCTTGTTGTCGTTCAGTAAATCGACGACTTTCCTGACAAAGCGAGTATGTCTATAAAACTGGCTTGAAGGGCATGTGTACGTGCATGCGGCGCGTGTACAGTATATTTGGAGTGTCGTAAGGTATGGGGTAAGTGTGGGTGAAGGATAGGTGATGTATTTGTGAAGTGTAGATGAAGTGTGGATGGAGCATATGTGAAGTGTACGTGTAGTGTGGGTGAAGTATAGATATAAGAGTAGGTGAAGTGTAGATGGAGTATGGGTGAAGTGTAGGTGAAGTATAGATATAAGAGTAGGTGAAGTGTAGATGGAGTATGGGTGAAGTGTAGGTGAAGTATAGATATAAAAGTAGGTGAAGTGTAGATGGAGTATGGGTGAAGTGTAGGTGAAGTATAGATATAAAAGTAGGTGAAGTCAAGATGGAGTGTGGGTGAAGTTCATGTGAAGTGTACGTGAAGTGTGGGTGACGTATACATATATGAGTAGGTGAAATTTAGATGGAGTGTGGGTGAAGTGTAGGTGACGTGTACGTGAAGTGTACGTGAAGTGTGGGTGAAGTGTACATATACGAGTAGGTGAAGTGTAGATGGAGTGTGGGTGAAGTGTAGGTGACGTGTACGTGAAGTGTACGTGAAGTGTGGGTGAAGTGTAGATATAAGAGTAGGTGAAGTGTAGATGGAGTGTGGGTGAAGTGTAGGTGAAGTGTAGGTGCATTGTAGGTGAAGTATAGGTGAAGTGTAGGTTTGTTTGATTGTTGTTGTTTACGTCCTAGCAACATATAAGGTCATGTCAGGGTGGGTACCGACTTGTGACAGTACGCACTCATGGCGACTTTATAGTGATGTCCCACTGGGAGGCCAGGCCACCACCACCATGACCTGATATCCCACTCAGTCACATTATCCAGACACTGAGCCAACCAGTCCTTGCCCTATCGTAATAATGCCGAGCGCCTGGCTAGGAAGTGACAAGTATCAATTGTTAAGTCATTGGTTTGACTCGACCAGGGTTCGAACCCACGATCCCATGGGTTCGGATCCCGCGATCTCCCAAAACAGGAGACGGACCCTCAACTCCTGTCTGGTCTATGGAGTGTAGGTGAAGTGTAGGTGAAGTGTAGGTGAGATGTAGGTGAAGTGTGGGTGAAGGGTGAGGTGTAGGTGAAGACTAGATGAAGTGCCGGCGAAATGTAGGTGAAGTGTAGGTGAAGGGTAGGTACCATGTGAAGTGAATGTCTCACATGTAAAGTCTGTGTGGATGGCCTGTGTACACAATTATAGTGTAGCGTCATTCCGAAGAAGACATCCAAGTTCCGCGTTGTCCTACTGAGACGAAAACGCCTGTTAAGTTATGGAAGGGAATAAGGTACCTACAGTTAACATACATGCAGGAGGCCCATTTCTATCTGGACTTACCAAGGAGAAAATTCGAAGTAGTAACACAAATAAAAGAAAGCAGTGCGGGAGTTGTTCCTTCTAAAAGTCTGAGACAATGGTTCGTTCTTGGAGTTTTACGTCCTGGCAACATCTAAGATCATATCAGGTCGAGATGGCATGCTGGAAGTGAAAGGCGCCGAGGCAATTGGCGGAGTGAAGTGAGACTTACCCCTGGAAGAGTCTTCTGTTCATGGAGCGCTTGTTGGGCCTTTATAGCACTGTCACGGCCGCAGTAGGTGAGGAAGGCACACCCTGACAGATACACACAAAACACAGCCATAAGACGCCAGCTCAACGAGCACGATATGTCAACAACAATATCATCATTACAGCAACCACGTTATCGCAGGGAATACACGCTCATGTCACCAATTGTTCTAGTCAGTATATATAGCCTACTCAAGGTTACGTCAGTATGTGAACACAGTGGAACCAGTTACTAGCACGTGTAAACCAATATAGCATGATATATATCCAGACCTATAGTTTAATAACAAGGCAGAACGATATATATATAGGTGAATAGATTTACCAGAAGACTACAAGTATTACCTATAATAGCCATACAAGACAAGGTCTAGTTGCATGTTTTGTCACTAACAGTTGCAGTTGTAGGTACTATAACTTACTTTACCGTTTCCAATATAACACTCACTACAGGGATATTTCACTGACAGCAAATACAGATTTACAAAGTTTACTTTGATGACCAAATCATATATATATATATATATATATATACAGAAAGGAATTACTTGGGAAATATGAAAGGGAGCACTTGGCTGAGAAGCCTATAGGGGCGGCGGCTCCACTAGATTGGTGCATTTACTTCTTCAAAGCGTAGGCTCGAGATGAAGCGAAGCCAAAGGGAAATAAATGCCCAAGGTATGAACTAGATGTGAGGAGGAATAAGACAGGTGCAAAGACAGGTCGATCAGCAAGGCGCCCACCCCTCCTTCGTATTACTAACGGGATCAAGAACTGCTCTGATGAAATGGCAGGTGTGTTTGCAGACAGAGAGGGGAGTTAGAATCGTGTTACCTGTAGGGTTCGGTGGCACTGGAGGAGGGGTTCTTGGGGTGTGAGATGGGAGGGGAGGAATGGGGGGGGTGGTAGAGTGTGTCCTGGGGGGGGGGGGGTGTTATAGTGGTGGTGAGGTGAGAGAGTTGTTGTTAATTGTGGGGGGGGTGTGGGTAGTGGAAATGGCGGAATGGTTGGGGTGGTGGGGTGGGGATGGGGTGAGATAAGTAGTGGTGGGTAGAGTCGTGGGGTGATAATTCTTGTTTGTGGTGGGGGTGGGAGGTGGGGGGTGAATAGGAAGGGGGAATGGTTGGCGTGGTCGGGTGGGATGGGGTGAGATAACTGGTTGTGGTTGTGGTGGTGGAGTGAGAATTCGTGTTGTTTGTGGTGGTAGGGGGGGATAGGAAGGGGGAATGGTTGGGGTGGTGGGGTGGGGATGGGGTGAGATAATTGGGGGTGCTAGTGGTGGTAGGGTGAGAGAGTTCTTGTTAGTGGGGGGGGGGGGGGGCAGTAATGGGAATGGGGGAACGGTTCGGGGTGATGAGGTGGGGATGGGGTGTGAGAAGTGGTGGTGGTAGTGATGGGGTGTGATGAGTGTGGAGTGTTGGGGGCGTGTGATGAGGAGGTCGTATTCATACACCTGTAAATGGTTGCACATTATCCTCTATTTGTAGGTTGTGAACTGAGCCACTTGAGCTGCTTCCTACTCCATTAACCCCACATCCACCCATATCTCAACCACCCCACCCACACCTCACCTCCACGCACCCCCTCTACCACCTCACCCACACCCCCGCCATCTCACCCACACTCACACCTCCACCACCCCCACCCACATCCCGCCCCTACCCTCCACCACACACACACACTCCGCCCTCGCCCATACACAATACCTATCCTGCCCACACCGACACAACCACACACTCAGACACTTTGCCCACACCGACACCCCCACACTCTCACACACGTTGCCCACACCGACATGCCCACACACTCACACACTTTGCCCACACTGACACCATCACACAAATATCACAACACCCCCAGCAGCTCTCAGTACCATACATATATCCCACCACACCACCACCACACCACACACCACCAGATCATACGAGTCAACACCATCACCACACCATAACCACACCATCACTACACCATCACCACACTGTCACCACACCATCACCCCAAACAACACCATTCCTCACTCTGCAATTCGGCACCACGTCATACAACCTACAACACTCAACATCCGATACATCCATTCAAACCATCCACGCCCAACCCCAGCCCAAATCCCACAATCCACCTCCATACCACACCCTACCACGCCCACACCACGCTCCATCTTCTACGACCTCGTCCTACCAGACTCCATCCCGCCACACAAGGCACCCAGCACCCGTCCGTCACACCCCATCACACCCCATCACACCACGCCACGCTACACCAGGGCCCACCCCATCACACCTACCTCACCCAACTACACCATCCCTACTGCACCCCGCCACACCCCCACCACACACACAGACCACACCAATGTCACTACCCCCTCCTTCCCTCTGCCGGTGGGTAACAGAGGCCGGGACCGGTCGGGGCTGGGCGGAGGGCGGGGCGGAGGGCGGGGCGGAGGGCGGGGCGGACGGCGGGGAGAGTTGGGGAAGCAGCGGGGACTGTTCGCCTCCTTCCACCTATGCGTCTTTGATCACGTGTGTCAAGGTAGGGGGCGGCTTGCCCAGCCTTTGCTGGAGGTGTCCTTTGTTGACGTGGAGGGAAGGGGAGGGCGATGGGGGTTGCTGTGTGTGTGGGGGGGGGGAGAGGAGGAGAGAAGCCTGCATGAGTCACCGCTGGGCCCCAGCATGCAAGTGGCCACCCCACAACCCCCAGATCTCCCCCACCCCCACCCACCCACCCGTCAGCATCCACAGTGCGAGTTCGCATACGTTAGCCCCAGCGATCCGCGTGTGTGTAACTGTCACGTGGCCCGGTACAGATCACTGTCTTCCTCGACCAAGGAGGCCCACCCCCCCACCCACACCCACACCCACACCCCCACCCTCACCTGGTGTTTGCTGCTCCATCAATGAGACCGGCATCGCGTATTGATCACTTCGGTCACTGCATGTTAGGCGGGCAATGCCTGTCTTTGTCTCACGACTTCAGCTATCCATAATCGGTCTTATTTTAGAGCTCATTAGCATCATTAGCGCTGCTAAATTATGCTTAATACATCAGTGCAGAAATCTCGCTTTCGTTCATTAGCCTCGATCTGATTATGAACTCTTGTTTCAAAACTATGTCAATGTAGACCCTTCTAGGTTAATTTATACTGGCTCCGATTAGTGGTAGTTGCACTCGGCCCCCGCGAGAGGGGGTCTGAATTGGGAAGTGTAGGAATCACGGTGAACCAGTGATTGTATTAAAATGTATATAAATAGAACCCGTGGATTAAACAGTTAGTGCCGGATATGGTGCTTAAAGCCTGATGTGTAGCCGACATGTAGCTGAGGTTGATACAAATTTTAGAGCCCTAAGGAACGCAGCCTCGGCAATTATGGAGTGTGAAAGTATATACACACATATATACTATAAGTATATACTATTGTATTATACTATTGTATGTATATGTATAGTGATAATCAGAATATCACCCATAACAATCTGGATTGGCCCAGTAACCCTCCACCCATCCTATCTGATAATAGCCTCGTCCATCGGGGCTGAGTACCTCCACAAGTCCAATCACCCATCTCCGCACTCATAATAATTGTTCATGCAATATATGTCTGCAAGCGATTCATATGGATAATATGTTTAAATATTTCTAATTAAATTAACATGATCATCGATATTGAAAGACTACGCGCGGGTTGTCACATCAGCAGTAATCTGCTCTGAGATTTGACAACCACCTGAACAGAATTCAACCCCCCTAGCAAACTAGTCATCGCACCAGCTCTTTGCCGACATCACAGCATGAGCAGATATGGTATATTCTGTCATCCGAAATTCAACGAGTGAAAAATCATCACCACAACTAGTTTTGTTTTTTTAAGCTGTGATTTCAGTGTGTTAATGCCACAGTTGTGTTCTGGCCTATACAAAAGATAACAGCAAAAATCACTTTCACTAGGTTTTCATCTGTGCCAATTAAAACCACTCGGTTACTATAATCACGTTTCCAGCAAAGATTATCCGTCAGATGTATGTTATCGGACGAAGGTGGGCAACATCATTAACACAAAAAGCCATCGAGAAAAACAAGGGCACTCCACATTTGTCGATAATCAGTGAATATTGTAAAATCACCAAATTTAGATGAAGCAATCAAATGTCGCTATCTAAATTTATTTGTACAAATTAAACATAATTCTCAATAATCGTGTTATATTATGATGGCATTAAAGTTGCATAGTCCGATGGGTTTTGAGTTATTGTCATTTTCCGAGATAAACATATTAGGCTGATCGGTATAATCTACCCTACTTTCATTTGAAGTAACTTTTATTTTACATAGCTAACTTTTGAGATATTTGAAGTGCAAACAAGCAAACTTAGTTTTGGCAAGCTTGCCAAAACTCTGACACCATAGGTTTCTGCAATAATAGGTTCTATTAAATTGCCTCAGTATTCCCTTCTATGTGGTGACAAATGTTTAACAAGTGCACCAGTATTTAAGTTAGATATGTAGAATCAAATTGAGATACTTGTTTTGGTTTTGAAAATGTGATGCTTCATCGGACTATGCAGCTTTAATCTGTGCTCAGCACGCAGGGATAAGTAACATCATATTAGTTTTCATTTGGCCGTAATATCCCAAGTTAAAGTTGATCTGCTTCTGTTTCTTTTCTTTAAAAAAAAAAAGAGAACACCAAATATTGACTCCCACATTGTTGAGGCCGTCATTTAAAGAACTAACCCACATACCCCGTTAAATTTCGACCAACTAGAGCCTCTTATACGGCGTGTTCTCATCATCTCTCTTGTCTTCCCATTACACTTTAATCCACATTACCGAGAGGAGAAAACAATTTATCTTGTGCAGAACACCACTATACTCTTTTCCACGCGATTCGACAATTTCTAGAGTGTGATTTCCCAATTCTACACACATTCATCACATTTACCTAGTGCCCGTAGACTACCCTTTTAGTGAAAATGAAAGGCTGTTATTAACAAGAAAACGAAAATGCCTTCAGCAAATGCTATAGTGCTAATTTACGCATAGTGAGTGAAAACCATCACATCGAATAAAATGGGGTAACCTGTTGTGTTTATGGAAACCTATTAACTCTCTTTATTTATATATTTATTTGCTTCTTGAAGTTTTATACTGCCTATCATGGATCAGTCTGAATGGACTTGTTTTCACCATTAGACAGTTGGTTGATAGAAAGCCTGAGCCTAGACTTTTACTGACCCAAGAGATTTGAGACCTCCCACACCACACAGACATGGTATGAGAGCATCTGGCCTTTGATTACGCTGTAAATTATACACAGCGGTGGAAATCCAAATTGGCAGAGGTGATTAATTTATTTATACCCTTTTATTTCGGTTTCAAGGAGGATTGATTATATAGGCCCTTACCCTCTGATATATGCATATCAACCAGCCAGGCAACATAAACCAGTGGTGCGTGGGACAAGGACTAGCCATTAGTATCGATAGACTGGATCGATGGGCCAGTGTCGAACTGGGCACCGCCACTACAACGTCCCTATCGTTCTAGCCTCCTCCCGATCTAATGAAATTATATCAGCTGCCAACTGCAATTACCAATAAAAGCTTGTGCGCTGGTTCCTAAGCGCAGCTGCGCACGGAAACCAGCTCACGTATGTACAGGCTCGGCCAACTGGGCACGCATAAAGTATACATAGCTTCACCGTCTTCCGGGGCGAATCGGGAACAAAGGGCACGGCTATACAGATGCGGACAGCGGGTATGTATACACACACACAGATATATATATTTATATATATATATGTAACATATGTCGGTGGCATGTATATATATATAAGGAGCGGGCGTCCTAAGATACACAGTGTTCGCTCGCCTACGCCTTTCTCGGCCGCTCGCTTCCTCGCGTGTTGCCCGAACCTCAGACGTCCGTTGTAAGATGAGTCGTGGGAGTTGGCACCGGAGGTGGGCGAAGGTGGTTGGGTAAGTGTGGAGGTGGGGCGGGATGGGGTGGATGTGGGTGGCTGTTGGTGGGGGGGGGGGGGGAGTCATGCAACATATGGCTGCACTTTGTGCGTGGAAGGAGTGGGTGAAGCAGACGACTTTGCTTGGCGTTCGGGGTGGAGAAGTAGGGACAGGTTGGGGTTTGATATGCCGTTGTGATAGGTGTCAATGGAGTACACGGAGTAGATGGAGTATAGGGAGTAGAGGGAGTAGAGGGAGTAGATGGAGTAGAAATGATGCAGGTTGATCTGGGATGTTACAAGTTGGACAGACATGTTACAGATTGGGCGGGGGTTGCAGATTAGACGGGGGTGTTGCAGATTGGGCGGGGGTGTTGCAGATTGGGCGGGGGTACTACAGGTTGGGTGAGGATGTTGCATACTGCGTGGGAAGTGTTACAGATTGGGTCGGGAAGCTGCAAATTGGAGAGGGTGTCACAGATTGGGTGGGGATGTTGCAGACTGGACGGGGTGTGTTACAGATTGGGCGGGGAAGCTGCACATTGGGCGGGGGTTCATGGATTGGGAGTGGGTGGTAGATGCTTGGGGTAGTTGGGGGAGGGGGGTGTTTCACGTTGGGCGGGGATGTCGCAGGTTGGGCGGAGCTGCTGTACACTCTTCCTGAACAGCAGCCGCCATTACAAAGACTGTTCACACATGTCTCAGCACCACAGCTCCATTAGGGCGGGCATGAATAGTGGATGGCGGGTTGGTGGGAACGTCCATTGGGAGAGCCCCTCGTAATGTCCATCTACCACCACCACCCACCCCAACCCACAAACCACCCACAGCCCGAACCCTGAGAAATGCACATCATCACGAACGCCCGCTCTGTGAGGTAGTAGGGGCGGGCACACGTCTACGTGCGATCTACTGGGTTCGATCGGTAACTGTCCCTAATGTGAGCTAGATCAGTCTCGCCATATGTTTCTTTGGAACCCCACGCCCTCCTATTCTGGACGCCACATTGTACATTTTCTTCAATAACTAAAGCGAAGACTCGATACACACACAAAGAAAAAGAAAATGAAAGGATGCGGTTTCAGTATCATTCGCCATGAAATCGAACAGGAATAGACATTAAAAGCGCATCCTCTCTGGTTGGATATTATCATTTTATTACGAGGTCTGTCTTGTGACTAAGGAGGCAAATAAACATGGAAATGAATTCGCTTCAAATTATTTTCATCTAAGAAACAAAAAAGAACGAGCACCTGCTGTAGTGCTTTTTAGTCACATCTGGAAATGTGTGGCGACATAAAATCAGCATCCGCTTAAATAATAGGATTCTGCGAAGCCTGTTGTTTGCGGAATCTGAGGTCAGAAGAGTTTATGAGCAATCTTAAGAACAGCTAAGTGGAGCTAAGATGAAGATTCCGGCGCGCGGAGAAATGAGTCGGGGGGCAAGTGGAGATGTTTCCGGGAGAACTCATTCCTTATCCGCCCCGTGCTCCGAGGGGTTCTGGAACAGGTTCCACAGTGTGTACACTATGTGAGCTGTCCTCACAATCTGGCACGCGGTACTTGGGGGCTGAACTGACGGCACGCTAGGGCTATGGATGTGGGGGTGGGGGTGGGAATGTGGGGTGTGGGGTGAGTGCTGGAGAAGGTAGGGAAGGGGGAGGTAAGGAGGTCAATATGGGGTGGCGTTGTATATGGAAGGGGAGGGTATATGGATATGGAAGGCTTGTAAGGCTTGGATATGGAAGGCTTGGATATGGAAGGGGAAGGTAGATGGGTGAGGAAGGGGAGGCTAGGTGGGCTGAAGGGGAAGGCCTGGAGATGGTGGAGTTTGGAGGAGAGGATGGGAAGGAGAGCAATGCCAGTGAAGGATGGGATGGAAGTTGAAGGGACTGAATGTGGAGACTTGGGAAGGAAGTGGGAGAGAAGGAAGTGGGTGTAGAGGAGGGCGAGGTCAGGTGAAGGTATGGGCGAGGACGTACTGGGACGTAGGAAGCATTGAATGTGTGCGTGAGATGGAGTGAAGAAGTGAGGAGAGGAAAGAGAAAGAATGGAAGGAAGGGATGGAAAGGGAAGAAAGAAACATATACATTGTGAGAATTATAAGGATTATAAAGTGTCCCTGTTGTGGGAATTCTCCTGTCGGTCATTATTAACAGAAGCTTGTACTGAGGATTGTGAACTCAAAATGGAAGACATGACTGCTGGGAAAACGGTTGGCGTGCGCGCATGTGGTGTGTGACAGTATGTGTAGTGACTGGGCACGTGCAGGGTGTGTTGAGGTGGCATGGCTATGTGGGGTGACTGAATGAGCGACAGTGTGTGGTGGTGGTTTTTGAGGCAGTGTGTCTAGTGGTTGTATGAGATGATTAGGGGTGTGGCAGTAGATGTGGCGATGTAACCGCGTTTGTGGAGTGATATGAGTGTGTGGCAGTGAGAATGGCAGTATGACCATGTAAGGTGGTTGAGCGTGTGGTAATGTGTGCGGCATTGTATGTGACTGTGTGTGGAGTGATATGGGTGTGTGGCGGTGAGAGTAGCAGTGTGGTCGTGTTAGGTGGTTGAGAGTGTGGCAGTGTGTGTGGCAGTGTATGTGGCCGTGTGAGGTGGTTGAGTGTGTGGCAGTGTGGGTGGCAGTGTATGTGGCCGTGTGAGGTGGTTGAGTATGTAGCAGTGTGGGTGGCAGTGTATGTGGCCGTATGAGGTGGTTCAGCATATGGCAGTGTGTATGGCAATGTGAGGTGATTGAGCGTGTGGCAGTGTGTGGCAATGTATGTGGCCGTGTGAGGTGGTTGAGTGTGTGGCAGTGTGTATGGCAATGTGGGGTGATTGAGCGTGTGGCAGTGTGTGTGGCACATGTGAGGTGATTGAGCGTGTGGCAGAGTGTGGCCGTGTGCGCTGGCTATATGTGCCGGTGACGTAGAGATGCGCCCCGTGCTCAGACCGTGACCGGGTTTTTGTTCACTGAGGCATGCACCACGTAGCCCTTACTTTTAAACCTCTATTACTATCAGCCAAAACAGAGCGCCGTCAATGTTTGGCCGGAGACCAAACCCACGTGTCAGGTCACTGCGTTATGGATCCCATAAGCCCGCCTCATCTCCATATATAGACAAGCATCGTCTGACTGTCCGAAGCCAGTTGTTAGAGTGCCCCTGTGTACCACAATGACACGGACGAGGGCACACCTCGGCACCCTTCATTGGGGCCAGAAATCAATGCTCACCCCTCACCCCACCCCCAAATCCTTCCACACAAGGCACATGGCCGCGCTTAGTGAGTGGAGCTGGACACGCACCGTGCACGGCGCCACCTGGGGGAGCGGTTAGAGACGTGAGCTGCGCCCAGTGGTACCTAAGTAGTGCCTGTAGGTAGGTGAGTGTGCGCTGGCTCCTGGCCCGTTCTGGAGATGGTGCTTGCGCACGCACACCTCACCTTGGCCGGGCCAGGTGTGTGTGGGTCTACTTCTCCGGGAGTGGCCGCGGGCCACCGCTCAACACGCCCCGGGAGGAGGCGGCCACTGCCCCGGGGGCGGGCGGGAGGGGGGGGGGGGGGGGGTTTGCTGCTGCTGGCGCCTGCTGCTGCCTCCTGCAACTCGCCAGGCTTTGGCGGGGAATCTGAACGCGCTGTGACCGGCATGGTTGCAGCCAGGTCGGCGGTCGGTGGCCGGCGTCTGACGGCTGATAGACGGCAGGCTACTCACGGCACAGGTGTAGCTCACATACGGTGGAAGCTGGGGCTGGGTGGGTCCCACCCACCTATAAACCCTCTCTTTTAGGTAGATGCACTAATGACCCTTCCCATCTCTCCGCCACCCCCATCCACCCACCCCACACCCAGCCGAAGACCTATGTGGTAGTGTTACCCGGTAAGTAAGGATTGCGCTGAATGTCACTTCTTTGTGTGTGTCCATTTCGGGAACCAGCGTGTTGCCCAACCTTTACTCACATCAGCCCTGTCCATGCCCTCCCTGACTTCTTTCTTCCCACCTGTAATGACACTGGGCACCCCCTCCCCACGTTCCCCACGCTCCCTGGTGCATCCCCGCGGCGCCTTCCACCACCCCCCCCCCCTCCTACCCACCCAAAGAAAGTGGCACTTCCTTCGGCCGGCCGTATGGCGCCGCGCGCCGACCATACGGTACCGATGGCGGGCCACTGAGGGCGGGCAGCCCATCCAAGTCCACGTCTGGGCATGTCAACAAGCAGACACTAGTGCCAAAGTGCGCACCCGCGAGCTGCCGCCTCCGCTGCCGCCGCTGCCGACCACGGGGTGCCCACCGGGAGCGCGGTGGGCGCCAGGCCCACCCCTTGTGACAACAATAACAACTTACCTTTGTGCATACCAGTGAAGCGGTCCTTCAGCACCGTCAACTCGTAAATCTGCCCGAACTCCTCGAAAATAGGTCGGAGATCCTTCTCCTCCAGATTTCGCGGAATCTGGCCGACAAACAGCTTGATAGCATCGTGGTCCTTCATTGGGATGGTCTGTGAGTGAGCTAGGGCGCCGTTCTGCAGAGACACGTCAGGTACAGGTCCGTTCACCACTGCAGCCATCTTGTTGGAGGCAAGCTCGCAGACAGAAAATGAAATTTGCGCGTGCATCTTATTTACATACATCAGCACTACCCACAGTGCACGAGGCGCTTCCTGGCGACGGTGGCGGCGGTGGCGGCGGTGGCGGTGGTGGCGGCGGTGGTGGCGGTGGCGGCTCAGTGCGGCCTAGTGAGGCTGGTGGAGCGGCCGCCCGCTCTTCAGTCGCCGCAGCATCGATCCGCCGAGCGGCAGTAGCAGCAGCAGCAGCAGCAGGCGGCGGCACACGGTGACTCCCGGAGCAGGGTTGGATGGCGGAGGGAGGGGGAGGGAGGGGGCAGTGGCGCAACCCCCTCACACTAACTCACACTCACTCACGCGCAGGCGTGGCAGGGCGTGGGGGGGGGGGGACTACTACAAGAGTCGCACAAGGGAGGAGGAGTTGAAAGGTTCAACCCCATTTTATCTTTTTTTGTTTTTGTTCTTCTTCCTTTTCTCTGCTTTTTCAGAGAGCCTGCATCGAATCTCTATTGTCACACGCACATCGCCGTGTGAAAACCCGACGGACATAACAAAACAGTCAGGGCTCTGGCCTCCCCGCTCCCCGCCCTCTCCCTACTTCCAGCTCCCCACATACATCAATACCACACTGCCTCGCGCGCACACATACAGAGTGGCAACGCCGAAAGATTAACTCCACCAGTCTCTCGGCTTAGGAAGACTGTGGTCGAATTGTCTGCCATTTCTAGGCGCGGCCGCGACTGTCAGCGGCTGGCTTTGATTGGAAGTGGCGCTCTGCATTACATATTAAACAGCGCTCCGGCGCGGCCCGCCCTCACCGGGCGCGGGGCGGGGCGGGGCGGGGCGGGGCGGGGCGGGGCGGGGCGGGGCGGGGCGGGGCGGGGCGGGGCGGGGCGGGGCGGGGCGGGCGGGGCGGGGCGGGGCGGGGCGGGGCGGGCGGGGAGAGGGTCTTCTTTAACAGCTTACTGTCAGCGTACCATACTATAGCAGAGTTGTTGTCTCACACGCCGCATCCCGAGTGGGTGGTATTGTGAGTGGCGGGAGGAGGAGGAGGTGGTGGTGGAGGAGGTGGGGGTGGGAGTGGAGGTCTAGCTAAGAGTGGCACACTTGGGGGTGCACATAGTGGGGAGTGAAGGCTGTAGATAATGAAGAGAGCGGCTGTGATTGCCGCCAGTAGGGTCGTGGGACCGTCCCAGACGGCGCTCCTCCACCCGTCACCCCGCCACCCCGCCGGTGCCGACTGCCTGTTGATCCACTCCCTCCGCCCCCACCCTCCACCCGCACCCCGTGCCTCCCCGGCACCCTCCGCCTCCCAGGCCCACGAGCTGCTCCGCCGCATCCGCCGGGCCCGCGGACAGGTGTCGGTGTCCTCCGGTGGTATGTTACCAGGCAGATGGCGATACAGTTACTGGTCTGACTTCCTACAGCTGCCCAACACCTCACGCGTTACTCTTAATGTGCGGTCCTATCTCCTTCACCTCCCCCCCCCATCTCTCACCCCCCCCCCCCACACACACACATAATTCATTTAACGAGGGCCATGCATCCTGTCCACCCTATAAATCCATCAGGGCCAGAGCCTTCTCTAAGTATTGACTGGTATCGGTTACACCACCCCACATACCCTAATTACATTCCTTTCTACCAAATTCCCGTCTACCAGACCCCTTACACCCTTTCCATATTGCTACCACCCTCCCTCCACCTACCCCCTCTACCCATCCTCCGACCCTCCCTACACACAAATCCACCATGCGCTCGGGGACAGCAAGCCTCGTCTGGGTCCTACCCATGGAAGCATGACCAAATAAGGAACGGCAGGCGCAGTGTCAACGAACACCTTAAGGGCAGGCTAATGACGTCGTCGTAGGCGAGACATGCGCACGCACCATGCGTGCTCGCACCATGCGCATCGGCACACGATCACGTGATCCGTATTGATACCTGAGTGTTTCATATGAGTAGATCTACATAGATATGTATGTATGTAAGTATATATACATATATACAGGTCAGTGCATATTTTTCAGCAGTACAGTGAGTGGCGGTTACAGTGTGCAAGGGTGGTGGCGACGCCATCGGAGCTGGGGTTGAGGAGGCTGGAGCAGTTGATGACTAGGACAGACTCCACCAGTCCATGAAATTCAGTGAGTGATGGGGGAAAGGATGGATAAGCTGGGTTATTATTCTCATATAATTCTTATACAGCATATATATAATATATATATACCAGCGTTCGAAATAAGGCTTATCCATTTGTCCGAGTCAAGTGAGAATAGGCACGGACAAGGAGAACATTGTTTGAGCTTTTCAGCTGGACAAGTGAAAATTGTGGGTGGAAAAACATGTATTTTTGCAATTTTGTTTGATTTCCTTCAAAAGTGAAAATTTAGTGAGACAAGTCAATAGTCACACCAGACTTTCCTATGGACAAGTAAACAATTTGGCTTATTTCTATCATCACTGTATAAACAATTTAAACTGTAATGAGGATCGTGGACTCAAAATGGAATATGAGAAAAGCATAGGCTTTTAGAGTATCGCCAGCCTCACTCAACGCACGTGCCCGCATGTGGTGTGTGGCAGTATGTGCAGTGAAAAGGTGTATACATGAACCATGTGGATCGATGGACGCATGCGTTGATGAACACACACATATATGTAGGACATATACAGTAGGAAAACATATGTATGGTGAGTGAGAACCTGTTACATCTGTCTCACAATGCATTATGCTAATATAAATAACGTAGAGAGCTGTATGTATTTATTAATGTTGTATTGATAATTTGATATTGTCCAATTCTGACCCGCATGTATTGCTGCTGGGCTGTGCGACTGTGGCGCCACCGGCGGCTGATCTGGTATTCGAACTTGTATATTCCCACTGTTATTATTACAAGATGGACCTATCACGATTTGTAGGGAAATCATAGGGAAGACGACGATGAGATTGAGTTTACTTGGATATCAATTATTGAATCTAGGGGGGGATTCGAACCCGCAATTCTTACCATTCTGGGGCTAACATCGTCACCATTAGGCTACCTCGGCTCCCTGATGCAACCAATATACTGACGCCTACTTGTGCATGTGGCGTTCACCTGAGGTCAGTGCACCTCACAACACTAGTCCCCCTTACATTGTAAGTCTCAGAATTACAATTACAAATATTCAAGTCGCGCACTTACAGTAGACACAGAGCAATGTTTCAACACTATACAGCGCATTGCTTATACAGAATCCTGGTCACAGCACCAATATCATGGGGAGTGTTTCAACAAAGGGGACACATTGTGTCTGGAGTGAGATTCGAACTCATACTTCTTGGCATTCCGGGGCTAGCGTTGCATAGAGTATATGGCACGGCCATTTTAACACGGCCGATTATTCCATGCCCGGTTCATATTATAATATTTCTGGATGCTCGGCCGCTCAGAACACCAGAGAATACCATAAAACTCTCCCCATGCAGTCCCAACTGATGCCTCCATTAAACAAACCCTTAAACAACCCCTTAAACAACCCCATAAGGAAGAAAGGGAAGACAAATCACAAAGATTGACAGTGAAGATGTTGTGCTTTAATGGCATCAACTCCTGTTCACCTACTAGTGACCTATAACCCTGACCCTTTACCTTCTGTCCACACAGAATCTCATTACCTCTTTAGCCTGTCTATGAATCAGTGCCTACAGCCCATTGAACCAAAGTCCCTTGGTTGTTGCACTCAACTCAATTTAGATATATGAATGTTTGTAGCATCAGACAGAGTAGTATCTGGGGTCCTGCTCTAGAGTAGGTGTGTCTCACTCAAGAGTCAGGAGTAAAGAGTACTGTTTCCAGTGTGCCTGAAGCAGGGTCTTGCATAATTAATCTCCAAGTGAGGCTAGTGTGGTCAGCGGGCCAAGGGAGTGCAGTGTGACTGGGCATCCCACAGCCAACAAATCAGGCACCCCCACAGGCTGGAAGGGTGACACCCCCCAGTAGGGGTGGTTGTCACTCAACCCAGCTGCAGGTGGTGTCTATGTGTATATGCAAATTAGGCTGGTGTGCTGGCCCATGGGCACTTATGGTAACAGGTAGTTGCAGACAGTTACAAATAGATCCATATTAAAATGTCCTTTCATCCAATTGCACTCTTTATGGATGCATAGAGAAACATTCCAACAAGCATGTACTGTCTCTTATATAGGAACATCTCTTAATAAACTCAGGCATCATGTATGAACATATATTTCATGTAGCTTATATCATGTCATAATGGGAGTGGGGTATTTTTGCTTTTAGATTACATAACCTTGTCCCCACTCCGTCGCATAAGAATAATAATGTTCTCTGCCAATATATAATTCCGAACCGAAAATCCGTATATTTTTACAATATGCTGGTCTCATACACACCTTTGAACTAAGTTCATCTTGAAATGTTTGTTTGTTGGAGGTTTACGTCCTAGCAACATCTAAGGTTAAGGTATATCAGGACGGGTGCCGACTCGTAATTATGTGCACGCATAGCAAAGGTATGGTGCTGTCTCCTTGGACGACCGGGCTGCCAGCACCATTATACGATATCACACTCACTCACATCATCATAATACTGAATAAACCAGCCTTTGGCCTACCCCTAGTAATGCCGAGTGCCAGCCTAGGTAGTGATACGTGTCAATTTTGTGCGTCATTGGTTTGATTCGGTCGAGATTCGAATCCACGACTTCCAACACGCTCATCGATTCGATCACCCGGTCTGCTAATTTTAAGAGGCGGAGCCCACCTCATGTAAAGTATTCTGATATATTGACATTTTGGGATGATATAATGATGCGCATTCGCTAATTACTATATTTTTATTTTGTAGAGAGAGAAATGTAAAGTCTAATCAGAGTAATCCAGCTCATTAGATACATCAATTATGACGAGACGTTGGCTTTAGTAATTAAGGATATAACCGTTGATATTACACCCTCGCACTCCAGCAACGGATCTCAAGTTCTTAAGGGTCTCAGGACTCCTTTATTCCCTGAATGAGAGCTTTATTGTCTGCGACGCAGGTACTTCCCAAGCAAAAGACCCAAAGAAGAGAAAGCAAAGGTAGACATAATAATACCCTTTGCTAATTCAACACACCATCAAAGGCGAAATGAGTTGTATCGGATTCTAACCAGTAAGGAGACTTGAACAACTGATACAATGCAAAGACACCGTGAGGCAATCCAATTTTCTAAAGACATTTACTGAAAATATAATTTTCCATATTGCTTTGGTAATATGGGTAATTCGGGACCGAGTTGGGACAAACCCCTCCCTTTTTCCACCCGATTAACGCTATACCCCCCCCCCCTTTCCCCTTTTTATTCATAGGTGGCCATCCTATGAAATCCTAGTGTATACCTCGTTATGCAAATATTATTTGGAATGGAGTCCATCTGTATTGCCTGTCTGCTATTAACATTATATATGTATGTGTTACTATATATCAGCAGTGTTAATTAATATACGACGGTCGCTGATGACGATATACGGCTGAGTGCTATTATTATATAACTGTGTAAATTGAAAGCCAGCGGGCCGACATGCTCCCGCCTGTGGGAAGAGCAGTTCTTAGGTTTGCAAACACTCGCTTTATTTGCTCGCAACACTGGGCTGGAGCGCCTTGGCTACCAGCTCAATGCCTTCAATATGGGGGGCTAACGACTCGTGGGAGGTCTCGTGCGCTCGTGCTCCCCCAATATTAGATAAAAGATTCACCCGATACTTGTAGTACACGGGTGAAGACCAGCCTTATATAAAAACGGTTGAAAAATCGGGCTAATGAATTGAGTCTTTATGAGAGCCTAATTTCACAATCTAAGAAGCAACATTTCTTCTTTGTATATATATGTCTTCATGTTTACCCGCTACTTTTGAGTTGGAAAATATAATAAAACACATACTTTAATGCAATTTAAAACTGAAATCGACGGCATTCTCTGGCTGCCATCTTGTCTTTTTGCATTCTCTCCCATTTCTCCAACTCTGTGCTAATATAAGTAACCATTTGACACTGGTGCCAGGCATTCTACTTGTTGTTCCATACTAAACGCTATTTTTGCACGTACTTAGACAACATTCTTTTATCTACCCCAATATCTACTTCAATTGTGCAGAATTTTGACTTTCCAAATCCTCTATATGTTATTTCCGACAGAATATGCTTCACACTGTACGGTTACCGGGGACATTAGTTCTAAAGCCCTGGTCACATACACGTTAGTGAACGTAGTTGAACATAGGATAGATTAAAGTGGGTGAAACGTGCTTTCACTACACTAAACTACTTTAAGGTACGGCAGGTTTTGGTTGATCACCCACCTAATAGTATGGATAAATATATTACGCTACAGATCCTGGTACATTAGAGTACAGATCCCGGTACGTCCAGGTACATTAAGTACGTTCAACTACGTTCAACTACGTTACCCTCCACTACGTTCAACTACGTTCAACTTTGTCCACTAATGGCTATGTGACCACAGCAGAACGGCCAAGGTTTTGTGTGGGTCAAAGTATGCTATAATACAGTAAGAAGCTAGAGTATGCTAAAGTATGCTAGAGTATGTTACAGTACGCTAGAGTATGCTAGAGTATGCTAGGGTATGTTATCATCACAGAGGCTATGTCTGCCTGAAACGTACCTCTCTTTTGAACATGTCCAAAGCTTAAATCAGAACTCACGGCCTACACACGTTCTTATCATGTTCTCATCACGGAGAAGTATGGATGCTGAAACGTTCAACTACGTTCAACTACGTTCAACTAGCTTAGCCTCCACTATGTTCAACTATGTTCACCAACGTGCATGTGGCTGGGCCTTTACACTGCTAACAGAGGGTGGATTGGAGGTATAAACCCTGCCACCACCCTTAACCATCATGAAAAGGCCATCAACACACTGAACAAGTGTAGTATGCATCTTTACTACACTAATGTGATTAGTAAACTATCAATCTGTTTAAACACATTGAACATTACATAAGACAGACAAAATGTCTTGTCAACTATAAACTTAGCTTGTTTTATAAGAGAAAAAATGTAACCCGAAATGATTGTTTGAGTTGCCCCGAGTAGACATATTCTACTCGGTGCTGCTCCCAATTTTTGCATGAACCGCAGTGACTGGTGCTGTACATTATACAGCAGAAGCCACTCCCTTAATTCTACATGATCGGTGCTGTGACTAATACAGCACTGACCAAACTTAGATTATTTAGAATGTCAATTCCAATAGTAAGATGGCTGGAAGACCAGTGCTCCGCCACTGACAAATGTCATATTCAGATGAATAAATACTTTACCAAAAAAAAAACACAAAAAAAACGGTCTATTCCTCATGCTTCAACAAATTAATCAAGTGAAAAGCTGCACTGGGAATCGGCATATAATAAACAGATAAAGGCAGTGAGAGATGTTCAAGAGAATTAAATGAGGGACCCAAATAAGTGGGCTTATAGTCAACGAGAACCATACGTTGGACATTCCTATTTTCAGAATCTATTCTTTATGTCCGGGTTTAATTCACCAGAAGTGTAGTTTTACAACACAAAGCTTGTCAGGGAAGTCATGTATGGCAAGGTTTTAATGGCAATGGTTTTTTTAATAAATCGCCAGAGGCTTGCTTGTCAAGGATTCTTAAGGCGACAGTTGAATTGGCGGGGGGGGCCTTGTGCCAGTATAGCTTGGCTGTCAGGGAGTCTTATATATATGTTAGATGGGTGGGGAAGGGCTTGGATCAGGGAGCTGTCAGAGAGGTGTCGGGGAGCTGTCAGAGAGGTGCCAGAGAGCTGTCAGAGAGGTGTCAGGGAGTTATCAGAGAGGTGTCAGGGAGCTGTCAGAGAGGTGTCAGGGAGTGGTCAGAGGGCTGTCAGGGAGTGGTCAGAGGGCTGTCAGGGAGCTGTCAGAGAGGTGTCAGGGAGCTGCCAGTGTGAGGGCGTTGAAACTGAGAAGGCTGTATGGTCACTATAGGTATACGTAGATATGACATGACTGGCGGGAGTGACGAGCTTACGGTCCTTCTTCCAACACGCGGCCTGCCCTGACTAATGACCCTGGCTTTGCGCGGTGGTTTATCCGTGGTGCTTGTTGCGTGATGCGCGGTGCGGGGGCTGCGTCGACACGCCAGCAACACCCGCATAAATCCCGGCGCCAGGAGCCTTTATTGTTGTCGTAATCAGGGGAGAGCAGCGCACGGCGGGCCAAGATGGAGGCGCAATCAGGTGGAGTAAAACAGAAGTGATTGTAGGCGGGCTGCAGCGGATGGGCGGGTAATAAGGCCCCACTCTGTCTCCTTAGCCGCCCGGCCCCGGGATCACGCCGCCAGCCGCTGACAGCACCCGCCGGCCCCAGCCCCGCCGTCAGCATCCGACAACCCCCATCCATTATCAGGACCCATTAGATCCAGGCCCTCTGGCCGCGGCCAGAGTTGGGGAGTGTGTCGTGTGTGGGGGGGGGGGGGGGGGGAGGTCGCCGGGTTCTTCTCCTGGGGTGAACCCTAGCCACGCCCACCTCTGGACTTAGAAAGGCCACGCCCCCACCACCCCCACCCCCGCTCGGTGTGTGTCAGCCACGCCCAGCGCAGCCTCTTTACCGGTAGCGCCGCCCATTGCAGTTAGGGATTGATATATATAAAACCTCGCCCACCATCACCACCATCACAACCTCCCCATGTCCTCGGTTGGTGACAGGACGTAATAGTCTTGCTTGTCACACTGCACATACTTCTAGATCTAGCTACTGTTATTCCAAAGGCTGTGTTATATGCGGTAGCGTTGGTTTTCGGTGCTTATATTCGCGCCGAGCTGTATTCCGGATGAATATGTAACGCCCTTCGCTCGGCTTACACCTAGACAAAGACCCTATAATACTAAGACGGCTCACTCAGCCTGTACAGTGTAATCAAAATGATCAAACCCACCACTTGGTGCGCTGGATGTTCTCTTGGTTAAACAGGTGCTATATTATATGAGTAAAAATGTATATATGAATGTGAAAGATGTGTGATGATGGTGATGCTGATGATGATGCTGATGATGATGGGTATTTGTTCATAGCAATTTCATATTGATGTGTATTCATACTTACCTATCTCATGTATAATATAATTGTATGTGTTTACATGTGAAACACCAACCAGCAGCCAGCTGGCATGGCAAAATTTACATTACCATTGGAGAGATAGGGAGTGAGCCGTCTTAGTATTATAGGGTCTTTGACCCAGACTACCTACATCCCCAGCCCTGTCTGCATACATTATTCAACAGCTAGAGGTTATGTGTGTTGTTGTATTGTTATATTGTTGTACTCATGTATTGTTATACTTTATTGTTGTATTATTGTACACTATGGTTATATTGTATTGTTATATTGCTGTATTCTTACATTGCTGTATTGTTATATTTTATTGTTGTATTGTTATATGGTTATATTGTTGTATTGTTATATTGTATTATTATATTACTATCAGGCGTAAAAAATGCTATATAAAGTTGCCATGGATATAAAGTTGCCAACCATTTACCTGTTTTGTGTCTCTTTGTTTATTTGTAGCCTAAACCTGTATTATTTGTATTGCTATATGGTTATATTATTGTATTCTTATATTGTTCTATTGTTCTATTGTTATTTTGCTGTATTGCTGTATTGCTATATGGTTGTATTACTCTATTGTTGTACTGTTCTATTGTTGTATTGCTATATTGTTGTATTGCTATATTGTTGTATTGTTATATTGCTATATTGTGGTATTGCTGTAGTGTTATATTGTTGTATTGCTCTATTGTTGTATTGGTATATTGTTGTATTGCTATATTGTTGTATTGCTATATTGTTGTATTGTTATATTGCTATATTGTTGTATTGATATATTGTTGAATTGCTATATTGTTGTTTTGCTATATTGTTGTATTGCTATATGGTTGTATTGCTATATTGTTGTATTGTTATATTGCTGTATTGATATATTGTTGAATTGCTATATTGTTGTTTTGCTATATTGTTGTATTGCTATATTGTTGTATTGTTCCATTGTCGTATCGCTGTATTGTTGTTGCATTGCTCTATTCTCGTGAGGTCTAGTGCAGCTTTGCCGTTTCTAGATGAAAATGGCGAAAGCAATATGAAAAACAGTATGACACTCACTAAAGAGTGGAGCTTATTGAGAAAATAGTGTGTATGTTATTTCTCATAGGCATGATATTCACGGCTGTATCTACAGATACCTTGGAGACCATTCATTACTCTTCTGCACGTGTACTTGTTATACCTAGTTCAGACCGTTTCATTTATGTATATATAGTATAATTCTCCGTATGCAAAGAGAGAGTGGTAATTATCTAAAGAACAAATTGATTGAGAAAGTACAAAGAAATGCACAACACTTTAAGAATTGCGACGCTGACATCTGTTAAAGTTGTCGGCGTCGAGCATTGGATGTCGGCGTCGATCGGTATAATTATAGTTTAGCATTGACATAGGTGTTGGAAAGTCATCAAGTATGAGGATATCGAACAAAATGTTCAATCTGACCCTTGTTTTTTCTGTTGCTGGTTACGATGATCTACATTGACAATTCACTGTCTACAGATTAAAATTTCTATTATTTGAAATATTTTAACACCCACTCGGGTTGGATGCCCTCGGGTTATTGAAGTGCATATTGACATCAGGTTCCCTTTGTTCGAGTCAGCGGAAAGATTCCCAGGTCTTGGAACACTATATCTGTGATAACTACGATACTGAATATGCTCCAGAACTTATTATGTAACTATTAAGCAACACTATATCATGTAACCAAACTCACTCGCTGCATTCATATAAATATAAATATAAATATATATACATATTGGTTCTGGAACCTCTTCCTGGACCAATTATGATTAGGCCACTCATAATATATTATTCAACATGCCTGATGTATATACCATATCACAAGTGCCTCCTGGAACTACCATGTCTCCGTTCGGCGAAACCGAATATGTTTGGCTCCGGGCTGACCTTTCAGCAAATTGTTGTTTCTTCTCTGGCATAAAACTGCCACACATTTATTTCAGTCTGCAGTATGAATTATGATCACGAGCCGTAAGACTGCTTGGAGTGTGGGAACAAAGACATGTTGTACGCAAACACACATGATATGCATATATATATATCTATGAGTCAGACTCACGAAAATAGGCCAATTGGGGAAAGTTGTTGGCGTCGAGCATTGGATGTTAGCGTCGATCGGTATAATTATAGTTTAGCATTGACATAGGTGTTAGAAAGTCCTTAAATTTATCCTGAATGTAAAGGTAGAGAAAATACAACAACCTCATTTCTTTCTATGATAATTTAATATAAAATAAAGAAATGCACAACACTTTAAGAATTACGACGCTGACATCTGTTAAAGTTGTCGGCGTCGAGCATTGGATGTCGGCGTCGATCGGTATAATTATAGTTTAGCATTGACATAGGTGTTGGAAAGTCATTAAATTTATCCTGAATGTAAAGGTAGAGAAAATATAACAACCTTATTTGTTTCTAGGATAGTTTAATATGAAACAAAGAAATGCACTACACTTTAAGAATTGTGATGCCAACATCTTAAATTGACCACCAATTGGCCCATTTTCGTGAGGCTGACTCATATGTATATAGTATACAAGTCTTACCTGGGTACAGATGATGGATAACTGGTGTTTTTCCGAGGTAGTAGCCTCGGATAGTCATGGGTCAGGGAGAAGGAAGCACATCTGGGTCCAGCAATCTGCTATGTACTTAATAGGATAAAAAATTATCTCATGGATACTTTAGTGTTTTCGTTTGGCACCAGTAAAATGTGATAGTTGTGGTAGGGTAGGGTGGGTGGTCCCTGACCCACAACTATCCGAAGCTAGTACCTAGGTAAGACCAGGTATACCCAGGTAAGACTGGTATAACTATACTATTTTACCTCGTACTACCCTCTGGCTACTCATAGCCCAGGGAGAATTTTATGTAATCTCATTTTTTATCCTTTTGTTCTTAATATTGTAATCATACCATAATGCTTTTAGTGCAAACATAGTGTTTTTTTTAAATGTCTCACCTTTCTTTAGTTGGTGAGTAGGCGAGTCACCAGGCCGCTTGGCTTCTCCAGTCTTTTGTTGTAATGTTTTGCAAATGATCTAGCGGTCTTCCACCCCGTATGTGCAAGGATTCTCTTAAGTGAGATTGCTAACTGTCTTGTCTTGGAGACCATGGCTCCACGTGTTGAGTGAGATGCGTAGTGTCCTGTATTGGGTGAAACTACACAAATCGGTGGACAGTGGGTCCCCTGCGCGATTCGATTTTAGCAATGTCTATTGTAGCTGTAGTGTTGGGCTCTCCTATTCTAATGGGGTTGGGCAAATTATTAATGGGTGATAGCTACCACATAATATCTTTTTGGCCATCTGGCGAAATCATCAGGGGGCATTCAAACTTTCCTTTAGTGCGAGCCAATGCTAAGTTCTTATCTATTTCTAGCGATTTAATATGGGCCTTGCCATATAGAATAGCCAGTGCATCAATCAATCAATCAATAGTTCCATCCTCTAGTCGAGGGTTGGATGCAATGGTTCTCCACTTGTCCCGATGTTGTGCTGTTCTGATAGACTGTGAATAATTCAAGCCTGTCCACTGTGAAATATTTGTAAACCATGATGTTCTTGGTCTCCCTCTCCCTCTGCTGCCATTCACCTTCCCTTCCAACAATGTACGGTATATTGAACTCTGACGAATGATGTGGCCAAAATAAATAAGTTTCTTTGTCTGTATAGTGGCAAACAAGCTTTTCTTATTTTTAATTTTTCTGAGAACTTCTTTGTTGGTGATCTTCTTTGTCCATGATATTTTCATCATCCTTCGATAAGTCCACATCTCAAATGCTGCTAAATGTTTGTACATTTTTGTAGCCAGTGCATATGCTATCATAATTCCTATGAGTATTGCTACTTGTCTTATCTTTGGTTTGTTCAATTGTAATAATTGGTTTGTGGTTATTGTAAACTTATCAACTTTTTGTTTTGTCAATGAAATGGTCATTTCTGTGGTGTCAATAAAAAATACCAGAAACTTTAACTTCTTTGTTGGTGTTAATACTGACTTAGCTTCATGTCTGTAGAATCCTAATTTATTTAATGTCTCACATAGTTTGTCTACTGCTGTTTGACAATGTTGTTGTGTTTGTGCAACAATAAATGAGTCATCAATATAAGGAAACATAACATGTCCTTCCCTAGTCATCTAGGAAAATATAGGTTTAAGTAACCTTGTGAAAATGCGTGGAGTGCAAACTAGTCCATTAGGCATACAGGTGAACTCATACAGCTTGTTATTCCAACAAAACCTGAGAAATTTATGATCAGGTTTATAGATTGGTACTGTATAGTATGCATCTCTGAGATCCACACTGGATAGCCAGGAGTCTTGTGTTACTGTGTCTCTAGCTGTGTCTAATGAAAACATTTTGAAATGTTTGTATTCTACTAATTTGGTAAATGATATCAGATCTAAAATTAGTTTTACATCCGCATTTGATTTGGGTCTCCTGAAAATAGTAGAAATAAATTCCCCAGCCACATTAAGTGCTGGCTCTATAATACCTTTTTCACCAAATTTAAGGACCTGATAGTCTAATGCCTCATGTTCTGAATCATCAAATCGGTAAGGAAAATGTATACTATTTTGAATAGGTTCCCCAATCAGTGGTAATCTTACTCCTTCCACTAAACTAAGTATTGTTAAATTTTCCGTAATGTTATTCCATTCCAGTAGACAATTATTGAAGTTTTCAGCTTTAAATATGCTTACTGGTGTTCCCTGGGCGGGGGAACGGCTTCTGGGCATTGAACTCCCTCTTGAAGGGTATGCTCCCTTCATTCCAGCTGAAGGTCTGCCTTTGGCCCCTTCCCCTGGCCTGGTAGCTGTAGTTTGTTCCGAACCGTCCTCCTCATTGTCCGGTTCGACAGCTTCGAAAATCCTGCCTCATCTTTTTAAAGCGGGTAGAATTTGTGTCTGCGGACTTCTTCTTGTCCGCCTCCATGTGTTTCCCACACTTGTTTAAACAAGTGCTGGAGTTGACCACCAAACATCTTGCTCTTGTCCAGTGGCTTCCCCTTAATGGCCTTGGGGGCAAGGAATAACATGTATTCCTTCCCATTATTATCCAAAGCCTTCTTGGATCTCGCCACTTCTTTCCCTGCATTAGTGCAGAGAGCCTTAAAAATGTTTTTGAAATGTCGGTAAGAAAGGAAGTTGCTGGTTGCTGTCAGCAGTGCAATTCCTCCATCCATCTCTCCGCAGAGTGAAGAGAACTTGTTCTCAGCCATCATCCTGTTGGCTATCGGTGCTATGGCCAAGAGAGCTGAGAGTACACCTTTGTGTACCGTGTGAAGAACCATTTCAAACTTCTTATTGTCTTCACTCAGCTTCACATCAGAATCCATCTCCTTGATGCCAGATTTCGGGATCCCTTTGATCCCGTGAACTTCTCAGGCAGCTTCATAATTACTTCAGCTGGCTTGAAGGTGTTAAAGTACCCCTGGATGGTCTTCCTCATCATTGTGGTGGTATGGATTTTTTTCCTTCGCAGCACCTTGCACTTCTTCATAACCTTACCACTTAACCCCACGTATTTACCCACGTGCTTAGTGTCCGAGTCGAAGCTCGTTGAAGACGAGTCTGATGAAGAGTCAGAAGAAGAGGATTTGTTCTTCTTCCTCTTCTTGGATTTATTCTTACTCTTCTTCACCAGCGCCTTCTTCTTATGTGCCCTGGTGAACTCGTCTCCATCTGATGATTGTGCCCTCTTTTTGTGTTTGTGTTTGCGCCAACCACAACAACCTCCACCTCCGACTCATCGTCCGAAGAGGCTTGATCCTCTGGAAGATCCTCCCAATCAGAATCTTCCGAGTTTTCTTGCTTTTCCTAGCTGGCACTTTGGAGGGAAGCATCTCCTCCATTTTCTGTTGAACTAAGCACACAACTCGTTCATCCAGGTCAGCTGGATCGGGCTCAGAGCCTCCCCCCTTGTCATAACCTCTTTGTTCTGGCGACCTTTGTACCCGAACCGCCGGTGAAGGGTGTTTGTCTTCACTCAGCACTTGTCACACTTACTCCACTTCGTAGCCATGGCACGGAGTCTGTAAAACACCAAAAACCCAAATATTAGGCATAATTCGGCTGAATTTCACATAGGTAATTAACACAAAATTAACCCAAGTGTGCATCATGGTGTTAAATCTGTATTTAACCCATTTTAACACAGGTGTGTGGTTAATAGACAGTCATAGGTAAATGGTATGGACAACCAACCGAACCCAAATGAGGGGTAGGGACCAGTGTAGCAGTCCCTCCCACACTCTCTGTCCTATAAACTTCTCCCACCTGGGGCTTTCTTGGCCAACAAGTTGGAGAAAATACTATAGGACTCGGAGGCACGCCTCAAACTATTTGGGGAATCTCAAAGAAACCTAGGAATAAATCCTATTGATGTAAATGGCTCCTGCCAAACATCTCTCCATTCGGCGGCATTATCAAATGAGCAATGGCTGGATTGTTCTAATGATGTTACATAAAGAATCCTAATTAAGCTGTAAAACAGTAATATCTTATTGAAAAGTTCCAAGACTTTTTGTATGTGAATGCTTACATGAACTAAACCAACGTATCCAGTTAAAATGATACTAATCTGGTTGGTTTTGTAGTTAATGAGAAAAACTTTCAGAGCTACTCAGCGAATGTCCTCCCGTTGTGAGTTGATTATGCTAATTGCTGGACCCAGATGTGCTTCCTTCTCCCTGGACTACGAGTAGCCAGAGGATAGTACTGAGGTTATATATATATATATATATATATATATAAATATATATATAGGATGTATAATTAATTATGTGGACAAAAAATAGGTGGAGTATTCCTGTATTATTATTATTTGCTATTACGTTATTCGCAAAATATATTATGTTCAATCGCTGACATGCCTGGATTTTCCCCGGGTTGCCTCCGCTAGAGCCGCCAACGGCCGTTTCCGTCAGTGCTCGCGCCAGGTCAGTCACTTGCCCATTGGATTTGAAACTCGTCTGTGTCCCGTCCTTTGTTTACATAGCCCTACTTTATATATATATATATATATATATATATATATATATATATATGTTTTGGCTACAAATGACAATGGAAAGCAAACAAAATCATGAAATATCTGTTTTTCAGCTCAAAATTGTCACTGTCCAACGGACAAGCTCAATCTATATTCTACTTGTCCGTGCCTATTCTCACTTGTCCCGGACAAACGGGCAAGCTCTTATTTCGGACGCTGTATATATATATATATATATATATATATATGCATATATACATATTTACGTATACATATAGACATACACATAAATATGTGTATATGTATTACGTAGGAACATACATATGTATACATACATACAGCGTGACGATGCAGAAAGTCAATTCGTCATGTCTCTTTGTCTGCAGTGCGAGTCGTGCCGGGCAGGCGCCACCTAGCGGGTTGTCTCGCGCTGAGTGTCCTGCCTCTGGGGTGGGGGTGGGGGTGGGGGTGGGAATGAGGGGAGAACTGGGTGCAGTAGGTGTGGGGGTGGAGTGAGGAGTTGGAGGGGAGTGGATGAGGGGGAGGGGTGGCAATCGGGCGTGTTAATCAAGAGCGACGGTAATATCAACGCAATCATGGCCAGGACAAGAAAAGCGAGGTTTTCACTCACCACAACGTCGGCTGGGGGAGTGAGCTTAGGGGGAGCGAGCCGTGCACCTATAGATATATATATATATATATATATATATATATATATGTCGTGGGGGTAATGAAAATGGGAAATATTGCGCCTAGAGCAGGACTTGAACCCACATCTCTTTGCATTCCGGGCCAGTATGCTAACAATTACACCATCTAGGCTCCCTGATATCACCACACTACCCATGCGTACCTGTCTATGTGGTTACTTGCCTGAGAGGTCAGTGCAGACTACTACACTCATCCCCCTGGAATTGTACGTCTTTTAATGCTTACAATTACATACATACAGACAATGCACTAACACATACATACACAGGGGATGTTCAACAACCATACAGCGCATAGCTTGTACAGGATCATAGTCACGACAATCGGTGGTGTGGGGGTGATGAAAATGGGAAATACTGCACCTAGAGCAACCATTACACCAGCTAGGCTCCCTGATATCACCACACTACCCACGCCTACCTGTCGATGTGGTTACTTGCCTGAGAGGTCAGTGCAGACTACTACATATATATACATTTATATATATAGATATATAGGTGCGCATGGGCGTTTGCTAAATGGCCAAACTTAGCAATATCAATATATGCACACCGAATATTTCAGTCGAATGATGATTTTTTTGTGTTTTTGCGAATGCTTTAATTATCTATATAGAAATACATGCCTCACACACTCTCTCTCTCTGTATATATATATATATATATATATATATATGTCAATACTTCATGCTCCTTGATTAGTATCTTCGATCCATATATATGGATAGTAATAAACCCCATTAACGCATGTAATAATGCCTGTAGTGTCTTCCCCCCCCCCCGACCAGGTCCGGCGCGGGGCCTAGCCTCCACAGAGATAGATACTGGGTTGTTTGTAACCTTACGATGGTTACCGGTTGCAGAACTGCAACATTATAGAGAGGCTCCGATAAATCGGCCCAATCTTTGGTTGAAGAATAATCTTCTCGTGGGATGGTTGTAAAAGCTGGGGGATGTCTTTACAGCGATTAAATGACAGTCGTTGGGGTGGTCCAGAATCTCCGGTCTGGCAGTAGCACATCACTTGTATCCAGCAGACAGCAGCAAGGGTTTCCGAGGAAGGGTGGGTAAAGATGGGTCCAGCGGTTCCAGCAACGAGAACAAAGCGAGAGAACCCTAAAGGTAAAGGGCCCCACCCTTGGTCAGGGGGAGAAGTATTTCTGGGAGAGAAAAAAAAAGGGTAGAGTCTAGGAAAGAGAAATGAGGAGAGTTAAGTCAAAGGACCGTGTCTATTTGCTCTATGGTGACCATCCAGTGAGTCAAAGACACGGACAGAGTAAGAGGAAAAAGTGAAATGCTGGTGGGCTCCCCCTGCTGGAACTCTTTTCAGACATATCAAGAAGGAGCAAGGCCAGCAGAGAGGAGATAGAGTGAGGTGTGGATGAAGTGCAGTCTGTATAGCAAGTGTGACCTAGCCTCCACTCGCTCGGAGGGATCGATATATATGTAGACACACTGCGGCAACTGCATCAGGAAGTCAGTCAGGGTTAGTAAGAGGAGCGTGCGGTGGCGGCGCCACCAGTCATGTTTGTAGAATAATTATCGGGTGAATAGAATGCGCAGGACATTTCCGGGATTTATTATACTTATTACACATGATATATGGATAGTGATGAACCCTTTATCATGGGTAATAAACTCTGTAGTGGTTCCTAACCCCCCACTTTCATGGGGTGGGTGGGTGGGCGCCAAGCATGCACCTCACCCCCTCCCCACCTCGGAGGGGGGGGGGGGCTGCTTTCGCCACTCGGTCAGCAATTGAACGTGTCGGATGTGTCAAACATGTTGCTTACGCCTTCCCCCCCTTCCCTGCCGCCCCACTTCCCCTCCGCTCCTCATGCCACCAGCAGCCAGGTTCTGCACCATGTGCATGGAGTGCCACACCGGTTCCATGGGGGACGATTGAAAGCGCTCCAGGAAAGACGCGGGCATGGCGGAACAGCGGCAGACGCGGGCCTCAAGCAAGGGAGAGGGACCAGAGCCAGGAATCTACAAGTGACTACCTGAGGGCCTCTAATACTCTGGAAGCCTTTGAGGAGGAGCTGGCCCAGGAGGAGAGCGAGGTCGAGATGGAGCTGCACAGGAAGATCACAGCCGCATCCATCCGTACGTGGGAGCACGTGCTCCAGCGCCAGTTGGAGGAGATAGAGGCTGAGGTGGAGGCCCTGAACATTCACGGGAATTCTGGCGGCAGCAGCCGTGAGAAGGGAGGCGGTCGCCGGTGCAGCCATGACGGGCGTGGAGGCAGATCGAGGTCCCGGGGCTCAGGCGATTCAGCCCGGTCGGATGAGGAAGGGGCCATGGAGGCCTGCCCATGACTCCAAGCACCGGTCATGCCAAAGGAGGAAGAAGTCATTGCGGCGCCACCACCACTGCCACTCATGTAGCAGCAGCAGGTCCAGGAGCTCCAGCCAGGAACGACGCCTACGGTCTCAAAAACTTTTCGGATAAGGATGCGAAGGGCATGACGCTCCATGACATTGTTGCTAACTTGAAGTGGGCGGTGGCATCGAAGTTGATGTTGGTGGTGAATAAGGACGGGGTCATGAAGCATGTAGGCTACATGGTCATGAAGGCGTTGGCCGATTCGTACCCAAATAAGGCATACCAAGGCTATGACAAGCATATCCGTAGGACAGCCATAAACAAGGGTATGCGGGCCTTTGTGGGCGGGAACATGGACGTGTCCATGGAGGATTTCATGGCGGAGAAGTGCGCCCATCAGGCCAGCAGGTCGAGAGCACACCCGGCTAGGCGCTGTGTGAGCCGGCGCAAATGGGCCTGCGAGGCATGGAACAGCGCAGCAGGCTTCCCAAGGGGCAATGGCTGTGAGGATCACTACAACTGCAGGTTCTGCTGGGACCCAGCCCACCGTGGACCAGATTGCAAGGATCAGAGCTCCAATGCTTTCAAGCGGTAGCAACCAGCTGCTGGCTCACCGGGCGACTGCCATGCTGGCGGGTCTGAGATGCGGGGCGGCACATATGGGGACACCGGCAGCATTACCGACCGGGGTGTGGAACTGGGGCAGGCACACCGTTTACACCACCCATGCCAGCTGGCATGAGGACAGTCTGAGTCCCACCCACGCCACGGGCAGTTGTGACAGTTCGGACATGCCCAGAGCTTGCCTCACGGACGATTACCTGCCGAGTAACAGAGTTGTTAATGTTGCAAAATGGACCACTGTTGACAATGTTGCAAATTTTACCACCTATGAGAATGTCGATTATAACACTTGTGTTGAGGTTGACTGCAGTGCTGACGATGATGCCGATCCACCCGTTTGCAGCCCCATTTGTAATTTACCACCCACATAAATAACACCAGCAGGGCTGGTAATACCATGGCAAGTGCCACAAGTAATGTTGATATGGGTACGGGTAGTGGTTGTGTTGCAACTAATCGGGGTGCAGACGTTGGTGGTGTCAGTCATGTTTATACCGGTGCCCACAGGGTAGGCGCTGACGCAGGTTTCAATCCCATTCGCCACCAGCCCATGGTAGTAGCAGAAGAAATAGTCATGAATTACCAAACCCCTGGAAAATTGAGCGAGCCGAGCATAAAATGTCATGATACCAGTTTTAATCCCTTTCCCCACCCTAGTGCAGTAGTACCGGAAGAAAACGAGTGCCAGGGGTAGGGGGGCCAGCCCTGGCTATCTTACACCATCAAGTAGCAGCGGTCGACGCGAGGGGAGTGTCCCGCAAATTTTCTGTTTATGATAAATGTGCTCAGGGCATTTGAGGGTGCTCGCATTTTATAGGGGATGCAGCCGTGCAGCTCCTCCTTTGCCGTTTCTTCACGGAAACCTTCCTATGAGGCGATAACGACCCAGAGTGGGCCTATGTAATGAGGGGAGTTATATTCGGCTTCACGGTGATTAATGACGACTGCGACTCCGAGTACACGGGCCGCAACTATGGCTCAAGCACGGGCGAGCTCACCCGTGCCGCCATGACGAAAAAACTGAAGCACGAGATAGACCTAGGCATACTCACTATCAGGGATAAACCTGAGATTTGCTCACACCCCATAGGTATGGTGCCTAAGCCAGATTCAATCAGCTTCCGCACGATCATCGACTGTAGCGCACCCAAGGAAACCTGTGTCAACCTATTCACAGACCAGTGTACCACGAAATTTGCATACAAAAGTATTGATGATGTAACCGACAACATGCTGTCGGGTGAGTTCATGTCGGTGGTAGATATATCGGACACCTACAGGGCGGTCAACATTCACCCCTCCAGCGCCTGCCGCAAGGGCCTCTCATGGCAGTTTGCCAAGGGCTCCACAACTTTCATGAGGGATAACAGATTGTGTGTGGGTCTCAGTCTGAGCCCTTTTGTATTTTCTAAACTTTCAGATTTTGTTGTGCGCTGCATAGTATGTAGGGGTCATGACTGTGTTACAAACTACCTAGATGATTTTTGCACTCTAACAAGCACCTATCCTGAAGGGGTCACAGCCCAAACAGACCTGGTGGCCTTGCTTAGGTTACTAGGTTTCTTTGTAAGCTTAAAAAACTCACTTCCCCTAACCCTATATGCAGGTTTTTAGGTATCTTGACAAATTTGCAAAAAATGAATCTAAGCCTCCCGGAGGACAAACGCGCTAGACTGCTATCATGTATTGACAACCTTTATGGCTGCAAGCGCGCCACCCGTCTTGAGGTAGAACAATTGGCCGGCCTGGTATCACATTGTGCGAAATTTGTTAGAGGTGGCCGCACTTTCGCATGCGCATCTATGATCTCTGTGGCTCTGTCAAGCACTCCTACTACAAGTTGCACTTAAACCAGGAGTTCAAGGCTGACCTGGACTGGTGGTTGAAGTTCACTTCCACCTTTAATGGCTCCGCAAACATATGTTCCCGGCAATCACAGGTGCTCGGCACATACAGTGACGCGAGCTGCTTCGGCTTTGGAGCCTTTCATGCGGGCGACTGGCTGGCGGGACAATGGGGGGGGGGGGGGCGCAACGAGTGCCAACCTGTGCCAGGAACAATTAGGCCACCACGCCAGTGTCGCTTTTGATAATTGTGTTGGGTGTGATGAGAAGCTGGCAGTCATTAACATGCTCAAGTTCTGGCCGATCCTAAGCACGACAAACTGCTGGGCCCACAGTTGGGCCGACCGTAATGTGGTAATGGTTACGGACAACACATGTGTCATGCACGCCCTTAATTCAGGCAGATCCAAAAACAAGCAAATAATGCAATGGTTGTACAACATGTTTTGGCTGGCGGTGAATTTTAACTTTGACATCTTGTCAGTTTATATTAAAAGCGAAGACAACACCATATGCGATAGCCTATCCTGCCTCAATGAGCCCAGTGCTAAGCCACGCCTCGCGAAGGCCATAGGCCCAGGTTAGATATGCTGCAGTCACCTATTTGACTAGCCGCTTATAGCTATATGTTTGTTGCAGTGGCGCGCTCACTCGAAGCGGACTATGTCACGCTGATAGGCCAGCACCTGGCTCCCTCTACCAGAATATGCGCAAACTCCAGACTTTGCAAATACCTGACCTTCTGCGAATTCTACGGCCGCCACCCTACACCGTGCGACTCCTGGCAGGTGTGCTTATACATCACCTGGCTAGCTAAGTCAATGCGCTACACCTCTATTCACTCCTACCTGAGCTCACTCAGCCTACACCTTAAGTCTATGGGAGGTGAGGGGCTCGACTACAACAACTTTAATATCCGACGCTGCCTGGCAGGCGCCTGTCGTGGCCCCGTGGCAGGCCACACCCCGTGGCAGGCCACACCTATACTTCTGGGACAACTGGCAGCCATACTGGGCCTCCTCTCAGACTCGCCAGGACACACCTCATTCAAGGCGGCAATCCTCACCTCATTCAGAGGTCTGCTGAGGAAAGCGCACATCACTAACTCGGATGCGGCACTCCTCCAGGAGGACTTCACCTTCTACCCATGGAGCATGTCGCTCCGGGTCATGAAGCCGAAGACTATACAATTCAATGAAAGGACACTGGAGATCCCAATCTCCAGGGTGTCTCACCTGCTACTGTGCGTGGTCGCAGCAGTGGAGCGCCACTTTGCCCAGCTCCCAGCGGGCCCTCAGGATCAAGCCTTCCAGACACCCACCCCTTTGGGCTCGATCCCACTCGAGTATGTCAGCTACTCGGCAGTGCTGAAGCGACTATGCCGCAAATCGGGGTACAATCCCGACCTCTTCTCGAGCCACTCCCTGAGGTGGGGGGTGCTACCTACCTACTTATGGCTGGCAGCTCTATTAAAGAAATCAAGACCCGGGGGGACTGGGCAAGCGACTGTGTCTACCTATATCTAAAGGTCCCGTTACAAGAATGAATTGCAGACGATCTCAGGGTAGCCAACCTCCTACCAGCGGTTGGCTCACCAGCCTGACTCTCACCTGCTCATGCCAGGCCTTCTCTTGTGTCTATGTGTTGGGGTTTCTTTGGGTCTTTTTCTGCCAACTCATACTGCACTCTTGTCTTATTGTCTCACCATTTACTTATCCCCTGTTACTGTGTATATCTTAACAGTAGATTTATTGGATAGTGATAAACCTTTTATCGCGGGTAATAAACTGTGTAGTGGTTCCTTACATGGGGTGGGGGTGGGGGTTTGGTGGGGGTGGGGTGGGGTGGGGGGGTGGGGTGTTTTCGCCACTCGGTCGGAAGCAATTTCTTTTTAATAAAGGAGTTGAGGTCTTTTTCCTCCAACTCATACCGCACTCTTGTCTTATTGTCTCACCATTTACTTATCCCCTGTTACTGTGTATATCTTAACGGTAGATTTATTATGTGTATATATCATTTGCAATAAGTATATGTAAGTATATATACTTATAGTTTCATGCTAAATGGGTGACTGTAAGTTGGTAATATATTTTCCATTATGAGAACCGACTGGAGACGGCGTATTAGTATTATGACCGTTTTATGATTATGATGGACAGTTAATTTTGATATTTCAACTTTCACTAAAAAAAAAAAAACTAAAGGGCCTGTCAAACTACGATGTATCGCTTCAACGTACGCCAACGTATGTGATTTTCGACCAATAGTTAGCTATGACTTCGTTTATGTCCCCCCATGACTTAGCACCTTTGTGTTGGAAAGCAGTGAACAGAACTTCATGCAATGTACCAGTTGCATTAGACAACGCAAAACGGATTATAACTAAGTCAGAAACATCTGCTCGAGCCCCAATACGTTCAATTAAGTCTATCCACTCTTGTAAAGCTCCTCTGTCTGTCCCGTCAAGAACGGGTACAGACTTCCCGTACACTTTTAACGACCTATTGCGTACTTCTTACTGACGATGCTCCACTTGCAATAACTCCCGCTTTTCCCTCTGCTCTTCCCTGTCCTGCCTTAACTCAGTACGTTCCCTTACATTAAACAATTGCTCCTCATTCTCCTCCCTAATGATATCAAGACTTTGTGACATGAACCTACTCCATGCTTCATACGGCGCGCTGGCGAGAAGCGTCGTAATGTGACAGCACCAAATAAGTTGTACGCATCGAGACACGTCCAACTTTTCGGCGGTTTGGGAAAAAGTTTTACGTCAGCGCAGTGTGTTAGTAGCGCATGGCCAACATGTGTCGACGTGTGGCGAAAAAAAAAAAAAAGAGGTTGGCGCGCCATCCTGATATGACCTTAGATTTTGCTAGGACGTAAAACAAAAAGCAACAGTTTGGTGCAACGTGTGGGAACAACCCTCACACATGCGGACGACATGTGCTTGGCGTTCGCATAACATTATTCGAGCGCGTTTAACGTATTTTGACGCACCCCTAATGTCCCCATAACGTTGGCACCCACACATTGGCACACATCGAAAGTTTTGTGCTTGCACAAAACTTTCGACGCGCCACGACGTATGCCGGTGTTCCTCGACGACCGTCGCTGTCAATCAAAGTGTACCGACGTGTACCAACGCGTGCCTAATGCACGTAATGCGTGCGTAACGCTTCCAGACGTCTCCCGACATTTCGCCAAAAAGTGACACACGTCGACGCGCGTTGGCGCGAAGCGTCGTAATGGGACAGCACCATAAGGTGCTTAGTGTCATTCAGGTCCAATGGCTGTCCTAAGTGTCATAGAGTAGGGTATATTAAAGACTTGGAAAGTAGTACAAACCCGATGTAATCTAATATGTAGGTTTTGTAGTATGCCGTATACTGTTATAGCATATATAATTTCATCCTTCCCTCCCTTGTGTGACGTCATAGAACTAATAATAATAATAACAATTCGGTACTCAAGAGACCAATGGTCCCGGCCAGAATAATCGTGACCATCTGTATTCGATATGAAGTAGCAAATTCTAAGTGTGATCTTTCATTGAGATGCATCGAATGTTCATGTATAGAATATATGATATTATTTAAGCCGATATTTAAATCCAGACTCAACCAGCTTAACTTAAAGCTGCATAGTCTAGTAAAAGAATAAAACTTTAGAAACCAAAATACTTTTCTAGATATGATCGTACATATCTAACTTAGATACTGGTGCAGTTATTAAGCCTTCTAAAATTAAATTGGCATGTTTTCACCCTCCAAAGTTGGCCATTCAAAATAAAAGATACTTAAAACCAATGTACGGTCAATTATAATAGTCAGCTTAATATATTTATCGCACAATATGACAGAAACTCAAAACCATCCGATAATGCAATTTTAATATAAAGTAAAACTAGGCTTTATCCTAGTTGTATAGACAGCTTGGATTCGTAAATAGATTCTGGTTAAGTGATGAAATGGTCCTATTTCATATCAGGTAGATTTCCCCTGATCTGAGACTATTGTCAATTCGTAGTTCACAAAGCTTCCTTAAGGCCCTGTCGCACTACGATGTACGGTGTCAGTGCGTGCTCAATGTTAGAAAATTTGCCAGGACGTCAGCATTCGTTGAACTTTTCAGCGGCGGGGGGGTAAAAATGGGCATATATATACACAACATACACACAACGTATGTAACATATGCAGAACATATCTCGGACGTATTGCTAGCGTATGACAGCGTTCATATGCCTTGCAAAACGTTTGCAAAACGTTCGCAAAACGCTCGCATATTGATTTCAATAGACTACATCGCCATTCCAGCGGCGTGGGGCATTGTGGGAAACAAACCCGCGAAAAGCACATGGCACATGCTAATAGACTGGGTGCAGTTATAAAATGTGCTAGTTTCAGCTCATCTTTGAAACATAGAATACCAACTAAAAAAATATATATAATAAATTAAGATATTATTAACCTTTTATCCAGCATTGCATTTACATCAATATAATCAGCGCATCTTATTCCATCTGCATTTAGATTGAGAAAAATCTGGGCACTCAGACTAGTGGTAGAGCCATAGCCAGAGTCATTTTACTCGTTTCATTCATGTTTTTTATTTATATCCTATGGTTAATAACATTTGTTGGGCTAGAAAACGGGTAGGGTTAACCAGACATTGGTTATATATTTCTTTGAAACATCACCGCTTTGTCGGGGTCCTGCTCATGTGGCACAAACAGTGGGCGTCGGGTGTGATTTTGTAATCAACTGCTGACCACATGTCTGGGTGGGGTTGGGAGTGGGGAGGCAACAGGTACTTGGCGCATAGAGATTCAGATCAATCTTCGTCTCAGTAGATTAGCACCGATCAGAGAAGATGGCCAGTATTCTGATGGGAAGTATTCTGAGCAACATGTGTGAGTAGAAACGCATAACTTGTAAGGTGTGCCGAGGGATTTCAGAAACGTACACAGACTTTTCTATTGTGAAGGTTGTACTGCGTGTGAGACACTCTCAGTATGTAAGGTCAGGGTGTGTCTCTTAACTGCTCTAACTATACCCACTGCCTCAGGAGACAGTTCTGCCTGTCGGTCGGGTGGCAACAGCTGAGAACTCACGTCTTGTCTGACAACATCAATCTGCTAGCAGAGCAGGCGATCCCAGTCGATACAATAGTTTACCTGGAACTGAGTGTCTGAGATAATACAACAGATTAGATACTGACATCCGTATCAAATTCCCAGCATCTCCTGCAATACTAGGCAATGCAGTTCTCATCAGCATTAGATGACACTGTATAACACACTAAATACAAGAGTGGATATATTTGGAAAGGATTTTAGGTTATATATTATTATAAATAGTACAATTAGAATGTATTATATATATATATATATATATATATATATATATATATAGACAGAGAATTTACCTATGAATATTCATCTATAGCTATATATGCACATAAATCGATGTCCGCTGATATCAGGTGCAATGGGTTACGCTGCCACTTATCAACAACAACAGTTCTATTCATGGTTTTTGGTAGGGGGGCACTTATTTATAGAAAAAGTAAAGTAAAGCTTGTTTTATTGAACGGTGCCTCTAAAGCACATCGATTTTGTTATTGTATCATCAGCTATTGAACGTCAAACATGCGGTCATTCTGACATATTTCTTTGCAGGAAACCCACTGCTGCCAGATAGGCTACTCTTTCCGATAATCAACAAAGGGACTTTTTATGCACTTTCCTATAGACAGGACAGCACATACCACAGTTTTTGATGAACCAGTTGTGGACCACTGGTTGGAATGGAAAATAGCCGAAACTGCAAATGGGTCCACTGAGTGCACGGCCAGTTTGATTCTCCTTGATTCTTCAGATGATCGAGAGATTTACAGGTGGACACGCTCCTGCCTGAGCTATGTCCCGTTTCCCATATTTATTAAGAAGGGATGTGGCTGATCCGTTTATGGGTGTAATGTACCTCAGAAATGAATGCTTATTGATTCAGTCCCACACTCCATAGAATGTTGAAATATTTGTTTTGTTTGAATGTTGATGCTCTTTCTTGCTTTAACCAAACTGCCTACCTGTCCTCAGCGCACCCTATGATCGGCGAAACCCTGTCATGTTCGGACAATTTCTTTTAAAGAAATGCACAAACTGTCTCCGTTTCATATAATTGTAGGGTCCGTACATATGTGAAGATAAGGAATTCAAGGCTATTTCAAGGATTTTCAAGGCTGTTTTTGATAGGAATTCAGGACTATTTTCATTGGGATTTAGTCCAAAATGCCGATTCTGAATGGCGGATAATTTAGATCGTGGGAACCTTTTAATGGAATTAAAGGCTTTTCAAGACTAACTACCCAAAATAGGTTAAATTCAAGGCTTTTCAAGGCCTTGAAATGGGGCAAATGAAATTGAAGACTTTCAAGACTTCCCAGGCCCTGTACGGACCCTGTAATTGTCCCCCGAGGGCAACACGCCTGTGGAAGTACAGGAAAAACTCTCTAAATCGACCGACCATGCGACTGACTTTAAATGGCTTTCATTTAGGGAGGTGGTCGGTTTAGGGAGTTCTTTATCATTACAAAGGTATTGTTTGGGCGATTGTTTGGGACACAAATAAAGCGATCGATATAGGGGAGTGGTTGATCTGTGGAGATGGTCGGTTAGAGAGATTTAACTGTATATTGAAAACATATCAAGAAAATGGTAAAACTGTCTCCAATTAATGCCGACAGTCCAGTCTTCGATTGACTCAAATAATCGGCTCAATGTGAGCACAGGTAGACTAACTCTCCCAGTCTAGACAGTCAGTCGGCCACAAGACTAATTGGGCCAGGTGTGGTGTGTCCGGCATAGTTGAAGCAGGGCGTAAGTCACACGTCCGTTTCAAGTGGCGCCCTCTGGCCTGTTAATGCCATTTAGCCACACCGGTACCGGGAAGACGATGCCCGCTAGAATCTGCGCAGCAAATCGTTTCCTTATTTAGCAGTTCGTCGTGCACACCCACACTGCAGTGTGCCGTGAAAGGCTAGGACTGTTGAGTCAGCACTGTACATACCCCAGCACCACCCACCATGCACCACGGACCCTCACCCCACCCCCACCCCCACCCCCACCCCAATGGGAGGGGCTCCTACACATGGAGAGAGTCATATGGTGGCAGTTTCATAATATAAGGACAATGTTATGAACAACTAGCGGAGTACTAAACCTGATAATGACATGCCGAGGCAAAGCTTTCATAGCGATAGTTCAAAATCACTAACATTCGGCTGAAGTCAAAAGAAAATCTTACCTTGGTCCAACAAGCAGGGATATTTTTGGAGGTTAGACATTTACAGATAAGATTATGAATCAGGAACAGTAGATACGTTAATAGAACTACATATATATTCCAAAGAAGCCAAAGTTCAGTGTCAGACATAGTTGATGTCTTCCTAATTTCTTTTTGTTTTATCCACTCAGTTGGGACTTTCCCGGTGTTGTTTTATGCATATTTATTTATAGAGAGAGCAATCACTAGAGAAGGACAGGAACAAGATGCCTGAAAGAGCTAGATATTCTGAGGGTGCTGTCCAGCTCAGAGTGAGGAGCGGACAGAGATGTTCTGCTCTCCGTGTACAGAACCTTGGTTCGGTCATAAGTGGATTATGGCATCATAGTATACGGTTCCGCAAGGAAATCATATATTGGGCTGCTAGACATGATCCACCACCAGGGACTGCGCCTGGCCCTTGGGGCTTTCCGCACCTCACTGGTTCAGAGCCTCTACGTCGAAGCCAATGAACCATCACTTAACAACAGGAGAATCAAACTGGCCGTGCAATATGCAGTCAAGCTAAAAACTAATGCATTGAATCCTGCACACAATTGTCTATTCGAGCAACATGACGAATCCGGGTATGAAGCCAAGCCGAATTACATCTGGCCACTGAGGCTCCGAATGAAACCTCATTTGGAGGCCTTGGGCATGGATTTGGACGTGTTGGAGGATGCCAAAGTCCCAGAACATCCCCTGTGGTCATTGAGAAAGCCATCGGTTATCCTCCGACTGACGGAACTGAGGAAGTCTGGGACACATCCACTCGAGTACCAAGGACTGCATGCAGAGATTCAAGGCCACTTTGCAGACCACCTCTCCATATACACTGATGGTTCGAAAGACCAAAGCCGGGTAGCTGCTGCGGCAGTCTGCCGACGGTAAACATTTGGCATACTTTTGCCCGATCAGAGCTTGATTTTCACTGCAGAAGCCCGAGCACTCCTTCTCGCATTGGAGTGTATTGAGGTATCCAACCACACTAACTATGTTATATACAGTGATTCGTTCTCTTGCCTCCTGGCTGTTGCTGGACTGAAAACGAATCACCCTATTCTAGCAACAGTCATTTATAAAATGAAC
Organism: Branchipolynoe longqiensis; assembly: GCA_030323885.1. NCBI lineage: Eukaryota > Metazoa > Annelida > Polychaeta > Phyllodocida > Polynoidae > Branchipolynoe > Branchipolynoe longqiensis. Next base: position 16,401,213 of record CM059187.1, on the reverse strand, counting down.
CAACTGACAACGGATGAGTATGACATCTACCTGTGCTGGGTGCCTGGCCATGCCAGCATACAAGGAAATAAGGAGCTGATCGTGCTGCGAAGAAGGCCCTGCACTGTGATCTTGAACCGTGTCTGATCCCTCACTCTGAAACCACTAATAGCCACCCACATAAAATCCAAATGGTAAATGAGTGGGATGAAAACATTAATAAACTTAAAGAAATTGAACAATCTGTGGGAAAGCCACCACAGACTCATGTGGGAGGTCGGCGGGACCAAGTGGTCCTTAGCCGCTGCCGTATTGGCCACTCATGGCTTACACATGCTTTTCTGCTCAAGGGGGAACCTCCCCCTGAATGTATTGGGTGTCAGTCCCCGCTGACACTCAAACACATTTTACTAAGTTGCGTTGATTTGTTGGCCCTGCGCCAACAGTTCTACACTGCAGACAGTATGCATGACCTTTTTACTAAGGTAAAACAGGAAAACATTTGAGCCTTTTTGAGGGCAGCTGGACTGTACCACCTCATATAGTTTACTAAATAGATTCTATCAATTATTAATGGGAATTTGTTTCCCTTGACCACAAATATATGATTGTGAGCTTCCTAATTTAATGAGTGTTTATTGGCACATAATTGATTGTCTGCTTTTACATGTAAAAGTGATGGCTTGAACCAAAAACAAACATTTCTATGCTGCCGACATGGTGTAAAGCAACCACCAATCAATCAATCAATCAATCAGGAATAAGATATGTGCAACACTGATTGATTCAACTATGGGCTGACCGTGAGTGCCTGAGTTCATTATCACTTCTCTTCCTGTCAGTCTGATATATATACATATATTTACATATACATATATATATATATGTACATAGATATAAATATATACATATATACATTTTTTTGTTTTTTTTTGTTTGTTTAACGACCCCCCAGCACAAAAGGTAAACATCGGCTATTGGGGGTCATACAATGGTTAGACTTTCTCTTCTTCTTTGGGGGGTAGATTAGTTGATTAAGCAGGGGAAATTTCAATCGTGGACAATTGGTCTTCCTCATTCCACTGCTCCTTGCCATATCCTAATAATGCCGACCACCAGACTAGGAAGTGACAAGTATCAATTTTTAAGTCATCGGTTTGACTCGACCAGGATTCGAACCCACGATCCCATGATTTACCAGAATGGGAAATGGACACTCAATTCATTCGGCCATCCCGTCTAACTAAATATTTGACTAAAAAAGATCAATTACATTTCACACACGTAAAATAGAGCATAGAAATGTATGCCAAAAGAGCATACAAGAGTGGTAAAATCACAAGTAGTATATGAACAATAAAATCAGCAGTAAAATACTTTTCAAGTTATGAATGGAAAATAAATTTTTGGTAGAAACCAGTTTCCCTCAAAAATGTAATAATGAGTTGCAGATGGAATCAGAACGACTGCATCACACCTTCATTTCCAAATACATCATCTCTAATTGGTTGTAGGTGAGGACATCATACCAAAATGTGACGCACTGTCAGTATTCACTGGCAGTGCTCACACGGAGGTGGACTGTCCCCAGCCAAAATAAAACTATGTGTCAAGAACTTATGACCCATACGGGAGCAACAGAGGATAACCTCATCCTGTCACAACCATCTGTAATTTGACTGCCAATCTCCTAAGACTGGCTTCACAGAACGAAGTTTGTTCACTCCCGCATCATTCCATTCATCCTGCTAGTTAGACGATGTATTTGTCAATGTGAAATTTAAGACTTGTATATGGAATGGCGAGGTTGGCATGGGGCAATTTCAAAGCAGCCTTAGCAGCCAGGTCTGCCTTTTCATTAACCCCAATACCAACGTGACTGGGCACCCAACAGAAAACAATCTTCTTTTTTTAGGATAAAAAGACATAGTTTTGTTTTGGCTGGGGACAGTCCCCACACCTCCATATCACCACCCCAATTAGAGGATTTGTTTGTTTGTTGTTGTTTTACGTCCTAGCAACATCTAAGGTCATATCAGGACGGGTACCGACTTGTGACAGTGCGCACTCATGGCGACTTTATAGTGCTGTCCCACTGGGAAACCAGGCCGCCGGCACCATGACCTGGTATCCCACTCAGTCACATTATCCTGACACTGAGCACACCAGTCCTTGCCCTATCCTAATAATGCCGAGCGCCTGGCTAGGAAGCGACAAGTATCAATTTTAAAGTCATTGGTTTGACTCGACCGGGACTCAAACTCATGACCCCATGATCTACCAGCACGGGAGACGGACGCTCTAACTCATTCGGCGATCCCGTCTGGTCTCCAATTAGAGGATGTTCCTTACATACATATATACATAATACGTACATACATATACACATACATATCAATGTCCATTATCTGATGTGGGATTGCAAATATTATTCCCCAGGTTTTAGAGTAAGAAGCCACATGACGCCACATCTTGTGGACATCATGTATGGCTTTGTGATGTAATACGTTTGGCTTGTTGGGGTTCAGGTGGGTTCAGATATCCTATGTGACGGCAACAATCATGTGTCTACATCGCGGGAAGGGAACTGGACGTAGCTCAGGCAGGAGAATGTCCACCTATGAAGGTGTGGGTCATCTGGTCGATCCTGCTCAGTAGACCCATTTGCAGTTTGTTCCATTTTCCGTTCCAACCACTGGTCCACAACTGGTTCATCAAAGGATGTGGTATGCACTGCCCTGTCTATGGGAAAGTGCATATAAAAGAACCGTTGCTGCTTATCAAAAAGAGTAGCCTATGTGGCGGCAGCAGGATTCCTGCAAAGGAATATGTCAGAATGGCCATATGTTTGACATCCAATAGCCGATTGTGAAAATAAATGTGCTCTAGAGGTGTCATTAAATAAAAATAAAAATGTTAAAACATTGCAGGAATGCCCATAGCCAATGGAATGCGTTGATTGAGGGGCCAAGCAGTGTGCCTCCTAAATGCAGCAAATGGTGACGCATTGATTGTCGTGTGCTGTCAACAAAATGCAAAACGTACACCGTAAGTCTGCTAATCGTGTTGATCAGAGGCCGATTTACCTGTATTGTTCGACACGTGTTGGGAATACCATGACATTAGCCGATATATTTCACGATATGAACCACATCGACAATAATGTAGTGTGTTTATTTACCAACTACAGGAGCACCAACGAGTGTACTACATGTGTGTTTACCTGGTGTATGTCACTAGTGTATTCCATATATGAGCAACCAGGTGATCACTGCGGGCGTCTGGTATAAATCTACAAGATGGCGTGGACTTTTACATGTTTTACCTTAACACACAATTCTTGATATGTCTCACACATGAGCCCGCGTGGAGAGGGGGAAGGGGTATATGGAAACCAGTTGAAGAAAGATGTGTGATGGGTTTCTCTATATTGAAGCCATCAGATGGTTATTTAACGTGTATATTTCAACAACCTTCGCGCCAGTGGTTGCGGTATTCAAATCACGATATCGGAGAGTGTCCCCCTGCATTAGCTCTATATTCTACCATTTCGGGAAAGTTCTCAGGTATATCGTAGTTCCTAGTTCGCATCACCAGAAGTCAAATTTGTGGAGCAGACAGCATTTAGATGCGACCTGTGCTACGTTCTATGGGTACAGCGGGTAAGCCCGTTATAGCTAGTGTGTCAGAACTACTAAGGGCTACAGACCAGACAGGGTGGTCGAATGAGTAGAGCGTCCGTCTCCTGTTTTGGGAGATCGGGAGATCTGAACCCATGAGTCTGTGGGTTCGAATCCTGGTCGAGTCAAACCTATGACTTAAAAATTTATACTTGTCGCTTCCTAGCCTGGCGCTCGGCATTATTAGGATAGGGCAAGGACTGGTTGGCTGAGTTTCAGGATAATGTGACTGAGTGGGATATCAGGTCATGGTGCTGGTGGCCTGGTTTCCCGGTGGGGCAGCACTATAAAGTCGCCATGCACACTGTTACAAGTCACTACCCGTCCTGATATGACCTTAGATGTTGCTAGGACGTAAAAAACAACAACAAACAAACTAAAGGGTATTTATCCTAAACTTCTTTGACACCCGTCGATTAAAGCAGACATGGGCGTCAGTGACTGGATCGCGGTGCATTCTACACACTCTAGTTTCATTCGATATTTACAGGTGGGCTTACAGGTGAGAACACCACAGCTGTAACCAGATCCCCATGACGCGCACACGTGCACGTGTGTACACGCACACAAAATTCAATGTGTATGCCGACCTTTGTCACCTTCAAGTTGAGCCGGGGACTATAATTGGCACACATCATATCAGTGCCAGGGGTGTGCGAGGTCGGCACCACGCCCACCCCGTGTGTGCGCGTGCGCGTGTGGGTGTGCGCATGTGGGTGTGTATGTGTGGATTCTGCTACTGTGGTGGCACCGCCCTCCCTCCTTCCGCTGACTGATAACAAAGGATCCCCACTCTGACAGCACGTGCACTTCTGGTAGGAGGATCCATGTACGTCAAGACACCCCCGCAGGTTCCAAAGCGAGGCTCTCAGCTTCACCCAACGTCTCCAGCATTACCCTAACGCTCATGAACACCTCGATGACGTCATCAGTGCCCAACCGTCTTGGGCGCGGACTACCATTTTATTTAACGTTGTTTTTTCTTACCTTAGTGTGATTTCCCCTGGGAATAGAGCTAGTCGAATGGCCCTTCTAAAGATATACTGCAGGTACAGCGGACTGTACATGATATTAAAAAAAATCTTTTTCTTTAAGAATTATACTACCTATTATGGATAAGTCTGAATAGACTTGTTTTTGCCATTAGACAGTTTGTCGATAGAAAGGCTGAGCCTACACTTTTACCGACCCAAGGTATTTTGAACCTCCCACACCACATAGACATGATATAAGAGCAAGTGGCCTTTGACGATGCTGTAAGTTATACACAGCGGTGGAAATCCAAATTGGCAGAGGTGGGGGCATGGGGAATCAAACCACTAACCTTCAGATTAGCAGTCCGACCTAGAAAAACGTCAGACACTCTAACCACTCCACAACAGAGAACACTACGAGTTAATTAAGTTAATTAAGGCATAATGAACAACATGACCTCGGAATGTTCTTTCTTAGTTCAATATAACACTGATAGTCCGAGGCCTGGACAGTGTACAGACGACAGGTGAAAAAGCTGCATGCCTTCATGATCTGACATCTGCGTTCGATCATGAGGCTAATCTGGAAGGACAAAGTGATAAATAAGGAAATACTCAAAAGGACGGGGCTGCCCTCTATGGACGATCTTCTGATCAAAAAGAATCTCTGGTGGACTGGACACCTCATGAGGATGTCATCAGACTGGCTACCAAAGCAGATCATCTACTCTCAACTGTCTTCTGGTTACATAAAGAGAGGGCACCCTCGTCTCCGGTTCAAGGATACCATCAAGAGAAACCTGAAGCTGAGAGACATTAAGACTGACTCATGGACATCACTCTCACAGCAGAGAGCTAAATGGAGAGCAACAGTCAAGTAATGAAAGCAGTCTTTGTCGCATCGCAACCGACAGCATGATGATGATGATGATGATAACACTGAAAACTGGGCTTATTGGGCCGTGTCGTATAGTACAGCAGGTTCCCCCTGGTCTGTATCAGATGCAACACAAAGAGACGACAGGAAAGAGAAATGCATGCTTGGCTGTTTATTTCCTCGATTACACTCTCTGTGGTGCAAAATATATCCAAGTAACCCGCCCCATGGCCAGCCAGGTCGCAGGTAACCTCTCATAGTGGAGGTGGGAGGGGGGGGGGGGCACTAGCCAGTCGCAGAGGGGAGCGGGGTGGGTATTCCATACAGGGACCGCCTCTGTCTAGCCTGCTGCCACCTGTCACCACAGGAGGGCGACAGAGGTCAATGTAGTCCCTGCCACCACCGCGTGGTGGTGAGGCTCATGGACACAATACTACACTACGGTTGGTTATGTAGCTCTTATGCCCCGGTCACATACACGTTATACCCCTGTCACACTACAATGAGCGAACGTGAGCCGAATGTGGTGATTTTTCGTCATTACGTTGATGTATGTTGGATTACGTTATTATGACATCATAATGATGTTAGACTGACGTCGAGCTACATCACATTACATTGTGTTACATCGAGTTACGTCGAGGTTTTGGACATGTTCAAAACTTTTGATGTAGTTCAAACATAAGGTTTACGTTCGCCATACGTTCTGTACACGTTCGGTGAACTTCAATGACGTTAAACCGACGTTATTAAAACGTTAGTCACTACGTTCAACTACGTTGCACTACGTTGCACTACATTGACCCACATTAAACCCGGTGGAAACATCCACGCGGCGTAATGGGAACATCAAGATAATGTCAGGATAACATCAGGATAACGTCAGGATAACATCAGCAGAACGTCAGGAGAACGTACGTTCAACATACTTCAACGTCTCGCCATCAGGTAACGTAGTTCTGGCGATGGAATAACGTTCATAACGTTCCGTGAACGTAATGAAGTTGTCCTCTCTCGTTGAATGACGGTATCACTATGCTTTACCGCCGTTATGCTCTCGTCCACTACGCTGCATCCACGTTCAACTTGTGCCCAAATTTGCATACTATGCCGAGAAGTTCAACGTTCTTCACGTTCTCCCTACGTTGACGTCGTTACGTCATAGTGTGACAGGGCCATTAGTGAAGGTAGTTGAACGTAGGATAGATTAACTTGGGTCAAACGTGCTATCACTACGTTGAACTACGTTAAGGTATGGCAGGCTTTGGCTGATCACCCACCTAATAGTAGGGATAAATACGATACGGTACGGATCCCGGTACGTTACGTACGGACCCCGGTATGTCGAACTACGTTGAACTCCATTGAACTATGTTGAACTACGTTGAACTACTTTGAACTATGTTGAACTACGTTGAACTACGTTACCCTCCACTATGTTCAATTATGTTCAACTTCGTCCACTAACGGCTGTGTGACCACAGCAGAACGGCCAAGGTTTTATGCAGGTCAAAGTATGCTAGGGTACACTAGGGTATGCAAGAGTATGCTAGAGTATGCTAGAGTACATAAAGAAGTAGGCTAGAGTACACTAGAGTATGCTAGAATAGGTTAGAGTATGTTATCATCACAGAGGCTACATCTGCCTCAAACGTACCTCTCTTTTAACATGTCTGAAGCTCAAATCGGAACTCATGGCCTACACACCTTCTTATAATGTTCTCATCACAGAGAAGTATGGATGCCGGTACGTTAGCCTCCACTAAGTTCAACTACCTCCACTAACGTGTATGTGAGCAGGCCTTTAGTATTGTCATGGGAATGATGAAAATGGGAAATATTGTGCCTAGAGCAGGATTCGAACCCACACTTCTTGCCATTCCAGGGAGAGGAGGGGTAGTGGGATACCCATAGCACTACCTAGGCTACCCGATGCAATTATCCCATCCACGGCTACCTGTTTATGTGGCTCCTTGCCCGAGAGATCAGTACAGACTACTACAGTCTAATACCTCGGTCATATACGCGTTAGTGGACGTAGTTGAACCTAGTGGAGGCTAACGTCGGTCAAACGTGGTGTAAGTACGTTAAACTACGTTGAAATACGTTAAGGTATGGCAGGTTTTGGTACAGATAAATAGGTAATGGTACGGATAAATATGTTATGGTACGGATACATATGTTATGGTACGGATAAATATGTTATGGTACGGATGCCAGTACGTTCAACTATGTTAGCCTCCAATACGTTCACCTATGCCCACTAACGGCTATGTGACCAGGGCTTCGTCCAGGTACACTAGAGTATGCTAGAGCATGCTAGAGTATGCTAGAGTACATTAGCATCACGGATGCAAATTCAGCCTCTAACGTAGTGCTCTTTTGAACATGTCCAAAAATTTAATCGGACATCACGGCTCACCCACGTTATTACCAAGTTAGTATCACGGACAGGTATGGATGCCAGTACATTTAACTACGTTCAACTACGTTCAACTACGTTCAACTATGTTAGCCTCCACTATGTTCAACTACGCCCATTAACATGTATGTGACCGGGGCATCAATGTTTTGTCCCATATTGCTTAGCACCTTTTGAGACAGTCTCATATTTATATTGAAATGTATCGATTGGCGTACTTTGACCATATATTACCTTGATGAGCATTAGATCCAGCAAGATGAGTATCTTGTCATATTTGTTAATTAGCAGACGCATATTTGATTCGGAAGTTACTTGGAAATTGTGGACAGAAACTCGTACTTCATGATTATCACATTACCACTCTAATATTGGTGTCTGGTCTCAAAATCAGTTCTAAATAATGCTTCTGCGAATTCTGATTACTGGCATGTCTGTTTGCTATTCTGTGACACATCCAGACCAGCAATGGCTTTCAGTTACAGGATGTTGGTTGGCTTGTGCATTTAGATTTTAGGTTAGGTTAGGTTACTCTTTCCGATAAGCAGCAAGGGGTCTTTTATATGCACTTTCCCACAGACAGGCCAGCACATTCCACAGCCTTTGATGAACAAGTTGTGGACCACTGGTTGGAATGGAAAATAACCCAAACTGCAAATGGGTCCACTGAGCAGGATCGATAGGATGACCGACACCTTCAGAGGTGGACATTCTACCGCCTGAACTACGTCCCACACCCTGTGACGCACACAGATCTGCAATGGTTATTTGATTATCACTGGTATAAACACGTTGACCAGATTTGTCAGTCATGTGACCCATAATAGGGAATGCCCTGGTTGACAAACAAGTTGATGAGTGCAGTTTTGTATAGAAATCAATACAGCAATAGTTCAATTGAATCGATCATCTTGGTCATGTTCAAACTGTCAATACTGTTAAATACTCTGGATCTTAGCTCATTGTGGGGTTTTGTTTGTCTGTGCGTGTTTGCTTCCAAAGCGTTGTGAAACACATTGTTTTTAACTGTCCTAAAACAACAGTGGGACGTTACTGACTTCATTTAAATTACACCTCGAAGTAGTTTTTTGTTAATGGTTCAGTGATAATTGCTTGAGTGAACAAGGTGATAGATATATCTGGTGTCGGTAAATTTCAAAGAATGTTTGTTGGTTTGCTGTTGTTTTACGCCCTAGCAACATCTAAGGTCATATCAGGACCGGTCAAATAATGAATTGTGTGACTGATTTGACTAGTTTCAAATCAGGAATACAGCCAAGTTAGGGAAATACATTATTAATGAACAGAAAAATATACTAACTTTCAACTGGCCGTGATTGTGTTACTGTGTGTGCTTGTGTAATGCTTCCAAAGCTTATGAATGAATAAATAAATAAATAAAGAAATGTCTGTTTATAATACAGAAGCCTAATCACAACCCAGCTACTATTATGTTTTCCTGGTTTCTTATACCAATCCGAACACCACCCCTGTGTGGGAAATCTATCATGTAAACAAAAAACACTCAATGTGTCTATATGGATGCGCAATGACACTAATGCATTCAAGCATGCGCAACAACACTAATGCATTCAAGCATGCACAGTAATATTAATGCATTTAAACATGCGCAATAACACAAATGCATTCAAACCTGCTTTGATTAGTGGCAGGTGGCTGCCATTTGCATATATATCCAGACTCGAATGTGTGTGGCATGTCTTGCTTAATAGGATATATATATATATATATATAATATGTATTTATATATGGCATTATATATATATGTGTGTAGCAACAGTGACACTGGTCAAACTGGTTGTTTGGTTGTGGCTGCCATAAGCATGTTCAACAACACTTAAACATTCAAACCTGACTTGGTAATGCTTGTTGCTGGCAGTTACGTCTGGCAAATGTGACACATCCAAACATGTACTCGCTAACTGTTGGTGGCTGACATATGGATTCCCCTCAACTAAATGAAACCAGAAGCAAAGTGCACCATTCAATGGCACGAAGGGATCATTGTCCCAAGTTGATATCCGGCCTGATGTGACCATAGATGTTGCCAGGACGTAAAACTCCAACAAACAAACATGTCAAAAGTACATACGCTTGTATGTGGAATCGTCCAGAACCTTCTTGGTAATTAGCTACACAGTGGGCACAAAGAGATGCAGCAGGCAGGTGGGGAAGCATCCTCCACTGCCAGCGTCCCTGTGACCTTCACCCCCCACCCCCAACAATAAGATAATGGCTCCTCCAATGTCAGATCATTAACCTTCATACAGTTTTCTGCAATATACTCGATTGTTTCTTTATCACTTAGCAATAGTTACTACATTCAGGAACAATGAGGGAATGAATGCGGTAGCTAATGCATAAACCAGCCTTGCTCTAGCTAGCGGTAAGTATATTAATGTTATATGTATTATGTGACTGTTCGCAGTGTGTACAGTATGAAATGCTTTTGGAATTGTACATGTTGCCGGTAACATGCGTAATTCAAAATTACTGACTACGGGCTTGATAGGATGATTACCATAGATACCGTTCGTAGCATGCGTTGCTATGGACCGAGTCTACTTCCGGTAGAGAATGCTAAGCACAGTCAGTTCTTACCTTGCCATTGCCATTGACAGAGCGCGGACACTGCAGTGAAACTTTTATGTTGAACTTGGAGGACAAGTACAATGCCGAAATTGCATAAGGTCAAGAGTGTGGTAGCCCACAAAAAGATTATCTGTGTCTGATTTTGAATTATACATACCCTCATCTAGAATGCGGGTGGGGGAGGTGGGTTTAAAGTCAAGCTGTGACTTGTTGGGGTCATTCAACATTAATGTCTCTTCTCGTTGAGACATTCACTGGGTCCGTGCACATGTGAAGATATGGAATTTAAGGCTATTTCAAGCCTTTTCAAGGCTGTTTTTGATAGGAATTCAAGACTATTTTCATTTGGATTTCAAGGGGGGAAACAATGGCAAATGGCGATTTCGGACTAATTTACATCAGTGTGAACAGTTTAATGGAATGCAAGGCTTTTTTAAGACTAATTATATAAAATAGGATAAATTCAAGGCTTTGCAAATGAAGTTGAAGACTTTTCAAGACATTCCAGGCCCCATCCGGACCCTGCATTCAATAGAGTTACATAGCCAGGGCACCACAGATTGACAGAGCAATCAAACAGCCTAGCCTCATAAGTGACTAATCACAGGAGAGTTTTACAAACAATTCACTATTATTATCGAAAGACATGATCTTACAGAGGCGACCGGTTGCGGTGGCCAAATTGGTAGGGCGCAGGCTTTCCATGCAGAAGGTTGTGCATTTGAATGCCAGCCAAGTCAAACTGATGACTTATAAAATGAATACTTATCACTACCTTACCCACCACTCTGCATTAATATGATAGGACAAGGAGTGGCCAGCTCAGTATCAGTACAATGTGACTGAGTGGGATATTATGGCATGGTGCCAGCCGCCTGGCCTCCTAGGGGTACATCACTATAAACTTGCCATAAGGGTGCACTGTCACAAGTCGGTACACATCCTGATATCACCCTATTAGATGTAACCAGGATGTACAAGAAACAAATAAATAAATCTTCGATATACTTAGGCACATAAAATAGGTCATGTGGATGGGCGGTATGATTTCAGATGGGTACGAGGCCAATTTGACTTTAAAGTTGACCAGTGTTAGTGTGGTGGAGAGCCTGATGGGGTTGCCACAGGGAGTGTTAATGTTGAATAGTCCGATGGTTTTCAGGTTCTGCCATTTTGTGAGATAAATAGATTAGATTCATCATTATAATCTACTTTACTTTAGTTTGAAATAACTTTTACCTTAAATGGTTAATGCTTGTGATATTTGAAATTAAATTAATTTCGACATGCACGTAAAACTTATAAAGAACCAAAATCCGCGTAAAATTGACAGAGTTGAACCAAATCCATCACATATTGCGAGTGCAACGCAGAATTTTCTTGGCAATAGATTTAATTACAAATAAAGCACGCTATAAGAAAATATTAAAACAGGTTTTTAAACCTTTTTCGCATAGTATCTGTGATTTAACTAAATCTCTAAACGATGAATAGAAGCTAATGAGAATACATGTGAATGCATCGTCGCCAATAGGTTTTACATTCATATTCTCGATGTCGGACATCCGGGCACTTTTTGCGCTCACAATGCTCAAAGGGTAAAAGAAATGCCACTGTCATAGAGACAACACTAAAACTACCTTAACTTTTACAGTAATTTGTGCTTTTTGGTGCTTTGAAAGCAAATTTCTCTTATTTCTATTAAATAGTTCAGATCTTTCTCTACAATTTCACATTCAGCTTTTTTTGTATCAGCCAATTGGAAGTTCTTGAATTTATTTTGCGGAAATAGTTTTTGAGGCCATGATCTGGTAAGGCTACCACTGGCACTGACACTCAGAATATCCCAACTTTCACTATTATCTCTGTTTGTAATCCTTTCAGAGAAAATTGCTCTAGATTAAATTAAATACTTCAGATTTTCCTCTTCAATCCTAGATTAAGATATTTTAATCGACCCAATGAAAGCTTTTAAATTTATTTTCCAAAAATAAATGCTCCGCATAGACATAGCATTGCTGCAGCACAAATCACTGCGTTGTTTTACCCTTCGCGAGTAGTTGCTAGGGCTGTGACGTCATGCCGACATAGATAATTGGACTTTTAGACTATTCATATAGTAACACAGACGTCTTCTTTGACAATGTGTGTGTGTGTGTGTGGTGGGCGAGGGTTGTCTCAGAATGAGTCGGTGTGTGTCTGTGGTAGTGTTGAGGGAGGGAATGGCAGTGGGTGTACAGATCACAGGTAACGCTGTTCCGTTCAATCCGCTCCTTTGAACAATACATTGCAGTGCCTACCCACCCCCAACACACACTCACACGCACCAAGCACACACCTTCCCCCTTGTGCGGAAACACTCTCCTTCCCGTCATCATCTGCTCTGATTAAAAAAGAAATCCGCCAACAGTGAATCGAAATTAACTTTAGGTGAGCGCCATTAAAGTGAGTAAAACTTGGGGAGAATGGTCCTGATGAGAATAAGGTGTTTTTTTGTGACATGAGTAGGAAAGCCGTGCTCACACAGATGGGCGTCCTATCAAACTGAGCTGGTTCAGACGTGCACGTGGCGGGAGACTGAATTAAGGCGTGTTAGCGTTAATGGTCGTGACGTCACGCCTTATTGTCAGTCCTCACTTTGAAGTACTAATGGCGGATGGGGGCCGCGCCCATATCCTCCTCCTCCTTCTCTTCCTCCTCCTCCTCCTCCGCACAGAAGTCTCAATGCGCAGTGTTAACTGGGAAGGTGGGTGAGTGTGTGTGTGTGTGTGTCAGTGTCGGTCTCTTAGAGAACCTTGTCTCCCCACACCACATCTCAAAACTCCACCCCACCCACCCACATTGCCACATCTCACCCCACATAATCCTACCTCACCCCCACCTCACTCCATCTCACAGCACCAAACCCCACCTCGCTCCACTCCGCCCCACTCCACCCTCACCCCACCTCATCCCATCCCAACGCACCCCACCCTGGCCGGCCACACCTCACCCTGCATTGCTCCACCCGACCTCACCGAATCCCGCCCCATCTCACCGCACCCTGCTTCACCTCATTTCGCCCCATCCTTCTCCCCTCCACCTCTCTAAATATCGTACCAGACAATCTCCCATCACCCTAACCTGCCCACCTCCACAACACCACACTCAGCCTCCTCGTACCAAAAGTTCTATCAAGGCGGAGCATAATATATATTCCATAATACATGTATAATATATATATAACATATATCAGGGATGAAAGTGGTGTCTGGGGAAAAAGCGGAAATGCTGATATTCTTCCATAGGTTTAACAGTGTCAGGGAATCGCTGAAAATTCCTGAAAGTCGGGTTTCATACATATTGGTATACGGTGATAGTGCTGCGCCGTTTGACGCACATATTAGTAGTATACGCTGATAGTGCTGCACCATTTGACGCACACATTAGTAGTATACGCTGATACTGCTGGGGCGTTTGAAGCATTTATTAGTAATATACGCTGATAGTGCTGCAGCGTAAAACAACATATTAGTATACACTTATAGCTATAGGAAAAATCCCGGAAATCCGCGAAATCGCCGACATCTTTCATCCCTGAGTGCTGCACCGTTTGAAGCATGTATTAGTAGTATACACTAATAGTGCTGCGGCTTTTGGAGCATGTATAATATGAATGTTAGCTAGCTATATATGGCATGCTGGTGAGGAGATAGCTAATTCAAGTGTTGTGTACTGAAACTAACCAAACACAAGTGAAGACAGCTGAAATATCATTTAGACTGAAAGACACTTGAAATAGCAATTAAACTAAAAGACAATTGAAATAGCAATTTAAATGAAGCGCATTATAGTTTTGCTAGTACAGGTATACCCCGCTTAGCGCTACTCCATTTAACGCTGATTCGCCATAGTGTTCATTTATTCACCTTCCCAGCCTATCACCCAATAGGAAGACGGCAACCACCTATCTCCACTCTCCATACATGGGATATCAAACCTGGGTTCTTACTGCTGGTCTCGTCAATGCGCATGTGAGAGGGCCGTCTAACCATCATAACACAATCGAACATTGAGGCCGATTTACCTACTCAGTTATAATGCCCACATATAATGCTGATTCGCGAGCGCTGCATATTTTTAGGAACATATCGAGAGTGCTAAACTGGGGTTTACTGTATATTCGGTGCCTCCTTGATCTATAGTGCCCCCGACACAAAGAATAAACTACTATAATGGTACCACATTCTAACTGAGTAGTTCAATAATCTGTCAAAAGGCGGTGCGATTGGTCTTTTCACCAATTTCCAGTTGCCTTGAAAGTCTTGCTCTCGTATTATTGCGTGAATCAAGAAATGTAGATTGTGTAATTACTATGTTCAGTAACTGAATTGTAGTTTATATTGTTGTCTTTGGAAGAGTACAAGTGTTCCATGTGCATTTAGATACAGTAGTATGGGTAGTGCGTGGAGATGTAAGAACAAGTCGGGGCATTCATTGTATAGCATTGACCGGGCGCAGTGCCCTAATCGGTAGAGCGCGGGCCTTGCGTGCGGAAGGTCGGGAGTTCGGTTCCCGGTCGAGTCAAACCAATGACTTTAAAATTGATACTTGTCGCTTCCTAGCCGAGCGCTCTGCATTAATAGGATAGGGCAAGGACTGGTTAGATCCGTGTCACAATAATGTGACTGAGTGGGATATCGGGTTATGTTGCCAGCGGCCTGGTTTCCCAGTGGGGCAGCACTATTAAGGGACCATGAGTGCGCACTGTCTCAAGTCGGTACCCGTGCTGATATGGCCTTAGATGTTTCCAGGACGTAAAACGCCAACAAACAAACTGTGATGATT
Organism: Branchipolynoe longqiensis; assembly: GCA_030323885.1. NCBI lineage: Eukaryota > Metazoa > Annelida > Polychaeta > Phyllodocida > Polynoidae > Branchipolynoe > Branchipolynoe longqiensis. The sequence continues at coordinate 16,385,841 of CM059187.1, read as the reverse complement.
GTGTAATTTGATGCCCCTATTTATGGTGGTTAACAGTGAGTGTGAATGGTATGATCTGTGGGTTTAGCGGTGCTGCTATAACGGGGGTATAGACGTGTAATATAATTATTTACATAAACACCAAACTGTACCCGATGAACTTACACTCAGAAATTTGTGTGTGTGGGGGGGGTAAACGCATTTTTCACGTAGTCGATTTCAGTCTGTCCTCATCTCACCCCCCCCCCCCTCCGCATACACACTTGTGAATGATAGAGGGTCGCTCTTGTTGTCATAGAAACACGTTGATGCTCCTCTCATCAGATTGATTTCTGACGGTGGGTGGCGCGCGACTTCATCTTGCGGGATTCTCTTTTTGTACGTCGAAAACCAGAGAGGTAGTCGGGATTCAAATGTCGGCTTAAAGCTGAGCACAGACTTCAGTGTCACATTTTACCAAGTTCGATGCACTTAGATAGTATCGATGGGGAGGAAGGGTGTCGGTGTCATATTTGACCAAGTATGATGCACTTGTCGTACCTAAAGCGGAGCTTGAGCACATATTTCTGCCATTCTGAGGCGAGCATTCTAACTAATGGTCTATCTAGGTTCCCTAATGCAATCAACGTGCGTATACCTGTGCGTATTTGGGTATGCAGGTATGGCAATACCTCAGGGAGTTTGACGCCCCTGCCCTGCAGAGTTGTAAACCACTGCCTTGTGGTACAGGTTCTTGACAGAACCGAAGGCTAAGGGAGCAAACCCTAAATAGAAAACCATGTCACTGTGGCAGCATCAAGGGCGATTGATGTATGGAACTCCCAACATCTCCCGACCAGCCACTGCAGGGACAAATAGTTTTGCGCCTGTCTTGACATGTTCTTGCCGGTGTGAAACCTCTATTTGCTCCTTGAGAGAGTGCCGCTGGTAACTTGCAAAAGCCAGCAGCACTTCAACACTTTTGCAGGCAGCTTTCATGAAATGTACAACCGCACAAAGGAGAGCAGCAGTCAAGTAATGAAAGCAGTCTTTGTCGCATCGCGACCGACAGCATGATGATGATGATGACCTGTGCGTGTGACTGCTTGTATGTGAGGTCAGTGCGGACTGCTACAGAAGTAAACGATATAACGAGTAGCAGCCAACACTGTAGCCATGTTCTCGTCTGTCTATTAAAGCTGCATATCCGATGGCTTTAAGTGGCTATAATTTTCTGAGCTAAGTATTTTAGGTTGATGACTATGATCTACCTTACTTTAGCTTGAACCTTGAAGTCATTTTGCTTTAAACTGACTAACTTAGGAGATATTTGAAGTGTGAACAGACCAAATTATGTCTGGGCTGCTTGTCAAATCTCTGACCCCATAGGCTTCAATCAATCAATCACTAGTTCCGTCCTCTAGTCGATGGTTGGATGCAATGGTTCTCCACTTGTCCCGATGGTGTGCTGTTCTGATAGACTGTGAATAATTCAAGCCTGTCCACTGTGAAATATTTGTAAACCATGATGTTCTTGGTCTCCCTCCCCCTCTGCTGCCATTCACCTTCCCTTCCAACAATGTACGGTATATTGAACTCTGACGAATGATGTGGCCAAAATAAATAAGTTTCTTTGTCTGTATAGTGGCAAACAAGCTTTTCTTATTTTTAATTTTTCTGAGAACTTCTTTGTTGGTGATCTTCTTTGTCCAGGATATTTTCATCATCCTTCGATAAGTCCACATCTCAAATGCTGCTAAACGTTTGTACATTTTCTTAGAGATTGTCCATGTCTCAGCCCCATACATTAGAGTAGACCACACATAACACTGAAGATTACGCTTCCTTGTTTGTATTAATATCTTACTTGATGTTAACACTCTATACATTTTGGAATATGTTGTTCGGGCTATTGCTATCCTTCTTTTAATTTCTTCCTCACATCTCCCATCATTTGTAATCTTTTGTCTGAGATATATGAATTCGGATACTTGTTCTATGTTTGTGCCTTCTATGGTTATATTGACATTTGGTTTATCTGTCTTTTTACTTATAACCATTGTTTTGGTCTTCCTGGCATTCATCTTCATGTTGAATAGTATTCCAGCTTTATTGATTCTATTCACTATATCTTGTAGGTTTTTCTCACTGTCTGCTAGTATTACACTGTCATCAGCATATCTAAGATTGTTGACGTTCAGGTTGTAGGAAATTGACTTAGTATGTCATTACATGCAGCAACAATTGCTTTATGGGTACACTAGTATCTAAGTTGAATATGTAGGTTCATATACATATCAGTGTTTACCCTATAGGCGGCTCAGAAACTGGGTCACCGGATTCTTTGCACATTTCTTCTTTTTTTTTTAAAGATAAATATTGGACCACACGTGTCCTTCACATGTGTCCTTCAAAATCGACACATGCATAACATAAATATGCTGTCATACTGTATACGTATGCTACGGGTTGTTTGCAGTGGGTTAATAATAATGCCCGGCATATATATATATAATAGTGATAAAATATCACTGAGCCAGTTGATTCAACATTTCCAACTAAAGCTAAGATTCCTTACACGCGGTATGCGGCATGCGGTATGCGAATGCGAATGCGGCAAAAAATCGAAACGCCTTGAACTCAATGGGCTACAACCCTTACACGCGGTATGCGAATGCGAATGCGAATGCGACAACTCGATCGGTCCCTGTAGCGATCGGTGCGGCATGCGCTATGCGGCACGCAGGGTGTGAATAGAAACCTGAGTCTGATGTGTCCATTAGTTTAATACTAGGAGAGGCGACTGAGCATTACGGAACGGTTTCACACAGGGGTGCTGAGGGGAAACATCTGGTAGTGGTGGTGGTGGGGGTTTCTGGTTGTTAAAAGTGCTACCAGAGCCACAAAAATATGAATACTTATCTATAATTTGGTAATTATAAAGGTAAGAACCTCCATGTGACGTGCCAAGAGTTACATAGATATACATGCCATATTAGGCCATATACCGTGCAGTATGGAGTATACTTGTTTATTTTTATTTTTTAAATATAGCCAGTCGTGTGCCGCATGCCGCATACCGCGTAGAAGGAATCTTCCCATTCGCATACCGCATACCGCATTCCGCATACCGCGTGTAAGGAATCTTAGCTTTATAGTTTATCGGTTACTCGGGGTTACATTGAAATATATCATATGTGGACCAAAACGGCAGTCAACAAAAATGAAAGACACTGGTAGGTGGGTTCGTCTGATAATTTGTTCAATAGACAATTTCCACCACCGACGCGCTCTCTGGTGGGAGGGGCAAGAACTAATGTTGTGGGTCAGACTCCAGACTGATTTGAATAAACGAAGCCGGTGACTGAGTGGGAGAAAGGTTAATTTATTTGCAATGTTATGAACGGTACAATGGGGGCGGGGGAGTCAGTCGACAGCATCGATGTCGATGGGGGCCTCCCCGATCGCCGGGTGCTCTGAGGCCGCCGGAGTCGACCCCTACGAATTAGTCCTTAAAATAGAGGGCGGTGGGTATGGTAAAAGGTTAGTTTGTTTGTTGTTTTACGTCCTAGCAACATCTAAGGTCATATCAGGACAGGTACCGACTTGTGACAGTGCACACTCATGGCGACTTTATAGTGCTGTCCCACTGGGAAACCAGGCCGCTGGCACCATGACCTGGTATCCCACTCAGTCACATTATCCTGACACTGAGCACACCAATCCTTGCCCTATCCTAATAATGCGAGCGCCTGGCTAGGAAGCAACAAGTATCAATTTTAAAGTCATTGGTTTGACTCGACCGGGACTCGAACCCACGACCCCACGATCTACCAGCATGGGAGACGGACGCTCTAACTCATTCGGCCATCCCGTCTGGTCCAGTAAAAGGTTAGTGTCCAATGGCCAAGCGAATCTGAATGGCTGGAGGCGGGGAGGTTTTCAGGACAGTGATGTTCGTCCTGGCCACTTGGGACGTGGTGGGTACCCGGCTTCCCTCATCGAATCAATCACAATTCGGAAATGATGCGCCAATTCGAATAAGGGAAGCCGGAGACTGAGTGGGAGAAAGGTTAATTTATTTGCAATGTTATGAACGGAATCAGTCGACGCCATCGAGGTCGATGGGGGCCTCCCCGATCGCCGGGTGCTCTGAGGGCGCCAGAGCTGACCCAAAACACAGGGCTAGGACTTGGGGGCCCTCAGAAGCAGCAAGCCGGGGGACATAGTTGAACACCGCCGAGGACTCCCATGTGCCCTGCGCCATTATTGTTGCCAGGTCGACGCCTCTCAAGGCGCAGGCCTGCGCCGCCCCCTCACAAGCCGTGGAGGGTGAACCTCAAGGCCTCCGGGACCCCGCCTCTGTGAGCGCCTCCCGCAGCAGAGGGGTCAGCACCTGTGCGGTCAGGGGGGCCCCCCGTGTGGCAGATAAACACCAGGGCATCAGAGGGGGCCGGGACCTGCTGGACGGCCTGGGACCAGGCCCGCACCGGGCACAGTGGCAAGCCGGGCAGGGATAGGACGAAGAGGGCGACGGCCAACGATGGTGAGCTCATCATCTTGGAAGAGGTTTGTTTGTTTTTGTTTTACGTCCTAGCAACATCTAAGGTCATATCAGGATAGGTACCGACTTGTCACAGTACGCACTCATTGCGATTTTATAGTGCTGCCCCACTGGGAAATCAGGCCGCCGGCACCATGACCCGATATCCCACTCAGTCACATTATCCTGACAACGAGCTAACCAATTCTTGCCCTATCCTAATAATGCCGAGCACCAGGCTAGGAAGTGACATGTATAAATTTTTAAGTCATTGGTTTGACTCGACCGGAAACCAAACTCGCGAACTCCCGATCTTCCGCACTCGAGGCCTGTGCTCTACCGATTCGGCCACCTCGCCCGGTCTCTTGGAAGAGGAGATGGCGACCCAGATGCCACCAAAGGCTGGGCTGAAATCCCCCTGTCGCACTGTGTTGGGGCCTCCCCACCCATTGTGGGAGGGGGAGGGGAGGTTCGACTGGCACATCAGCATGAAGAATGCGATTATGACCGCCGCCCAGGGAACCACACCGTGGTGTCCCTGGGCACGGAAGTACCTGTAGATGTGGCCGATCATCGGGGGGGTGCGTCGCACCAGGACGGCAAATAGTCTCTCCCCGCCTTTACGGACCCTCTCAGTGAAGGGGGTGGGGTCGCTGCCGACCTCCCGGACCCAGGAGCATGTGCTGGAGAAGGCATTGGCCACTGATGACGGTGACGGGAGGAGGCGGTGGAGGTACACGATGTACTGCGCGACATCGTAAGGGGACGGCTTCAGGTGGTCGACATCCCGGTCGAGCATGAATTTGACGTACCACCTGGCCTGCGTCGCGCGGTTCCCCGGCGCAAGCACCGCCTGGTGAAGGGTCATTGAGTGTGCCTGCACCCCATGAGAGGTCATGGGAGAACATATCAGGAGAGTGGTAGACCCTAATTCGAGATATTGAATTGATGTGACATTGTTCGCAGATATAGTCCAGTGCCACCCAGGAAGAGTGGGCCTGACTGAGGGCATCGGCGAGCAGCAGCTCGACGCCTGGCTTGTGTCTGACCGTGATGGTGAACAATCCCATCGCTGCGATGAGCCAGAGCTCGCGGACACAGGCCCCCAGGGTTGCGTCAGTAGCGGTTGACAGCCTCGAGCTCGTGGATGGTGTGGTATGTGACCCTCATACGGTCATCGTAGGCCTCGGAGAAGCAGTGCTCCGAGGAGAATGCCCCACCCCCCACCAGTAAGGCAGGAATCACTCGATGGTAAAATTGACTGTTTCTGCATTTTTGTCTAGACAATTCTCGAACCAGAGAAAATTAGATTTAGATCTAGATATCTCCACAGTTAATAATTGAGTTATTAGTTGCTATCTAGGTTCATGGGATACATAATTTATTACTATGAGTATAAAGGGGCAGAGCTATATTCCTATATCCTGCAGGATCCTAGCATTTAATGCTGCCTTTATTATTAACCCACAATATATTATTGTTATATTCGCTGCGGGCTGGTTCCTGCTGCGCTATCCTGGCGCCCCACCATGTTGTCATATGCCAGTCAGACCTTGTCAGGGTCACATCGGCGCCAGTTAAAAAATTGCCAGTCAGACCTTGTCAGGGTCACATCGGCGCCAGTTAAAAGCTTTGGAAGGACCACAGTCTACCTGCTACCTGTGGTCCCTCTCTCTACCGTTCTACCTGTCGTCTCACCTGTTGCTTCACCTGGGGCCAGCGGACGACTTCAGCATTGATTCATTATCGACGATTGACCAACGACAACAAGGCCGATCGCTCCTGAATCACATTGACGGTATCGTGAAACTAAACCTTATTTTGCTTTTAAGGGACAGCGGATGACTAAGCAAATAATTTCATTTGTGTCGGTTTCGACATACTCTGATGGCTGATGAATGAAAGCGCCCGTGTAACATACAACACTTGAGTCGATCAGCTGCTGTAGACTGCCTCAGGACGACGTCACTGCCATTACGCTTACCGTCGATTACTGTCGATTAAAAACATATTAAGGATGTTAGGAAGTCGGGCAGTGGACGACTTTTTTCAAATTTATCGGTCGATTAATCATGTGGCTGCCGCTCGAACTTAACTCGGATTATGCTTAACCGTTAACCTTATCCGACTACGATTTTTCGATCAATTTTGGCTATCGCAGCAAATCGGGCCAGCGGACGACTTGTGTAGATATACACATATATAAATATAAATATATATATGGGATATATAATCGTGTGTCGATTTCATTATTCGACCTACGTGTATCAATCACCAGTGACGGGCTTGTGAGTCGATTTCAACTGTCCATATGGAGGAACGACCGGCAAAGCTGACGGTATCGTAAAAACATTTTGAATTTTTGACGGTTGAGAAAAATACTTCACGTGTATCGATGTCATTGTGTCGATCGGCGGTTGTGTTTGTGAGTCGCTAACTCGACGGAATGCAAGCCTTGGAGGGCAGCAGGGTCGTATCGATCATCGACTGTAATTTTGATCGACTGTATTTCCGACAAACTTGTGGAAAAAATAAATAAATAAATAAATAAATAAATAAAATCGCAAACCATTATGCTGCATTGACATTTAAGGTAAAAATACTGAAGTAATGTAACACAGTTGTGAGTCCTAAATATAATCGACATTCAGGTCGATTTTACACTAACTTGATTAGAGGCTTTACAGTAAGATATAGCTGTTCTGCAATATATGGGCCCTAGTATTGTAAATGAAGACCATGGGTCAAGCTATAACACACCTGGTACTTTTGGCTGCCATAGCCTAGCTGAAAAGCGCAGCGCCAAGACTCGAGATCGGCAATAATCAAGTGAGACTCATGTGTGCCGAACATCAGCACGCTGGGATGCGACACCATTAACACACAGTTTGTGCTCTGCAACTATTACAGACATAGCCGTAACACTGGAAAGTTCATAGAACGAAGCCCGATCGATTAAAGGGACTATGACGATAGACTTCTGCGCAGTGTGTGGATCGAGTCACGACGGGAGTCGAAGTAGACTACTGCAGTAAGGAGAGGACAGCGGAACCAACGCGCAGAACTACACGAAGCAGTGCCGCTAAGATGTCTAGGTCGGCGACGGGGGAGTCAGAGCCGGAACCTGCTTCGGACAAGTTGGCTCTGGAAGAACAACGAGATGCGGTGCGGTGAGAGTTGGAAGAACTAAAATTGGAGGATGAGCTAATGGAGCTAAAAGATGAACGGGACCGTCTCCTAGCGGCACGTGAGACGAAAAGGAGGCGCGGTAAAAAGGCTGCGACAAATTCGCCTCAACGTCGGGAAGATAGCCCGGTTGGGGCAACATGCAAGATGCCGGCCAACGACCAACCGTTGGCCGCCGGTACGACGGAGTCAGGCTATTCAAACTACGGACGCTCAAGGAATAGATCGAGGGAGCGGCGGCACCGACGTCGACATTCGTCCAGCAGTTCGTCGGTGGATAGTGTGGATCGAAAACTTAGAAGTAAGTGGTCCCTGAAGCGACATGTCGAGTCAAAAAAAAGATGTGAAGAAACTGAACTGTGAAGAAATTATCTGCGCAACCGCTGCCTGGGTGTTAGAAATTCCAGAGATGTCTATCCAGGACCACCGGGCAATGTGGGAACACATATATTTCCTCTCACACCGGGCCCGCTATGGTGAATATCAAGATAGGGCGCATGCGGACTATGACTTGTGCATCCGTAAGTGGGCGGTCAAACGTGGGTTTGAGGCATTCTCCAGCGCCCATAGGGGAAAAAGCGTGCTTCATTATGGCCCGGACAATATAAAGAAGAAGCAGCCAGTTCTACGGAATTACAGTGAGGGGAAGCAAGGCAGTCGAGGCAGCAAGCCAAACACGGCTTGCTATGCCTGAAACAGCGAGCGGGGCTGCAGCAGGAAGGAGACGGAGTGCAGGTACGAACACAAGTGTTCAAAGTGTGGCGGGGGGGGCCACAAGAGAGTCACTTGTAAGGACTGACCTACTGGAACATTGGGGCACCTCCCGGAGAGCACACCCGTGTCCGACCCAACAGTAGTCACGAGTGGACAGGGTACTGTTGGTGTGGGGAGAGCGCCTCAACTCTGGATGCAGGTGGAGACTACTGGAGCTTCAATATGGGATGTTGATCAACGTCAGGCAATATTGGATACGTCACCCATTGACAACAGCTCACAACGCGCGAATGGGAGAATGAACATGCAACCAGTCACAACAGGGGAGATAGGTCAGGGGAATATTTACCCTACATTGGAGCAATGCGCAGGGAGGAGCAGCAGTGAGATACGGGGTGGGGATGTGCGATTGGAGGACGAGGCCTACCAGGGAGTATCTCGGGTGACACCACAGGGATTGGAACACCCACCCGTAAAAAACAAACCTGGATTGTTTGAACAGCTGACCGGAGTGTCTGCCGCGATAGCGCGGGCAGGCTACGAGGACCTATTAAGAGTGCATGGTGATAGCGATAAACGCTGGGGCGTGTCAGTAAGGGAGAACACAAACAGTAATTACGTGACTTTTCGGGTGGACAATGACTGTCTGAATGGCACTTGTGCATGCGTTTACGAATTGTTTTCTATGCCATGTCAACTAAAACCTTGTCGTTTGTTTGCAGAAGCATTTTGTAGGGGGGACACTGATATAGATGCTATGTTTCTCCTTCAGGGCACGGTCTTTGGGTTCCATGTTATTGATGACAATTGTGACGTAACGTATGGCTGTCAGCGGGAGAGAAAGAAATCTAGATGGGAGAGAAATATAAAAGAGACCCGGCTAGCAGCAGAGTTAGAGGAGGGAGTCCTAAGGAAAGTCGATAGTCCTCCGGCCTGTATACATGGGATCTTCGTCGTTCCAAAAGATGATGGCGGTGGGAGAAGTGTCATTGACTGTAGTAAACCAAAAGGTGGGAGTGTCAACAATTACACAAAGGGGGTGGCCCCCAAGTTTAAATATAGTGGGCTGGATGACGTGGTAGAATGCCTGGAGAGGGGCGACTACCTAGCCACTATTGATATCAAGGATGCTTACCGCGCTGTCCATATTAAACCAGAACATAGGAAAAGACAGGGGCTTCACTGGGTTTTTGAGGGTGATTCGGTGGGAACCTATATGATGGACGGGAGACTCTGCATGGGTCTCTCGTCTAGTCCGTATATATTCTCTAGAATTTCAGACTTCATTGTCCGATGCGCAGGCAGAGAGGGGGTCTGCAGAATTATTAACTATCTAGACGATTTCTGCATTCTGGGTAGTTAATAATTGAGTTATTAGTTGCTATCTAGGTTTATATTTCGTATCAATATGATCAGTGTATGATGATGCCAGTGCAATATCACACTGATGGTCATTTTCTTATTTTATTCATTTAACCTTTTTCCTTAATTTATGCACGGCAGGGGTTAATAATTATCGCATTAAATAGTAACTCTATACAAACTTAACACTCACTTCTAAAGTTGACCCGCGACTTGAATTTCAACTGAGTGTGAATGATACGTGGAGAAAATGTCTACTGAGTTGCATTTTATAGCAAATCTAGTATTTGCAGAAGCCTGGGCTGGCGGGATAGCCGAATTAGTTAGAGCATCCGTCTCCCGTGTTGGTAGATCGTGGGGCCATGGGTTCGAACCCTGGTCGAGTCAAACCAATAACTTAAAAATTGATACTGGTTGCTTCCTAGCCTGGCGCTCGGCATTAAGATAGGGCAAGGACTGGTTGGCTCAGTGTCAGGATAATGTGACTGAGTGGGATATCAGGTCATGGTGCTGGTGGCCTGGTCTTCCAGTGGGGCAGCACTATAAAGTCGTCATGAGTGCTCACTGTCACAAGTCGGTACCCTTCCTGATATGACCTTAGATGTTGCTAGGACGTAAAACAACAACAAATAAACAAAGCCTGGGCTGGATACGGCGGTGGCTATGTACTGCCCGCCCCTGTCTCCATAGCCCGTCCTCTGACCGGCCATCTGAGACAGGCCACCTTTGTGCGATAGGCAGTCGAGGTCAGTCAATACAAGAACCCCTTTCTGTAAAAGATCGTGAGATATTATCTTTAAACTAACCAAAATCTATCGCAGTGAGAACCTGTTTATATGATCAACATATTGAGCAACAAAATGTCTTGTCAACTATAAACTTAGCTTGTTTTATAAGAGAAAAAATGTAACCCACAATGATTGTTTGAGTTCACCGAGTATACATCTCCTACTCAGTGCTGCTCCCCATTTTTGCATGAACCGCAGTGACTGGTGCTGTACATTATACAGCAGGAGCCACTCCCTTAATTCTACAGGATCGGTGCTGTGACTAATACAGCACTGACCAAACTTAGATTATTTAGAATGTCAATTCCAATAGTAAGATGGCCGGAAGACCAGTGCTCCGGCACTGACAAATGTCATATTCAGATGAATAAATACTTTACCAAAAAAAAAAACTCAGCTCCTTGCGGATATTCTGTTTTATTCGCGGTCAGTTCTCAGCCCAGTCCTGCGGGACGTAGAGTGACTAGAGTAAAGGTGGCATTAGGCATTAGGAATTAGGCACTAGGTCCCAAAAGGTTCGCCAACCTATTATTAGTCGAGCCGAAGCAAGACAATGCCGGAAGTCGGGGATCATTTCGCGTCTGCACGGAGTGACGGGCCACTCAGACGCGTTATGCGCATGCGCATGCGTTCTGGCCCGGCGCAGGCGCCGTGACAAACAGCGGAAGCGGAGCGCGCGTTCCCTCCCTGCCGCCACCTGACGCTGTAGGGGGAATGCCACGCACAAGTGACACACGGACAGGTGGGCACGGGCAGGGTGGTGACGTCAGCGAACCCGCGTCTTCAGCCACTGCTACGACGCGCACCCAAGATGGCAGACTTGTCGGTTTGAGGTCAACTCTCAGCATCTTGCACATATGTCTGTAAAACATAAATAGTTAGATGTGTGAGTAGCTAGCTTTTAATGCTGTATCTAATTAAAGCTGCATCGTGCGATAAAGCACAACATATTAAAATCAAAACAATTATCTAGATTTTATTATATATATCTAACTTAGAACAAAATGACACACACTCAAAACCACCGGACCATGCAACCCTAAAGAAATACAACTGTGGTCACAGCTGAGTAGTCACTGCGTGACCACTGACAATCTGTTATTCTTATGAATGAAATAATTGAATCAAGAAATAAGAGATATTACTGCAAAACTGTATCTCTCGAATCATTATGTTTCTATAACTACTATGCTGCGGCAATTACTATCCTAGTCAGCTACAAATAAAACTCTTTCCGTCAATACAATCTAAGTGCGATATTGCTGTGATGAGGTATACAAATATAATGTAACTGTACCAGTACTGCGGCATAGCACTCGAATGTATTATCTACCAACAATCAAATACCACGGCAGAAGATAGATTCGTAGATATTTAAATGCCTATTTTACCTCCCACAACCAGGCTTTCATAAAGAAAAAAAGGTTAAATATAAATTTCAGATCTCATTTCGGCCAGATAATTTAGTCGCATGTTAAATAGTTGTATTATGTGCCAATCCCCTAGTTTGATTTATTAAACAACTGCCACTCTGGATTTTGGTTAACCGATCTTGGTTATTTCAAATAAGGCCAGTTTCGTAAAGCCCGATTATCAGAATGTAATATCAACAGATCATGTGATGCATATCATGCCCGGTGACGAGGCCTGACTACAAACATACCACGCAACCTGGGAGTTCGAACACCCACCACTTTACGCTACACCAGTGAGTTAGATAATTGAGTAAGCTAGAGTTTACAAGCTAGACTAAACTAGAGAACATAAAGTCAAAACTACCATTGCGTCACATTAAGATTACTAGTACTACCCCGCATTACTAGCTGTGTAACACAGTGCTCAGCAAGGCACCAGTACATTACATCCCCCTCCCCCCCATGGTGTCTCCCAGTAGGAATCAGAGAAAAACCAGCACCCTCCGGAGTCCAACACCCGCAGAGTGCAAGGCGCCACTCGGTGGCAATGAATAGAACTAGGCACAAGCGCACCACCATTCGAGAAGGGGTGCATGTAAACGACAACGGGTCCAGTGCGGCGGAAGTAAATAGGCTCATGAATATTAGATTTGACCTATATATATATATGATGAATCGACCTTGAACTTGCTCTCCGCAGTTTGCCTGTACATGCAGTGCAAAACATTAGTTTTATTCAAAATTAATAGAAATCCAGAACCCAAACCTTATCAATTTAATATAATCTTTTTGGTAAACATGTTTTCTATATGTGTACCAAGCGATTTGTTTCTAGGTGGTGTGGTTTTAGAGATATTTCACTTTTTATGTATGAAGATTGCTCACGACCATTGTCAATGCCTTGAGAAGTTGAGTTTGCCGGTGTCGCAGTTTGAGCGCCAGGCCAGTTTGAACGCCCTTCTGTTGCTTCTGAGCATGCGCGGATAGAGACAACATTAAACCACCCTAACTATCACAGTAATTTGTGATTTTTGGTGCTTTGAAAGCAAATTTCTCTTGTTTCTATTAAATAGTTCAGATCTTTCTCTACAATTTCACATTCAGCTTTTTTTTTATCAGCCAATTGGAAGTTCTTGAATTTATTTTGCGAAAATAGTTTTTGAGGCCATGATCTGATAAGGCTAACACTGCACTGACACTCAGAATATCCCAACTTTCACTATTATCTCTGTTTTTAATACTTTCAGAGTAAATTGCTCTTAGGTTACATTAAATACTTCAGATCTTCCTCTTCAATTGCGCATTAAGATATTTTTAATCGATCAAATGAAAGCTTTTAAATCTATTTTACAAAAAAAGTATACAACCACTGGCAGGGCGCTCAAACTGGCAGGGTGCTCAAACTGCGACACCGGGTAGGGGGTGATCCGTCATATATAGGTCAAACTTAATATTCATGAGTCTATTTACTTCCGCCACACTGGACCTGTTGTCGTTTACATGCACCCTTCGAGAAGGGTCCACAGCGACGAAAGAAGCAAAAACGGCTGACCACTGGGTCATATCGAGCATACCCTTGCAGGAATAGTTTCCCATTCAGTAATTACTGATATTGTGTAATTTAAACAGAAATTGATGTAGATAAATTTCAATTATAGTTCAAACACTTTAATCCATTTATTTCCCCCCCCCCCCCCGATATAACTACAGCAAAGTATTTTATGATTGTGCGTGTATTTTGTTACTCCACTCCTGGTGTTCGATTTGAAATTCTAGCTCTGTGGAGGTCTAGCCTGGTCCCCTGGCATTCATTTGCTCAGGCAGAGGCACAGGAGTTTTCATCTATTATCTCTCAGTCTCCAACCTGGTCCCCTAGCCTTTGTACCGGAAACGAGCTGAAACGAGTTCAAACGTGGCTGGTTGGGTCGCACCGTGGCTAGTTGGGTCGCTCCGTTTAGCGCTGAATATGCTTATGCACCATTCTGACTGTCTAAATAGCGAATGGGAGACAGGAAGTGTGAACACTTATTTGTCTACTTTGTTTGCTATTTGGTGCAGAGCATCATAACCATATTACGGGAGGAATTTGTATACACGTTCAGAATAGTATAATCTGCAGTGATCTCTCAGGCAAGGGGCCATATAGACATGCATGTGTAGGTCGGGTAACTGATTCAGGGAGCCTAGATAATCTAATAATTAGGACGCTATCAGGACAAGAAGTGTAGATTTGAATCCCGCTCGAGCCGCAATATTTCCCATTTTCATCACTCCTATAACTAAAAAGTAAAGCTTGTTTTGTTTAACGATGCCTCTAGAGTCCATTGAAATTAGGTATCATCGGCTATTGGACGTCAAACATATGGTCATTTTTACATTTCTTTGGAGGAAACCCACCGCCACCACACACCTCTTTCCAGTAAGCAGCAAGGGGTCTTTTATATGCACTTTCTTTCAGACAGGAGAGCACATACCACAGCCTTTGGTGAACCGGTTGTGGACCCCTCATTGTAACGGAAAATAGCCCAAACTGCAAATGGGTCCACAGAGCAGGATCAATAGACTACATCACCATTCCAGCCGCTCAGTGCATTGTGGGATGTGTCAGAGCAAAACAAACCAGCGAGAAGTACATGTCACATGCTAATACACTGAGTTATGAAATATGTTAGTTTCAGTTGATCTCAGTTCTTGTTTGAAACATAGAACACTAACTAAAAAAATATATATAATAAACTAAGATATTAATCTTTTATTCAGCATTGCATTTACATCAATATAATCAGCACATCTTATGCCATGTGCATTTAGATTTAGACAAATCTGGGCACTCAGACTAGTGTTAGAGCCATAGCCAGAGTCAGTTTTACTTATTTTATAAATGTTTTTATTCATATCCTATGGTTAATGACATGTAGAAATAGAAAATGAGTAGGGTTAATCAGATATTGGTTATATATTTCTTGGAAATAAGTTTTTGTTGACACATTTGACATTTTAATTTTTAGAACAAGAATTACTTCTGGCTAATCAATGGTGATGTAAACATCAGCCTGTAAAGTGACTGAAATTGTATGTTTCTTAGCTCAAAACGCTTAATTATGGACAGTTGTGTCTTAAACATATTCATTATATTATTATATTGCATCCTTCCATCCATGTTTGTGACAAATTGTTATGTATCTCTATTAATTTTGAATAAAATGGCAGTTTTGCCCTATGCGTATCGGCAAACTCAATAGCCGTACGACTTTGCTTTGCTCCCAACGCCGTTTTCAGCGCATGCGCAATCATATGTAGTGTATGCCTAACGTACCAGTAACATGTGTGAGCAGGCCCCTAGCCTGTGCTGGCGTACCCCTAGCGTATTCCGGCATACCCCTAGCGTATTCCGGCGTACCCCTAGCGTATTCCGAGCGTATGTCAAGCGTATGCCCAGCGTGTTGCCTCTCGGTATATAAAGGCACCACCAGGCCTTCTGCCAGTCCTGCTCGGCTGCTTAGACAGGATGGATGTCCAGGCACTCCATCTACAGTTCCTGTATCAGTACCGAGTTGCCCTGTATCAGCATGAGCTAGGTCTCTACCTCATGGGTCTTCTGGCGGCCCGTGTCCAGAGGAGAAGGAGGAGGCACCAGCGGACAATGTGGGTCAGACCCTCGATCGGGAGGCGGCCACAGTTTGGCTTGTATGACAAGCTTATGGTTGAGCTCCGCAGTGAGGACAATCCGTCATTTGTGAACTTCATGCAGATGCCTCCCCAGTTGTTCGATGAGATTGTGGGGTGAGTGGGACCGAGGATTGCAAAAAAACTCACAACATACCAGGTGCCGCTCGAGAATGGGCTGAAGATCACCCTTACTCTGCGGCACCTGGCGTCTGGGAACAAATACTCGTCCATGAAGTTTGGGTGGAGGGTCCCCCACAACACACAGTCGCTCATAGTGCGTGAAGTCTGTCAGGCCCTCGTCGACGAGTACCTGGACGAGGTCAGGACGTGTCCGACAACTCCACAAGGATGGCGTGCCATCACCAAACAATTTCTAGAGAAGTGGCACTTGCCCTATATCTGTGGCGCTCTGGATGGGAAGCACATCGCCTGCCGGTGCCCTCCAAAGAGTGGGTCACTCTACTACAACTACAAGGGCTTTTACTCCGTGGTCCTGTTGGCATTTGTAGACGTGGACTACAAGTTTATCTGGACAGATCTTGGGGGTATGGGCTCCGTGTCTGATGCCCAGATCTACAACGCCTCCGAGCTGAAGGCGGGCACTGAAGGTGGCACCATCGGTTTTCCGCACCCCAAACCGATCGTGGACGGCAAGAAGGATGTGCCATATTTTCTTATCGGTGACGATGCCTTCGCCCTGTGACTGACCATGATGAAGCCATACAGCAGGAGGGGTTGACAAATGATGAGCAACTGTTCAACTACCGGCTCTCCCGAGCTAGGAGAGTGGTGGAGAATGCCTTTGGCATTCTAGCCAACCGCTTCCAAGTGCTGCTGACCACTATGCAGCACCACCCCTCCACCGTGAAGGTCATCGCGTGCATGGTTCTGCACAACCTGATGAGTTCTCGTCCTGAGACTGGGAACAACAACTTTGTCCCCGGAGCGTGGAGAGGGGCAAAACCTGCCAGACGTTGACATTGTACCTAGCCCCAACACCACCTCCAAGATAGGAAAGGAGCAGCACAATCTAATTAAAGACTGGGTCATCTCACCCACCAGAGCACTATCATGGTAAGACAGCATGATCTGATTACCAAAACATTGAATCTGTCTGTATGCACTGTGTACGTGTACTGTGATGATATATTTATGAAAACTTACGTGTCCGTTATGTTGTGACCACATGTCTACTGTTATGAGATGGTCATATGTTTATATGTCTATTTGTACAAATAAACTATATCAGTTTTAGATATCAAAACACAATTACATGTCTGTTATATTCTTTCTATCCCTAATTAAAGTAATCTAGTTAACAATACTTTTAATTAATTTGCTCTCTTTTTATAAGAGTTAAACTTTTCAAAGCATACCCTAGTTTAATATACTGTGTTTAGGTACATACTAAGAACACAGGGAAAGAGAGGGGGAGAGACAGGGCCAGAAAGGGGGTAGGGGGGAGAAAGGGGAATAGAGGGAGGAGAGAAAGGGGAAGAGAGAGGGGAGAAAGGGGAAGAGAGAGGGGGAGAAAGGGGAAGAGAGGGGGAGAGAAAGGGGAAGAGAGGGGAGAAAGAGGAAGAGAGGGGGAGAGAAAGGGGATGAGAGAGTAGGGAGAGATGGGAAGAGAGGGTAGGGACTTCTGTCCTTAATATTAATAATAATTCAACTTTATTTTCAATGGTTATTTACGTATTAATGCGGGGTCGACTTGTGTGGGAGTGTGACTCGCAATCGCTCCCGTAGTTGACGGCCAGGCCACTCCGACTGTGGCCGGACCAGCTGGGCGGGCACCTAGTCCTCGATTGCGGGGTCGACTTGTGTGGGAGTGTGACTCGCAATCGCTCCCGTAGTTGACGGCCAGGCCACTCCGACTGTGGCCGGACCAGCTGGGCGGGCACCTAGTCCTCGAGGGGCCATGGTGTGCCCTGCCACACCAAGTGGCCGGAGTCCAGGCGGCTGCACCATCCCCACGGACGGACGTTGCACGAGCTGAGGCACAGGCGGGACCGGCTGATGGCACATGTGGAGCGGCTGTACGGGCAGAGGTTGAGGCAGAGGAGGCTGAGGCTGAGGTTGAAGCTGAGGCTGAGGCTGAAGATGCGGCTGGTGCGGCTGCAGCATATATTGATGCACACAGTCCTGTGTTTGCGACGCCCAGGGTGATGCCGGCGGTGGCTGGTGGGTCCACTGGTGGGGCTGTGGCTGATACAACTCACTTGTAGAAGTTCCAGCCCTAGGCGAGCAAACCACAGGACCCGGTGCAGCCACAGGAGCTGGTGCAGTCACAGGAGCCGCCGCAGCCACAGGAGCCTGAGGAAGCATCCGTCGGCAGTCCTCCTCCACCCCCTCCGACAAGATCTGGTTGATCCCTGCCCGTGTGTGCAGAAACCGCTCCTGCGGCATCGTCTTCAGCGAGTCCCGCACATAGTTTGCAAAAGCTGCACGCTCCGTCATGGCCTGTGTAGGGGGCGGCTGTATGACCTTCAGCAGCTCCCCAGACTCGTCAAACCTCTTCTGTATGGCAGCCAGGAGGTTGACGTCGTCTGGGGCTGCCCACTTCCCCTTTCCACGCTCTCGGACTGGAGCGGGAGGAGCGGCAGTAACATCCTCCATCCTCAGCTCCAGATCTGCGCCGACATTCTCGGCCGCGTCTATATCACCCTGCGCAGCGTCTAAGGCAAGCGCCCACCTGCAAGACAAAATCATAAAATAACATAAGTAACATGAATGCAAATCAATGTTTCCACAAAAGACGTAAACAACAACACAAGTAAAAAATAAAGAACAACAAATATATAACGATAAATGATTAAATTGATTTCTGAAGATTAATTATGTAAATGAAGTCACCAAGACAAGTCAACAATAAAGAACAGCAACAAATATATAACGTTAAACGATGAACTTGATTTATCAAGATTAATTACGTAAATAACATTTATCGATTGTCGACTTCTCCAGAATAATAGGGGTTTTACGAGAATCCTAACACCCACACTAGCCCAATCTAGTCAGAAGGATAAAAGATTTTGTACTTACAGTTCTGCAGGGCTCTGGCCGGTGACGGACGACGGACCGCAGGAAACCGAACTTCTGCATGATCCACCGCTCCCTCTCAGTCAGTTTGGGTGGTCCGTCCCCACTCTTCTTATTGTGGAGCCGCGTGTTGGTGTCCCGGAGCGACTTGAACCACCCCTGCAGATGGACAGATGTCCTCCCCATACGGTTTGCCTGGTCCTCCCACATCTTCCCCTTCTTGTCGGAGCGGCGGTAGTCCGTCATCTTGACGTTACGGATGACTGGATTTTCCTGGAGGAAGTCCAGCATCTGGTCCTCCTCGACGAGCGACAGAGAACAGTCGCTTTTCTTTGTCCTCTTTTTCTTGGCAGAGGGGAAGCCGCAGGTGCTATTGGAGGCTGAGGCCGAGGCCGAGGCCGAGGCCGAGGCCGAAGTGGTGGAGGCGACGGATGACGCATGCGAGCTCCCATGAGAAGCAGGAGATGGAGAGCTGGAGCGGGGCCGCGTCTGGCTCTGCGTCTCCATCTCCATCTCTTCCAATGCAGAGTGGTGTTCTGGAGAGTGGTGTTCTGGAGAGTGGTGTTCTGCAGAGTGGTTTGGTGAGGAGGCAGGTGATGACACTGGTGATGGTGATGGTGAAGATGGTGAAGTTGGCAGAATGTGCTTCTTCCTGCCTCTCCCACGGCCTCGTCCTCCGCCTGTAGTCTGAGCAGCCTTGCAGGCTGGTGTAGTAGCAGAGGTGTTCCTCTTAGCAGGCATGGTAGCAGTGTGTGGAGAAACCAAAAACTCCACGGTATTTATACCCCGGCGGCGACCGATCACGTGACCTAACGGCAATACCATACGTCGGCATACGCTTTACACACGTCCCGCATAAGTTTTGAATACGTTTTGCACACTCTACTCATACGCTGCCACGCTAGGCATATGCTGGCGATACGTCGGTGTAGGTTACGCACACGCTAGCCCTGTCAGCTCTAACCGTCAACAAACATCCCAGTACCCTGAGCACACGTTGGCATATGCTTTGCATACGTCGCTATACACCAGGGATACGGTAGCCATACGCCAGGCATACGCTACGCATATGCTTCATACATTGCTGGGATCACCCACGGTGCAAAAAGTTTGCCGTATCTCAACCTATTTTGATTTTCACATTTTTTCGAAACATTACGAACACGCTGCCGCCATACGTCATAGTGTGACACGGCCTTAAGAAAAGAAATGGGGAGCGGCAGGGGGCGGACTTGATAAGACTCGTACACAACGTGACATTATTAATGCAATCTCTAAGAGTCAAAGAGAAGAAAAAAGTTTCTATTTTGGGAGTAATAGACTATGCACATACAGTGTTGATGACCTAATTAATCTCGGACAACCAAAAGGAAGAAATAGATACCCGCAATTTAAATTAAAACATGGCTAATGTCATGGAATTATGACTTATTGACTTTGTATCTAGACAACTGAATGGACCTCGCTTTTGATTACGCGGTATCACACATTTGTTTCCGGCGGAAATTCCGCGTTAGAGTACGTAAATGTAATCTCCCCAAGGCCAAGACGTCACGACTATTGTTGTATTGATATAATTGAGTCGTTTCCTGAAATGTGCGTTTGCAAGCATCTACAAGGTATGTCCCTTCATATGCACACAAAAAAGAACTCATTACGTACGTGACCTTATGCGTTGCACAACTATACCATTACAACATGTTATATATCGGTGAATGAAGAGACGTTGAGCGCTATTTCGTATTACCACCAACATACTGACACGCCACCTAGGGAGTAGTTTTGTAACCAAACGCACTAGATCCTAGCCTGGTTGTTGGTTTAGGCGGCATCTTGCGGAAAACATGGGTACTGGTGCGTTACTTTTTACGTTTAACAAAAAATGTCCACCCCCTATAAGTGTGTTTGAATAATCACGAGTAAATTATGCAATGAAATTTTACAAACAAATTATATATTTTACATTACAGAAAATATATTTCCTGTATGTACTACTCTAAAAAAATTAAATACCTAAGTTTCTCTCACTTCGCTCCACTCTCAAAATAGCAGGTGTTTCAGCCTCAGCATCCCCCCCCCCCCCATACCCCCAAATATATGGTTATATAAACAAAGTTGTGCTTGGAGAGACCTCAACGCTCTCCATGACCCAGTTCAGGCGCGGTGACTATAGCACTCTCCCCCCTCATATTTGGTTACATAAACATAAAATCCAGGCAAAGTTGTGCATGAAGAGCATTTGAGTATGATTCCCGTGTTCTATACAGGTGTCGTATTGTCAGCGCCCGGTCATCGTCAGCGGCCTGTCGTGGCTTCTGCGCATGCGCGGATTTTCGCACGTTGCGGCGATCACTGCTATTTGTTTTGTTTACACTCGGCGATTCGACGCTGATCGAGCTGCTACGTTAATATCGCTTGGAATTTAAGGTTAATTTAATTAAATTTCATTATTTGAGTATGTAATTCTGTTAAATATGATCGCATTCAATAGATTTCGGCCTAATCGGTCCCTAACACAGCCGGGTACCGTGCCTGAGCTTGTAGCCGGCGAGGGAATGGGTCTTTTGCATATGTCTTAAAATCCGCGCATGCGCAGAAGCCACGACAGCCCGCTGACGATGACCGGGCGCTGAGAATACGACACCTGTCTAGGACGTTCAAAACACTACGCCATTCAAAACACTACCGTAGTGTTTTGAACCTACGTTCAAAAGACTATGGTAGTGTTTTGAACTTAAGTTGAAAACACTACTGTTAAGTTCAAAACATTACCCCTATGTATGTTCAAAACACTACCCAAGTTCAAAACACTATCATGACAAGCTGACCCTGATGTGTCGTTTGAAGCATGTATTAGTATACGCTGATAGTGCTGCGGCGTGCGCGCTGTTGCGTATTAGTATACGCTGATGGTGCTGTGGTGAGTGCACCACATATTAGTATACACTGATGGTGCTGCGTCGTGTGCGCCACTAGTATACGCTGATAGCACTGCGGGGTGTGCGCCATGTATTAGTATATGCTGATAGTGCTGCAACGTTTAACAATGTACTAGTAGACATAGTGCTGCGGCATTCAACAAATTAGTATACAGTGATCGTGCTGTGCGGTGGTTTAAATGGTAGAGCATGGGCATCGCGTGCAGAAGGTTGGGTTGCTGTCGATTAAAACCAATGACTTTAAAATTGATATTTGTCGCTTTCCTAGTATGGCATTTGGCATTAATAGGATAGTCAGTACCCATCCAGATATGACCTTCCATGTTGCTAGGATGTAAAACAATAACCACTAAAAACAACCCCTACTGCCAGCCAATGACTTCGTGGCTGCGGAGTAGATGAATCTTCCGGCTTATTATACTCGTACCTTACTACATACTGCCCTGTAGTGTTTTGAACTTAAAGGTAGTGTTTTGAGCGTGGCCACAGTAGTGTTTTGAACCTACCTTCAGCCAGGTTGAAAACACTACCATAGTGTTTTCAACCCAGGTTGAAAACACTACCGTAGTGTTTTTGTGGGGTAGTGTTTTGAACTTACTACACCGGTGTTGCAGTTTCCGCGGCACACCAGTTTGCGAGGGACACATCGCTTCTGCACATGTGTCAAAATCGAACAGCATCGTCACTAACCTTATGAATTTAATATAATGTTTTTGGTAAAGATGTTTTCTATATGTGTACCAAGCAATTTGTTTTTAGGTGGTGTGGTTTTAGAGATATTTCACTCTTGCTGTATTTTCTGTATGCAGATTGCTCACGACCATTGACAATGCCTTGAGTTTGACGGTACGCGCAGTGCAAAACATTATTAGTTTTATTCAAAATTAATAGAAATCAAGAACCCTAACGTTATAAATTTAATATAATTGATTTGTTGAATGTTTTCTGTATGTGTGCCAAGCGGTTTGTTTCTAGGTGGTGTAATATGAGAGATATTTGACTTTTTCTGTATGATTCACAATGCATTTGAATGGATGTGTCCCTCACAAACTGGTGTGCCGCGGAAACTGCAACACTGGGTCTCTAAATGGCGCTTGTAAAATGGGTACCACTTTCAAGAGACCTCCACAAATAACAGAAATTAAAGCGGCATAGTCCGATGGTAGCATCATTTCAAATCCGAAACACTGATCTAGATTTGATTTTACTTGGTTATTTAGCATTTGGTCCTGCACAGAACGGAACCTGTTACTTCTATCATATCGTGTCCGAACTTTGATGTGAATGCCAAAATTAACTTGGCACATTTGTTCATTAATATCGTCAGTTATTTATAATAAAAGTTCTTTCAAATTAAAGTGTTAGACTATAATGATACATCTAATATATTCATCTTTAAAATGTCTGCAGGAACTCAAACGCGTCGGGCTATACAAACTTAACTGACGCATATAAGTTGCAATCGATTTTTTTTAAATCACCCAACTAGATTAAATTTGCATAATCCGATGGTTTTGAGTTGTCACCATATTATTTTAGATACACATTGGATAGATTATTATAATCTAACTGTACTAGTCCTCGGGTTCATACACTCAAGACTCTGGACGACTCGAGAGCTCCGGACAAATATGCATGAAACCACATAATTGACGCAGTGACAAGACGGTTAGTGTTAATGATGCATAACAGTTCTTTTTTTTTACAATAAAAAAACATTAGTCATACAGTCGGTGTTTAAACACAATTTTATTAAATCTTTCTTAAATTCAAGACATACAATTACAACACAATGTACATTATGTTAGAAACTAAATTTGTCCTGAAGAATATGTCAAATTAAACCCACAGCTCTTCAGGATTCATTTCCTACAAGTGAATCCTGAAGAAGTGCTCCATAAATCAGTGATCTCTCCCCACACCCCAACCGACCATCACCATATGATTTCCCACTGAGAACCCTGTTACTTAGTCTAATAAATTAAAATCATCCATCAGGAGGAATTCAATACCTTAAAAATATTTCAAATCAATATCGAGGCATGAAGGACTTTGCCTTGGTCAGTACCCTTGTGACTCAATCTCACACGCCCATATCCGCCATTAATTGCTCAATATTCGCTGGGTATGTCGCACAAATACAATATAAGTATAACACAAGTTTATTAAGTTTTAGCAAAAGCCATACATATATATGGGTGGGTCTTCTCTGAAACTGGGTACCACATTTGTGATATGGACAACTAAAGTGAAAACATTCAAAATAATAGCAAAATAATTGTCGAATGCCTTTCTTTGTTTGTTACCAGGAATGTGGCTATCGCATATCCATCCCCCGACAAGACTTGACCGATATGTCTTTGTTGACAACATTGTGGTGTTGTTTTACCAGCACGAGCTATGCAGAGGGAACTGTTGAGCTGATTGATTGATTGATTGATTGATTGGTGGTTGCTTTACACTGTGTTGGAGGCATAGGACTTATTCACGACGAGAACTGTTGAGTAGGTCGGAGCTTCTTTGTTGCATGGACTAAGACTGGACAGTAGAGGAGCGTCTCTTGGGCGTGTAGCTGTGATCGCACGTGGACTTGGACGTAGCCGTTGACATGGATCTGGACTTGGACGCCAAGGATTTGAAAGTTGAGTTTGTGGACTTGGACGTAGCCATCAACATGGACTTGGACATCAAGGATTTGGAAGTCAAGGTTGTGGACTTTGACGTAGCCGTCAACATGGACATGGACATGCAAGTCGAGTGTGTGGACTTTCACGTAGCCGTCAACGTGGACTTGGACGTGGACATCAAGGACTAGGAAGTTGAGGTAGTGGACTTGGACGTAGCCGTTAATATGGACATGGACTCAGACGTTGAGGACGTGGATGTGGACTTGGGTGAGAAGTAGGCTGCCAACCCGAGCTGCTTCTTTCCATCTCCCCGCGACCCTTGGCCAGACCGCTTCCTTTTGGATCTCTGCAATGCACAAGTCAATAATTCAATTGAACAGAAGGGCCTGCACTGGTGGATCACATTGTATAAACACAGTTCTTAGACTGTGTTAATCTACGTAATAATCCACTGGTGCTGCCATTCACTGCCAGGCAATATTAACAGCTTAACCCGGAGTGGTTAACACCGCTCCCACCACATTACCTTCTGTGGGCTCCCTATTCTCCCTGGCTCCCTATACTCCCTCTGATTCCTTGATATATATAAAATATACAGTTTGAAATTTGGCTCAAAGTGCCGGATATATGAGTTCAATCTGTTTTTACCGTAGAAAATGTGTTGTCACTTATAAATGTAATACATAACCATTTACCTTTGAGTTCTGTGTTGCACATTGATCTTTAATTTCCACTGACTTGAACACCTTTAAAATGAAATTGTTAAAAGGAAGAAAATATAGAATTGGTTATCTCTAATGGATGAAGAGTTATATTTACATCAAATACCACAACCGCCTCAATGTTGTTTTAATGAATATTTACGTTCATTTATTCGTTTTCTAGGGCTTTACGATCATATCAGGGTGGGTACCAACTTGTGACAGTGTACACTCATGGCGACTTTATAGTGCTACCCCACGAGAAGATTTGTTCACTGGCAGCATAACACGATATCCTACTCAGTCATATTATCATTGGTTTGACTCGGTCGGGGTTCGAACCTACGATCTCTACAGGAAGCCAGCCAGAGTTCTTACTGATTCGGTCAACCTGTCCGGTAAATAAATATTTACAGCTATACAAAAAGTAAACATAATATTCCTGCAGACATAATATTCCCTGCCTTTCCACATTTTCCCGAAATGATGCAAGCTAAGAAATGGCAGCTTGAGCTAGCTTAGGCTAGGTGTTATCGTCGACTTAAGAAAAATAAATTGGCGTAGCATGTCTGCAGGCTAAAGGATGTGAACAGGTGCTGCTACATCTGATAGCATTTTTATACATGAATTAATTTCCTAATTTAGTGCTCCAATCGCAACTACTGCTTAATCTATTCGTGGTGATGGTGGGGGAGGGGGTCTTACATAGCTACGACCAAATTAGAACCAGTACAAATTAATGACAATATGGCAACATTATTGTACTGCTCATCTAGGACACTATGTCACCAACACCTCAGACAATTATATTATCCTAATATTGAGCTAAACAGTCCAGCGGGGGGGGGGGGGGAATTGCTTCCAATGGGTTCGAACCTGGGCCGAGTGAAACCAATGACGTAGAAAATAGACATGTTGCTATCTAGCCTGGAACTCGGTATTAATAGAGAGAGCAAGGACTGTGGTTAGAGTGTCTGACTTTTTTCTAGGTCGGACTCCTAATCTGAAGGTCAGTGGTTCAATTCCCTGTGCCCCCACCTCTGCCAATTTGGATTTCCACCACTGTGTATAACTTACAGTGTCATCAAAGGCCAGTTGCTCTCATACCATGTCTCTGTGGTGTGGGAAGTAAAAAAATCCCTTGGGTCGGTAAAAGTGTAGGCTCGGGCTTTCTATCGACAAACTGTCTAATGGTGAAAACAAGCCTATTCAGGCTTATCCATGATAGGCAGTATAAATCTTCAACAAAGGACTGGTTTACTCAGTATTAATATAATGTAATGGTGCAGGCAGCCTGGTCTTCCAGTGGGGCAGCATTATAAAGTCGCCGTGAGTGTACACTGTCACAAATCGATACTTGACCTGATATGACCTTAGATATTGCTAGGATATAAAATCTCAACAAAGAAACTATAAATTTGGTAGGTTTTTGATTTGACACGGCTTGGGATGGATCCCACGACCTTCCGTACAGGAAGAGGGTACCGTACCTACTCGGCTATCCCGTCCGGTATATTATTTAAATACTTCTCCTAGACAGCAAGTCAAAATGCTGTGGGAGACCCGGCCAACCCACCTTCTTCATGGCGGTGGACAGTGCGGCCTGCAGGAGGGCCTCCTGACAAAGCCACCTGGTGGAACGCTCGCACACTAGGTCGGCACCCAGTGGCTCCGCCAGACGGGCGGCAGACACACTATACGTCTGGTGAATGTGTGAGAAGACGTGGACAACCTGAATTAAGAAAGGAGGCGAGTGGAAAAGTGAGCATTCTCTTTACTTAGACATATCAAAAGCCTGTTAAATCGGTTAGTTCTCCTTGGTTATAAATAACACGCAAGAGCGAAATGCAACATATGCAGGTCTGATGTCCATTCTTTATCTCAACTGAATTGCGTATCCAGACAATATCTTCATTTTCTAATAGATAAATTAAAAATGTAATGCAAATTAAGATATCCATAAAAACTGTTAATCTTGTTACCCTTACTAGACAGGTCTAGATTATTTCCTTACTAGACAGGTCTAGTAAGGAAATAGTCACAATGATAAATGATTCGTTAGGGATATAATATATCAAACTTGTAATAAAAGAAACGTTAACACACATAAATAAGCATATTCTACTAATATACATTTTAGAACCATGATAAATTGAAATTCTAAGATGGGTACTCAATAAATCTGATATGAAAATATTAAATAGCATTCTTATTTTCATTATATTTTCTGCATTTAAATCTTTACTTTCAGGAAATAGGCGTGATCACTTTTAAACCATACTCCCTCAATTTTAGAATTAACATATTTTTCCTGAAGTGCTATTGTCTTGTATTTTCCCTACCAATACTGTAAGATTAATGCTTTCAAAGAAATATAGTTGTGAACAGAAAACAAAGTACAATTAAAGTGGATCTAGAACAACAATGCGCCCAATGGGTGTTTTACTTAGAGAAACTAGATTTATATTTAGTAGATAGTGCTCCTTCCCATCGCAAACAAAACCATGCATACGAAAAAGCTCAACAAATTTTAACTGCATGTATGTTCAGCCTATAATGAGCCCCACTACAACATGGTGGTGGTTTCAACTGCACTGACACTTGCTGATAACAAGTAGGCAGACTGGTAGGTGGCAGTATGCTAGCAGGGGCGGTCCCGATGGTAGACTTGTTATGACCATGGCTAGTGGCCACTCCCCGCAGGTTATATATGTGACATTACTGGGCAGCGACAGGTCATTTTTATTCTGACCATGGCGGAATAAATCGGTGACAAATTGATCATTATAACTTGCTAATCATTAGTCCGGAGTAATTTTGAGGAAAGATGGCTAGTTTTGAAGCAATTGGAGCTGAAAGAACTCAAAATACATTGGACAAGCTTCCCAAAAGTCCTCTCGCTATGACGTGTATTGATGTCTCGCGATGACCACGTGATGTGGAATGACCTAAATAAAATATAGCCTAGGTACCTTTTTTCTACTGATGGCGCCATTGCACCATGATGTGTTTCTATATTTGACTGATGTGGGCTGACCTAATGATTATCAAATGTATTGTTCCCGGATAATGATATACATAATTATTACATCACTCTTATTCAGATTTGTAACAATTATTTAATACAAAATTCCATGCAACTTTATATCAACCCAGGCTATGGTGCCAGCAATACTACTACTGGACATCCTGGAACCTGACTAGGTACTTGGAATAAGGGTCAAAGGCTACTGAGGCCACGAGATTTACCTAATTGATTAATGGCTTCCTTGTGTGATGGGTTTCTCAAAGTAGGATGAGGTAGTAAATTCACTCATTATTCTATATATGCTGTCCCAAATCACTTGTTAATGCACCAATATCTAAGATGGATATATATCATCAAATTAAGATAAATGTTTTGGTTTTGAAAAATAAATATTTCATCGGACCATGCAACTTTAAACAAACTTGATATTACTTGGAAACTTTACCATTAATCCCCCCAACGGAAACTAGTGATGTGTCTTGGAAATGTATCTTGGAAACCACATGTTTGGAAAGCCTTTGACATTAAATCATGGTATGCAGGTATTGCAATACCTCAGGGAGTGTGACGCCCTGCCTTGCAGAGTTATAAACCAGTCTTGTGGTACAGGTTCTTGACAGAACCGAAGGCTAAGGGAGCAAACCCTAAACAGAAAACCATGTCACTGTGGCAGCATCAAGGGCGGTTGATGTATGGAACTCCCAACATCTCCCAACCAGCCACTGCAGGGACAAATAGTTTTGCGCCTGTCTGGGCATGTTCTTGCTGGGGTGAGACGTCTATTTGCTCCCCGAGAGAGTGCCGCTGGTAACTTGCAAAAGCCAGCAGCACTTCAACACTTTTGCCGGCAGCTTTCATGAAATGTAGAGCGACAGTCAAGTAATGAAAGCAGTCTTTGTCGCATCGCGACTGACAGCATGATGATGATGATGATGATATTAAATAAACAACAAAGCCCATAACACTAAAAAGATTCCCTGACTTGGTAGGCAATTCTTTGGAAACTTTCAAAGGTAGTATCTGGCGTAAAAACAATACGCTTTTTAGAATCAGACAAATATCGTCTGCGACATATGTGCGCTTGTGATACTCACCGCTCCGACTTCAATTCTCTCCAGAATATCGTCTGCCTTTATTCCAAAAGTCGTCTGCAAAAATTCGTTCATAGCATCCTCCTTATTGACTGAGTCGCTCTTTAAAGGAACGCTCGGAAACTCCCAGAGGTTTGCGAGGAGGCCACTAGATGGCCGCTGCACAATGAGGTATTCGGTGGCGCCACCTAGCGTAGCCCGGTGCAGAACAAGCACTGCTGTTTGTTCATCTCGTGGTGGCTTCTTCTTATGCTTCCGAGGATAATTTGTTACTCCAGCACTGGTTATAAATATTAAAATAAAGCAAACTTGTTACTCCAATACACCTCATGTCTTGATCTCTGATTCAATCTGCCTTTAACTTTCAAATTGGAGAATCTGACACATCGATGTATTTTTTTTAACTAGAAAAAATCAGAATGCCATCGGGTACCGTAGTGCAATGGATATTATAAAATAGAACGTGTTACCCAATGCCTTACAGAGCATGGAACAATCCAATATATATAGGAGCCAAAAATAGACAAATCTTCATTCCAATTAATTATTGCACTAGAAGTAAGTTATGCGGGATTATAATAAACATAATATTTCCTGTTCCCTAATTTAAATTTATAGTAGAGCATTGTTCGTTTGGTTACAAAATAATAATGATAATAATAATATTAGTCATGCTTGGCGCGGATATCGAACCCACGTTTCTGCCATTCAGGGTTGAACATCCTAACTTTTAGTCTATCTAGACTCCTTAATGCAATCATCTTAAGGGGCGTTTATACTTTTGACGGCGTGTGACGCCGTCAACTTTACGCGGGTTGACAGTGCAAAACGGTGGGAGTGCTATGAGTGGAACATCGCCGTGAAAGTCTGAATACTTTGACACACACGGTCGCTAACATTGACCTATGTTGTCCATGTTTTCCGTATGGATAGTTGTGTCTTAACTATATTAATTATATTATTATATTGCATTTGTGCATCCATGTTTATGCCAAATTGTTCTGTATTTCTATTAATTTAGAATAAAATCAACATTTTACACTGCGCAAATCGGCAAACTCAATGGCCGGGCAGTTTTCAGTGCATGCGCAGTCGGAATGACGATCTCTGATTGGCTGAACTGCCGACGTGTGGAAGCTCTGACCTTGAAAGTTCAACATAGTTGAACTCTGGCCAATGCTTGCATCGTGTTGCGCCGTCTAACGCCGTCAAGTGTTGACATGAAGTCTAAATAGGAGCTTTGGCTTGCACCGTGTTGCGCAGTCTAGCACCGTCAAAAGTATAAACGGGCCTTTACACTTGGCTAACTGTGTATGTCAAATTCAACCCGATGAGCTGAGTGAAATGCATTACAATTACTTTTTGCCATAGCAGTGCTAACGCCTACATCTCATAATATATTCGTTCTCATAAAACTCCTTATAGAATAAGTATGTGACTATAAGAATATAACATAATCTAGTTTGCATAAAAACGGGCGTGTACCTCCTATCCCACATTTCGCAGCCGGGAAGACACAGCTTACAGGCATCAGCAGCTGAAAATCAGATAATTGAAGTCGCACATGTGACTAAGTAAACAGTCTGTTATCGTCACCGTAGATTTGATGAAATGTCCACAGGTAGTGTCAATCAATCAATCAACGAAATTTGCATTTTTAATGCATTTGTTTAGGTACATATAAATGGTAGCAATACGTGTGTCCTGAGTTCCGCTTGTACCTCAGGGAGGACAAGCTGTGACGCAGCACGTCGGGTCACAGCTACAGCTCATACAGCGTAAGGGAGGGGACATGATGAATACACATATATATACAAAGTAGCAGTTAACCAATGTAAAATATTTGTTAGGATAATTTCACTGGAATCTGCATTAGAAACACGTGTACGGCAAGAACCGTACCAGGTTTGGTCATCAGGAGGCATGTGGTTATATGTGCAAAGTGAGTTTAAATTTAGGCCCGATAGTGAAAGATAGAGATGGGAGTGGCACCAACCCCGACTTCCACTATGTAAGCTGAAGTTATGACCCGATGTACTGGGCCTTAGCCTCAGTCCTTACTGCGGGACTAGCATAACCCGAAATACGCCTACTATCTTGGCTGTTATATTTTCCTCTTTATTTCGGGTGGAGGGTGGATGCCTGATTGGGCTAGAGAGAATTTAAAGAATTCTCAAGTATTCAAAAAGATACATGCTTTATTATACCATAAACCTGGTAATATTAGCCATTAGTGGACTCTTGTCAGGGTAGTAGGATGCATCAATCACATCAGTATGTAAAGTCCAATGCTCGAATCTGTGGCTGTGTAGGCAGGCTAGGGTGAAATCAATACAGACAAAGAGAAAGGAAGAGTATAAAGTGTAAAGAAGAAGAGTCCAGCCCTCTGGTTTATTGGGATCCAGCATTCCTGGTCCCCATGGATACCAGGGGTCTGCCCACCACCACAAGCTGTATGACCCGATGGCCACCACCAACCTTGATCTTTGAGTGTGGTGATCCCTATCCCAGCAGAGGGGGTAGGCCCTGAGTGCACTCACACCCAGACCTGCCAGCACCACTGTCTATTTACATCCCACTCAGGCACCACAAACCCATACACATACATGCGCCTGGTCACGTACACCGATCAGTAATACAACATTTGCATTCCCCCCTATGCCGAATATCGGAATATTTTACAAGTAGGTGATTGCATTTACAAATAACACATGCTGGCATGTATGACATATGTGTTGCTAGATGGGTGTGTGTTGGTGTTTCTCTTTTTCTTGAAGATTTATACTGCCTATCATGGATAAGTCTGAAAAGACCATGAACCAGTCTGTTGTTAGAAAGCCCAATCCTACACTTTTACCGACCTAAGGGATTTTTAACCTCCCACACCACATAGACATGGTATAAAAGCAACCGGCCTTTGATGATGCTGTAAGTTATACACAGCGGTGGAAATCCAAATTGGCAGAGTTGGGGGGCATAGGATGTATTTGTGGTTTGTTTGTGTGTTGGTGTATACATCTATGTTAGTGTATTTGTGGTTTGTGTGTCTTCATGTATGTGTGTTGGTGTATTTATGGTTTGTGTGGGTGTGTTGGTGTATGTGTGTTGGGTGTATGTGTGTGTTGGTATATGTGTGTATTGGTGTATATGTGTGAATTGTTGTTCCAATACATGGTGTTCAGTTGTATACAACTTACCACACTCTATGTCGACAACATCTCCAACCGTCATCCCACTCTCCCTGTTCCGTTCACAAAGTCTCGACTCATTGTGCCGCTTATACCGCTGGACCTAAACTCAGATTGTGCACAATGAATGACACATTAGTACATGTATACTATACCCTAGTCTAGAAAGGTTATTTTGCTATCATTGAACACTTGCCTTGATGTGAGAAATATAAATAGTTCCATTTCTGTTATAACTTCCATTATGTTTGCCTCATGTTAGCACAAACTGTGCACCAAGAAGCTGCGTGTAATCTCCGCACTAATTACACACAGAAAATTGTCACGTGGTGGCCATGATATGAAGAAACCCCATCACTATTGCCAACCTGGATGGCAGAGTTTCGAAATCTGTTCATAACCATTTTTCCAACCAACTCAACAATAAAGACAATTTAAGAATTCAGGAATGCTTATTTTAATATGATAAGAGGCATGCTGTTACCCTTAGCAGGTACCATAATGTGCCTGCACTGGATTTAGTTTAGACTTCATTTTCAAAATCTGTTGTTCAAATAAGCATTGTGCAGCGCGAACAACTTTACTGGCCAATGTCTATTGGGATAAACTAAAAAATATTATAGAAGTTACATTTCTGCTGGGCTTTTTTCACTCGATACTGTTAAACTCTTTTAAATTAATTTATTTTTGTTTACAACAAACGACAAAACTTGCAATAACTTTCCATATGCAAGTAAAAGTAAAAATAGTAACTTGATTTTTCAAAGACTTTTAAGGTCATGGAAAATACCTTGATCAATGTCCACAGCTTTTAAAAGACTTTCAAAATGCGCATAAACCCTGACTACTACAGCTTTGAATCCCCTTTTTGTCTGCACTGCGCATGCGCATACTTACCTGTGCAAATGCGGTACAGAGGTGTGAGACTGGACAGTGGGCACAGCGGGGTGCTTTAGGCGTACACACAGTAGCACCCAGCTCCATCAGGGCCTGGTTGAAGTCTCCTGCACGCTTAGGGTCAACTGCACTGTTGGCCAGCGACCTAAACTTAATATAAGTCCAGTTTTGTAAATACCAAAATTATTCTATGATTGCATAACCGTTTAAACATTATTGGATAACCCTTTTAAACATCTCACAAAAACAAAAGAAAGCAACAGCACAAAAACTCAAGCTTCTGTGCTTGGGGCGTAAATAAAATACTATAATTAAGAGGATAGAGAAGTGGTGGGTTTCACTGGTCATTCGTTATATACATGTCTAGAGGGATATCGTTTTCTAATTTTTTCTTTCATGGTTTTGTTTTTGGACCTCGATTGGAATTTAAACTAAAATGATAGATTTTTACACATGAACAAAAGCAAGCCCCCTACTAGGTGAGCAATCATAGAATAGATACAAATTTTAATATAATAATATGGGGGGTGAAAGTGGTCTGAAAGAAAAAGAGCAGTGGTCGGCGGCTACGTGAAAAATAATACATTCACAGATAGAATGGACGCTCACTAAGAATATTATGTACTGACTCATCAGAGGAATGGAGCTAGGACAGTGAGTTACAAGCAGGCGTCCAGGCGTAACTGCTTTATAATTACGGTTCATACAAGAAGTTGGCAACCAGATTCAAGAAATTTTCAAGAAATTTTTAAGGAGACACGCAACATTTTGATAGCCAATTTTTATTAAAACAAACATCACTGTAAATAATTGGCTGACATTTACTGGGGATTGGGCCTAAGCGGACCGAGGGGAGGGGGGGGGGGGATTTACGAATACTCAAGAACCTACTATTAAATTCGAGAACATTTGAGGGTATTCAAACCAAAAATCTAAATTCAAGAACATTCAAGACTTTCAGTGACGCGTGCAAACCCTGTTCATAATTAATAATAATACATGGATACCTGACATTGAGGAATGGGCTAGTTCTTTTTACTGAGTCTTACCAGAAGGCTTCCACTGCCGCCTGGCCTGCACTGTCAGCGCCAATGGCCCTGAGTCGGGCGAACACCCTCACCACGTTGCCGTCCACCACGCCGGTCGCCTGGCCCAGGGCGATGGAAGCGATAGCACCGGCCGTGTAGCGCCCCACCCCCGGCAGGTCCCGCTCCAGGGTGGCGGCAGTCTGTGGCATGTGGCCGCCCAGCTCCCCGACCACCTGTACCATATATAAAGCAAGCAGTTTAAATGAACTATAGTCTATAGGTTAGGTACAAGTAGGCTTCTCGATGATGGGGATTAGTTTTTATATCTGATTGTTGTTTAACATTTTTATTGATTCCTCTCGACTTCCTCATACTCAATCTCATAAACACGAACAACATGGACATTTTACTGAGATGTTAATATTTTCCTTTTGTTAGTAGTAGTAGAGACCTTTTTTTAAATATACACAACATTGTACATTATATGCTCAAGATATGTCAAATTAAACCCATGATCCAATTTTCTACAAATTATGTACAAGTGTCGAAAAAAGATAAACTGCCCCATAAGTCACCGACCTTCAGATAAATCTTTTACCAGCTAAATAAACTACCCTGTGTTGCGGTTTGTACACTGACCTTTTTTGCCCCCTCGTGGAGCCGCCTTCCCCTGGAGTAGTACCCAAGCCCTGACCACATCTCGTTCACCTCCTGAAAGGTGCAAGGTGGGAGGGTAACTTGAGCAACAACTAGGTATTTAAGCATATTTTAATCAACAGTCCAGCTTGTTTAAAGCTGATGAAAGCATAAAACTTCCGAAACCAAAACACTTAGCTAGATTTAATCCTACATATTAAATTTAGATACAAATTATTTATTAAATATTTGTTGCTGCATAAAAGAGAATACTATTACAATGTTTGATTAAATTGACTATGGTGTCTCGCGTTTTGTTGTGTGCACTAAATGTAATTTGGCATGATTTCACTTCAAATATAGGTATTGCATAAACAAAAAATAAATTAAAAGAAGGTTACTTCAAACTAAAGTAAGGTAGATAATAACAATCAACCTAAACTATTAAAAACTAGTTTTGAAAGAATACAATCATTTTTGTTTGTTTAACGAACCCCCGGCACAAAAAGTAAACATCGGCTATTGGGAGTCATACAATGGTTAAACATATCCCACTAAACAATTACCTCTTCAAAAAAATTATATTTGATCAAGCATGTAAAATAGAAGACAGATATGTAAGAAAGACTACAATCAAGGCTAAAACTGGTGGATGAAACTGTGTTCACTAATAACTCAATCGTCATGACAATCGGAAGTCGTCGAAATTTGTGAATTCAGTTGTTGTATATAGTCTTATTTTCGTTAAGGATCTTGACTAACCTCGAGTGAGGTCTTGGCGAGTGCCTGCAACGTAGGCCACTTGTCCATCCACCTTTCATAGTAGTTGATCACAGTTGCAACTTGCGTCTGCTGCAACATGATTTCTGACACCCACACTGAAAGAAAACACAATTACGAAAAATACAGGAATATCCCACCCCATATCCACATTATCTCATGAAAAGATATTTCATGAAAATGTTATGTCATCCAATTACAGTATTTAGTAGTATGTCTTCAACGACCCTACGATAGGTGAACCCTGAACTGTAAATTAATTTGCCAATGTACAAGCTGATGGGTTATTTTTCCCCCCATTTGATTGTCCTTTTGGTAACAGCACATCTGTTACATCATGACAACATTAGTCCTGAAGGAGAGTTG
Organism: Branchipolynoe longqiensis; assembly: GCA_030323885.1. NCBI lineage: Eukaryota > Metazoa > Annelida > Polychaeta > Phyllodocida > Polynoidae > Branchipolynoe > Branchipolynoe longqiensis. Next base: position 16,349,886 of record CM059187.1, on the reverse strand, counting down.
TCATTTGAAGACATGTAGGCTACTACTGTAATAACATATAGCTAACAATATATCACAATAACCTCTAAATAAGGCTTGTGTGTGAGGCAGATGGGACTGAGTATTAAATAGTAACTCTCTATTCGTATCCAAGTCATCATCATCGTTGTCATTGTAATTATTATCATCACCTTCATCAATTTTGTTGGAGAGGAAATGTCACATCAGGTCCGAGTGTCATAATAGTAGTAATGCTGCAAAAGTGAGAGCCTACTGTTGTCAATGTTACAGCAGCCATCTTGCGTGGAACACGTCAGCCCAATAATACAAAGAAACGCAGTGGATATCATCATCACCATCGTAATCAAAATAAAAGACTTGCTTAAAGCAGGAATGAGAACAGGGCAGACCTAAACAAAAATAAAAGGCGGGTCATTGCACCAAACTTGGGAAATCGCCGATCGACGGAAATTCTCATCCCTGTTAAAAGTTGTGTAACTTTCGGGAACGTACCTGCATAAGCCCTTCGATTTTGGTCTTCTAACGAAACCTGTGAATGACATAACCACATTCATAATTCTTTACCACAGCCTATATACAGTAAGCGATTAAACATTTCAAATGAAAACTATGGCCTAATCGAAAATCACAAATTATCGACTGAACTCACCATTCTTCGCCACGGTAGGTCCCGCTTGTTGGCGTCATACCATTTCAGCAGGTCCCTTCGTAAGGACTTGACTTCTGTCGCACTGAACGCGTGCACGTCACCTGGACCACGCATGTTGCTGCAGGAGGCTAGGAAGCAGGGAAGAGTGCCCATAATATTCAGCAGGTTAGGTTAGGCTTAAGCTAAGATTCCATATATGTGGTATGCGGCATGTGGCATGCGAATGCGAATGTGGTATATGCGGCATAGAGATATGCCAACCCCCAATAGCCCATGTTTACTTTTTGTGCTGGGGGATGGTTAAACAAATAAACACACCAAAAAAGTTACCCATAACATTTTTGGGGGGGTTTTCCTCCAAATTTGTGAAGGAAGATCAAAGTTACTATTGTTTTCTATGGAAAACACAGCAGCATTCGCACTCGCACCGATCGGTCCATGGGTCGATCCATTTGCCGCATTCGCATTCGTATTTGCATTCGGACGTATGGAAGCACCACTATTCATTTACATGCTTTTCGATTTGTTGCCACATTCGTATTCGCATGCCGCATACCACGTATAAGGAATCTTAGCTTTAAGACGCAGTACCTATATTTAACAATATGTCAATGTCTGGAGCCCAGCCATAATACATCTTGGGAGGGAGTCAGGTACGTGTGGACTGTGATGAACCTTCCCAGCTCTGTAACTTTAGATCAAACCAAACTTGCAGTTTCAAAATAAGCACAGATCAAACCAAACTAATGGTCTTTTGCAGTAGTTTCAACATTTTAGCAGAAAGTATATTGGGTTATATATATAGGCCTACTATGACATCATCATAATAATAATAATAATAATAATAATCGTAAGAATCAGATAATTATACTGCTATTTTTTGTAATATGCTATTCATGCAATAATTGCATCTGTCAGTCTGTGATGACAACATGCCAGTTACATGGGTCATGGGTGGTGGTTTGCTGTTTTGTCCACCCAACCCGCGGTCATACCCCTTTCTGAGTCTCCGTAAGAATGGGCAGCGAGTGACTCGCTGCCTTTTTGCACGTCCGACTCACTTCACGGTATGACACTTTTTTCTATGTGGCTCACTCCGCCGAAGGGCATTCTGTGCCATTTTCCCATAAATATCTGTTGTTCTTGTCAGGAGGGGCCTGACACCCCACGTTCGTCCAAGCTTGACCTATGTAAAGACTGAGCCTACATAAACCCCCATGTTTGTCCAAAGCCTGACATATGAAAAGACTGAGTCTACATAAACCCCCACATTCGTCCAAAGCTATCAAAAGAGGCCCCTCACTCGGCGGGACCGATTGGCTGAGGCTGCATAGGTGGTCCGGCAGTGCAGGAGAGTGACAACAGCAGTTACCGGCATTTATTAATTTCTGCATTTATTTATTTAATTATTTCTATAGTTCACCACGTTGCCTTACGCTACCGACGATAACCTACAAACGCATTGATAGAGTTGTGACAATACAACATTTATATGGGACGCAACAAAATCCGAATGTATTTTTGCTGTGTGGAAATCATGGAATAGACTTTTCTTCTACTGCATCGACTTTTCTTCTACTGCATGTAGTTATGCAGTAACAACCATGGTTTACCTTAAGGTAGCGGCTACGTTAATATCGCTTGGAATTTAGGGGTAACTTAATAAAATTTCATTATTTGAGTATGTAATTCTGTTAAATATGATCGCATTCGATAGATTTCAGCCTAATCGGTCCCTCACACTGCTGGGCACCAGCGATTAGTTACTGCTCTTCCTGTAGCCGGCAAGCACTACTATTTTATACTATTGCCGCCCGGGAACCAGCTGAATCGATTCATATAAACTACCTCGCGACGTGGCATAGATGAACCGTTTCATATGAATCGATTCAGCCCTAAAACGCCACAGGGTCGCGTCTACACGGCAAATGTGAATCGATCTAGGCAAGGTGTTTTATATGTGGCGTTTTAAATCGCCCATGTAAACAGGGATTAAGTGATTTGGGGAAGATTTGATGGAGACAAGCAAAACTTGAAATTCAACCCTCAACTTTTTAAACTAATAGTGGTCAAATTGAAACAGTCTAAAAATGAGGATGTAGATAAATATGTGCTCTAGGGCATGAAACCAAGAGTTAAATTGTAGCTAGAAAACCACCCTTTTGGCGACCTGAAAGGTAACACCTACTGCAAAGCTAGCGTTATCATCCTTGCCGAACCGATTCGCGGTGATCGGCAGTATTCACACATACTAGCTAGACATAGCATTGACAATTTCGAAACATAACATGCGTGTATAAAAGTAAATACCTTCATCAATCGGTTGGACTTGCGGTTGACATGCGGGTTGAGGTTGAGGTTGAGGTACAGGTTGAGGTACAGGTTCAGCTGCAGGTGGAGGTGGAGGTGGAGGTGCAGGTTCTGCTTCAGGTGGAGCAGGAGCTGGAGCTGGAGCTGGAGCTGGAGCCTCAAGTGGAGCTAGAATTCGGTCTTGAGCTTGAGCACGGGCTTGAGCTTGGGCTTTAGCGATTCTCTCTGCAAGTGTGCCCCTAGTACGAATGGGTTCACGACGATAGTAACTGGTTTCCCTCCCGTTGACAATCTGTGTATGGCGCACTAATTGGGTTGGTCGGGGATTCGATCTCCAACCAATGTTGTTAATACGATGCATTGTGATTGCGATGGCGACAGAGGCAGCACTAAAGCGTATATAGTGCCCACAGTATATCAGTCCTGTTAAACAAAGGACCACTTCAATTCAAATCGACCAATCAGAAGCCCGTCAGCCACGCTGTCCTGCTGGAGTGACCTAAATTAAGAATAAAACATTATGGCGTAACGAGCAACTGGAGAAAGGCCCGGTGTCGCAGTTTCCGCCGTCCAATAAATTTTGCGGTGTGCATCGCTTCTGCGCATGCGCCAAAATCGAAGAGCATCATCAGTAACCTTATAAATTGAATACAATGTTTTGGGTACGGATGTTTTCTGTATGTGTACCAAGAGATTTGTTTCTTGATGCTGAGGTTTTAGAGATTTGTCACTTTTCGGTAGGGAGAATGCTCAAGTCCATGGAAAAGGCATTTTAGTGTTGCCGTTCCTCGGCATACTGGCGGACGGCCGAAATTGCCACACCGGGCAAGCCTTGCACCGGCGCATTTAATTCGAGGGGTGGGGGTGTGTGGGAGGGACAGGGGGGGTTAGGGTATGGGGGGTCCGGCGAGCTGCGCTGGGCTGATATACTCTGATAAAATATACTTTGATTTCGATTATTTCTCTAGAAATTTGGAGCAACTCTGTCAATTCCAAAGTTTAATTAGGCACTTCGACATACAACATTTAAATTATTAAAGCTAATGTTTTGCACTGCACGTTAAATATAGTTTATGTTTTATTTGGACAAATGCTACTAAAGGAGAATCGTTGCGCATATTCTGTGGTGATTTGCGCATTAGCTGTTGACAGTAGGGTTGAGAGTGAAATTTAATATCGGGTGGGTGTTGGATGCTTAGTATATGGATATTAAAGAAAAATCGGGGCATATAGACTTCCATACAGCGATATATTCACTTCTAAAGAGTATTGACAATAGAAAAGTTAATTGTGCGCTATCAGGTGTATTCGGAAAACATGTCTCGATTAGGAAAGAAATGTGATCAAGCAAATCGGGTCAGATAAGAATTACAAAGTTTCTCACGTTATTCTGCCGCCCCTAAATAAAACCACCCTCACCCCCACCGACCAAGGTCCTGCCATGGTACACGTTGTACCTGATATTAATCGGTTAGCAAAAATTAAAACAACATACTATTTGAGAGATAATGTAGTCTAGTCCATATTTTAAATAAAATATAGGTGGGGATATCAGTTTGTCAGGAGCACATTACTAAATACAGACTTCATAAATCAAGAGTCGCAGAAAATGAATATTTTCGGGTTTGTGTCATTAAAATGTTTAAGTGTAACTCGGACTGCTTTGATAAAGAGAAAAGGAGCTGAGGTAAAGCGATGAAAGTAAAGATAAGGGGACGGTAATTGCGTTTCCGTAAAGAGCATGTAGGTCACATTCGAATACAGCTAAATACTTTATTTACGCATCAGGTTCGTTTTGTGGTAATTAGCATTTGACATTATAGATACTGACATAAATACATACATAGGGACACCTGGTAGGGATGGCTAACTCCACACAAAAGCTTGTTTTGACAACCATCAAGTATGAAACGGATGTGTGCAGTTTACATCCGATGTGTTTGTTTAGTGGGTTTGTTTAGTGGCAAAATAACAGATGGAGGAAAAACATTGACAGTATATGCCTAAATTAATCTCCAATGTTTGAAATATAACACTATGAAATACCAGAGCAAACAATGCACATCAAACTGCACGAAAATGCTGTCATAAGTATAATCCGAATGCAATAGATAACAGAAGAATAATCCACCTAAAAACCGTATGGCTGTCAAAGTATGACTACGTAGTTTTTGGTAGGGCGGGGGATATAGACACTGACACTAGAGTGACATAATAGAAAGTGAAATAGTCATTGATTTCTATTGATTTAGAATCAAATGGCATTACGCACAAATGAATAATGTGAAACAAACTACGAAGCATTGGTTAATTTACTGGTCTCACCCAACCAATGATCGCGGCCTTCATAAGAATAGTGATATGGTTGTTTGTTGGTTGTGTTGTTTGTTGGTTGTTGCTTCGGTTGTTGTAATGATTAGGTACTATTATTGTTTGTTATTTGGTTGTGTCGACTGTTGGTTGTGTTGTTTGGTTGGTTGTGTTGACTGCTGGTTGTTGGTGATTGGTGTGATAGGATTGGTTGTTGGTTGTGTTGTTTGGTTGTTGGCTGTGTTGTTTGTTGGTGATGGTTGTTGTGGCTGTTGATTAGATGTTGTTGCTTCGGTTGTTGTAATGATTAGGTACTTGCTGTTGGTTTAGGATTGGATTGGTTGTTGTGTTTGTTGTTTGGTTGTTGGTTGTGTCGTTTGTTATTTGGTTGTGTTGACTGTTGTTGGTTGCGGTTGTTTGTTGTTTGTTTGTTATTTGGTTGTGTTGACTGTTGTTGGGCTGTTGATTGTTGGTGATTGGCGTGATATGATTGTTTGTTGTTGTTCGGTTGGTTGTTGTTGGTTGTGTTGTTTGTTGTGTTTGTTTGGTTGTTGTTGGCGGTGGTGTTGTTTGTTATTTGGTTGTGTTGACTGTTGTTGGTTGTGGTTGTTTGTTGGTTGTGTTGTTTGTTTTGGTTGTTGATTAGATGTTGGTTGTGGATTGGTTGTTGCTTCGGTTGGTTGTTGCTTCGGTTGTTGTAATGATTAGGTACTATTATTGTTTGTTATTTGGTTGTGTCGACTGTTGTTGGTTGTGGTTGTTTGTGGTTTGGTTGGTTGTGTTGTTTGTTTGTATGTTGGTGATTGGCGTTAGGCGCGATCAGACAATAAACACTATGTTCAGCATTTAGGTTTGCAAAATTGATTTGGCATGTTTTTCGCTTCAAAGATGGTTTGTTGGTTGGTTGTTGTTGGTTGGTTGTTGATTGTTGATTGTGGTTTTGGACACCGGCATGATCAGGTAATTTGTCGATAAAAACCCGGCGCTGACACGACACGACACTACGCGATGCTAATCCACCAATGAACGTAAGCCAAACCCAAGTATCATCCGAGCTACAGGGTGACAGGCAGTGTAAACACCCCCATAATAAAAACTTTTGTAAAAAAATAAAAGATATAAAAAATAAAACATATAAATCCTAACAGTGCACCAGCAGGACTATGGTGCTCACAGTGGCGTCTCCTAGTGGGGAAAGCAAGAGTTAAGGGTGGGGAGGCGACGACTGGCGCCACCTACAGTATATTGGCAGATGTAAACAAAGACAGTGGTCGGCAATATTGTTCGGAGAATAAAACAGAACCGCAATGGTGTGGGCCCCGGACTCGTTCTGATTTGTTTTTATATCGTATTTATATCGTATTTGCAGGACGATGCTACAACGACAGATAACGATACATGATAGTACTTAGGTGGGCCTTTTTTTTTTTGTTAAGGTGAGTGCGGCCCTATGGGGCTCAAAAAGGCAGAGGATACAACAGCCAATTATCTGCACATCGATGTGCGGTGACCACTTCTATCGTCTTTTTATTATTGTCCAAAGCTACTTGAATCGCATTGCAGGCTGGAAAGAACCAGATGAAGAGGAATCCATATTCTTACTTTGTTGTGATATTGTTGATAACGTAGGGGGGCCAGCTCCGGAGTTGACCAGGTCAACCGTGTGTACCAAAAACATTGATGGCGATATTAACAAAAAAGAAGTCTGTGGAATCCAATATCTGCAATTTCGACTCAAAATCAATAATAAATAACATTTGAATCGTACGTGAGGTAGCAAAATACGGAGGTGAGTGCAAACACAAGAGTACAACTTGGTGAAGTTGTTGTTGATGTGCTATGGGGCCGGGCCGAGCACAGCTTGGTCACCGATAAGTCCACCTGGTGGACGGATACAGTAAGAACAGTAGCTAGTAGCAACCACTGAGCCGTGGATGCCCGTCCCCTTTATAGTATGACTGAGTCGTTGCTGATAGTAAGCGTCACAGGTGTTTTGTCAATCAAATTATATTTAATTGTTTATTACTCCTCACAAATCGTGGCTAGAGTGATGGACTTGGTTATATAGGGTATTCACGTGACGACACGAACCGGATGCGCGGCCATTGTGGCGATATCAACCAGTAAACATCCCATAGAGTTTGCCTGTACGCGCAGTGGAAAACGTGTATTTCATTCAAAATTAATAGAATTCCGGAACCCTAACCTTATAAATTTAATATAATCTATTCGTTGAATATGTTTTCTATATGTGTACCAAGCAGTTTGTTATTAAGTGGTGTAGTTTTAGAGATATTTCACTTTTTCTGTATGAAGATTGCTCACGGCCATTGACAATGCACTGGCACTGACACTCAGAATATCCCAACTTTCACTATTATCTCTGTTTTTAATACTTTCAGCGTAAATTGCTCTTAGGTTACATTAAATACTTCAGATCTTCCTCTTCAATCGCGCATTAAGATATTTTTAATCGATCCAATGAAAGCTTTTAAATTTATTTTACAAAAATAAATGCTCCACATAGACATAGCATTGCCGTATTTTCCCCTTCGCGGGCAGTTTGCCGGTACGCGCAGTGCAAAACGTTAGTTTTATTCAAATTTATAGAAATCCAGAACCCTAACCGTATAAATTTAATATAATCTTATTGGTAAACATGTTTTCTATATGTGTACCAACCGATTTGTTTCTAGGTGGGTTAGTTTGATAGATATTTCACTTTTTCTGTACGAAGATTGCTCATAGCCATTGAGTTTGCAGTGTGACAGTGTGTTATTATTGTGGTTACTATCGCCACAATGGCCGCACCTCCGGTTTGCGTGACGTCAGTGCATACCCTATATATACAAAATATCAAAAGATGTACCCCTTAGGCCCTACCCGCAGCCCAATCACAGGTTCCTGAGCTTTTTTTGATTTGTTAAAATTGTGCTGTAGGCCTACTGTCAGGATTTTCCTGGTCTACATTTTTCTGGTAAGAGCCTACCCTAAGTGAAAATTGCATGTACATGCAGTTGTGACTGGGTGTTTCGAACTAACTGCAGAGGGTGATGCATCGAAACAAAGACTGAAAGCTTTCAGCTGTCAAATCCTCTCCCACCCGACCGAGTAATGTGACCCAACCCAGCCTCGGTCTCTCTGCGAAAGTACTACTACTAGTACTAGTACTACTACTTGTCTACTAGTCAGTCTAGTGGCAGTGTCATACTGTCGAGTAGGCCTACACTACAGGTTGTAATTGCCCAGAATAATGAATTACCGTGTCGTCATCATTGGGGTCTGCTCAAAATAATCAGTTGTATAATAACATAAACGGGTCAGAATTACGAATGTGACGACAGTAAACAACTGGCAGTGGCAGTGATGACCGACTAGCGTGTTAAAATGGCGGGAAATAGTCAAAGCTAACGTCGGAAGAACGCTTATAAATTATACAAGATAGCAACTATATGATAAATACTGTGTGGTAGTCTTTATGTTGGAAATGTCATATTGTTGCGATCATATCGGAAATTACAAGTTGTCACGAAATAAAAGGTTATAAAAAATACCATATCGAGTTCAGCATTGCCAGCGCGCATGTGCGGGACCGACTTCCGGTCCTCGGCTGTCGGTATAAACAAACCCACGTGCACTCAATCAATCAATAGTTCCATCCTCTAGTCGAGGGTTGGATGCAATGGTTCTCCACTTGTCCCGATGTTGTGCTGTTCTGATAGACTGTGAATAATTCAAGCCTGTCCACTGTGAAATATTTGTAAACCATGATGTTCTTGGTCTCCCTCTCCCTCTGCTGCCATTCACCTTCCCTTCCAACAATGTACGGTATATTGAACTCTGACGAATGATGTGGCCAAAAATAAATAAGTTTCTTTGTCTGTATAGTGGCAAACAAGCTTTTCGTATTTTTAATTTTTCTGAGAACTTCTTTGTTGGTGATCTTCTTTGTCCATGATATTTTCATCATCCTTCGATAAGTCCACATCTCAAATGCTGCTAAACGTTTGTACATTTTCTTAGAGATTGTCCATGTCTCTGCCCCATACATTAGAGTAGACCACACATAACACTGAAGAATACGCTTCCTTGTTTGTATTAATATCTTACTTGATGTTAACACTCTATACATTTTGGAGAATGTTGTTCGGGCTATTGTTATCCTTCTTTTAATTTCTTCCTCACATCTCCCATCATTTGTAATCTTTTGTCCGAGATATATGAATTCGGATACTTGTTCTATGTTTGTGCCATCTATGGTTATATTGACATTTGGTTTATCTGTCTTTTTACTTATAACCATTGTTTTGGTCTTCCTGGCATTCATCTTCATGTTGAATAGTATTCCAGCTTTATTGATTCTATTCACTATATCTTGTAGGTTTTTCTCACTGTCTGCTAGTATTACACTGTCATCGGCATATCTAAGATTGTTGATGTTCATGCCACCTATTGTCACTCCCTTGCAATCTTCAATGTGTCTGAAAATCATCTCTGTGTACAGGTTAAATAGACATGGTGACAATACACACCCCTGTCGAACTCCTCGTTTAATCATAACTTCATCCGATAGGCCCTGCTCCATTTTTATAAATGCACGTTGTGTCCAGTATAAGTTCACAATTAGTTTAATGTCTTTGCCATTGACACCAATATCTTGTAAACATTTGATTAACAGTTCATGATTGACTCGGTCGAAGGCCTTCTCATAGTCAATAAAGCAGGCATAAACATCCTGGTTCACTTCACAATAACGTTCGCAAATCATTCTCATATTGAAAATCCCTTCACGTGTACGTCTTCCAGATATAAACCCACTTTGTACGTTACTGATTTGTTCTTCAATTTTCTGTCTGTTTCTCAGTAAAATTATTTTCAGGATCATCTTCAACATATGACTCATCAGGCTTAGTGTTCTGTACTCAGTACACAATGTTGGTTTTAGCTTCTTTGGGAGTCGCACAAATATGGATTCATTCATATTCAATGGTATAAATCCAGTCTCATAGATGTCAGTTACTAGCTTATGAATGATTTGAATCCCCACTTCATCTAGTCCTTTTATCATTTCTGATGTTATCTGGTCACTTCCAGGAGCCTTACCTGCCTTTAGATCATTGATAGCCTTCTCAACCTCTGATATTAATATAATATTCCCATCTTCTTTCTCAATTGTGGGTGGGTTCCCTCTGTCATCATTGTATAGTTCGTTTACATATTCTTCCCATCTGGACTTTATTTCATCTTCTTCAAAGAGCATTTTGCCGTCTTTGTTCTTGATACATTTACTTCTTCTCTGTCTGTATCCTTGACCTGTTATCTCTTTCACTTTCTTGTGCATCTCTCTTGAACGATGTTGAGACTCAAGTTGTTCCACTACTTCACACTTCTTATTCCACCATTCATCTTTAGCTTTTTTGCATTCATCTTCTATTTCATTCTTCAGGTGTTTGTATTTAGGTGGATCAGTGGTTTTCACTTTCTTCCTTTCTGCCATCTTTTCTAGTATGGTTTGCGTCATCCATGATTGCTTTGTCTCTCGTTTTTTATTTGGTAACACCTCCTCTGCTGACTTGACCATGCTTTCTCTGAGAGCTTCCCATTCCATTTCAATGTTGTTATACTCTCTCTGAGGAGTTTCTTCATTCATCAGTACACTGAATTTGTTATGAACAGAGACATTATACTTAGTTCTGTATTTTGCATCTTTTAACATGTTCATATCCATTTGAATGTTGTTTTTAATTTTGTTCTGCTGTTTCAATTTCACTACCATACTGATTACTACTGGATTATGATCCGAACATATGTCAGCACCTGGATATGTCCTTGCCTGTTTGATACAATTTCGATATCGTTGGTTGACAAGAATGTAATCGATCTGGTTCCGACATACATCACCAGGGCTCTTCCATGTATATAGTCTTCTCTTTGGATGTTCAAATAAGGTGTTAGCAATTACTAGTTTTGATGTCAAACAGAAATTTATCAAGTATTCACCACGATCATTTCTCTCACCTAAGCCAAATCTTCCTGTTACTGGATATTCATGTTGTTCTCCAACTTTCGCATTCCAATCGCCCATAACAATTGTTATTTCTCCAGACTTGGTGTATTCCATTACCTTTTTGATGCTGTCATAGAACTCGTTGACTTCTTCATCATCGTGATCTGAGGTTGGTGCATAAACTTGCAGAATGTTTATATTGAACGGTTTTCCCCTCAGCTTCATCATAATAATTCTGTCAGATACTGGCCAGAATCCAATCATTGTGGCGGCAATGGACTTCTTCATCATAATTCCAACGCCATACTGATGTTTTTCATCTCCAGAATATAGGGTGCCTATAAACTAGATCACGGTTCCGACTGCGCATGCGCTGAAAACGGCATTGGGAGCAAAGCAAAGGCCATTGAGTTTGCCTATACGTGCAGTGAAAAACGTCAGTTTTATTCAAAATTAATAGAAATCCAAAACCCTAACCATATCAATTTAATATAATCTATTTGCTAAACATGTTTTCTATATGTATTGCAAGCGGTTTGTTCCTAGGTGGTGTGGTTTTATCAATATTTTACTTTTTCTGTATGGAGATTGCTCACTGCCATTGACAATGCATTGAGTACACTGGCTATGGCTCTAACACTAGTCTGAATGCCTAGATCTTTCGAAATCTAAATGCACGTGGCATAAGATCTGCTGATTATATTGATGTAAATGCAATGCTGGATAAAAGATTAATATCTTAATTTATTATATATATTTTTTTAGCTGGTATTCCATGTTTCAAACAAGAGCTGAGATGATCTGAAACTAGCACGGATTTTAAGACATAGGCAAAACACCCATGCCCTCGCCGGCTACATGCTCAGCCACGGTACCAGGCAGTGTTAGGGACCGATTAGGCCGAAATCTATTGAATGCGATCATATTTAACAGAATTACATACTCAAATAATGAAATTTAATTAAATTAACCTTAAATTCCAAGCGATATTAACATAGCAGCTAGATCAGCGTCGAATCGCCGAGTGTAAACAAAACAAATAGCAGTGATCGCCGCAACGTGCGAAAATCCGCACATGCGCAGAAGCCACGACAGGCCGCTGACAATGACCGGGCGCTGAAAACGCCACACCGGTGTGGCGTTTTCAGCGCCCGGTCATGCTCAGCGACCTGTCGTGGCTTCTGCGCATGCGCGGATTTTAAGACATATGCAAAACACCCGTGGCCTCGCCGGCTACATGATCAGCTGGTGCCCGGCAGTGTTAGGGTCCGATCAGGCCGAAATCTATTGAATGCGATCATATTTAACAGAATTACATACTCAAATAATGAAATTTCATTAAATTAACCTTAAATTCCAAGCGATATTAACGTAGCAGCTAACAACATAGCAGTAAACAAAACAAATAGCAGTGCTCGCCGCAAGGTGCGAAAATCCGTGCATGCGCAGAAGCCACGACAGGCCGCTGAGCATGACCAGGCGCTGAAAACGCCACACCGGTGTCGTATTTTCAGCGCCCGGTCATTGTCAGCGGCCTGTCGTGGCTTCTGCGCATGCGCGGATTTTAAGACATATGCAAAACACCCATGCCCTCGCCGGCTACAAGCTCAGCCACGGTACCCGGCAGTGTTAGGGACCGATTAGGCCGAAATCTATTGAATGTGATCTTAAGCTGCGTTTACACGGCCAAAAGTAAAACGATTCAAGACAAAGCGTTCTACCTGAAATGTTCTCGTGGCGCGTTTACACGGCAGCCTTCAGCGCACCAATGCGACTGAAAACTCCCCAAAACAACAACAACTGTGTCCTATTTTCGTGGCTTCTGCGCATGCGCGGATTTTCGCACGTTGCGGCATCACTGCTATTTGTTTTGTTTACACTCGGCGATTCAACGCTGATTGAGCTGCTACGTTAATATCGGTTGGAATTTAAGGTTAATTTAATTAAATTTCATTATTTGAGTATGAAATTCTGTTAAATATGATCGCATTCACTAGATTTCGGCCTAATCAGGCCCTAACACTGCTGGGCACCAGCAATTAGTTACTGCTGAGACTGTAGCCGGCGAGCACCACTATTGTACACTATAGCTGCCTAGGAACCAGCTGAAACGTTTCCTGTAGACCACCTGAATAGGTGGTATATGGGGGACGTTCCAGCCGAAACGGTTCAGCCCTAAAACGCTGCAGTGCCGCGTTTACACGGACACATTTAAAATGAACTAGGCAACTGGTTCCAGCTGGGGCGTTTCAACTCGCCCGTGTAAACGCAGCTATATTTAACAGAATTACATACTCAAATAATGAAATTAACCATAAGCCGTGTTCACACGGACGATGTAAATCGATTCGTAGAAAGCGACTTGTATAGTTTGCATCACATTTCTCGTGTGAACGCACGTCTGATGCGGATTAGGGCTGATTCGATTCACGTGATGCGGATCCTGTAAACCACCTAAGCGAGGTAGTCTACGTGAATCGATTCCTGTGATGCGGATAATTTTGCCCGTGTGGACGCAACCGACTTACGTGATGCGGACTAAGCACGTCGATCTATATACTATAATTTGGTCTATGAACCTGCTAGATGTGCACATATATTTTTTTTATCATTTATTTTTAGGGTTTCACTGCCCAGCAGAAGTTTTGACCGTTCCAAACCAATACGATTCAGTCATTACATATCTAGGTCGAACCCACACTCTCTGGTGCCAGCATCGTCGAACCCAAAATGGCGCTGGTTAGCCTGGACTTGCTCATGCGCAGATATCGACTTCCGGCCCAAGCAGTGCTTGTGTGTTGTTGTTTTGGGGAGTTTTCAGTCGCATCGGTGCTCGTGTGAACGGATGGCTAATTCGCCTCACCTGATTCGATTTGTGTGATGCGCCTCACATTTTTTCCGTGTGAACACGGCTTTAAATTACAAGCGATATTAACGTAGCAGCTAGATCAGCGTCGAATCGCCGAGTGTAAACAAAACAAATAGCAGTGATCGCCGCAACATGCGAAAATCCGCGCATGCGCAGAAGCCACGACAGGCCGCTGACGATGACCGGGCGCTGAAAATACGACACAGGTGTGGCCGTCTCAGCTGCCACCAGGCTCATATGCCAAATGTCGCTTCAGCGTCGTCTGCGCATGCGTCAAAACTGGGCCAGTCTCAAAGGCCGTAATCTCTGTTTTTAATACTTTCAGCGTAAATTGCTCTTTGGTTACATTAAATACTTCAGATCTTCCTCTTCAATCGCGCATTAAGATATTTTTAATCGATCCAATGAAAGCTTTTAAACTTATTTTACAAAAATAAATGCCCCACATAGACATAGCATTGCCGTATTTTACCACCCGCGAAGGGTAAACACTGCAGCAATGCTATGTCTATGCAGAGCATTTATTTTAGCAAAATTAATTTAAAAGCTTTCACTGAGTCGATTAAAAATATATTAATGCGCAATTGAAGAGGAAGATCTGAAGTATTTAATTTAACTTAAGGGTAATTTTCTCTGAAAGTATTAAAAACAGAGATAATAGTGAAAGTTGGGCATGGCAAATCAGCCTTGTGGCAGCTGAGACGGCCACACCGGCGGTGATGCATCGCGGGGATGTCCACATACCTAATATATGACACTTTCTGATTCAAAATTAACCAAGTTCCATGTACAGGATCGTGATAATATTTGGTATATCATGAGAAAAGACATTAATAATTCGGTCTATATATATTCTTTTTACGTCCAAAGTGATTTTGAACCGATTTGAGCATCCGAAAATGAGTGCAATTAAGGCAGAGATGAGCCTGTCACTATAGTGTCAGAAGTCCTCCCCATGAGCAATCTTCATAGAGAAAAAGTTAGATATCTCTAAAACCACAACACCTAGAAACAAACTGATTGGAATACACATAGAAAACATTTTTACCAAAAAGATTATATTAAAGGGTTCTGGTTAATTTTGAATAAAACTGACGTTTTGCACTGTGCATACAGTAAAACTTGAAACTCTTGTTTTGTTTACATTCGATAATATCGCCGACGATGCGGCGACGACGTTAATGTCGCTTCGATTTTGGGTTTATTTTGACCAAATTTCACTTTTTAAGTAAACTATATATTCTCATAAATAAGCTAGTAGAACTTATTACATACCATTTCGGTGACAACTCGACTCAAAGTAACGGATGTTGACAGATGATGACAGAACTTTGAAGTTGAGCAGCTATCGAGCAGTGGGAATCTAGCTGTGGGTGCACGTGGTGTGGGTAGGGTGTGTGGGTGTGGGTGGGTGGGTCTGGGGTCGCTATTGAGCAATGGTCATTTGGGGGGGGGGGGGGGGGGGGGGGGGGGCTAGCTGCTCGCCAGGCCGGTGTCGTATTCTCAGCGCCGGTCATTCTCAGCGGCCTGTCGTGGCTTCTGCGCATGCGCGGATTTTCGCACGTTGCGGCAAGCACTGCTATTTGTTTTGTTTACTGATACGTTGTTAGCTGCTACGTTAATATCGCTTGGAATTTAAGGTTAATTTAATGAAATTTAATTAATATCGCTTGGAATTTAAGGTTAATTTAATGAAATTTCATTATTTGAGTATGTAATTCTGTTAAATATGATCGCATTTGAAGTGGGCGTGTCTACTCGCCTTGAGCAATTTGCGCACTCGTCCAACGGGCGCGCAAATTGCTTCCGCATGTGCACGCGAGGGTTCGCGGGGGTAAAGCGTTGCTTAGCGACTAGCTAAGCAACGGAAGAAGGTCGGGCGTTCGGGGCCTGACCCGGCAGACGTGTTTATTCGCGCTCTGTCATTTCAGCCGATATTTGGTCTTTTTCTCATCTAAATTCTAAAACTAATGTAATCAAACCACACGGGAGGGAAAGGGAGTTATTTACGCCTTTAATAGGTATACATATTTCGCTGGTATCCTTGTTAGTTATGGTAAGAATAAAGTCGT
This sequence comes from Branchipolynoe longqiensis, assembly GCA_030323885.1. Taxonomy (NCBI): domain Eukaryota; kingdom Metazoa; phylum Annelida; class Polychaeta; order Phyllodocida; family Polynoidae; genus Branchipolynoe; species Branchipolynoe longqiensis. The sequence goes on along the minus strand of CM059187.1, from coordinate 16,333,669 downwards.
GAGCTCTTGTGAAGGTGGACTGAGACGTTCCTTGCATTCTTTACTATCCTCCAGTATTGTTGTAGATTAACCGCTATGGAAAACCTGATATTCGATTGCTTTATATGTAATTACGGGCCTTAAGCCTAAGCAGGCCTTATGCAGTTACTTAACCCATCTGCGGGAATATAATGACAAACTATAACCGAATCTAACGTAGTGTTACTTTAGGGCGGAAATTAACGACATTAACTTAGAACTGATTATCAGTGACAGCGGCGGCATCCCTAGCCGTACGCGTACTTCTGGAATTATTCAGTAACACAATTAATATACCGAAATGCGAAGGGGACAGCCAGCTAGTTGAAATAACCTAACTTATGGAAGTAGGGAAACTTTAGGCCTATAAACCCGCTCGAAGGCGAATTGCGTATGTAGATGAAACTCTGGCTGCCCGCCTTTAGCGCGGAGAGGACACCGACGGCGACGGACTAACTGCAGACGGGAGGAGGAGCCGCAGCAGCCCGCGGCAGGCCCAGGAATTTCACATGGAAATTATTACATAATATTACATAAAATTAACACGTTAGGCTCGCCTTAAGCGGGGGCAGATTAGCCGAACGGTTAAACATTCAATAGATTTTGGCCTGATCGGACCCTAACACTGCCGGGCACCAGCTGAGCTTGTAGCCGGCGAGGCCATGGGTCTTTTGCATATGTCTTAAAATCCGCGCATGCACAGAAGCCATGACAGGCCGCTGAGAATGACCGGGCGCTGAGAATACGACACCGGTTAATTGTGTGTGGGTGGGTGGGTGTGGGTGGGTCTGGTCGCGTTGCGTCCCCACGTGGTGTGGTTTTGGCGGTGATGCGGGTTCCGAGGGACACCAGTTTGACAGGGACACTTCCATTCAAATGCATTGTTAACTGCCGTGAGCAAATCTTCATACAGAAGAAGTCAAATATCTCCCAAATTACACCATCTAGAAACAAATCGTTTGGTACACATATAGAAAACATCTTTACCATAAAGACTATATTAAATTTATAAGGTTAGGGTTCTTGAATTCTATTATTTTTGAATAGAACTAACGTTTTGCACTGCGCGTAGCGTCAAACTCAAGGCATTGTCAATGGCCGTAAGCAATTTTCATACAGAAAATACACAAGAAGTCAAATATCTCTTAAATTACATCATCTAGAAACAAATCGTTTGGTACACATATAGAAAACATCTTTACCAAAAACATTATATTAAATTTATAAGGTTAGTGATGATGCTGTTCGATTTTGACGCATGTGCAGAAGCGATGTGTCCCTCGCAAACTGGTGTCCCTCGGAATCCGCAACAGCGGGAACATCTGGGGGTGCGGCGTGGGTAGGCTCGCGGCGTGTGCGGGTGGGGGGGAGGGGGGTGGGGGGGTCTGGTCGCTATCGAGCAGTGTGAGGTCATTGTGACATCGATGTGATATCACAGTGATGGCATCATACTGTGAGATGTATGTGACATCACTGTGATACTGTCGTGACCTCACGTGTTGACTGGGGGAGTAGTGAGTGACATTACAGTGTTTTGGCGGTGTTGCGGATTCCGAGGGACACCAGTTTGCGAGGGACACATCGCTTCTGCACATGCGTCAAGAGCCCTGTTTACACGGGTGATTTAAAACGTTTCATATGAAACGACTTGCCTAGATCGACTCACATTTCCCATGTAAATGCGACGCTGTGGCATTTTAGGGCTGAATCGCTTCATATGAAACGGTTCATCTATACCACCTCCGGAGGTGGTTTATATGAAGCGATTCAGCTGGTTCCTGGGCGGCGATAGTATAAAATAGTAGTGCTTGCCAGCAACAGGGTGAGCAGTAACTAATCGCTGGTGCCTGGCAGTGTTAGGGCCCGATTACGCCGAAATCTAGTGAATGCGATCATATTTAACAGAATTACATCCTCAAATAATGAAATTTAATTAAATTCCAAGCGATATTAACGTAGCAGCTTCATCGGAGTCGAATCGACTAGTGTAAACTAAACCAATAGCAGTGCTTGCCGGATACAGGCGGACCTAAGGCTGCTGGTTCCCAGTCGCCGACACACTTTCAAACTCTGTTCGTGTAAACACGCCTCTAAAATGCTTCATATAAATCGCTTTGTCTAGAACGTTTCACAATTCCCCGTGTAAACACGGCTAAAATCGAACAGCATTGTCACTAACGTTATAAATTTGATATAATGTTTTTGGTAAAGATCTTTTCTATATGTATACCAAACGATTTGGTTCTAGATGGTGTAATTTGAGAGATATTTGACTTCTTCTGTATTTTATGTATGAAGATGGCTCACGACCATTGACAATGCCTTGAGTTTGATGGTACGCGCAGTGCAAAACGTTAGTTTTATTCAAAATTAATAGAAATCAAGAACCCTAACCTTATCAATTTAATATAGTCTTTATGGTAAAGATGTTTTTTCTATGTCTACCAAGCGATTAGTTTCTAGATGGTGTAATTTGAGAGATATTTGACTTCTTCCGTATGAAGATTTGCTCACGGCCATTAACAATGCATTTCAATGGAAGTGTCCCTGGCAAACTGGTGTCCCTCGGAATCCGCATCAGCGGCCGCGTCATGCACGTGGGTTTGTTTATCCCGATGACTTCCCATCAAACACCGCGCGCCTGAGATGCTGAACTCGCTTATTATCGCCTTCTTTATTTACTAATGTCAGTTTTTGACTTGAACTTCAGATGGCGCAAAATAAAATACGCATCCGTTCTGTCGCAAATAAATACCGTTAGGTGGCGGCACCATAAATAGGTGTACCTCTAGCAGAACTAGAATATTTGTTTGTTGGGGTTTTGCATCCTATCATATCAAGATGGGCAGTGACTGGCGACTGTGAGCACTCGTGGTGACTTTATAGTGCTGCCTCACTGGAAGACAAGGTCGCCAGCATCAGTCAGTCGCTTTGTCCTGATTCAATTCAATCAATTCTTTTCTCTGCAAGGCATGCTTACAATAAACTGAGGTGATACAATAAATGCATACAAATTCCTTACAGACAGAGAGGATCCCACAAAAGCGATGCTTATCTAGGTGCTGCTCTCCATGATATGAATGAAGAAGTGATGATAATAACAACATCCTGATACTTAGCTAATCAGCTGATCAGTCCTTGCCGTAATTAATCATAATGTAATATAGCCTGTGCATGAGCTTCATCGCCATATATGTGATGGTGGCAGGGACTACGATGACCACTGGCATCGGTACATAGCGATAAGTGGCAGCAGGTCAGCTAGAGGTGGACCCTGGGTGGACCACCATCCTCTGCAACTGGCTAGTGGCCACCCCCAACCACGAGAGGTTACCTGCAACATATGTCTGGTCAGGGGGTAGGGCACTTGGTTCTTTGATCTGTGATACACTGGTCATGCTGAGCGCCAGGCCAGGTAGCGACAAGAATAAATTTTATAAGTCCTTAGTTTGACTCAGGTGGTATTCAAACTCCCAGTCTTCCACACAGAAAGCCTGCATTCTACTGGGCCCGTATGCATGGGTCGGTGTTAGCGAGCCAAAATGGTGGTAGGGGGAAATTCCATGTTTAGCGGCGAAAAGTGGCACGCAAGAGTAGGTGATAGGCCTAACACCACAAGCTTAAACTAGGTTAGGGTAACCCTGTTCCATAGGTGGTTTAAGGTTGGTGTTAAGCACGATTAGGCCCAAATCTATTCAATGTTATCATATTTAACAGAATTACATACGCAATAAGTGAAATTTCATGAAATTAACCCTAAATTCGAAGCAATAGAAACGCTGCCGCCGCATCGGCGGCGATATTAATATTGTCGAATCGACGAATGTAAAGTAAACAAATCGCCGCCGCCGCCGCAGGGACGTCGATATCCATACTGTCGATCGCCGCTGCCGCCGCCACGGTGGCGGCAATATATTAGGCCCAAATCTATTCAATGCTATCATATTTAACAGAATTACATATGAAATAAGTGAAATTTTATCAACTTAACCCTAAATTTGAACCGATATTAACGGCGCCGCCGCATTGGTGGCGTTATTCATATTGTCGAATCGAGGGATTTCCCAAATCTATAAAGAAATTCACGTTTAGCTATAATGAAAGTGTTACGCGCTCCTGCATACCGCTTGACATATTTCCCGACCTCAGTGATAGCTAAACAGTGTCAGGCTTTAACACCAAACGCCGCTAACATTGACCCATGCATATGGGCCCTGATTCTGTCACCGCGTTTGACCGAAATAGAATAAGGTGACCCTTTTAAGTTTGATAAAGTTTCGGAACTTTTGTTATAGGCCTATATCTGTTGGGTGGGTTGGTTAGTTTGGAAGGAAGAAACTTGCATCATTATCATAGAGTAGTAGTTTGGACCAAGACTGAGCCCTGATGTAGTTTCGATTTGTATATAAACATGGCACAGTTAGATTTATGCAAGAGGCTAATGTATAGATAATATATTCATCCCCACAGTAGGAGTAAATAACAACTATGTCTAAGCACACACCTTTTTGGTATGAATCAACTACACATAAGGGGTGTTCATCTATATTGAAGTAGAGTTGATGAAATGGGAGAGAATAAACTAAAACCCCAAGATGGTGGTAACTGAATGCTCACGATTTAATCAATTATTTCACCACAAAAGCAGTGGGCTGTGAAAATAAACATTTGGACCGTATATTTAGCACCTTCGATAATTCTATTGTCTATTGTCTCTATGTGGAGGGGGGGGGTGTATTACAAACAATGTTTGCTAGAGCATTCTTATTTTGAAATGGCACTTATATAATGCTAAATATGAACAGAGTACCAACACATGTTAGTTATCACTGTGGGCTTTATTCCGCCCATTTTCCATCATTGGCAATTTATTAAACAGATCTATATTTTAATATGGCCGTATTGTTTAACATTAATGCAGATAAGGATGCCCGTGTAGAATTCTGTGGAGCCGAGATGGGTAAACAGTGAAGACTCATACTCATAGCGCTACAGTCACACGAGAGGCAGCGTTCGCCGCCAACCTCCTTACACCCAAAAGGTCCCCAACCTCCCAGCGTCCCATTCGATACTTTGATTCAATTATGTGGTCGGCGCCAGGGCGGCACCAGGGCGGCACCAGATCGGCGCCAGGGAGGCATCAGGGCGGCGCCAGGGCGGCGCCAGGGCGGCGCCAGGGTGGCGCCAGGGCGGCACCATAGTGCCTACCACCCGGTGAGCGCGGCATTGCATATTTTGGCACCGCTAGGTCGGTGTCAGATCGGCGCCAGATCGCCGGCAACTCGGCAACCCAGGGCGCCGCCAGGGCAGTGCCAGGGCAGTGCCAGGGTGCCAACCATTTTGAATGGCGCCGCCGAAACAGGACGCAAGGAGGTTGCACGTGCAGCAGCAGCAACCTCCTTGCACCCAAAATTTCCGAAATGGGCACGGGAGGTTGGCGATTTCGCGGTGACAGGACTCAATGAGGGCATAAGGAGGGCGCAAGGAGGACGTTTTGACGTCGCAAATCGATCGGAAACGAACGCAGGCCTCGTGTGACTGGGGTATTAGCAGCACATTCAGTTGCATGGTAATTGCGTATGTTGACTAGTCAACATAGATAATTTACGAACGTGGACACGACCAAAACCCTGAATATGTCGCAAAAAAATTTATTCACTAGACTAATCTTACCTAGTACAGGGTACTAAAATCAAACAAAACAAGGAGGATCAACCTCACAATAGTGTGTCAGCCTTTAGAAATGACGGGAAAAGGCGAAAACACATCTACTGAGGTGGAAGCCAAGGATTGCCAGGATAATGGAGGCCAACAACTAGTCAAGGAAGACATAATAAAGCTGGTAATTCAAACAGTAAAGGAGGAACTGGAAAAGTCAAACAAAAAATGTGTGGACGAAAATAATGGCACAAACACGGAAATTGTCTACAGAAACAACAAAACTAAGGGAAATGACTGCAAAACCAAACTAGAAGCGTTACAAGTAGCATATGACACGCTACAGATAGAATGCGCATGGTACAAGGCAGAATACGAAAAAAACCAGAAAAAACAGACCAATGAAAATGTAAGCAAAAATGCCAACACCAGGACAATGCCCACGGATAAAAAGAAGCCTCAAACGGAAGCGATCCAAAATCAGGCAATCAAACCAAAAACTGGGGAAAAAAAACTCAGTGTCATAGTCCACGGCATTCCCAAAAAAGAAAATGAAAGCATTCAGGAAACAATCACTGACATGCTAAAAGAAGCGGACTGTGACTTTGGCTGGACAGTAGTGACTAAGGCCTTCCGTCTAGGAAAAAAACCCAAAAAAGAAACAACACCAAAAAAACACCCTGGCAATACTGAGCAGGCTGAAAAAAAAAGCCAAGGTGGGGAAACAAAAGAACAAGAAATCCAGGCCACAGAGAAAGTCCAAACCAGGCCGAGGAGTATAAAAATCCAGCTGGAGAAAGAGTCGCAAAAAAAAGAACTCTTCCAGAAGAAAAAAACACTCCAGGCCAAAAAAGACTACAACAAAGTCACAATAAGACCAGTAAGGACAGAAACGGAAATGCTGAGTGAAAAAACAGTACAACAAATGTACACACTTGCACTCGAGACCAAAAGTGACAAAATAAAATCGATCAAAATGAAAGGGTGTAACATAGAAATAAATGGGAAAACCTACACACCCAAGGAGTTCGGAGAGATTGAGATTCAAGAGATCACACCAGAAAAGGGTGCAACAAGGGAACACCCCTGGGGAGTGTCGTTCCAAGGCCACAACTCCCCCTTTAGTAACCTGTACAAATGCGAAGTCACAGGAAAGGATGGGAAAAAGTACACCTCGGCCGAGCAATACTACTGCTCAATAATGGCCAAATATCACGATAAACATGACATAATGAGAATGATCGAAAACACGGACAACCCGTACACAATAAAAGCAATGGCCAAAAAAATATGGAGATCACCAGAATGGTGCAAAACAAATGAAAAAGTGCTGGAGGATATCGTCCACGCAAAATTCACACAAAACATAGAGCTAAAAGAAAAGCTAATAAATGCCCCTGGAAATGCATTCAGGGAATGCACAAATTGCCCATACTGGGGCTCAGGAAGGTACCTGGACAGCGCCAGTGAAGGAGAAACGATAAAACCAGGTTACAAAAATAAAATGGGGGACATCCTCCAAAAAGTCAAGGAAACCCTGACAAATGCCAACAAATAAAAAGGAAAAATATAAATAAGGAATAAACAAAACTATACAAATGTTCAGATCGGGGAGAACTGGGAAAGGAACCAGGGCTCCAAACCATGAATATCACAAATTTACTATCTCACTAACACGCTTTACTAAAAATATGCCATCCTCCACACAAAACAGGTAATAAGTGCAGTGACTTACACAACTACCCACCAGAGGGAGATGCGTGTGCTGCATGCACCAGCACCCCCCCCCCCCCCCCACACACACACAGAAACTCAATCTAACTAAAACTAAAAAGTAAAATTCGCGAAATCAAGCAACCACTCACCGAAAAGCACAAATATATATGGTAGAAGAAATTGAATGCAAGCTGGGGAGGGGCACTCACTTTGCCCACCTAAACTGCCAGAGTGCATCCAACAAAATCGACACAATAAAAATACACCTAAAAAGAGAAAATCTCGACATACTGGCACTGTCAGAAATATGGTTCACTGACAACCACAAAAACAACACCCTCAACATAGATGGATATAGGCTTGTACGCAATGATAGGCAGCAAAATAACACACTAAACCAAACAAAAAAGGGTGGAGGTGTTGCCCTTTACTGCAAAGACACCAAAATTCTAGATCCTGAAGCACTAATAACAGCTAACTTATCAAATGAACACATAGAACTACTATGGTGCCTAATAAAAAATGAAAAGCAAGCAAATATAGCCATAGCAAGCCTCTACAGACCTCCATCAGGGGAAATTGAACTCTTCATTGAAGCCCTAGAGAAGAGCATAAACACCATAAAAAAACTGACAAAGGCAGAAATCTTCATACTAGGAGACTTTAATGTAAATTACAACAGCAATGATAAAAACAAACTAATGCTGCAAACCACAATCAAAATCTTAGGCCTACAACAGCTCATCACTGAAAAAACAAGGCTCAGTAAAAATAGCACCACAATTGACCTAATACTAACCAACTCAAACCACGCCACTAAATGGGGCACCAGGAACTGGGGTATAAGTGATCATGAGCTAATATATGTAACAAGGAAAAAAACTAAAAAGCACAAATCACTATGAGTATAAGATGGGCAGGTCCCTAAAAAACTACTCAGAAGATGCATTAAAAAATCATCTGCACCAAAACATAAACAACATCACACAAAACAGAGATGATGTTAATATCTATTGGGGCAACATCATCGCAGAAATAAGAAAATCAGCTGACGAGATGTGCCCCATTAAGAAAATAAAAATACAAAAAAACCAGGACCCCTGGGTAGACAATGACCTGCTAACGCTCATCATAGCCAAAAGTAAACTGGGTAATAAAGCAAAGCTCACAGAAACTATAGAAGACAAACTGGCCTACCATATTGCCAGAAACCACTCTCTCAAAGCTGTGAGAACAGCAAAAAAGAAATACATAATAAAGCAGGACAGAGACTGGGGAAGCAATACAAACAGATTCTGGAAGAATGTAGACCTATTATTCCCCAAAAATAACAAAGAAGAGCACACAACCTTCCAAGATAACGAAGGGACAATACTCTCAGACAAAGATGCAGCAAACAAACTGAACACGCACTTTGCCACAATAGGACAAACGCTGTCAGGAAAATTTAAAAAAAGGTGGGAAAATAGATCAGGAACTGTGCAGAATGAAATCCCCACCTGCAAAACAGATATAATAGAAGTAAAAAAACTAATAAATGACATAGACACAAATAAACCAAGTGGAATAGACGAAATACCAACCAAAATGCTGAAAGAGGCACTCCAAGCCATCCCAGCCACTATAGTCGACCTATTCAACATCTCCTTTGAACAGGGGCATTTTATCTCAGCCTGGAAAATGGCAACCATTACCCCTATCCACAAAAGTGGAGACAAACAAAACATGGGAAACTACAGGCCAATATCGATTCTTCAAACCCCAGGCAAGCTCATTGAAAAAGTGCTACATAGACACATAAATGAACACCTGGAAAAAAACAATATACTAAACGAAAGACAAGGAGGTTTCAGGAAACTGCACTCCACATCTAAAACAATAGCTAACCTAACAAATGACATATTGGCGTCAATGAACCAAAAACAATTAGTTGGAGCAGCCTTCATTGACTTCAGCAAAGCATTCGATACAGTAGACCATAACATACTATTGGAAAAACTAGAATCCATGGGCATAAAATCCAACACTATGGACTGGATAAAATGCTACCTGAAAGACAGGCAACAGAGAACAAAAATAAACAATACACTATCAGACAACCAACCTGTCACATGTGGTGTACCCCAAGGGTCAGTGCTAGGGCCACTGCTCTTTATAATCTACATAAACGATCTTGAAAAATGGTTACAAACCGAATGCCTCCAACTATATGCAGATGACACAGTCATATATGCAAACGGCACCACAGAAGAGGAGGTAATAACTAAACTAAACAAGCTCCTACTAAAACTGGATGAGTGGTGTGAGTCCAACAAAATAACCATCAACACAAGCAAGTCAAAAACAGTTCTCTTCTCGCATAAACAAATGCCAGAAAGAAAACTACACTGTAAGCTAGGAAGCCAAACACTAGAAAATGTAGACCATTACAAATACCTAGGCCTTGAGTTGGACAGCCAACTAAACTACAACCTATGTATAAACAAAATTGTCCAAAAGGTAAACCACAAACTGTGGCTATTTGCAAAGCTAAGAGACTACATGACACAAGAAATGTCAATAAAAATCTTCAAGGGCATGGTGCTACCCTATTTTGACTATGGAGATGTAAACTACATGGGTGCAAAGAAAGAACTTCTAAAAAAACTGCAAACACTACAGAACAGAGCCCTGAAAATCTGCCTCAGAGTAGACAAGCTGCACCCCACCTATGACATACACAAAAGAACCAAAGTAAAATTGCTAGAAAATAGGAGAATAATTCATCTGAAAACATTAGCATACAGCTATAGTCAAGACAATAAACTCCTAACAAAACCACAAAGGGCAACTAGAGCAAATAATGCGCCACTACTAAAGCAGACCAGAAGCCAAATAAAAGCTCACGAGAGAAGCACGCTAGAAATGGCTGCCAAGGTGTGGAATGCCCAAACAGTAAAGGAACGACAAATTCCTGACCTAAAAACATACAAAAAATATCTGTGCAAAATAAGGCTAGGAACCCCCAACTAAGCTGCACCGCAAAAGGGCAGGTGATACATGTCACGGCCCACCAGCGAGACGCCCAATGGAAGGTAACCATACCAAAAGCACCCAGATAACACACCTCACAGCTGCGTACAAGCCTATGATATGTAAATAGGAGTAGGCTAGTCTAGAGATAAGAGTAGAAAAGATAAAGCACATATATGCCAAGAAAATCCAAAAAAATTAACATAGACTACTATAGTACTAACCAGACCAACCAACTATCTATCTGCTACTGAAATACAGGCAATCAAATACCTTATCAGCAGCTACTGTGTGATAAGACAACACCAACACTACAGCTGGCCAGCATTGAAAACAAGCCTGAATACCCAGGCTTATATGCTATGGACAGTATAAATACAGCCTCAATAAAAAAAAAAATAAAAAAAAAAAAAAAAAAAGATATGCCTAATTATGGGCCCTTTGTTCTATAGTAACCCAGCCAAAAGGTGTGTCCCAAATTATTCAATTTATGAGCAAGGCTGAGGTGTGAATGCCATCTGCCAATTTGTGTGAGACAGAGGGGACATTGTAAGCAAGTGCTGCGGATTAAATAACTGTTTTGACAATCTATAAAACATACTAAAAATTTCACAACATGTAGAGAACTAATAAAGGAACAATATTTGAATAGTTTGATAGGATATTTTAATCACCATGAGTGATTTGATGAAGATTTTCTGGAGAAAGTAAAACTTTAAATTCAACCATCAACTTTTGAAACTATTACTGGTCCAAATGAAACAATTACAAAATGAGGATGTCGATAAATATGTGCTCTATGTCATGAAACCAAGAGTTAAGTTGTAACTAAAAACACTCCTTTTGGTGACCTGAAAGATACGTAACACCTACTGCAAAGCAGCTCCGCGCAGCGGATTGGAGCTATAGTCTTGCTCATAATTAACAGAGTAGCATGCTGACTGTGAATAGTCATAAATAACAGAACTTGTTATGAAGCAGTCAAAGTTCATTATATTTGTTTTTCTGTGTTTAATCTTTACTCGCTTCTGTTTACCCCAGTGACTGTTGCACCGACTCATTACGATGCCCGTCTCTCCCAGCGGGTTGTCTCAATGCTGCCCGGTCTCTGCTAGCTGCCTTCGCCTGACATTTCCAAGCCACTGCCCAGACTCTGCCAGTGGGTTGTCTATGCCTGCTTGGTCGTTGCTAGCTGTCTCTGCTGGCTGTCTTTACCCGATAGACCCCCCGCCACCCTAGTCCCTGCCAGTGGACGGTGTCCATGTTGTCATTTTTACTGCCCTAATTATTAAGTCATGCTCATAATTAACGGAATGCAGTTGTAGCGCTGAATACTTACACTAATATCAGAATTCGACCTGAAGCAGTGGAAGATGTTTCCTTAACATTTGCTCGCATCACGAGTGTCGTTACTGAGCTGACAACTGGTGCTTACCAGTAATGTTCCAACAGTTAAAAACCAGGTAGCAGCACTCGGCTCAGCCTGCTAATAGTAATACTATAGACTGCTGCTTGCCGCTCACTGCTTGTTGTATAGCATTCCTTCACTATTAAAGTTGCATAGTCCGGTGGTTTTGAGTTTCTGTCATTTTCTGAAATAAATATATTAGGTTGATCAATATAATCTACCTTATTTTGTTTTGAAGTAACTTTGAGTATAAATGGCTAACTTTTGAGATATTTGAAGTGCAAACAGGCAACATTAATTTTGGCAAGCTTGCCAAAACTCCGACACCATAAGCTCCTGCAGTAAGGTTACTAACAGGTTCTATTAAATTGCCGCAGTATTCCCTTCTATGTGGCAACAAATGTTTAATAAGTGCCCCAGTATCTAAGTTAGACATGTAGAATTAAATTTAGGTAATTGTGTTTGTTTTGAAAATATGATGCTTCATCGGACTATGCAACTTTAAGTCAACCTCATAATTAGCCGAATGTAATTGTAGCAATGAAGAGTCACCATAATAACAGAATTTAACCGGAAGCAGTGGAAGATTGTGTTTTGTCGAAGTTTTGCTTGCATCACGACTATGTTTCCCAAGGTGATGACTGCTGTGCAACAGCATATTTCATTATTTTAGCATTCTTAGTATTATGTCACCTTCACAAATTACAGAAGTTGATTTAGCATGAATAATTCTGAGTAACAGATTTAATCTGAAGTAGTGAAACGTCATTGTGCTTTTGTTTTATTACTCTTGTTGATGTGTCTTTACAGCAGTGACAGTGACTGTTCTACCGACTCGTCTCGACGCCTGGTTTGTAATCAAGCTCATTGGTTCCAATGGTTAACCCAGGTGGCACCGCTATCTATTACTCTGATAATACTACAGTAACTCCTGCTCCCCACCTCATTTTCTACAGTTGAGCACTCTCTCATGATTAACTCACATTCATAATTAATAGAACGAATTGCCTTCCCTGGTCGCACAAGTACTTTGACCAGGCGGGTTACCTCGCAGGGTTCCTTACAGACAGAGAGGATCCCAGAAAAGCGATGCTTATCTAGCTGGTCTCCATGATATCAGCTAGATATAGTCATGCTCCTAAATAACCAGCGAATAGTCATGCTCCTAAATAACAGAATTTGGCCTGGTGCAAGAAGTGACTATTTCATTAAGCTCCTGTTTTATTAGCTTTTGCTCACCTGTCCTTATTTCAGTAATAGCGAATGCCAGTCACTGGCTCATTTTTATTCACTTTGAGCTGACCATCAATTAAAACCTGTCCTACTCCCGATCGTGCCAGTATCTGACTGGTAATAGAGTGACTCGACACTCAAGGCTGGAGGGGCATCTCTCCAGTTGCTTAATATGCAGCTGAATACCCCGACCAGTTACTAAAGACACTTAAGTTCATTATTCAGCTTGAAGCTTTTAACTTGATCACAGCATTGACTTATCTAGTCCCTTCTGACCCTAACAACGTCAATGTAGTAGTTAACACTGATAATCCTGTCTCCAGCAAGTGCTCCCTCAGGTGCAGGGAGGGTTTCAGTTCTTGCAGTGCTAGCGAGACAGATCTGGCTGATCTTCATGATAAAACTTGTATGATAACAATTATCCATAAAGAAGGGAAGGCATTGGTTCTCCCGGGTAACTTAAGTAGGCTTCCTCATAGCCAGAAGGCTAAGGAGGCTGGCTACATTGCTGGAGTGCTTGAGCTCAGTTGAAACCTGTCGATCTGTCTTTCTCCTTAAACAATTTTGATTTCTCTCTCTAATCCACTTCTTTCCTTAGCGGCTGGAAGATAGTCACTCTTCTGCTTCTATCTTCCAGGCTACAGCATGACACACCACTTGCAGCTAGTCTCAGCTTGGTCAGCAGCACTCTCCGGAGGGAGTTGCGCTAACAAAGCGCTGCATCTACATTTATACCAGAGGTTCTGCCGACGCCCCGCTCGCGTCTTCACTGGATTTCCTCCTACCCGAAGGCTCTCCTCTCACCTGTCTCGACTAGCAAAAGTCCTCTCCATGTCCACGGCAGTCCTCTTCGGGCCTGATTGCTCGATTACACTGCACAGTCTCAGGAGGGGAGCTGTGCAGGCCCGTGTTGCAGCAGGAGTGACGCTTGAAGACATAAAAGAAGCAGGTCCCTGGACTAGTGGTGCCGTCTCTGCTATCTGGCCCTTCTCCCATCTCTGTCCTACCATCAGCCCTCGGGAAATTGTTGGGTTGAGGGCTGCTGGTTGTGTTAAGTCTCCTCATCTCCACTATTCTCCTTTTCTCCTCAGCTAGCACATATTCCTCCACTATAACATTTAACTTGTCCTAGCACTAATTATCCTGTTATTTCTTACTTATCCTGATTCCACTTATACTTGCTCATATCAACAGTTATTCCACTGTTCCTGATAGTTGTTATACCTACACTGTGACCTGCCTCACGATACCATAACCAATCACGATCATGTACTCCACTAATTATCCTGTTATTTGTGATTTATCCTGATTCCACTTATGCTTGCTCATATCAACAGTTATTCCACTCTTCATGATACTTGTTATACCTACACTGTGACCTGCCTCACGATACGATAACCGATCACGATCATCTACTCCACTAATTATCCTGTTATTTGTTACTTATCCTGATTCCACTTATACTTGCTCATATCAACTTATTCCACTGTTCATGATACTTAGTATACTTACACTGTGACCTGCCTCATGATACGATAACTGATCACGATCATGTACTCCACTTGCTCGACCTGCCTGCAGGTTATGTACTCCAAAATTAAAACTTTTTAAATCACTTACTCTTTCGCTCTTGTTTGTCCGTGTGCGTAAATTATCCATTCTTGACACCATTGTTATGGTGTTATAGGTGTTATAGGTTCCAAATACTCCAATTACTTTAGTTTGTGCCACACATAAATATAATTTATGATTATGTCTAAATAAAAATCTACAAATTACTTCAGTGGAGGTCAACCTCTGTGTAAACAAAGGCCAGGGGACCAGGTTAGTGAGTCTTCCTCATTGCTAAACTGATTGCAAGTGAAGTGGGCGTGTCTACTCGCCTTGAGCAATTTGCGCACTCGGTCCATGGGCGCGCAAATTGCTACCGCTTGTGCATGTGAGGGTTCGCGGGGGTAAAGCGTTGCTTGGCGACTAGCTAAGCAACGAATGGGGGTCGGGCATTCGGGGCCTGACCCGGCAGACGTGTTTTTGCACGCTCTGTCATTTCAGCCGATATTTGGTCTTTTTATTATCTAAATTCTAAAACTAACGTAATCAAACCATAGGGGAAAGAAAGGGAGTTATTTGCTTCTTTAATAGATATGCATATTTCGCTGGTATCCTTGTTAGTTATGGTAAGAATAAAGTCGTGAGCTCTTGTGAAGGTGGATTGGGACGTTCCTTGCATTCTTTACTATCCTCCAGTATTACTGTAGATTAACCGCTATGGAAAACCTGATATTCGATTGCTTTATGCCTTAAGCCTAAGCAAGCCTTATGCAGTTACTTAACCCATCTGCGGGAATATAATGACAAAACCCTAACCGAATTAACGTAGTGTTACTTTAGGGCGGAAGTTAACGACATTAACGTAGAACTGATTATCAGTGACAGCGTCGGCATCTCTAGCTGGACGCGTACTTCTGGAATAATTCAGTAACATACATAATACCCCGAAACGCGAAGGGGACAGCCAGTTAGTTGAAATAACCTAATTTATAGATATAGAGATCTTTTAGGCCGATAGATGCGCATGATGGCAAATTGCGTATGTAGACGAAACTCTGGCTGTCCGCCTTTAGCGCGGGGAGGACACCGACGGCGACGGACTAACTGCAGACGGGAGGAGGAGCCGCAGCAGCCCGCGGCAGGCCCAGGAAATTCACATGGAAAATATTACATAATATTACATAAAATTAACACGTTAGGCTCGCCTTAAGCGAGGGGCAGATTAGCCGAACGGTTAAACTGGTGCCATGACCAGGATTAGTAAGGAGTGTAATACCATTTAGTCCACTTTCTATACGCGAATCTTTAAAAAAAAAACCGGTGTGTTGTCAATAGTGACAGCGCGTTCGTATTGTGACAGTGACGCACGGTCACTGTCTTCATGCTCCACGACGTGATATTGACAGTTTACGGCGTACCGGGGTAGCATTATTTCGAATGATGACTTCACCCACGTGGTATTCCTGTTATATTTTGCGGCTAGCCATAATTAATTTTCACCGCGAGGGGCGAGCCTTTAATCCGCGGGCAGAATCGTGGCCGGAGTAGCGTGGATACACAATAATGGCATACCCTTGTGTCGCTCCGAATGGAGGAGACGTACGGGACGTGGGCTAGCTACCCCGGCATAAGGCTATACGCGCATTATATTTGGTTAGAGTATTAAACTAAAATTGCTGCTGCGATTCCCCGACATTTGATGCCGGCCTATTTTTATTGAATCTTTGCAGTTTGCTTGCGCTAGCCGCATGTTTTCATTTGTTACATCGTTACCTAGCGACGACGCGCGTCGCTGGCACAGGAGATGACGTCAGAAAGCGTTTTTGGAGCATTAGGGCAGTGCTTCAACGTCTGCCAGACTGATTGGTCGGCATTCGCTACGTGCTGTCTTATCACCCTTTTTTTTGCCTGTATTTACGGCTACTAATTCTTTCACTAGCATTTATTTCTTTGTCTTCTTCTAATTCGGCATCTTTCCTTTTGCTCAAACTTTTCTAGTGTATTCCAAATTTCGCGTATATCTATAGATAACTGATTAAATAGCGAGAATACAACTGAAACAAAGGAACTGTACTATCTGGGAATATTACGGTTAATTTCCTTCAGTTGCTCATCTTTATTCTTAATACTTTTATTCGCACAATTTTAGGGGGTATTTCTATCAATTTTAACACATTGTTTCTATTTTCTTTAACAATCTTATAACGTAACTTTATAACTTCATATATAGATGTAGCTTTATCACACAAGTAAATTTAACGTAACAACAAGGGAAGACGCAGGAAAATTTTAGATAGATTGTTTATTTCTTTTTAATACAAGCGAAATTCAAATTTTTGTTGTTTAGTTATAGGTGCAAGTCAGCTCGCAGTCTCCTAGACCTGTGAGCTGGCTAGGAAGAAAGAGGTAGGTGATGGCCCTACTTCCGCCCGCCGCAGTTGCTTGCGCTCCGCAGCATCTGGGGGGGAGGAAAAGGGCGAAGGGGAGGCACGATCCTTGGATGGTGTCTCCATGGATTCGGACAGTGTTCGAAGTACCGGGGTCTCACCCCTTACTGTGATGGCGGACCCAGTCCGACCTGCCGGGGTTTCACCCCTTACTGTAACAGCTGGCCCAGGACCCCCTGGTAATGCTGTGTTTGCTAAGCAATTTGCGCCCGCGCAAAGTCTTGAAGCCGCCAAGGGCGCGCAAATGTCCCTCCAGGTCACTCGTGAGGAAGGCAGCCTCTTCTCTTTCCTTCCGAAAGAGAAGGCGGTTGCTACTCCGACACCGTCTCTTCCGCCCCCAGTAATGGACTTATCGTACATGATACCTGCCTCGCAACATTCCGTGCAGCAGGAGCAGATAAATGCGTTAGATATGCGTGAAAGGGAAATCCTTACACTCGAAAACGAATTGAATGCCAAATGGCGGGAACTGGCCGGGGGTGAGATAAATGCGCAGCGGAATCCCGGCATTTCCGATGGAATATTAAACGTAATTCAACGGCAAGAGAGGCTTGGCCCTCCTATTAGCGCAAATGTAAACGCGTCTAACGCTGCAGGCCGTACGCTTACGGCTAACCCACCACCAGCGGGGCAAAATGCGCCCGCTAACGTCCACGCGGAAAACGCAAGCGCCGACTCCTTTGCTGCTTACCGCTTTACCGGTGCAGAAAGGGAGCTCATTCAGTCCAACCCAGCAATTCGCCGGGCGGTAATGGAGGCGTCCACTATTACCCCGGGCATCGGTGCCTCGGCGGTACACCGGTCCCTGTATTTGCGCGACCGAAACATAAGTGTACAAGAACAGTACCAGCCCGCTAGGGTTAGGGCTGTGGAAGTTCCCCCGTTCGACGGTATTAACCAAGACTGCGAAACCTGGTGGGAAAAGTTCAGTAAGGCGATGTCCGTGAACAGGTGGAATGAGACCACTGCGCTAACGCGCCTTATTCACTTACTGCAAGATGGTCCAGGCCAATTGGCTGTGGATAGGTGGGAGCAAGATAATTGCGCCACCCTAGATGAGTTAGTGGAAGAACTGGCTTGGCAATTCAAGGGAATGGATCCCTTGTCTAAATGGGAGCTCTTCGAGACTCGGCAAATTCTGTATACCACGGGATGATGCTAGAGTCTGAGGCCAGAAAAGCTGGACAAGGATGTGGGATGTCGCGCGATTTAATCGCGCGCAAAACGGTAGCCGTATTCATCCACGGTTTGCGCGACCGGGAGGAACGCGACATGATCCTAATGCAATGGTCTCCGGGTAGACACACCACGGAGGACATTTACCAAATGTTAAGGGACCACGCGGCAAAAGCGCGCATGATCCCACGTAACTGCACGGTGGCGGAAATTACTTCCGCCGTGGCAGACTTATCCTACGAAAATCCATATGACACAATGGATACCGGAATCTGCGCCTTTAATGGTCCGAGTTCTCGGGATAATCGACAGAGAAACGCCAGCAAGAGAGAATGGCCGAGTCGGCGTTCACAGTATAATCCTGATATGCAGGGTAGGCCCAATAGGGCGTTTCAAGCGAATCGCTCCAATCGACCTAGGATGGGGGTGGGGGGCGATCAAATTACGAGTGGCATCGGCTCACGTTATATTTTGTGTCCCCGCAGGAAGCTATGCCATAAGCTTATAATTATAATACCAAAGAAAGAAAATCGCCGCCCTCCCCTGACTTTTACTTACGATATACATTTAAGTAATAGGAACCCTACTCGGGGATGCTTGTAAGAATTCGACCTCTCATTTAAAAATATTAACTTAGATGGAAGGAAATTCTGTGCCAGTCGGTTAACGGTGAGACCCCGTGTAAAGGTCCAGGACAAAAACGCTGTGAGCTGGTGAGAGTATATGTTACAAACCACCAACTACAGATGGTCCCTATAAACATGAGTACACAATAACAACACACAGTAATACAATGCGTTTGTCGGTGGGATATGCCCACTATCGATAGTTCAGCTATGGCATAGACCAACCAAACATGCGTACATAATAAGAACACCAGTAGTAAATGCGTACATCGGGGGAGGGGGGGGGGGGGGGGGGGGTTCGGCCAGCTATCGATGGTGCAGCTAGGGCGTAGACCAAATAAACATGCATACAGAATAAAAACACGGGAGTAAAATGCGTACGTGAATTTTAATTTTCGCGAAATATTACTTAAATCGTGGGCTATGCCAGCTATCGATGGTTCAGCTATGGCATAGACCCAAATTAAAGAAGTGTACTCAATAATAAATGTATATACTAACAGATGCCCACCCTTTTTAAATAATAAAACTACTTAAAATTACTGGATCGCGGCCCGCACGCAGGAGGCGATGCATCGGGCCCACCTTTTCTTGGTGCCGCCCGTCGCGTGCACACCGTTCACCAAACGCTCGTAGTGAGCCGCGCCCCCCGTCTCGATCGTGGTGGCAAGATCCACGGTTGGCTCCCCGTTCTCGGCATTCAGCCGCCTGAGGATGCGGTTATATAGGCTCAGCGCGGTGTCGATGGCCTCCTGCGGGAAGTAAAATATAACATTATTGAAAGGAAGAAATCCAGAACCCTAACCTCATCAATTTAATATAATCTTCTTGGTAAACATGTTTTCTATATGTGTACCAAGCGATTTGTTTCTAGGTGGTATGGTTTTAGAGATATTTCGCCTTTTCTGTAAGAAGATTGCTCAAGGCCATTGAGTTTGCTGGTACTGGCAATGCAAAACGTTAGTTTTATTAAATATTTATAGAAATCCAGAACCCTAACCGTATCAATTTAATATAATCTTCTTGGTAAACATGTTTTCTATATGTGTACCAAGCGATTTGTTTCTAGGTGGTTTGGTTTTAGAGATATTTCACTTTTTATGTAAGAAGATTGCTCAATGCCATACGTGCAGTGCAAAACGTGGCTTTGTTTATCCCGACAGCGACGCCCGGAAGTCGGACCCGCACATGCGCGCGGACAATGCTGAACTCGCTTATTATGTGATTAGTATTACAATTATCACGTGCCGCTTTCCCTTGGCTATTTTTAAATATATATTATTAATACTTAATTATGGAAAACCTGAATATATGTGTGCTTATTCAAGTTTTACGCCAAGATTTTCACTGAGGTGCTGGCAAGATTGTGAGCATTACAATAAGTTATTCATGTTTTCACAATGTGTACTGGTGAAACCGTTGTGATATACTCCTTCGAACAGAAGAACAACCAGTAAAATATCATCCCATATTTATATTTAAGGGCATATGTAAATACCTTAATTAACTAAGACATGCATTCGATTACATTTATAATACTTTATTTTCATCAGAAGTTCACGTCTGCAGACGAAAGAATCAAACGGACACGGCGCCTTCTCGTGTCACAATCTGGCTGAGTTCTAGGCATTAAAAACAGCCACCTGGTGTCACACGATGTCCCTAACATTAGTTAGTAGTTTTGACGCATCGTGTCGCCTGCGATGGCGTCTGTGAGCCGCACACGCAGGCGCTTTCCATAGTTACCAGAACACCAGCAGACGACAATAGCAAAGACAGTCCCTTTTAATTAAATTATTAAACTAAACGGACAAAGTGGGTGTAATTTACCCAACTACTATAATGCAACAACAAAAAAGATTTAGTAATAGTTCTAACTATTATTTTCCTACACAATAGTGATGTTATCATCAGAATAGGTTCTGCCCATAGTATTCTGTACTAACCATAAACTCAGCCAACCCCGATCAGAATAAATACCTAATATTTTGAGTAATTGCTTGTGAAAAAAAAAATATATATGTATATATATATATATATATATATATAGATATATATATATATATATATATATATATATATATATATATCCATTACTGAATGGAATCTGATGGGAAATAGCTCACAGTTTAGGCAGTATTGCGCACGTGCGTGCTTTCTACATACAGAAGAATTCTGAGTGTTATGTACGCGATATACCTTATTTCACGGGTGTTTAAAAATGAAAGTTGCACCGACTGCGACTATGTAATGTGTATCAAATAAATTGTAAGTACATACCTAGTGGATGGAATGGACATGTGGTGTGTACCAGAGAGAAAATAAACGCATATCCCATGCAGATATAAATGAAAGTATTTACTTTAAATGCGTTATATTAAAAAGCAGATATATTGGCCAATTTCAGTAAGAGTATCCCAATCTATAGGGTGCCAACAAAAATCGAAGAATGGTCGTGTTTCAATACTACATGTTTAACTCTATATAAAAGAAAGTCTGTTCCATCAATAGTCGTTCAAACATTTATGTGCCAGTTTTTCGTTTCTACTTTCTTCCACGTGGGTACGATACATATAATAATATAATATATACCAACCCTGGTTGAGTCAAACCGATTACTTAAAAATTGATACTTGTCGCTTTCTAACCACGTTCTCAACATTATTAGGATAGGACAAAGACTGTTTGGCTGATTGTCAGGATAATGTGACTGGGAGGGATATCAGACCATGGTGTTGGTCGCCTCGTCTTCCAGTGGGGCAGCACTATGAAGTCACCATGAGTGCACTCTCACAAGTCGGTGCTGTCCTGATATGACCTTAAATGTTGCCAGGACATAAAACCCCACCAACCAACCAACCTATCGACATATAGAATAAATCAAATAGAATATATACCATATAATATAGAATAAATGGAATACATAATTTATATAATATATATATTATCATTTTCGCCTAGAAGAATTGGGAGTGGCCTATGTAACCTCGTAACCCCTTGCTCCGATCTGTGTATGGACCCTGCGGACGCTGCCTTTGACGCTGATGCCACCTATATCTGAGCAACATATCGCCCTCTCCTCAAATGTGTGTGTGCTTAGTGCCGTATATAACCCAGTAGAATGCCGAATGGCAGCCCTATGAAATAAAGCCACCCAACAGCGCGCTGACGTCACTGGTAATCTGTGTCTCTGTGGCTGGTTACCGGACGACTACATGTGCTCCTCCGGGGTCTGAGGGTGATGTATGTCGCACTGTATGGTAATAAGCACATGCCTGAATTAATTAGAGTAACGATAGGCCCGGAGCCCCAGGGGGACGCACGAGCCCTTGTACGCACACAGCGGGGCATTTAAACACGGGCCTAGCAACGCGCAGCTGCGGTCTACTAATTCTTCATGCCACTTTTACCCCTGTGATAAATGACATAGCTTATTCTGATTATCTAATTTTATAATGGTAGATAATAAAGAATTAATTACTGTAGAAATGCTGACGAAGTCGACAATGAAGCTGAGAACACACTATTAGAAGTTAATACAAGGTATCCCAATAGCGTTACGGCTTAGTTGTCTTATTTAGCGTTGTATAGTCCAATGAAGTGTAAACTTGTCTAAACCAAAGCACATGCATATCGAACTTAGGTACTGGTGCACTTATTAAGCATTCGTTTCTACATAGACCGGCATGCTAAGTCAGTTTAGTAAAACCTGTTACTGCTGAAGCTTTATAGTGTTAGAATTTCGATGTGCACGCTAAAATTACCCTGGCATATCTTAACTTCAAATATTCCCAAAGTTGGCCATTTATAATCACAGTTACTTCAAAGTAAAGTCATGTAGATTAATCATAGCCATACACCTGACATCATTATCTAAATAACAAAGGGAAGAAACTAAAAAAACACACAAAACTAGGCAACTGTAATGCTGGTAGGTTATAGGAGGACGGCGAATTATTAGTAGAGCGTTGTGCGCGTGAAAACAGGGTGAGGTGATATATGGGAGGCGCCCCTAGCCGACCCCGTGCGACCGCGGCCGACATTGTCCCCGACTGGTAAGTGTCTGAGACCACGGACAGCTGCGGGCCGACGGTGTCTACCCACCCCCGATACCGCCCCCAGTAACCCCCCCCCCCCCCCACGACACAATCACAGATAGACTACACCGCCATTCCAGCCGCGCGGTGCATTGTGGGATGCGTGGAAGAAAAACAAACTCTCGATAAGCACATGGCACATACTAATACACTGGGTGCAGCTTTGAAATGTGCTACTTTCAGCTCATCTCAGCTGTTGTTTGAAACATAGAATACCAACTAAACAAATATATATATAATAAATTAAGATATTAATCTTTTATCCAGCTTTGTATTTACATCAATATAATCAGCACATCTTATGCCATGTGCATTTAGATTTAGACAAATCTGGGCACTCAGACTAGTGTTAGAGCCATAGCCAGAGCCAGTTTTACTTATTTTATTAATGTTTTTATGTATATCCTATGGTTAATGACATATGTAGAACTAGAAAATGAGTAGGGTTAATCAGACATTGGTTATATATTTCTTTGAAACAAGTTTTTGTTGATACATTTGACATTTTAATATTTAGAACAAGAATTACTTATGTCTAATCAATGGCGAGGTAAACATCAGCCAGTAAAGTCAAAATGCTTAATTATAGAGAGTTGTGTCTTAAACATATTCATTATATTATTATATTGCAAACTCAATGGCGGTATATGCCTTTGCTGTGCTGCCAACGCCATTTCAGCGCATATGCAGTCGTAACGGTGATCTCGTCTATTAGAAAACATGGTTTGGTGTGAGCGAGCGTTGCATGTAGTACCAACTAGTAGTAGTGGTGGTAGGCCCACTGCATTTTGGGTCAGGGCCGAGAAGGGGGGGGGGGGGGTGCGCGGAAGGGGTGCGCGGCGCATGCTCGCTGACCTACTTTTAGGGCATGTTTATGAAAGCTGCACATGAGTATATAATAATAGAATCCATGAAAAGAGGAATTTAGGCTCTAGTGTCCAGGGTAGGTCTTAGCGATTCTAGCAAGCCGGATGGCCAAAATTATGACTCATAGTAGTTAATAAAACCAACTATGTCCAAATAGTGGGTGAATGGGGGTTGGGTGGTGGGAGGGTGGTGGGTGTGTGGTGAGTGTGTGGTAGTGGGATGGTCCAAATTTGATTAAGTCATATTGGTGCATTCTTCACTGCCAACCACTTGTCGCCAATGACCGTTTGATTATAACAATTAATCAAGTACCAAACAAGTGAGGTTGAAAATACAAGTCAAAATAAAATCCACATCCAACAAATTTAACCTCTGTAAATGCAAAACCTAAAGAAAACTACACCCAATTTCTTTTCACTCGTATTTCAATCTTGTATTTATTTGCACGAGGTCAATGTAATAATACAACATGTGAATTTTCTAGTTAAGATACTTACCATAGACTAACAGAAGGAACAAGTATGCAACCCTTATTCAATAAGCTGGCTCTGGTACACCCTGGTCAGAACAAAGATCCCCTATCCAGTCGGCCTTCCTGCTTCTACCCAAGTCGCCATCAACCACTTCAGGACTTGCTGCCGCCGCTGGATTGATGTGCCCAACCTCCAGCACTGTCCCAGTGGCACTAAGATCTTCAATGTGGCCCACATACTCGCCTCATGTGCTCCATCGACAAATCTGCCATCAGTGACTTCATGGAGGACTCTGACCACCAACTCCAGTGACAACAGGGCCACTCTGGCTATCCTCTCCAGGATTTCCAAGTCATCCTGGAATGCACTTGCTTGCTTCTACCGCCAGAATGCAGATATCATCAACACTGTCGGTCGCCCAGACCATGACACCGAGGACTAGCAGGCACCACCTCATCGCCATAGCTGACTTGACACCACTACCAACTAACCACTAATTTTCACAAACAACTAACAGGTAACCCCACCCACTGCCTAACTAATCCCATCCTCACTTCACTTCTTCCTCTGGCCTTGGCCAGACTTACTGTGCATACCAGTGAATATGGAGGGACTGAAGTTAGGATCCTGGTCGAGTCAAACCAATGACTTATAAAATAGGTACCTGTTGCTGCTCGGCGCTTGGCATTACGAAGTCAGGACAGGGACTGGGCGCACAGTGTCAGGATAATGTGACTGTGTGGGACATCAGGTCATGGTGCCGGCGCCCTGATTTCCCAGTGGGGCAGCACTATAAAGTCGCCATGAGTGCACGCTGTCACAAGTCGGTGCACGTCCTGGTATGACCTAGGGTCTTACTGAGGTGTAAAACTACACCAACCTCCCAGCCTCTCCCGGCCCTCTCAGAGGATTGTGGTTGGGCTCCTAGGCTGCCTTTTTCCTTCCCTCATCCCCCCCTCCCCTCAGCCCCCAATTTCTCTGACCACTACCCATTGGACGCCAACTCCTGACCACATGGCACCACTTAAAGCGGCGCCCATTCAGTGCTGCAGATTTGCAGCCTTCAGCGCATCAATGCGACTGAAAACTCCCCAAAAACAACAACCATAGATTCTATTGGAAATTGCCCCATGGACGAAACCAAGACCAACCAAACTCTGCTATGTTGTTTGAGTTTGACTGCTGCCTTATCATTGGTTAATGATTTAAATTCAGACTGTGCCTTATTAAATAATATTATTATCAATATTTGCTTAACAATATGCATTCGCAAATGTTATCTACTGTTTGCACACGGTATTTCTAGTACAGTACACAACACACATACTACATACTACTATATTATCCCCGATATGAACAGAGGCTTTCAAGCATGCACCAACCATATCTTTCATACCATTGGGCGATTTTTGAACTGTTAGTGATAATAACAGGACAAAAACCAACAACGTTGAGACAAGACCATTTACTGTGATTAATTAATAGATATTTAGTAGCGGTGATGTGGTTAATTGCACCTAAATGTTTATAGTATTAGCTCATAATATTAATATTTCCTCGTGACCAGCGCCTGTCGACTTATTTTATGTGTGCGGAGCTTTCTCCTTCAGGCGATCGATACGAGCAGCTTCCGGTGTAACAACACAGGAGGTGGTGGTGGGGGAGGTGGTGGTGTGGGGGAGGTGGTGAGGCAGGTGGTGTTGGGGGTAGGTGGTGGTGGTGGTTGGGGGAGGTGGTGGTGGTAGGTGCGGTGGTTGGTGGTGGTGGGGGAAGTGGCGGTGGTGGTTGGTGGTGGTGGGTGGTGGGTAGTGAGTGGTGGGCCGTGGGTGGTACTACTGGTAGTGGGAGAGGTGTGGTGAATAGTATTGGGGGAGGTGGTAGTGGGTGATGGTGGGTGAGGTGGTGATTGGAAATAGTGGATGAGTGGAGGATGAGGTAGTGGTTCAGTAGTAGTGGCGGATGTGGTGGTGGTGGATGTAGTGATGGTGGATGTGGTGGTGGTAGATGTAATGGTGGATGTGGTGGTGTTTGGTTTGTGTGTGTGGAGGGTGATGAAGGGTAGATGTGGTAGTGGTTCAGTAGTGGTGGTGGATGTGGTGGTAGTGGTGGATGTAGTGATGGTGGATGTGGTGGTGGTAGATGTAATGGTGGATGTGGTGGTGTTTGGTTTGTGTGTGTGGAGGGTGATGAGGGGTAGATGTGGTAGTGGTTCAGTAGTGGTGGTGGATGTGGTGGTGGTGGATGTAGTGATGGGGGATGTGGTGGTGGTAGATGTAATGGTGGATGTGGTGGTGTTTGGTTTGTGTGTGTGGAGGGTGATGAGGGGTAGATGTGGTAGTGGTTCAGTAGTGGTGGTGGATGTGGTGGTGGTGGTGGATGTAGTGATGGTGGATGTGGTGGTGGTAGATGTAATGGTGGATGTGGTGGTGTTTGGTTTGTGTGTGTGGAGGGTGATGAGGGGTAGATGTGGTAGTGGTTCAGTAGTGGTGGTGGATGTGGTGGTGGTGGATGTAGTGATGGTGGATGTGGTGGTGGTAGATGTAATGGTGGATGTGGTGGTGTTTGGTTTGTGTGTGGAGGGTGATGAGGGTAGATGTGGTTGGTTCAGTAGTGGTGGTGGATGTGGTGGTGGATGTGTGATGGGGAGTGGTGGTGGTAGATGTAATGGTGGATGTGGTGGTGTTTGGTTTGTGTGTGTGGAGGGTGATGAGGGGTAGATGTGGTAGTGGTTCAGTAGTGGTGGTGGATGTGGTAGTGGATATTATGGTGGTTGTATATATGAAGGTGGTGGTGGATATGGTGGTGGATATGGTGGATGTGGCGGTCCTTGGTGGTGGTAGTGGATGTACTTACCCTCTCTAGTATGAGGGACGCTAGGTGGTGAATGAGCAGCTCACTTCCGGTATCCGAAATAAAACTCTGAACCACCCAACTCCGCCATCCCCATCGCCACCCACCCGCCTCCACCTCCCAACACTAAACCCTGAACCACCCAACTCCCCCATCCCCATCGCCACCCACCCGCCTCCACCTCCCAACACTAAACCCTGAACCACCCAACTCCGCCATCCCCATCGCCACCCACCCGCCTCCACCTCCCAACACTAAACCCTGAACCACCCAACTCCCCCATCCCCATCGCCACCCACCCGCCTCCACCTCCCAACACTAAACCCTGAACCACCCAACTCCGCCATCCCCATCGCCACCCACCCGCCTCCACCCCCCAACACTAAACCCTGAACCACCCAACTCCGCCACCCCCATCGCCACCCACCCGCCTCCACCTCCCAACACTAAACCCTGAACCACCCAACTCCGCCATCCCCATCGCCACCCACCCGCCTCCACCTCCCAACACTAAACCCTGAACCACCCAACTCCGCCACCCCCATCGCCACCCACCCGCCTCCACCCCCCAACACTAAACCCTGAACCACCCAACTCCCCCATCCCCATCGCCACCCACCCGCCTCCACCTCCCAACACTAAACCCTGAACCACCCAACTCCCCCATCCCCATCGCCACCCACCCGCCTCCACCTCCCAACACTAAACCCTGAACCACCCAACTCCGCCACCCCCATCGCCACCCACCCGCCTCCACCTCCCAACACTAAACCCTGAACCACCCAACTCCCCCATCCCCATCGCCACCCACCCGCCTCCACCTCCCAACACTAAACCCTGAACCACCCAACTCCGCCACCCCCATCGCCACCCACCCGCCTCCACCTCCCAACACTAAACCCTGAACCACCCAACTCCCCCATCCCCATCGCCACCCACCCGCCTCCACCCCCCAACACTAAACCCTGAACCACCCAACTCCGCCATCCCCATCGCCACCCACCCGCCTCCACCCCCCAACACTAAACCCTGAACCACCCAACTCCCCCATCCCCATCGCCACCCACCCGCCTCCACCTCCCAACACTAAACTC
The DNA here is from genome assembly GCA_030323885.1 of Branchipolynoe longqiensis. Lineage (NCBI taxonomy): Eukaryota > Metazoa > Annelida > Polychaeta > Phyllodocida > Polynoidae > Branchipolynoe > Branchipolynoe longqiensis. The sequence goes on along the minus strand of CM059187.1, from coordinate 16,305,443 downwards.
TGAACCACCAAACTCCGCCATCCCCATCGCCACCCACCCGCCTCCACCTCCCAACACTAAACCCTGAACCACCCAACTCCCCCATCCCCATCGCCACCCACCCGCCTCCACCCCCCAACACTAAACCCTGAACCACCCAACTCCCCATCCCCATCGCCACCCACCCGCCTCCACCTCCCAACACTAAACCCTGAACCACCCAACTCCGCCATCCCCATCGCCATCCACCCGCCTCCACCTCCCAACACTAAACCCTGAACCACCCAACTCCCCCATCCCCATCGCCACCCACCCGCCTCCACCCCCCAACACTAAACCCTGAACCACCCAACTCCCCCATCCCCATCGCCACCCACCCGCCTCCACCTCCCAACACTAAACCCTGAACCACCCAACTCCGCCATCCCCATCGCCACCCACCCGCCTCCACCTCCCAACACTAAACCCTGAACCACCCAACTCCCCCATCCCCATCGCCACCCACCCGCCTCCACCTCCCAACACTAAACCCTGAACCACCCAACTCCCCCATCCCCATCGCCACCCACCCGCCTCCACCTCCCAACACTAAACCCTGAACCACCCAACTCCCCCATCCCCATCGCCACCCACCCGCCTCCACCTCCCAAGACTAAACCCTGAACCACCCAACTCTGCCATCCCCATCGCCACCCACCCGCCTCCACCTCCCAACACTAAACCCTGAACCACCCAACTCCCCCATCCCCATCGCCACCCACCCGCCTCCACCTCCCAACACTAAACCCTGAACCACCCAACTCCGCCATCCCCATCGCCACCCACCCGCCTCCACCTCCCAACACTAAACCCTGAACCACCCAACTCCCCCATCCCCATCGCCACCCACCCGCCTCCACCTCCCAACACTAAACCCTGAACCACCCAACTCCGCCATCCCCATCGCCACCCACCCGCCTCCACCTCCCAACACTAAACCCTGAACCACCCAACTCCCCCATCCCCATCGCCACCCACCCGCCTCCACCTCCCAACACTAAACCCTGAACCACCCAACTCTGCCATCCCCATCGCCACCCACCCGCCTCCACCCCCCAACACTAAACCCTGAACCACCCAACTCCCCCATCCCCATCGCCACCCACCCGCCTCCACCTCCCAACACTAAACCGCTATTCACCCATTCGTTCACGGGGGATCCCTCCTCCCCAAGCCGCCACCCTCCAGCACAGCTCCTCACCACCCTCCCGTCTTCCCATCCACAGCCAACACCAATGTCCAATCTTAACCGAGCGACTAGTCAGCGCAACTGTCGGCGCCTGACGATGTGCCCAACACTGCATAATCAATGCCGGATGCAGATAACTATCGCTACCAAATTATTAAATGAACATGCGCCGACTAATTAGTGTCGTCGCAGTAAATTGTCTGGTCTAGTTAACCACTGGACGTAATCTGGAATCGGTGTGGTTAAAGCTGTGCATAGCCTCTGCCCTCATTTCCTCCCCCCTCCCCCACCCCACTCCACCCGCCCACATACACACAAACCCCGGTCGGTGCCTATCTCTGCATGCTCTGTGGACGTCCTATTTGGGTTATGTCTACCTTGCGCGGAGCACTTTATGAGCTTCTCACTACCATTTACTGGCCCGTTGCCATCCATTTTCCCCACCTCCAGCTAACTTATTATCGCCCACTCGCACCGTCCTCTACCCCATACCTCACCCCATCCTCATCCCCACCCTCATCCCTACACCCTCATCCTCGGCCCCCCTCATCCCCACACCCTCATCTCCACTCTCATCCACACCCTCATCACCACCCTCATCCTCACCCTCAGCCTCAACCTCATCCCCCACACCCTCATCTCCACTCTCATCGACACCCTCAGTCCCCACCCTCATCCCCCACCCTCATCCCCACATAAACCCATCCCACCTCTACCCAGCCCCTACCCCAACCCCTACCCCACTCCACTCCACCCCACTCCACTCCAGCCACACACCAACCCGCACCGTAGGGGTGCACGGCCACACGACGCCGGTGTCGACTACACTTCCGGTTCCAATGTACTTTTATGCTGGTAAGCCGCGTGCACACAATTCCGCTGCCTCTTTACCGCCCTTTCGATCCCTATCCAGCCCATATTCACTATCCGCCTTGTGCCCGCCAGGCCTCATCGTCGTTAAAATGAAGTAAACGCCTGCCCGGCCTCGACCCCCCACCCTCCCATTAAGACCCCCCCCCCCTCCCCTACCCCCCATGCCTCCTGCTCCATGCAACCCACGTGTGTCGTCCATGTTCTAAGTCGGTTAACTGTGTGTTGATGTAGGGGTGGGGCGAATACTTTTGATGAGAACAGACCAGCTGAGCGATTGAGTCCTAGCCACAAAGAGGGGAAAAACCCATATATTGTGAAACTTCTCCACTTCCTCCCCCCTCCTCCCCCCTCCCCCCACCCCTCACTGGCGCCACTGTAACAGTAGCACACCCACACCGACGACTAGGCTGTCTTTCGCCATCTCTAACTGGCGATTACGCTGTTTTAAAGTTGCACGGTCCGATGGTTTGAAGTTTCTCTCATTTCTATTTTGAAAAACATATGGGAATACATCATTCTAATCTACCTGACTTTATTTGGAGGTAAATTTCATTATAAATTTATAACTTTGGAGATATTTGAAATGAAAACAAGCTAACTTAATTTAGGCATGCACATACAAACTCTGACGCCATAGGTTTCAGTAGGAACAGGTTTTATTACATTATATTAGTATTCGTTTCTGTGCAGCAACACATGCTTAATAAGCGCACCTTTGTCTACGTTAGATACATATATTTAAATCTAGATGAGTGTTTTGATTTAGAAAATGTGATGCTTCATCGGACTGGTAACTGGTATTATTAATAATAATAATAATAATAAATACGTCAGCGGCACTAAACTAAAGTCGACTACATACTGTCCTCATTTCTTTCTTGTCTGGGTCCATACTACTACCACCATCCACAAAAATGGATGATGTAGATGCGGACCAGAACAAAGCCAACGGTTCGTTTGTTTCGTCTGTATTTTCAATGATTAGTTGTAATCTCGCTTTGCAGATGCGGATCCAGACGACCCCTTTTCATTTAATTTATTTAAAGAAAAATTGTCAGTATTATCATTTAACCCGTATGTCTATGGTGCTTTTCAAAGCAGTATGAGACTAAAGCTGTTCACGAAACCACTTAAAACATGTCATTTATTTATTATAAGTGTGGTGACGTTTAGTGAGTTTAAGTGGGAATCTAGCTACGTGAGTATGTGTGTGTGTGGGTGGGTGATGGGGGCAGACAGGAGTGGGCAGTGCGGGGTGGAAGAAAAGAAAGCGAGTAAGTTTTTAAGGAAAGTTGGTGCGTATTGTGGATGGACCAGAACCCATCAGCCGTACCCGCCGTGATGACTACGATTCGGGCCACTGTTGGGGGCCCAGTCTCGTAGCAAGTCAGCAATGCAACCTTTAAATATAAACACCCATGCAAAGCACCTCCTCCACTCGAACGTAAGGAACCAACATATTATCCTTGTTGCAGTTCTGGGAAGGATTTTAAAATATCTTTTAAGAGATAATTAATAATGTATGTTGATATACATTCTGTACACACACTCCTATTATATTCCGCATGTTACTATTCTAACCAATGCTTATATATATATATATATATTTATTAATTAATAGTTTGTTGTTGGCTGGTGTCGCTGTGGGAGAGATGGGGGATAACGGAGCCGGGGCTGGGTGGAGTGTCGGGCGGGCGGGCGGGTGAGTGGGCAGTGATGGGGCTAGTAATGGAGTCTGAGCGCAGCCAGGCTTTGTGTATGACCACCGGGGGTCAGGCGTGGGAGGTGGGCACGTGGAGGGGGCGCGGCGAGCGGGGGTGACTCGGGTGTCACAGACGGCCCGCTACTTATGTGGTTCTGCACGCGAGGCACGAGACTGCGCCGCGCAGAGTGTGTGCACCGCCGGCACCGACTTGGCTACAGTTACGTCTAGGCGGAGCAAGCCTAGCAACCAAAACCCGCCTGTCAGTTCCACGCCACACCGACAGGCGGCTCTGTCCGCAGGTATAATGGCCAGGCCCAGCGAGCGTCACACTTTTAAGCACGCATGCGCGCCACGCTGCTTGGTACTGGCGTCCCCTATGCAGGGCTTTAACCACCGAGTCGGCGCGGCGCTTCTTGTGTTTAGTTGAGCCGTGTCGCTTGTTCTGCCGTCTGCCGACATCGGTCGAGTAGAGAGGGTGGCGGCTCATGCCAATGTCACGTGACCGATCCAACTGGTTGCCAATTGCAGGCCAATGGCGGTCTGGCCAACCCCGTCCCGGTCACTGTCTAGTCGCGACCCGTCGTCTGCTAGTCGAACAGGTGTTTGTGGGGGAACATGCCGGTTTGGTCTGCACACACTGAACAGGCACTGTTTGTTTGTCTGTAATCAGGCAGTAATTGCCTGCCATCAGAGTTACACACACATATACATGCATACATACATACATATGTATACATACATACATACATACACACATACACACATAGACATAATATACACAAGCACATACAGACACATACAGACACATACAGACACAGCAGACACATAAATACAGACACACATGCACATACCCATATTTATACGTACCCATATACACAGATACATACAGACATGATACACACAAACAGCACACACAGACACATACACACATATTCATATACACCCCTGTATACAGTCACATACAGACATAATACACACAAGCACACACAGACACATAAATACACACAGACACACAGACACATACACATGTTTATATAAACCCATATAGGCAGACACATACATAAAAGCAGCACACATACACATACAGACACACATATTCATATACACCCATATACGCAGACACATACAGACATAATACACACAAGCAGCACATAGACACACGCCTACACATATGTACACATATACACACATATTCATATGCACCCATGCATACAGACACATACAGACATAATACACACAAGGACACACAGACACACGCAGATACATAGATATATACATACATACAGACACACACATACACACACATATGCACACATATACACAGACAGAGACCCACACATACATAGACATGTAAATATACACATATACACTAACCAACTTTTCACCATGAAAATGGCCTTTGTTGGATTGGTTTGAGCGAGGCATAAGTTCATACTCTACCTATGACTTAGCACAGAGAGACCTAACCCAAAAGCTGTACTCATTATCTCCCCCTTCAGCACCCATCTGCACCCCCTCACCTCCCACCGCCAGCTCCACGGTAGTCAATAACCAATTCCTATTTTCTGATAGCCCATTGCGAACAGCCCACTGTATAGGATTCCGAGAGAGAGATCGCGAGAGAGTGTGATAGCGCGAGAGAGTGAGAGAGAGTGAGAGCGCGAGAGTGAGAGAGAGAGCGAGAGAACGAGAGAGTGGGGAGAGAGAGTGGAGAGTTCACATAGTGGGCGAAGAGGAATTTGACTATTTGTCACCAGTTCAAAACCTCACTTTCATTACACTACTCACAGTTCTACATATATCCAGTATTTTGCAAACCGCCATTACTTCACACAACACACAGGGTTTGATTCCACTTCCGGTTTTACAATCTATTACACCATGTCCCCCTCCTCCACACAGAGGGTACACATTGCGCATGTGCACAAAATAACACTGCAGGAGATATCACGATCGTGTTCTGCTAATGATGCAGGGTGATGTTCAGGGCTGAGGTAATGTCATTTTACCTCGGGATAACACCAGAACGGTTTCGGGGGAACCAGTGGTGGCATGTGTGAGGATGGCTGCGTGTGTCGAAGGATAGAGGGTAAGAGTGGAAATGGATTAATACTAATAATATTATGCTAGAATTCGGAATTACTCGTTGTTCGATTACATTTGATGCAGTGTGACGGTCTGGTTTGGTTTGGGTTGAGACATATTGGGAATAATAAATAATAAATATAATAATGTAAATTTAATAGACCGCCCTCACTAGCAGGAACTATTAAAACGCGCCGTCCAATAGAATAAGGACCTGATATATTTGCAACTTGTTTAAAATAGTTGAAATATAGAAGAAATGTCTTCCTGTAATCAGGTGAGATTTAATGACAGGTCAAACTTGTTCAAGAGCTTCTGCTTTTCTAACATTCCTTGACAACCATTATCATTTTAGTCTGGCATCATAAACTTGTAATGCCGAGGCAACTTCTTCTTCTTCATCGTGTCCTGCCACCAGTTATCTCAAGGGATTTTCGAGCAGAGGTATGATATTTATTAGTGGGACGTGCTCTCAGTGGTGGATGGTGGTAGCAGGATTTGCAATCAGATAGCTGATTCCCAGGGCCGCGATGTGGACGCTCCTGCTGTGGCCAGTTTGTAGATAGAAAGCCCCGGCCTACACTTTTACCGACCCAAGGAATTTTTAACTTCCCACACCACATAGATATGGTATGAGAGCAACCGGCCTTTGATGATGCTGTAAGTTATATACAGCGGGGGAAATCCAAATTGGCAGAGGTGGGGCATGGGGAATCGAACCGCCAACCCTCAGGTCAGGCATCTGACCTAGAAAAAGTCAGACACTCTAACCACTCCGCCAGAGAGAACACGCCGAGGCAACAATTTCGTGGTACTATTGTTGATAATATATCAATAAAATATAAATAATATGCCCCAATCTTCCGTGTTGATACTATATGTATTTAATAATGTATTTGTCCAAAACACAGTGCTTTTCTACCTATCCAATTTAGATACTGGTGCAACTATTAAACAGGTAGTGTCGTCTAGAAGGAAGATTGACCAGTAACGAATCAGTTAAGCCACCGCTTCCTATGTGGCTGGTTATGGGATTCGAACCCGCGGAGTTCAAATCTGGCTAAGTCAAATCAATAATTTTCAAATGTTTACTTGTTGGTACCTAGCTATGGGAAGGCAAAGAGCAGTGGAATGAGGAAGACCAATTGTCCGCGATTGAAATTTGCCTTGCTTAATCACTAAAAGTAATATAAAAAGAGAGAAAATGTCAATTTAATCAAACCTGTCACTGATGAAAGTCATACAAAACCTATGAAATCCAGCATTTTGTTGTGGATGACAAAATTAATTTGCCGGTTTCGAAGTTCGACATTCTAAAATAACAAATTCTCCAAGCTCATTACCAATGGCAATTCAATAATTCAGCGTACATTTTTAATGATTAACATATGCTATCTATTTTTAGAATGTGCCATGAGCTCAAAACGATAAGATTATGCAACTTTAAATTAATTGGTCATTATGTTGACTGAGCCCAGGACTTCTGGTCCCAATTAATTAGGTTCAATTCAGAACAACGTGTAATGTACATCAGCTTTTAGGGAGGATGTTAGTTACACGCAATACCGTTCTAAAACGGGATGCTGTACGCCGGTGTAAAGATTTCAAATTCCCCCCATATTCAAGTTCCCCCCTGGGAACTTGAAAACGTTTTCAAATTCCTCCCAGGGGAATTTGAAAACGTTTTCAAATTCCCTCCCTCGTCTTAACTTTCCCTCCACCCCCATTTTTGGGGAATTTCCTTTATTTTTGTTATTTTTTTGTTATTTTTTGTTATTTTTCATGACAAATATTATAATATACAGAGAATAGCATAATGGAAATTATTACTAGTACAATAAAACATATTTAACCACAAATGACACAAAAAGTCTCCAAGATGGTTAAGAAAAAAATATTATAGGTCTGAAATTTAAAACGTTTTTTAAAGTTTTTTAAACAATTTTAAATTCCCGGAGGGGGGAATTTGAAAATAGGGGGAGGAATCTTAAAACTGTTTTTAACTTCCCCCCCAGGAATCTGAAAACGTTTTTAATTTCCCCGGAGGGAAGTTAAAAACGTTTTAAGATTCCCGGGGGGGAACTTGGGAAGGGGGGGAAGTTGAAATCGTTACACCGGTATGACACTATAGTGCACTAATATGCACTCCAATACACGCCTAAAGTGGCACCAGACACGGTGCCTGGATCGGTAAGAACACTGGCTTCCCTTGTGGACGATCGTGGGTTCGAATCCTAGCCGAGCGAACCAATAACTTACAAGCTTCATTGTTGTCTCTCCCATCAGCATGTCTAGAAAAGGGCAAAGACTGGTGTGTTCAGTATTAGGATAATGTAACTGAGTGGAATATCGGGTCATAGTGCCAGTGGGCACGGTCTTCCTGATGGGGCAGTACTATACAATCGTGGTGGGCTGCTTAGTATCACGATAATGTGACTGAGTGGGATAATCGGGTCGTGATGCCGATGGCATGGTCTCCCAAGTGGGACAAGTACAACCAAGCCACCACGACTGTTACGAAGTTCGGTACCCCTACTGATATGAAATTAGATGTTGCTAGGACGTACAACTGCAACACATGGATTAGCATAAACGGGGAAAGTGTGGAAGTTTTGAACGTGGTAGTGCACTATTACACTGTAAGCGACTGAATGATTAAGCAGTGCATGTCTACAACGAGTGGAAGGACTGCACCATGCAACAAGAGGGGACAATGCAGGCTTGGGGGAAATATAATTATTAAGGCTCCAAAGAGATGGTGTGAGCTAACGCTGAATTATTAAAATGTCACCAGCAATGCATTACACGCTCACGATTCGCATCGGCCGTGGCAGCACCATTTAAACTGTAGCAGCATGCCTTAAAACCTAAATAGAAATAAACAGGACTGCAGTTCGCACTGAGGTAGCGGTCAAAACATGCGTATACTAATGCAGTCTGTAGGGGGTCATTGTACTGTCGTCGTCGTCGATTAAAAAACCTAGTCCAGAGCAGTGCTCGACCCGATAACTCCTGTTAATATGGCGATTCAGCCAAATAGAATGTCAAACTCACTATCTCAGTCACCATAGAGCTTAGTCTATTTATATAGAGAGTCAGCCGGGTAGAACGTTAAACTCATTATCCCGGTCATCATGAGCATAGTTTATTTATATAAACGGATAGTAGGGCAAGGTTTCGATCCTCGGATCTTTGGGTTATGGTGCCAGCATGCTTCCACTGCGTCGTCCATTACAGATTTAGTGTCTGGGTTCCCTGGTTCAACTAATCTACCCACACCCACTTGTGTATGTGGCATTTCACCTGGGGAGGTTAGTGCATCTTACTACATTCACCCTCCCTGGCATTGTCAGTCTCATACCTACAAATGCAAATATCCAAGTGTCACACTTACAGTAAGTACATACACAGGGAGTGCTCAACACTATGCAGAATATAGCATATGCAGAGTCTTGGTCATGGCACCAGCGTCACCAAGGTGTATCTGCAGATGAAGCAGACATTACACCTAAAGCGGGATCTGAACCCACACCCCTGCCATTTCGCAGGTAGAGTCCTAACCATTAGGATATCTCGGTCATCACTACAGTAAAACCTCTTTAAATCGACCGACCTTTCGACCGACTTTAAGTGGTCCATTTATGGAGTTTAGGGAGTTAGAATATGGTTACAATGGTATTGTTGGAACCCCAATAAAGTGATCGATATAGGGGAGTGGTCGATCTGTGGAGGTGGTCGGTTAGAGAGATTTTACTGTATTACCATCAGATTACCCAGGCAACAGAAGACGGCGACTTCCATTGATGGCAATTTTCAAATATTCTCTTTTTTGGTAAATATTTTTATTCATGTGAATACATATTTTGTCAGTGCCGGGGCACTGGTCTTCCAGCTGTTGGAGTGGTCGCATTTCATCTGTACATAGTGGAAGTGGAATGTGTTGCATTGTGTGCAGCACAACCCATTCTGAACATAAAAGAATGTGGGGGAGCAGCCTATGCTGCATAGTGTACAGCATAGGTACTCAACATAGTGCAAGGTATATGCATCAAGATAGAGTGTGCAGTAATGTACACTAGTGGTTAAATCATATGCTGTGTTTGTATATCAGTTAGGTTTGGTTTTAATAACGGTTAGCCTTTAAATAGTGCCATGTTGTGCATGTATAGGGGGTTTATATTGTGTGCATTGCTGGTTGAAAATGTAGTTATTCAGTGGTGGTAATGGGTCTAAAGTAGGGGTAGTGGGTCTCGAGTCATTGAGTTATAATAGGTGTTTGTCAAATGGGGATGGGGGGGGAGGGGTCCATGGGCAGGGGGGTCAGACACGCAGGGAGAGAGCAGGCATGAGAGAGGGCGAAGTCAATGGGTCGTTCAGCAGGTCGTATTATATATTTGCAGTGCCAGGCTTTGGGCCTGAATAACCAGGTGAGCTCTGTATGCATTTTTAAAGGCAAGGATCGAACCCGCTTCTCTGGTTTTGGTTGGGAGCTCATTTCACATGGCACTTCCTTTGTAAATCGGAGCTCTGATTAACTTATTTGTATTAGGGTTGGGCACCCAGAGCAGAGTTGATGTCCACCTTCTCGTTACCCTGGTTGTGCGATCTATGTATTTGTCATCACTTGCACGTTTATACATCAACGTCATTAGGTGTAGGTTCCTACGTACATCCAGAGTGTCCAGCCCTGCTCTGCTGTGCATGTCAACCACACTTAGTATCTTGCCTTGGAATACTGTTCTGAGGGCTCTGTTTTGCGTTCTTTGTAATTTGGTCTCTTGCTGCTTCGTTAGTAATCCATAGATGATATCATTGTAGTCTATAATTTACGAAGGCGGAGTCGTTATGTGATAGTGGTAGTCTTTAATCAGTGAAGGACAAAGGGGGTCGGTACAATGTCAGATGGTGCTTCAGAGAGGTTACCAGATCGTCATTAGGTCAAATCTCGATGTTATGAGTTTGTGTTATTGTCCTGGGTCAGAGGTCAGCTGGTGGGCGGGACCCGAACCCTCAACCCTACCGGTGTTAGTGTTCTTCAAAGGTGTGGGTGGGCGGGGGAAATTCGGATCAGTGTTCCGTTGACTGCTGGAGGAACGGTTGTGATGGTTTGAACCCGGCAGGGGGTGGTCATGTGGCTTTGGCCTGGGTGGGGGAGGGTCGGGTCACGCCGGGTGCCCCTGGAGGCGGTGGTGGAGTTACTCGGGGAGAACCGCTAGGTGGCAGGGGAGGGCAGGATGGGTGTGGCTCTCGGTTAGGTGGCGCCACCAGTGTGTCATGGTTTCTGGTTCTCCGCCCCGTAAATTACCCATGTTACGGATAACATGCACAATTTACGAAGGCGGAGTCGTTATGTGATAGTGGTAGTCTTTAATCAGTGAAGGACAAAGGGGGTCGGTACAATGTCAGATGGTGCTTCAGAGAGGTTACCAGATCGTCATTAGGTCAAATCTCGATGCTATGAGTTTGTGTTATTGTCCCGGATCAGAGGTCAGCTGGTGGGCGGGACCCGAACCCTCAACCAATCACTGGAGGGGTCGGGTGCCGACCGCCAGGAGCCCCTTGGGAACATAGTGGTATAGTGCTGCCGAGGTCCATGACCCAAGCTGCATAATCTCCGAGATCGTGCTGCCCGCCGCGGCACAGGCTTGGGCCCCACCCCTTCGTAGGCTGTGCAGCGTGTAGTCCTCAGGTGCCCCCACTCCAATCACTGCCAGCCCCATGCGGAGGGCGGCCAGCAGGACTGGAGGCCGGAGTGGAGTTCCGGGGGCCACGAGGAAGGCTGGTTCACTGGGGCGTGGCTGGCGGTGCGCGAGGTAGTGGTCCCAGGCCGCGACCGGGCAGCATGGGGACCCCGGCAGTCTCTGAATGTTGATGTAGTATGCCTGGTCCGCTCTCCACCTTGTCTTTGTGGTTCGGACCAGTACCGTTAGCCCCTTTGGTGTCGTGGTGATGTCTGCACGCCTGAGGTAGTGGCGTGGGTCGTAGCTGGAGGTGGTTGCGAGGAGGTTGCCCTGTCGCAGTAGAGTTGCGTACCCAATTAGTAGCGCGGCCAGGAGCACTGCCGCCATGGGCCCGGCCGCGGCCAGGTATTGGGCCAGTGCCCTGACCTGCTGTGGGGTGAGGGGCGGGGCCGGTCTGGGGGTGTGGTTCGACAGACGTGCCACGCCCCTCTTCATCAGCGAGACCGGGTAGGTGTCAAACGGTGCCGGGGAGTCTCCGAACATGAGGACCCAGGTCCGGGCTCCGCTGATGTAATTCATGGTCGCCCCCGGGGACGTGAGTGTCTCTTTTAGGTGGAGTATGTAGGCGAGGATGTCGTACTGCGTCGGTGCCAGCGGGTCGGTGTGGTGCCTGGATGTGAACTGTATGTACTTCCTCACCTGAGCGGCCTTGTTTTTCCATGTCCCGCTCGCCAAGCCGGCGCAGTACACCTGGAGTATTCTTCTGTGTGTTCGGTCCGGGTAGCCTGGGAACAGAGGAGCAATTTTAGTGCGATGTTCCCAGGCTATCCTACAGTCCATGGGTGAATACATTGTCAAATGAGACCTCAATTTCAGTAATCCCCATGTCACTAGTGAGGCGACCTGCCCTGGCTCTGGCGTTTGCATCGAAGGCTCGTCTGCTAAGGGCGTCGGCAAGGACTAGGTCCTTGCCGGGTTTGTGGCAGATTCTTATGTCGCACCCATTGGTGGCCGCGAACAGCCAGATCTCTCTCGCGCAGGCTGTGAGTGTGACGTCCCTTCCGGTACCCGACTCGAGGACCTGCTGGCTGGCGGAGTTGTCTGTGTTTATGATGATCATGTGATCCTCTGGGTGAGGGGGGGCCAGGGCCCTCATGGCGATGACAAGGTTTATCGCCTCCAAGTGGGCGATGTTGGTGTGTTTGGTCCTGAGGCTGTCGGGGTATGGCTTCCCGTAGTAGTGGCTGTGGGAGAAGGCACCCCCTGCGACCAGTGAGGAGTCACATTCGATGGTCCAGGGGGTCTTAGGGTCTGTCTTGAGGAGGACTAGGCCGTTCGACCTGGTCGCGAACTCGAGGAACCAGGTTATATCGGCTCTGAGTTCGTCGGGGACGAGGTGGTGTCCGGTGTTGGGGGTCTGTCGTAGGGACTCGAATATCCTGGACATGAAGCGCCGGGCCGGCACCACACACTTCGCTATGTGTTGTAACCTGCCGACCAGGCGCTGGATGTCCCTCCTGGTGGCGGTCTTTTTGTGTACCCAGGTTTTGCACTCGGCAAGCGTGTCGTCTAGCTTGCTTCGGGGGATGGTGACCCTCATGTCGTCCGTGGATATGTGGAAGCCGAGCCACTCGACTGACTTTGCCGGTGGATGGCACTTGGTGGGTGAGAGTTCGAGTCCGAGGGTCCGAGCGAGGTTGAGGATATCCCTGTATGCTGCGTCTGCCTCACCGCGGTTGGGGGCCACGCCCACAAAGTTATCGAGATAACAGTGGACGTGGTGGCCCTTTTTTCTGAGCAGATACACGACGGCGTTCGTGGTCCTCGCACAGGCCATCGAGGAGGTGCAGCATCCAAAGGGGGGTGCTATGTCCGTGTAGTGTTCGCCGTCGGTTATGCCCAGGAGTGGTGTGGAGAGTGGGCAGGTGCGGAGCTGGCGGTATGCGCGGGCGAGGTCAGCACACCAGAGGAAGCAGCCCGAGCCGAGGCGGGCCACCTCGTCTGCCGCGTCCATCACGTTAGGGAGGGTGTACGCCCTGGGATTACCCTGATAATATCCCCGGAGGATACCGTCATTGACGCTGGCACCGTGTGGCCAGCTGAGGTCCACGATGACGCGCCTGCTGGTGGAGTTCCTCTTGGGCCGCGTCATCATGGGGCTCGTCTGTGACCATGGGTAGAAAGGGTGGCTGGTGAAGGAGCCCAGCATGGCGCCATGGCTTCTCTCGGTGGCAACGAATTGTCGTATGGCGTCAAGCTGAGCTGGGTCTTGTGTGTGGTTTGTGGTTGAACTCTTGGGTGGGTCTGGTGCCGTGTAGTCGGCAGGCCAGCCGTACTCGAGGAACTCCACAAGCTGGGTGTCGTGGTAGTTGGCGAGTAGCTGTCTCCAAGTGTTGATGTTGAGTCCGGTGGGGACCGGTACCCTAGCACTGATGTAGTTGGGCAGGGCGGTGGCTCTGACCTTCTGGTATATGGCTAAGTAGGCGGTATGGTCACCCCCATAAGTGTGCGTGTGGGCGTGGCCATATGTTGTCGAGTATGGGCCTGTACTCCACTGGGGTGATGGGGGGGCGTGGCGGTGGCCGAAGGGTGTTGACGTCGGTGGTAGTGTCTGGATCCTGTGTGTCATCGTCTCCATGCCCCGGGGGCCCCTCGGGGGCGGCGTTGCTCGGTACGTGTTGGGTGCTGTGTGTGGAGGTGCCGCAGTGTGGGGGGTGTGCTCTGCCGTGGCTGCCGGTGTGGGCGGCCCCACCCCGTGTTGTTGTTGCGGCGGTGTCATGGCCGACGGCATGGGCGCCGCCATCTTTGGCTCCGTGTTTGTTGTCACTGCTGGTGGCGCCGTCTTGTGTGGCGTGAGCGAAGCGGTCAGCCTGGGGGGCGGCTCCAGGCAGCGGCCATTTTGTTTCGGCCGGGCCGGTGGCGCCACCTGTGGGGTCGTGATGGGAGTCATTATCGTTACGTGTGGTTTTCTCACCGTTGGGGTGGGCGTGGTCGTCGGTGGGGTCACGGGTGTCAGTGTTTACATGTTCGTTTGCGTTGGGTTGTGCGTCCATGCTGCGTCTCCTACGTTTCTCTGCGAACTCGGCCGCCTGCTCGCTCCTCCGTTTTAGTATGCGGCGAGCCTGTGCAGTGACCTCAGCAGGGGACCGACAGCCGGTCACACGTTCACGATTCGCAGTGCATGTTCCACAGTCCGGATCCCTGCATACCGTGTGGGCTCTGGTGAAGCTGCTGTGTCCTGCCTGGGGCTCCTCGCCAAGCTCCTCGTATGTGTGAGGGTTGCTGCGCAGGGAGCCGCCTATCAAAAACCCTGGGTCTGTTGTGCTGGCGCTGTGGTTGTCTGTGTGGCTTTCTTTTCCAGGAATCGCTTCTTGTTCATACACTCTTTCTCCTTGTGCATATTTGCTCGGTGGTATTTATTAGCGCACCAGGCGCAGACATGCGCCTTCCTATCGGGCATTTGTCCGTGCGTCGCCGAGAAGCCACAGTCGTTCCCCCAGTTCCATGGGTGGCACGGCTTCCCATCGTGCTCTGACCAGAGTCGGCACGTCTCCCACTGCCAGTCCTTCGCCATTGTGTATGTGGTCGATAATAGGGTCCGTCCAGGTGTCGGGTATCTCGGGTGCCCTGAGCATCGCGCATAACGCCTCAAAGTACTCAGGCCAGGTCGCCTCACTAAGACCAATCTTTTCCCTCTTATCGCCCCTGATTACATAAAGGTGTGGAAGCCAGGAAGTTTTACCTTTCTTCTTTCCCAGGGCCGCTCCGGCCGCGACGAGCAGCTCGGAGATGTCTGTCGGAGGTTCGTCCTCCTCCACGTGGTCGCGGGCGCGCCTCACATTGTAGCGTGTGTGGCTTCCTCCTAGCACTGGGGTCGTGTTGTATATAGCCCGGTACTGTTCCTCATTTGTTACTCCGTTCCTTATTAGTGGCTTATTCCTCCGTATTTTTCTGTCTGTCACTGGTGCCGTACTGGGTACGGCGAAGTCCCTCACAAGGTGTGTGCGGCGTCCGCGCCGTGTATCCGGTACGGGGACACATGCGCCGTCACCATCGGTGTCACTGTCACTGTCCTCCGGTCTGGTGTCACTGCCGGCCTGTCGTGGATTCCTCGCCGTCCGTGACCCCCGCTCCAGGGCCTCCATCCTGCCCGTCATCTCCGACCTGATATTGGACATCTGTGCCGCCACTGCTGAGCTGACAGCCGCGTTGACCGCCTGTATCATTATGTCAGTCGCGTTGTCCTGGGTGGATGTTGATGGCGTGGGCTCGCGCGCCGCCATGTTGGTTTCTTTGCTCGGCTGTCGCTCTGTGGATGTGTCGGTCGTTGATTCATGTGGGACCGGCTCTGTCTGCGGCTTCCTCGGCCTGCCGCGTTGTTTAGGGGTGTCATGCTTGCGTACCTTCTTCGATGCTTTCTTACCATTAGGCATTGTTGCAGCTTACGTTACGTTAGGAAATTCGGATCAGTGTTCCGTTGACTGCTGGAGGAACGGTTGTGATGGTTTGAACCCGGGAGGGGGTGGTCACGTGGCTTTGGCGTGGGTGGGGGAGGGTCGGGTCATGCCGGGTGCCCCTGGAGGCGGTGGTGGAGTTACTCGGGGAGAACCGCTAGGTGGCAGGGGAGGGCAGGATGGGTGTGGCTCTCGGTTAGGTGGCGCCACCAGTGTGTCGTGGTTTCTGGTTCTCCGCCCCGTAAATTACCCATGTTACGGATAACATGCACAATTGGTAATATTGTTGACTTGTACAGCTGCAGTGCAGTATTCTCACTTACATATGTCCTTATTTTTCTGAATGTGTTCATTTTTAGTGCCAGTGTTTGGTTAAGTCTTGCCAGCTGTTGGGTACCACTTAGAGTCGCATCAAGAGTTGTGCCTAGGTACTTATAGGAGTTCACTTCACGGAGCACTAAGCCACCCATCTGCAGTTGTATTGGCCGGGCCCTCGGAGTTTCCACAAGACAAATCTTGTGTTGTGGTTATTGGACTAAAATCATGTATACTTCAATACGCCAATGGAGTGGTTGCCGACTGGTTAGTTCCGAGAGTCCTCACTAACGGGAACTGGCGCTTTCCCGGTTGTTGCAGTGTGTCCTATGTTGTGACAAGCATCCTAAAAGCTAACACCACCAGTGCTCCGCCGCCCCTCCACCATTTCCCACTGTTCCCTGTTTCTGCCGCGCATGCACAAACAGTACCAGCCATGTCGTCATCTCACTCTCACTACTACAGCGACCCCTGGTGAAATTGTTGCAGTACAAGTACACTTGACATCTTTTGCTTTGGAATAAAAAGAAAATTGTAATTTTGACAATACCATCAAGAGTAATACATAATAACCAAATTCACAAACGTTGAAATACACCTTGCGTACATAAAGTTACATAGTCCGATGGATTTGAGTTTCTGTCATTTTTATGACATAAATATAATAGGTTGATTGTTATTATCTACCTTACTTTAGTTTGAAGTAACATATATTTTAAAGGGTTAACTTTTGAGATATTTGAAGTGCAAACATGTTAAATTAGTTTTGGCAAGCATGCCAAGACTCTGACACCATATGGTTTAGCAGTAACAAATTCTAATAAGTCGCCCCAGTGTTCCCTTCTATGTGGCAACACATGTCTAATAAGTGCATCAGTACTAAATTAGATATGTAGAATCAATTCTAAATCATTGCTTTGGTTAGGAAAATTTAATGCTTCATTGGACTATGCAGCTTTAAAGCATTCAATAAGAATGTCATGTCAAATGAATCCTATCTATCTACAAATATGTTACCGCCCCTTCGGTAAAAATCAACACTCAGCAATATGTTCCACGCGCATTCATGACGGTCTACAGCTGAAGCAGCAGAGCAACATTTTCATTCTGCCAGTAATACTGCCTAGAAGCTGATACGAAGCCGTACTCCCATTTTCCATTAGCGCCCGCCGTAATGAGCGAAGGAATCAGTGACCTGCTCAGGCCACCATAGCTAAGCCATCCCATAATTGAGGAAGAGAAGAAGAGAAAAACAACACCAATTGCAATGAAGAAGACAGAATACACAGAATACTCCCAAGATGTACAAATAAAACAGTATACGCGCTTAATGTATATCGTCAAAGGCATCCTTAGCGTTATTTAAGTTTTTAACTATTATTCCAATGTTTAAAAATAATTGCACATTCATATAATTCACGCTAGTATTTTCTCTTTGTGTATGTTGGGGTTTGAGATAAGGGGACATTGATTATCAATCATAAGCAGAGCGCCCACTGGTCCATATATCCACCCACCGCCCTTTGGTTTCCCTCCCCAGCCTAGTCGACTGTCTAAGACCTTTGTACCTAACTGATAGATCGGCCAGCCATTCACATAGCTCTGTGTCAATAAAAGAAAGTCCAAACTAATTAAAACCATTTGTTTTAGAGAGGATTGAGAAAAGTGCCTAATTTAGTAAATTGGAAACTTACGCCCTCTACCCCTCTCCTACCCCCCCCTGCTCAACCCCCCCCCCCCCACATCACCTCCCCACCCATGCAACCTCCTCAAGCCCTTACTGTTCTCTCTCCATTTGGTGACTTCCGGTCTGTGGTCGTCTTAATACGGGGCTGTGTTATACAGGATAAGGGAGAGGGGCCGGGTGCTGAGGTAAAAACAACCTACTTCAAACTGGGCGCCAATAACCAGCAATATCCATGAGCAGTGATAGGCAGAGTTCTGCGCAGACCTCTATGAGGCGGGCAGATGTAGAGGGCTGACCTTTGCAGGCCCCGGGATCGTGGATATATATATATCCACCACGCATGCGCGCACACCGGAAGCAGGCACTGACCCGGGCGGGCGGGCATGCGCGTGGCGGTGTGGCGTCCCCGGGAGCTGTTGCCCGCCCGCCCGCCCGCCCGCTGACGTACATTATTTAGCGTTTTCGTTTGCAATAAATAATGGAGGTGGTCATTAAGAGTGAACAACCGTTGGTCATTGGCTTCATTAGCGTAGCCTCGACAGGAGGTTGTGGGTGGGTGGCTGTCAGAGGGCGGTGCGCGTGCGCAGTAACCAATGACTACAGCCCGTGTGCAGGCCGCACCAGACTGATGACGGCGGCGGGCAGCGTTCAGTACACCGGATATGCGCATGCGCCGATACATTACACGACAGCCGGCGCGGGGTGTGGAGTCGGGGTGGGGTGGGGCGCCAGTCACTGTGCAGTATACCAAATAGCTGTCACTATGGACCGTTGCCATGAAAATGAACCAAAATCAAAACAAACAAAAACGAGCCCCAAATTGGTTTTGTTCAAACACCATCGGTGTCAAACCAGCACCCTGCCAAACCATGCGGGACTTTACCATATATGGAGCTGCCACTGCTCAGTCACTGCCACTGTTTAGTCACTATCACAAGGGACATCAATGTTAATAGGGCGTCAAAGTCCAAGAGCCATGGCCGCCAAGAGTGAGCATGTTTAGTGCAGAGGCGCCATTGTGCAGGGACTGTCACTGTCAACTGGCCATCGATACCCGCAGGCTCTCTCTGTCCAGGTGTCACCACTGTCAGATCCTGTGTCCAGTAAAAGTGGGCAGACAGCCCAAGGGTGGTCAATGAAGTTGAAGCGGTGTGCACGAGTCATTTCTGTGCAAGGCCTATCTGTATTCACGGGTGCTCATTGCTAGGGTGTCTGTAGTCAGAAGCTAGCACCCACTGTTTAGCAACCTACAACTTAGTACAAGACCCGTCATCTCATGAACCAGCACAATGCCTTCACTTAGTGGCACCCATCTCTGCTGTATCCATTTGATACCAACCAATCAACACCAGCCAATCGCTACTGTACCTCATTGTGCTCATCACCATTCTTCACCACCATCCCAACACGATCAAGGTATCACTCTCCACGCACCAGTCTGCATCAACACTCAACACGTCACTCTCCACCCACCACTCTCTTCCAATCACTCCACAGCCACCACTAACCACCCACCACTTACTACTCACCACTTCACCCCCACTGTCGACACACCACCTCACCCAACACTTCCCACCCTCCACTCCCCAGCCACCACTCTCCACCCACCACTCTCCACCCAACCTTGCCCACCCACCACTCTCCACCCACCACTCTCCATCCACCACTTTCCACCCACCACTCACAACCCACCACTCTCCACCCACCACTCTCCACCCACCACTCTCCACCCACCACTCCACCCACCACGCTGCACCCACACTTCACCCTCACTCTCCACCCACCAGTTCACCCACCACTTTCCAAGCACCACTCTCCACCAACCCACTTTCCCTCAAGCACTCTCCACCAACCACTTTCCCTCAAGCACTCTCCACCAACCACTTTCCCTCAAGCACTCTCCACTCACCACTTCACTCCCCACTCTCCACCCTCTACACCCTACCTGCCACTCTCCACCCACCACTTTCCACCCACCACTCTTCACCCGCCACTCTACCCCATCTCCTCCCCACTCTTCCTCCCACTCCCCCCACCCATCTACTATCCATCCACCGCTATCTACCTATATCACTCGCCGCCCATCGCTGCTCCCACATCACCGCCCACACATCATCATCCACCCACGCCCAACCAAGCCGTCACTGTCCGTCTGCACCAAGAAATCTCCCCAGATTGCCGGTTTATTGAAATCAATAGCACCATTCAGAGAGAACCCCCCTGATCCGTGGTCTTACTTGCCTGTATTGTGTTTGTTTTTGTGACGTCCCCCGTAGATGGGATCAAGCCTGTGACCAACTCTTACTCACGCATGTTGTCCTTATTCACGGAGCCGTCTTCAAAGCATTTTATTGACAATTTTCGTGCATAAAATCCATTCATTTCTTATATTGATCTTTGTTAAAAGAAGAGAATTGCTGATAGTGATAGAAATATGTGAGATATGTTTGACATTTATCGCTGACATTTTGCTAACACACTTTGTCATAAAATCCATTCATTTATTCTATTGATTTTTTCTTAAAGATGCAAATTACTGATAGAAAGATGTGCTATATGTTTGACATCTATCGCTGACATTTTGCAAACAGGCTTTGTAATGAAATCCATTCATTTCTTATATTAATTTTCACAAAAAGAAGAATATTGAGGATAAAAAGGCGTACAATATGTTTGACCTTCATCCTAAACCACTAATTGATTGGCTCTTTGAAACACTACTAGTACTACACTGTTCTCTTTTTCATGAATCAAAATACAGTAAATATATGTTCTTAGCAGTTTTGCGATAGAGGTACATTTGTCGTAAGATGTCCGACCATGCTTCACCCACCATCCTCTAATCCTCTCACTAACACCCACCGCACCCACCACACACACCACACCACACACAACACACGTCCACTACATCCACTATATACACCACACACACCACACCACAATACCACACACACCACACAGATAACACACACCACACACATACCACACCACACACCACACACATACTACGCAACGCACCAGACACATACCACACCACATACATACCACACCACACACATACCACACCACATACACACCACACATATCACGCACATCACGCACATCACACACACCACACCACACACATCACACACACCACCCACCACACTTATACCACTCCATACTACATACACACCACACACATCACACACACCACACACATACCACGCACACCACATACACACCACACACATCACACATACCACACACCACACACACCACACACATTGCACCGGGCGAGGCCGGAATGAAGGAGGCGTACGTCGAATCTAAACCATAACTTCCAGTTATTGATGATGGCCGTGACATTTTGTCATTACTGACCGGATGTCGGGGCTTTCTTCCTGACCTTTACCACTTCCGGTCGCTTCGTTGGTGCTGAAAACAAACGTATTGGGCATGACTCAGCTACAGCCGCCATTATGTAGCTGTCTAGAGACTCTGGGGCTCTGTTAGTTGGATTCTCGCGTGTGTTCTTACTGAGGGCTGCATTGCAGTTGCGTTCTCCAAGGTTGAGAGACACTCCAGTTATCAATGAAAGTGTCACACTGTACACGGAGCCTTATAATGTCATGCCTTTTATTTCCTTTTTCAAAGAAATCAACAAAGTGGTTCAACTTCTCAGATTTTCGAGTCCTCTGTAAATACTAAATCCCTGAAGAAGGACTGGACGCCCTCGAATCCTTCTCTTTTTAACGGCCAACTCTTCATCCACACCAATGTTGTCCTATTGTAACATACATTGCCCCTGCCCGCATCTCAGCAAATTTGGATTTCCACCACTGTGTATAACTTACAGCGTCATCAAAGGCTAGTTGCTCTCATACCATGTCTATGTGGTGTGGGAGGTTAAAAATCCCTTGGGTCAGTAAAGGTTTAGGCTCAGGATTTCTATCTGTCTCATGGTGAAAACAAGTCTATTCAGACTTATCCATGGTAGGCAGTATAACTCTTCGAGAAAAAGAGAAACACCAACACACACCAACATATACCCATCTAGCAACACATATGTCATAAAAAGCATTAAGCTAGTAGCAAAAGTAACATATGCTACGAACCCCACATTGTCAAGGCCCCCACGCTAAATGCTTGCAAGCTATCTATCATGTAAGTTATACTATTAATGTTACTGAGATGTCAGACATATTTATCGTCATGTGTGGCTGCATAGCAATAACATAACTGTGCAAGGAAAATATTTATGTGGTTTAATATTTATACATAGTTGTTAAATGTAAGGCCACCTTTACAACATATGTTACAGGTCCCGCACTGGCTTAATCTGGCCTTGGACATATGTGTCTGCTTCGCGCATGCTCATATCTATATTATTGCATGGAATCTTAAAGTTTTCGATATCTTTCACAGTATGAAAAATGAGGAATACCAATTATCCACGATTGAAATCCCTCCTGCTTAAAGAACTAATGCACAAAAAGAAATATATATGAATATTATACATAAATGTATAATAGAAGAAACAATTCCTTGCTCTACGAGATAATAGTTCACTGCTATACCAGGAAATATTCCACTGCTATACCGGGAAATAGTCCACTGCTATGGTAGGAAATAGTGCACTGCTAAACCAGGAAATAGTCCACTGCTATACCAGGAAATAGTTCAGTGCTATACCAGGAAATAGTCCACTGCTATACCAGGAATTATTCCACTGCTATTCTAGGAAATAGTCCACTGCTATACCAGGAAATACTCCACTGTTATACCAGGATATAGTTCACTGCTATACCAGGAAATACTCAACTGCTATACCAGGAAATACTCCACTGCTATACCAGGAAATAGTTCATGGCTATACCAGGAAATACTCCACTGCTATACTAGGAAATAGTTCACTGCTATACCAGGAAATACTCCACTGCTATACCAGGAAATAGTCCACTGCTATACCAGGTAATAGTTCACGGCTATACCAGGAAATACTCCACTGCTATACCAGGAAATAGTTCATGGCTATACCAGGAAATACTCCATTGCTATACCAGGAAATAGTTCACTGCTATACCAGAAAATACTCCACTGCTATACCAGGAAATAGTCCACTGCTATACCAGGAAGTATTCCAGTTTTTCCACTGCTATACCAGGAAATAGTTCACTGGTATACCAGGAAATGGTCCACGTTTTGTCCTGTAAACAAAACATGTACATACAATACAATTTAATTTCCTTTGCATTTCTCAACGAGGCTAGGAAAAGGACTACACATACTCCCTACCCCATAGGCATACTTCCTGCCCTCAAGTCTGACAAGGGGAAGGATGGTGAAGATTTGGCCTGAGTCTGGTGGAAACATGATGACGAGTCAGTAGTGAGCTGGTGGTGAGCTAGTAGTGAGCTTCTCCCGTGTTAAGCTCTAGCTTTGACCGGTGGACGGAAACGCACCAATGGGGGCACCATGGGGGTCATGAGGTTGAGGCAATGAGAGCAGAGAGGTCCGAGATGGACTGATGCGTAGGTGACAGGACTGTTGGCAACAGCATTGTTGACATTGTGTCAGTTAGTTTAGTTGTGTGTGTGTTCCTGAGAAAACCTCACGAACGCGTGATAATACGAGTATTCTCAGGATTTTAATTACATGTTCAACACGACTAAAGGGAATTGAAAAAAAGACAAAACAAAGGGACAATAATAAAACAAATGAATACCACTTATTGGATTAAGGGCCACATATTTGCACACTGCACACAGTAGAAAAGTTGGCCTTTGGAGAATTGGATATTACATTTTTATTTTAAAAGAATTTTCTTTAGCATTTCATACAAAGATATAAAAAAAAAAGAGAATAAAATCATGAAAACTGAAAAGAAAGAAGAGAAGTCGGTAAACTAGTACACATCATCTGGGAGGTTATTGTCGGAACGCAATATCGAGCATGACAGTGACAGCTGAGCTTTGAATTATTGACTTTGTTCCTTTTTGGTATTCTCGTATGGGAAAATACAAATACGGCTCGAGTCCCAGAGGCCAGCATTCCTAGCGCCGTATTCATCGTGCCAGCATATTTAATGTACTGGAATGGCCGTGTGAATTTCAGAGACAATTGTGATTGGGGAGTTGGTACTATTTATAAGTCTGTGCTTATAATAATTCTTTTGGGGTACATTAGTTGTTTAAGCAGGGGAAATTTCAATCACGGACGATTGGTCTTCCTCATTCCACTGCTCCTTGCCCTATCCTAATAATGCCAAGCACCTGGCTAGGAAATGACAAGTATCAATTTTTAAGTCATTGGTTTGACTCAACCAGGGTTTGAACCCACGATTCCAGGATCTACCAACACAATTGATTGTGTATTACGGTCTATCACACCTATCTATTTCTGTACTATTGATCATCACAATATTTTATTATAGTGTGTGTTAATATAACAAGGAATTCAAACCGAAAATGAGTAAATAGACTAATGAAAAGAGATTTGTCAATTTAGAAAACGCCGTAGTAATTTCTTTTAGGAAAATGAACCATCTATCTATATATTTTGTTTGAAATGAAAAGTGTAAATTAAATGAAGCATTAAATCTTTGGCTAATGAATATAAACTATTATTATAATTCGATACCTTTGAGTTTCTTACATTTTTAAAAGATAAACATATTAGGTGGATCGTTATTTTCTACCCTACTTTAATTTGAATTAAATTTGATTTGAAATGGGTAGCTTTGGAGATATTCGAAGTAAAAATATGACAAATTAATGTTGATTAAAGGCTGCATCAGCAATGACATGTTATATTAAATTAACTTAGTATTTATTCCCGTCCGTACAACAACAAATGCCTCGTAAGTACACTAATATTTAAGTTGGATATGTAGAATCAAATCTAGCTTCGTGTTTTTGTTTAAAACATTATGGTGTCTTCATCGAGTTAGGGAGCTTTAAATGACATTGTCTTTCAAATCTTCAAAATGTTCACCTGCAGCTAGAAAGTAAAGTTTCCGTCTATTTCAAGATATAATTGAAAACATCAACTACAGATATACACCTATATCGGAATGGAACAATGTCTATATGGATTTTATCAGCCTGGATGATATATAACAATATCAATAATAATTACTTATCAGCGCTATTTATAGATTTAATTATGCATATTGCTGCATATCTATTTATAGCTATGGAGATAGACAACCACCATACAGAATAACAGTGTAGTCTGTAATGAGCCTCACTACCACATGGTGGCGGCAGCGACTATGCTGACCTCTGTTTGCTAAGAAGTAACAACAGGTGGCAGCAGGCTAGCAGGAGCTGTCCCTTGGGTGGACTGTTCCACCCATTACTATCGGCCACCCACACCCCCAACCCCTGCCCTGGGGAGGTCACGTGCAACCTAGCTGGGCAGTGACAGTCCAGAATGGAGTAACCTGTGACTTCTCAGCCCGAAATAGACCTATAACATCAATTGATGCCTACAACAAACGCCAACCAAATTAGGCATATAATAACATATCCCATAGTAAGGAGACAAGACAGTCAATTTGGAGAGTCTCACACTCTGGCTGGCCTAAAATATGTACCTTTACATCTTTTATTGAAGCAGAATTCACCGTGAAATGGTGAGATGGCTGGGGCAGCCGACCGGAACCCAGTGCACTATTCAACTATACAAACTATACATGCTTTCATGCAGACCTACCCACATGCCAAGCCACTCGACTCCGTCTTCCATCATGAGAATAGCAACGGAATACAAGCAGTACAACAGCAAAACAGGATAATCGCATAATTAATAATACCCATATAAGTATTTATAAATTAGATATTATCTCGCTATCCAGAAGAACTTTTTTTTAAATCAGATTTAAAGGAAGCATATTGTCCAGCATGCATCCAACCGGTATCAATTCTGGGGTGCTCCGATAGCGATTCGTGGGTAGATTTAGGTAAACTGGCATACTCACATGCACACACTGTAAGGAGTCGTCCCCCCCCCCCCCACCCCCCCAACCCCCCCAACCCCCCCACCCCCACCCACCCACCACCCCCCATCCCCCACCCCCGATCCCAAGCATAGTTGTCATGGAAATATAGCCTAGCAGATAATTCTTTGCAATGACCTTTGCCATGACGGCGAGCTTCTATCTGCGTCCTGGCTATAAATATGTTAGCCGTGCCCTTAGGGGCAGGTGGACCGCCCAGATACTTTACTGCCATGTCCAGTGTAGTCCGTTATCAAACCTAACCAGACCCCTGGGAAATCTCGCGCCTACTTATCCACGATAATTCCTGCTGATAACCAATTGGAGACGTGTAGGGCCCGCACAAAAGATGTATAATCCTGACGTGTAACCAGGTTGGCTTACCCCTTCTGTTATTTTAATCTGCTAATTGTTATTCATTTTAATTTAAAGGGAGCAAATATATATTCGTCTTTGTTTTTAAGGGATGTATATATATACATTAAATACATAGACGGACACTGGACTGATCAATCAATCAATCAATAGTTCCATCCTCTAGTCGAGGGTTGGATGCAATGGTTCTCCACTAATTACCATTGCTTACTATGGGTAAATACTTGGTAGGTTCCCCTTCCTTTCCAAGGTGACTGGCCACTTACTCATCTTTGTCAGAGTGTGCCCTGATGAGCCACATCATCTTGCTGTTACACCTTCAAAGCTATTGATCTTCTAACTCATCTGCTGCTCCAGTCTTCATGCACTTGAAGGGGTGACATCCCCTGACCACACCAACAAAGTTGATGTGGCCGCTGGTGTGCACTACAAACTTCTGGTCTTCCCATAAATGGGACTAGCCGCACGACAGCGGGGGTTTTAAATCAGAGTTTACCTTCTCCTAGATGAGCAGTCAGCCAAGATTGACGAGCCCCACCTGCCCGACTGGACTGATATATTGTAATAAACAAACGAAATTAGCATCTAGCTGGATTTGTGTGGTCAAGCCGTGCTCTGCCAATTTGGATTTCCACCGCTGTGTATAACTTACAGCATCATCAAAGGCCAGTTGCTCTCATACCATGTCTATGTGGTGTGGGAGGTTAAAAATCCCTTGGGTCGGTAAAAGTGTAGGCTCGGGTTTTCTATCGACCAGCAGTGGAATGAGGAAGACCAGTCGTCTATGACTGAAATTTCCCCTGCTTAAACAACTAATGGACAAAAAAAAGAAGAAAATAATGCCATTCAACCTAAATGACACTCCTAAGATGCTAAGGTAATGTAGGCTAAGGAATACTTACATACTTGGAAAGTAGTGTCACCCCTCCTTCAAACCCTACTTCAAGTAAATTTGAAGCCATTTGACGATGCCTTACGTAGTAGACTTACAATTTACATAGGCTATATTATTTGGGATTCAGCCAAACACTAATTGTCCATCTTTACTGATTGTCATAGTCTAGTATTTATTCTGATACAACTGCCTAGCTAATTCATGTCCGGTGTTAGGTTACCTTATTAACTGAAATGTGTTTATTGTATATCCTACTCAGTAACCTTATTGTTTCTCTCTACTTGCTAACCACTCGCTATAAGGTTGCACTCACTACTGCTTGTTATCCAGATCCTGAGCGCTTTGGGCAATTGCTCTACTACACTAAACTATGCTACTGTGACGGTGGGCGATGTCACGTGATCGCGCTTATCATTACTATCTGCCTCACTCGCACGGATTTTTTACTTTATTAAAGGAGGGGTCAATTGCCCTGAATCGAATTGGTTGAATCGGCATTAGTATTGTTGGACAAATGGTTGTCAAGATCATTATACTGTGTCTGGGTGGGATATTGTGTGGTGGTGACGGCAGTATGGTATCTCAATGAGGCAGCACTATAAAATCGCATCGAATGCGCACTGTCACAAGTCGGTACCCGTACTGCTGATTAATAATGCATGTGGCGCCAGTCATACATTCGTATGGACGTTGCTATGGACCACGCTGCACTGTCTTCGTGCAATGCAGTTGGGAAGCGTTGACAAGAATAGTTCTTATATTTATTATTTATACTCCCACAATAGCGTGCATACCATATAAACATTCCGCTCCTCCATAGCTCCTCTACAACAAATCTACTCCCAATTTTGTTGCTTCAACCATATAGATTGCACACTTGCATGGCTCTGCACATTCCGCATTCTCACTACGCCTAGCAACCCAGCGCTACCTTCCCACCATCCACCACCCACACACCCGGGGGCGTGGGGGGGGGGGGGGGGGGGGGGAGGTGCACTACCAGACCTTCCCCACCACAAGACAATACCACCACCTGGCACCTCACCACGCTATGAATCCCTCACCACGCCCACACAGCGTCCACCGTTACAACCATTACCAGAGGTGTAATGCAAGCAGCCCCTCACCAGTCGGTGCTGTTATACAGGTATCGTCAACTTACTATATAAGCGACCTTCCCACACATTACGTGTCATCATTAGTGGAGACGGATGGCTGGAGATCGACCATAGTTATGGCTTTACAATGGTAGATCAAGTGTCTAGCACAGGCCGGTGTAAATCCAAGGCGCAACACATCACCAACACCGCACCCCACCCTGCCACGAAACCCGCCCACCGCCACACACCATGCATTCCTCACTCCACCCCCCCCCTCCCTCACTGCCTTCTCCCCCCTCCCTCACTCCACTCTCCAGCACCCATGCCCACACATGGCGGCCGAATCGGCAAACCGCAGGATTCCCGCGTGGAAGGTTGGGAGTTCGAACCCGAGTCAAACCAATGATTGATCAAAATTGATACTTGTCGCTACCTCGCCTGGTGTTCGGCATTAATAGAATGGAATAAGGACTGGTTAGCACAGTGTCAGATAATACGACTGTGTGGAATATTGGGTCATGATGCCGACGGCCTGATCTTCAGGTGGGGCAGCCCTATAATAGTATAAAGTCGTCATGAGTGCGCAGTCACAAGTCGGTACCCATCTTGAAATCACGTTAGAAGTTGCTAGGACATAAAACAACAAGCAAACAACAAACCACCCTCCCACCAAATCACACCCAGCACCGACCCACCTCTCACCTCCCACCACTCTATGCCACCCTGTGCCGGACCACCCAGCACCGACCCACCTCTCACCTCCCACCGCTCTATGCCACCCTGCACTGCACCACCCAGCACCGACCCACCTCTCACCTCCCACCGCTCTATGCCACCCTGCACCGCACCACCCAGCACCGACCCACCTCTCACCTCCCACCGCTCTATGCCACCCTGCACCGCACCACCCAGCACTGACCCACCTCTCACCACCTTTCCGCTGACACTTCCTGTTTCATACCTATGCGCCAATCCTGCCTCCCTAGCCTCCCTTCACCACAGCCCCCTCCCTACCCCTCATGTACCTACAACCCCACCACCACCCAGCCCCACGCATCACACTCTCCTCCACCATACCTCACATCACTTCACACCCCATCATCTCCCTACCCACTTCACATCAACCCACACAATCACACCTACTCTCTACCCCACCTCACTTCGCCTCACACCCACACCCACTCCCTACTCCACCTCACCTCGCCTCACCCCAACACCCACTCCCTACCCCACCTCACCTCGCCTTACCCCCACACCCGCTCCCTACCCGACCTCACCTCGGTTCACCTGCACACTCACTCCCTACCCCACCCCACCTCACCATGCCTCATCCCCCACGCCCACTCCCTACCCCACCTCACCTCGCCTCACCCCCATGCCTACTCCCTACCCCAGCTCACCTCGCCTCACCCCCACACCTACTCCCTACCCCACCTCACCTCGCCTCACCTCAACCCCACACCGGTTCCCTACCGCACCTCACCTCACCTCACCCCCACAACCACTCCCTACCGCACCTCACCTCACCACCACACCCGCTCCCTACCCCATCTCATCTCACCTCACCGCCACACCCGCTCCCTACCCCACCTTATCTCACCTCACTGACACACCCGCTCCCTACCCCGCCTCACCTCGCCTCCCCCCACACCCACTCCCTACCCCACCTAACCTCGCCTCACCCCCACACCCGCTCCCTACCTCGCCTCACCTCGCCTCCCCCCACACCCACTCCCTACCCCACCTTACCTCACCTCACCCCCACACCCGCTCCATACCCCACCTCGCCTCACCCCCACACCCGCTCCCTACCCCACCTTACCTCGCCTCACCCCCCACCCGCTCCATACCCCACCTTACCTCGCCTCACCCCCACCCGCTCCATACCCCACCTCACCTCATCTCACCACACACCCACTCCCTACCCCACCTCACCTCGCCTCATCCCTACACCTGCTCCCTACCCCACCTCACCTCGCCTCACCCCCACCCCCACTCCCTACCCCACCTCGCCTCACCCCCACACCCGCTCCCTACCCCACCTCACCTCGCCTCATGGCCACACCCGCTCCATACCCCACCTCACCTCGCCTCCCCCCACACCTGCTCCCTACCCCACCTCACCTCGCCTCACCCCCACACCGGCTCCCTACTCCACCTCACCTCGCCTCCCCCCACACCCGCTCCCTACCCCACCTCACCTTGCCTCATCCCCACACGCGCTCCATACCCCACCTCACCTCGCCTCACCCCCACACCCACTCCCTACCCCACCTCGCCTCGTCTCACCCCACACCCGTTCCCTACCCCACCTCACCTTGCCTCACCCCCACACCCACTCACTACCCCACCTCACCTCGTCTCACCCCACATCCGCTCAATACCCCACCTCACCTCGCCTCACCCCCACACCCGCTCCCTACCCCACCTCACCCCTCCTCACCCCACACCCACTCCCTACCCCACCTCACCTCGCCTCACCCCCACACTCGCTCCCTATCCTGTTTCAGGCACCATCCTTTCCCTACCTTGCCTCACATCACCCGATACATCCCACTCTCTCTCTCTGCCACCTAACCCTCTTCCAATCACACCACACTCCACCTCACATCTCTACCCATCATCACCCCACCCTCACATCCCCACTCTCTCCCTCACACCACCCCATCTCATATATCATCCTCTCCCCTACCCCGCCCCACCCCACCCCATCTCACATCCCTACCCTCTTCGCAAACCCGCTTCATTCTACCTCGCCCTACACCCCACCCCACCACCCCATCCCCCATCCCACCCCAATCCACCTGACCCCACACCCCACACCCCACTCACACCTCACCCTACACCCCACCCCACCCCACGACACCCACACACACCACGCCTCACCCCACCCCACCCACCCACACCCACACACACCTTTCACCCCCCCCCCCTCTTCCATACCCCGCTTCACCCCACCTCACCCACACCCCACCACACCCTCTCCCCGACCAGGCCACTGCGCCCTCCCCCTGTTCCGGGCGCACCTGCCGTGCCAGCCCGTGCCTTTGATGTTGCCGCCCGGGCTCATTCAGGTCTACATGGCCCTGTGAGCGTGTCCTGACAGGACGCGTTATAAAGTGTTCTTTTTGGCGCGTACTTTTTCCCGCCACGTAGCGAGCTCTTTGTACATAATTGGGTTAATCTAACCAGCAAATCAATACCATAAAACACAATAACAACAACGCAGTGTATATACTACTACTGCACAGGCAGGCTTGCACATGATTATATTCAGCTTAGTTCCACAAGGAAAATTCCGAGAGTGTTAGCGTTTAATAAGCGGAAGTTTCTATCGAAACAAAATTGCTGAGGTTGAAGAGGGAGCGATTCACATAGAATCAGTGATTCACATGGAATCAGCGATTCGCATAGAATCAGCGATTCGCATAGAATCACCGATTCTTGAGCTGTGCGTGCCACATTTAGGCTCTGTATACACATATCAATTCTACGTTTGGTTTGGTAATGGAGAGCTTGTACCACCCAGAAAAAAAGGTGATAGAGAGAGCCAAGCTACTCACATCTATGTGCTCAATATATATCAATATATATCAATATATATCAATATATATCAATATATATCAATATATATCAATATATAATCAATATATATCAATACATATCAATATATATCAATGT
Organism: Branchipolynoe longqiensis; assembly: GCA_030323885.1. Taxonomy (NCBI): domain Eukaryota; kingdom Metazoa; phylum Annelida; class Polychaeta; order Phyllodocida; family Polynoidae; genus Branchipolynoe; species Branchipolynoe longqiensis. The sequence continues at coordinate 16,273,404 of CM059187.1, read as the reverse complement.
ATATCAATATATATCAATATATATCAATGTATATCAATATATAATGAAAACATTTATTCCACGAAGCAAACTATCCAGTGATGAATTTGTTTACGCTTCATGCAGTTCTTGATGAATATATAATCTTACATCAAACTCACACTGAAGGCACATTCTTTAACGTCAATCGCCAAACTATTAAGATGCATTGTGAATTTGATAGAACTCCAGTTGGCGATGTAATGCGCCTAAGACAGTGCATACACAAACCGACTTTTCGTCACCCATGTAGCTATTGAGGAGGCTCAATACTCGTCACTCTCCACTTATGGGGGGTATGAAAGGCCGACTGCCATGGTATAACTTGCCCCTCTTTATTACTGCTAAGGTATGAGAGTTGACTGACGTAGCACTGCACAGCTGGGTAATACATGACATTGGTGGGGCGGTGGCTGCACCCAATGGGTGACATGGTTTACTAGTGAGACGGGCCCACGAGCGTGCTGCCACCTGCCGGGCATTTAGATACAAGGGTCAGTCGAGACTGCCACTGTGGGGTAGTGAGGCTACTATTACAATCAATTTATTTAGGGAGTATCGGTCTATTTTCTGTAGTCAAGTGATACATGAAGGGCAGTTCGGGTTCAAAAAGGTCGATGCTATGAGGTTATCACAAGTGTAACCTGACGTTTTGATTAATAGATCTGTGGAGCCCTTATATATATTGACATATATATTAATATTTAGTAAGTGGAATGCCATGCATATTGAATTAGATCTATGCAAACTGCTTTCACAATATGCTCAATCCTGTTGGTTTTTCACTGTACTGTACATGCAATTAAAAGCTACTATCTTTCAATTCCAGAATCAGCAATTTCCGACTAATGTTTGTGTAGGAAGGAGGAGCTTGCAAAGGGAATTGGGCTAAAACAGCAACATTTGACGGTCCATTATTAATTATCCAGTTCGTACAGGCAGCAAAGTAATTAGAGCATTCTACTAACTTCATCCCAATTATTTTTTTATGAAATGTCCAAATTTCTGCGAGGATTTACCCTTTAACTCATTTGAGTAAGATGGAGAGGATAGCGAAGCATTAGTCATTCTAATGCTGGACATACACTAATCGACTTTTGCGATAACTGTCGATGATCATCGCTAATGACTGTCGTAAGAAAGGGCATCAAGGTTAAGTTTTGTGAAGGTTCATTTTGTGTTTCAAAATATATTCCTGGGAATGTATTTTTTAAGCTAAGGGAAACATGCGCCTCAGAGTAAATATACCGATATCCAAAAAGGCATTATGTATAATAAACTTTCATTGCAAAAATATATATTAGAAATCGCATCAGAAAGGCTGGTGATCGAGGGATACATGCGGAGAATACACATAACACAATAGACGAAAATGTCATCTTTTGTATGCTCAGCATAAGTGACCAACTAGCCGACTTCGCTGATACACTGGTGAATGAATCAGCCCCACTTTGTATAATGGGCATGTGTGTGGGGCGGGGGGGGGGGCGGCTCGGGGAGAGTAGAGAATGGTCTCGTCTCTAAAGCTACATAATCCGATGAAAGCATCATTTTATTCTACATATCCAGCTGAGATATTGGTGCATTTACTTTAAATTGTAGTTATTGTAGTTCAGTGATACCGTGCTAAACTGCTAGGCTTAAAATCAGCCGAACAAAACCTAAACTGGATTTTAGCTCATTACTACATGAGTATTGGTGTTCTTTACTTGTAAATAAAGATTTACTTAGGATATTTTCCTTTAAAATAACTCCAAAGTTACCCATTTTCAACCAAAGTTACTCCAAACTGATGAGGAGCAGGTTGGAATGGCGAACCTGATATATTCATCTGGAAAATACAGAAACAATTCAAGCGCCATCAGACTATGCACATTAATCTAGAGCATTATCTTTCCCACCTATCCCATTTCAATTAAAATTAAAATTAAATATGTGTTAAGGTAATAACAAAATAAAAGGAAGTCCATTTTCCTCGCGACAACACGTGAGGTCAGCTGTATAGGTCACTGTTTTAAATTAACCATGGCAGTCAACACATGTAGCGCAAGGGTGTGGCCCTTCAATGCCTCATCTTAGTGATAAAGTCGTTTTCAAAGGCGCCTAGTTCATGACCTTATTTAAAGCCGTTACAGCTTGAGTGTATGAGGGAGGGTGGCGGCGGGGGCGGGGGCGGGGAGGGGGGGGGGGGGTGAGTGTGGCTCAATAGATGTTTATTCCCCCAACAGGTTTTGATGTTAATACATACACACAAGCTTTGTGTGACTTTTCCTTCACCGCCCTCCTCACACAGCTGACGTCAGATTACCTTTTATTATAAACTGACTAAGTACTCAGAGTTCCTTATTACAGTGAGATATATTCGACGGCATGTCACTGTATATTTTATGTTACTGACCAAATCCGCCATCTTGGTTTTCATTCATTTGTTTGTTTGTTGGGGTTTTACGTCCTAGTCACATCTGATGTCATATCAGGACGGCTGGTTCCAACCCGATATCACACTCAGTCACATTATCCTGATACTGAGCTAATCGGTCCTTGTCCTATAGTAGTGATGCCAAATGCCAGGCTATGTATTATCATTTAAGAAGCACAACAAAAACAAAATTAGCCTACTCAAAATGCCAACTATATACATCGGCACCGCGAGTGTAGGTCGGGGAAGCCAAGTGGTGCGCGCACAGACCGGTGGCGCCCTCCCCCCTCCAACGGATCTGAGGTTGAGTAGGCTGAAGCAGTAGATGACTGGATCAAGGCTCCTCCAGTCAATGACTGAGGGAGGAGTTAGGGTTTGGGAGCAGATGGAAGCTTCTGGCCTTATTATACTTGTATAATCGCTTATGCATTATATATATATATATATATAATATTCAGTATACAAAGTGTATTGCCACACTCTCTAGACGCTTATGCATTATATATATATATATAATATTCAGTATACAAAGTGTATTGCCACACTCTCTAGACGTGTATGCAATGCTCATTGGACCTTGGCCCATTCTCTCTCCTCGAATAAAGCTAAGATTCCTTACACGCGGTATGCGATCTGCGAATGCGAATGCGAATGCGGCAAAAAATCGAAACGCCTTGAAGTCAATGGGCTGCAACCCTTACATACGGTATGCGAATGCGAATGCGAATGCGAATGCGAATGCGACAACTCGATCGGTCCCTGTAGCGATCGGTCCGGCATGCGGCATGCGACACGGGGGTGCGAATAGATTAGCATCAGTCGCATTTGTCCATTGATATAAGGCTGGAGGAGGCGACTGATAATTACGGACAGCCGGGACAGGGTGGTGTGAATAGAAAAGCATCAGTCGCATTTGTCCATTGATATAAGGCTGGAGGAGGCGACTGATAGTCTTTAGCCCTGTATCTACACCAAGTGCAGTAGTGGTGGTGGTGGGGGTTCGGGTTGGTAAAAATGCTACCAGAGCCACAAAAATATGAATACTTATCTATAATTTGGTAATTATAAAGGTAGGAACCTCCATCTGCAGTACCAAGAGTTACATGGATATACATGCCATATTAGGCCATATACAGTGCAGTATGGAGTATACTTGTTTATTTTTATTTTTTAAATATAGCCAGTGATGTGCCGTCTGCCGCATGCCGCATACCGTGTATAAGGAATCTTCCCATTCGCATACCGCATGCCGCATGCGCATGCCGCATGCCGCATACCGTGTGTAAGGAATCCTAGCTTAAGTGACCACTTTTCGTTAGCTGTCGGCTCCCATACATGCAGTCTCGTCTGCACTTCGAGTTCGTTAAAGCCTTGCATTATACCAACCACTACACATTGTCGTCTACGCTAAGCGGCAATTCAGCTGCGCTTGCTTTTGAATAAATTACCGGAAGTAATATTTTCAAATTTTAATCATTCCCTTTCTTTTTACTTATTTCTTTCACTAAAAGAGTACTCAACCGTGACTTCGCAAATAATCCCCCGGTGTGACCCCTACCCTAATTTAGTCTGAGCAGACATTTAGTATGAGACTAAGTTCGTAAAACTTGCCCAAACACTATCCGCGCATGTATGTCCGTATTGAGGTGAAACGGTCGGTTTTACAAACAATCCACCGCCAGGTTCCTGCTAGAATCGAAGCCACGCGCCCATTTTATGTCATAAACATCAGTTGCGGGTCATTTCCGAAATGTCACTGATAAGTGGGAAAGTGGCTCGATGGTAAACGATTGCTTCACTCACAAATCGACAGATCAGTGATCGCGTACCGGCGCTAAGTAGTTAGTAAGACATCGATCGTGTAATTCTTCCGCCACACCTGAACACAGGTCGAGTTGGAACCGTTAGTGAGGTTGGACGCCAGGTGGTGGCGCCACCGGCAGTGTTAGGTGTATATATCAGGGAATAACGCAATGATATTTTGGAACTTCCGTTCATTTATACTCGCATATGTCAATGTGCATCACATAATCTAGTCAGTATCTGTAGGTTTAGCTATGGGCTGATTTATTTGATCCCATATTCACTTAATTAACCAAAACTCTTTAGTTTGTCTGCAGTATGGATAGTGCTTTTTCAAAGCCTCGAAATAGTAGTATGGTGTATGGATTGCCTTCACATGTTTGTTTTAATCGAATTAATGTTACTGTTATATATATATTTGTACAACATTTTTGGTTTCCATGTTTCATTGTTAATGATTTTGCCTTTGGGGGGGGGGGGTAATAACTCGAATAGTTATTGTTGACTATGTGTATTAAGCATGTTAGCCATACTACATGTATTTAATCTATGCCATAAAATGTATCCAAAAGATGCTTATATGATTTGTGCTAAAATGAAAATATGAAAATTTGCATATCGACACTATACATGTGTGTTAAAATCATGTAGTGGATGTGTGTTAAAATGATGTTTTGAATGGATGTCACACAGTTGATTTTAACAGCTTTCTCAGTTTGTATAAGATCAAAATCAAAAAGTGAAAATAAAAGCTTTCAGCTCTTACATATGCACAACATATAAACCATGATATCAATATGGATTTTGCTATTATATGAAATGTTTTCTGCAATATTTTTGTTTGTTTTTTTCAGTTTTCGTTTCCATGTCACAAACGTGGTACATAGCTCCTGAGAACGACCCATCTGTATATTGTAATAATGCTATTCTCAGAATTGTATCGACCGTTAGCTATTTTCACGATTCACTCACCCTACGAAAAACACAGAAGTAGTAGATAGATTGCTGTATTATGAAACCATCTCCACAAATTCAATAAGTACCTTATCAGTGAATTTTTAGTAAGCCGACACGCCGTTGTTGGTAGGTCGGGGTGTTCATTAGGGTCCCAGACCATGCCCCGGATGTGGGTTAGTAGGTCAGTCTGCTGCCACCGGGCTCTGTCACTGGCCCCATTTATAATATACGCTGACCTGGCAAGTTTATAAAACCATGCTTTAACCCTCTATAGTCATGCCTTGAACATTTGACCTGTACTGTATAAAATTGTTAGCGGCCATTATGAATGAAAGCTAGAAGCAATAGGCGTGCTCAAAATGAAGCTAATGAGTGGGGAAGGGGGGGGGGGGGCGCAATTTGGAAAGAGGTGAAAATTGAGTTGTCTGTAGTCAAGGAGTATATAGACGAGATCGCAATTCTGACTACACATGCGCTGAAAACGGCGTCGAGAGAAAAACAAAGGTGCTCGGCCATTGGGTTTGCTGATACGCATAGTGCAAACCTTCGATTTTATTCAAAATGAATAAAAAAAATACATAACAATTTTGCATGAACATGGATTGATGCATGCAATATAATAATATAATGAATATGTTTAAGACACAACTCTCCATAATTCAGCATTTTGAGCTAAGAAACATACAATTTCAGTCACTTTACAGGCTGATGTTTACATCACCATTGATTAGACATAAGTAATTCTTATTCTAAATATTAAAATGTCAAATGTGTCAACAAAAACTTGTTTCAAAGAAATATATCTATTATAACCAATGTCTGGTAAACCCTACCCATTTGCTGGCCCAACAAATGTTATTAACCATAGGATATAAATAAAAACATGAATAAAATTAGTAAAACTGACTCTGGCTATGGGTCTAACACTAGTCTGAGTGCCAAGATTTGCCTAAATCTAAATGCAGATGGTATAAGATGTGCTGATTAGATTGATGTAAATGCAATGCTAGATAAAAGATTAACATCTTAATTTATTATATATTTAGTTGGTATTCTATGTTTCAAACAAGACCTGAGATGAGCTGGAACTAGCACATTTCATAGCTGCACCCAGTGTCTTATGGCCCTGTCACACTACGACGTAACGACGGAAGCGTAGGCACAACGTGAAAATAATTATATTACGTCGAAAATCTCGGCGTAATATGCAAATTCGGGACGGCAATGCCATGTAGTTGGCGTGAGCGTAATGTCAGTATAGCATCATACCAATGCGAGAGGTCAAAGGAATTATTTTGTATGTAAATGTGAGGCTTGCGAAACCCCAGTGCGCGACATTAGCCTAGCGTGACAGTAGTGGCCGCTTAGCATCGCTTAATGTTGTCATGTCATGCTTAATGTTGTCACGTCACACTTAATGTTATCATGTCACGCTAAATGTTGTCACGTCCGACACAACCGTTTTCCCTGACGTGAGTCAACATCGACCAACCGAGAGGCTGGCGTCAGTCCAACGTCACTGGAATGAGCCGCAAAGTCCTCCTCCCTGTGCGTCACTATGATGTAATGCACCGTTGATCTAACGTAGCTGACGCATCCCTCCCACATGTCTAACATCGGCTTAACGTGAGTGTGACATCACCCGAAAGTCAGAGCATCACGTCGAGCTACATCGAAAGTTTTGGACATGTTGAAAACCTTGACGTGCGGCAACATAACATGACGTAACATGACATAGCTTGACGTTAGTCTAACATCATTCTGACATCATCATAATGTAACTGAACGTACCTCAATGTAATGACTAAAAGTCACCTATGCCAGGCTTACATTGGCTGTTACGTCGTAGTGTGACAGCCCTTTTAGCATTAGCCATGTGCTTTGCAAGGGATTGTTTTTCTTCCACGCATTCCACAATGCACTGCACGGCTGAAATGGCGATCTAGTCTATTCAGAGTTGCTGCTCCCCCAGAAAGGAATGAAGCTGCTGCTGAGCACAGGATCGAAACATTGACTTGTAGAAATTAGGGGAAGTGGTGAATACACATACGAAGTGGTATGTTATCTAATATCAAATATTTGCTGTGGTAATTTCACTGTTATCTACATTAGAAAAGTCATGATATGACCATATATGTTGCTAGGACGTATAACCCTAACAAACAAACACAAAGTTTAGAAACGAATGTATGATAGGAACCCAACCAAGTTTGGTTGCCAGGCAGCACGGTTAATGTAGTCATGGGTGTGAAGTGAATTTAAAGTATAATGTATATAGTGATGGATAGAGGCGAGAGCTTTGGAGATAGTTCTACAGTAGCAGGTTCTATTAAATTGACTAAGCATTCCCTTCTACTCAGCAACACATGTTTAACACCTGAACCAGGATCTATGTTAGATATCTAGAATCAAATCTACGTAATTGTTTTGGTTTCGAAAATGTGATGCTTTCATCAGACTATGCAGATTTAATTAATATCTAACATTAATATCTCCAATAAAATAAGCTTTTCCCAACCACATTGAAATCGAGGCAGGAAGTTGGAATTCTTCTGGCAAAAAAATGGCACACAAGCTGCTGCAAGAAGGGGTTGTATATTTGCTTTTGAATTTGTGCTATGTTTTTTTTAGATAAATATATTTGGTTGATCGTTATAAGCTACTTTACTTTAGTTTGAAGTCACTTATATTTTAAGGGTTATCCTTAGAAAAAATAATTGATGTGAAAACATGCTAATTTAATTTTGGTATGCAGTACTAAATGCTGGATATATAGGCTTTGATTACTAATTTTTTAGTGTTGCAGGATTTCACAACTACACTGAACTGCAACAAATCATTATCTAAGTAGGAAATGTAGGATCAAATCTAGATAAGCGTCTTCGTTTCGGCAAATGTTCTGCTCCTATCGGATTATGCGGCTTTAAAATCGTAATGGGATCCGTGAATGTCGATCGAATTATCGCAATGTGTGGCACGCGCATCCGAGCGTTGACTCGGATTAATCCGGGGGCGGGCAGGAAGCTGTCGTGACCTGCTTGATTCTCATTCGAGGACAAAGTAGGTTTTGTGGAATGCGGGAGCCAGGCCGTCCTCCCTCAGCGCAGAACCATAACGAGGCAGCTCTCGGCCAGGTACGGCACTCCCAGTTTAATATAAAGCGCCCGCAGCGGAGGGCGGCCATTCGCGTTTGTGGGTCACCCCCCCCCCCCCACCCCACTCCCTGCCACTTCCCCCACCCTCACTGTTCATCACCTACCCGCATCTGGGTGTGAGGCACATGATTCATCGCGGTGTCAGTTACACTATGACCAGCTGACCACTCACTCTCCAACAACCTGGTGACTGAATCCAGAAGCCTCAGCTGTTGGCTGCCAGCTACCAGCTATGAGCTACCAGCTTCCAGCTACTGGCTACTGGCTACCGGCTATCAGCTACCGGCTACCAGCTACTGGCTACCATCTACTGGCAACCTGCTACCAGCTACCTGCTATTAGCTATCGGCTACCATCTACTGGCTACTGGCTACCAGCTACTGGCAACTAGCTACTGGCTACCAGCTACTGGCTACCTGCTATCAGCTACCGGCTACCATCTACTGGCTACCATCTCCTGGCAACCAGCTACCTGCTATTAGCTATTAGCTATCGGCTACCATCTACTGGCTACCAGCTACTGGCTACCATCTACCGGCTACCAGCTATCAGCTACCGGTTGCTGGCTACTAGCTACCAGCTACCAGCTACTGGCTACCATCTACTGGCTACCAGCCACCAGCTACTGGCTACCCGCTACCCACTACCAGCTATCGGCTACCAGCTACCGGCTCCCAGTTGCTGGCTACTAGCTACTGGCTACCTGCTACTGGCTACCTGCTACCCGCTACTGGCTACTGGCTATCATCTACTGGCTACCAGCTACCGGCTACTGGCAACTGGCTACCAGCTACTGGCTACCAGCTACCAGCTACTGGCTTCCAGCTACAGGCTACCAGCTGTTGGCTACCAGTTACCAGCTACTGGCTACTGGGCACTGGTTACCAGCTACCAGCTATCAGCTACTGGCTTTCAGATACAGACTACCATCTGCAGGCTACCAGCTACTGGCTACTTGTTGCTGACACTGGCTACCAGCTATCAGCTACAGGCTACCAGCTACCAGCTACTGGCTACCAGCCATTGTTCGGTCTATCCGCCTTTCAATCGCTATCACTGCGTACAACAAATGAGTTTTATAAGCCACCACTACCCCACCCCCACCTCACCCTGCCCATCGCCACCCACCACCGCCCTCACAGTCACCCACAAAGGATCTGGCCAACTGAAAGCCAGCCCTGTATCCAGATATGGTACCACAGCGCTGATAAAAACACACGTATATACTCTAATATATATAGATATATATATTACACTATACAAATACTGTGTATATATGCTAAATATATACTCATATGCCGCACATATACTAACTGTAGGCATACTGTATGTATGCTGTGTATACTGCATGCACTATATATTTTATATAATATTTACCTGTGTACATAGTGCATACATATTATGGCTACCGGGAGGAGGCATCTCAAATACATTTGATTTTATTAAGCAAACTACATGAATATATCCGGATTTAATCTTTATAGTAATTTTCATTCCAATTAATTTGTATAACATGCAGATGGGATGAAGAATGAGTTAGAGCGTCCATCTCCCATGTTGATAGATTGTGGATTCGAAATCCGGGTTGAGTTAAACCAATGACTTAAAAATTCATACTTGTCACTTCTTAGCCAGATGCTCGGCATTACTAGGACAGGGCACGGAGCAGTGGAATGAGGAAGACCAGTCATCTGCGACTGAAATTTCCCCTGCTTAAACAACTAATGTACCAACAAAATAAAATGTTATGATCACTTATAATCTTATTGGTGTCCCGTTTACCAGTCATAAATCATGTATTACAATAGTGCTCCCTTGTGATTTTGGTCAGTGTATATAGCCCTGGTACTGGTAGCCATGTCGTATCTTTGTTGGTCACGTTGACCTAATTTTCTATTTTAGTCACGTGGGCTTTTGGCTAGTGCTATAGACCTATTTGATATGACGTCAGCATGGGTATTTAGGTCAGTGCACGTGCTGCTTGGCTGCAGGACGACACTGTCACACCCCCAACTCAATGACTATGACTTTTAGTAATGAGCAATCTTCTTACAGAAAAAGTGAAATATCTCTAGAACTACACCATCTAGAAACAAACCGCTTGAAACACATATAGAAAACATATCCAAGGAACAGATTATTTTAAATTTATATGGTTAGGGTTCTGTATTTCCATTAATTTTGAATAAAACTGACGTTTTCCACTGCACGTATAGGCAAACTCAATGGATTGTCAATGGTCGTGAGCAATCTTCATACAGAAAAAGTGCTATGTCTCCTAAACTACACCATCTAGAAACAAACCGATTGGAACCCATATAGAAAACATATTCAATGAGAAGATTATATTAAATTTATATGGTTAGGGTTCTGAATTTCTATTAATTTTGAATAAAATTGACGTTTTGCACTGCGCGTATCGGCAAACTCAATGCATTGTCAATGGCCGTGAGCAATCTCCATATAGAAAAAGTGTTATATCTCTAAAACTACACCATCTAGAAACAAACCGCTTGGAACACATTTAGAAAACATATTCAATGAGCAGATTATATTAAATTTATATGGTTAGGGTTCTGAATTTCTATTAATTGTGAATAAAATTGACGTTTTGCACTGTGCGTATCGGCAAACTCAATGCATTGTCAATGGCCGTGAGCAATCTCCATACAGAAAAAGTGAAATATCTCTAAAACTACACCATCTAGAAACAAACTGCTTGGAACCCATATAGAAAACATATTCACCGAATAGATTATATTAAATTTATACAGTTAGGGTTTTGCATTTCTATTAATTTTGAATAAAACTGACGCTTTGCACTGAGCGTACTGGCAAACTCAATGGCAGTGTGAATTCGTTCTGCAGCCAAGCTGCGCGCGCATACACAATGTTTATAAACATTGAAAGGGGTCTATTGGTATTACACTAGAGTAACGGAGTGGTGACGCCATTGCAACAGCTGCACCACAAAAATGCCAAAATTACATAATTTCTGGCCCAGTGTGACCAAGAGCGCGAATGCGAGGCAGTGATGTTGAATACAAAACAAGTCTGTACAGATGGTGACAGCAGTTCAGAGATAACGCCATTAAGGGGGAAATAACATGACCACCACAACTTTCCTTATTCACAACTAGTTGGATCGAATATGACTGTTTTGTTTATCTTGAAGCCATTCATTCTTAGCCAGTTATTTCGGACACAGGCAAGGATAAGGGTAGATAAAAGATTCACCCGATACTTGTAGTACATGGGTGAAGGACAAGGTACTGTAAATACGGGCGAAAATAGGTTTAGTATGGAACATGAAGTAGAAACTGTTGCTCCAGTATCAAATGGCTACCCATATAGGCACAGAATTGGTGAAATGGGAGAGAATGCAAAAAGACAAGATGGCAGCCGCAGAACGCCATAGATTTCACTTTTAAATCTTATTAAACTAGATATTATATTATATTTTTAAACTCAAAGGTAGCGGGCTATCAATAAGACATATGTAAAGAATAATTGTTGCTTCTTAGATTGTGAAATTAGGCTCTCAATTCATTAACCCGCTTTTTCGACCGTTTTTATATAGGGTTGGTATTCACGCTTGTACTGCGACTGCGAGTACCAGGTGAATGCTTTATTTAGGATAAGGGCCGCTGTGGTATATCTGTGATTGTTTGGGTCATTCAGCCCTAATGACCTTTCTACGCTTTTAGAGTGTCATAGGCCAGGGAATGCTTACCACATCACTGGATAGGCTTGTATTTCTCTAATAAAAAATGGGATATTTCTTTAATAAAACACTGAACCGAAATATGCTTAGACTCACGAATCACTATTTATCGAGAACGGGTATAAAAATGCAGTTCACTGCAATATAATTCCCCAAGCAAAATATATCTAAACCCACTGGTTCCTAGTGAATTTGAAGCCTTTTAACTATGCCTTATGACCTATGTAATTCCGCTTTGCTCTATCCGTGTTGGTAGGCCTTGGGATCGTGGGTTCGAACTCTGGTCGAGTCAAACCAATGACTTCAAAATTGATACTTGTTTCTTCCTAGCCAGGCGCTCGGCATTATTAGGATAGGGCCAGGACTGGTTGGCTCAGTGCCAGGATACTGTGACTGAGTGGGATATCAGGTCATGGTGCTGGTGGCCTGGTATCCCAGTGGGGCAGTACTATAAAGTAGCCATGAGTGCGCACTGTCACAAGTCGGCACCCGTCCTGGTATGACCTTAGATATTGCTAGGACGTAAAACAAAATAAACAAACAAACAATCAAACTTCCCTTTGTTCCGACCCAGTAAGTAGGGATTGATCTATCCATGACAATTGTACAGAGTATCCTATAGCTACTCTTTGTACTTTCCAAGTGCAAGGCACTTAATACTTTGCTGAGATATGGACAAATAAATGCATGTTACAATCAAGTGTCTAGATCTTTTAGCGGAGAGGTGAGAACTGGAATAAAATAGTTTAAGTACCTGTGTTACTTATATTCACATAATATAACAGAGCAGCACATTATGCAGTATTTAACTGATGGATTTAGTAGAATACTAGACATTATTGGAAGGAAAACCAGTAAAATATTCTTCTCCTTCGAGTACACGCTCCTTCCCAAAAGAAAGATTGCCGTGTAATTGAAACAGATGTTGGTGGTATTGAACTTCCATTTCCCCTTCCTGCAACCCCTTTCAAATGAAACTACACGCCTGTGCCCAGCACCGCTTTGTGCACATCTGTGCTTTGACTAAATACTAAATTAATACATGAAATTCAGCTAGAATTCATTACATATTCCGAAATAGCTGTGTCTTTCGATTAGCAGTCCATTAGAAAAAAATTAATAAATGGCGTGTAAATCATCGAAGTATTTCTCGTACACAGACTGGTGTAGTTATAAATATAATATGTGATGTACAACGAATTATGCGAGTATAAAGATATGTAAGGGTTAATTATTATTATTATTTGTTATACTCCGTAAGACTAACACTGTACTGGTGGCTCCACCTTCCCTCCTTGCCTCTACCGGATGTAGACCAGTGTCAGTCGCACCGGAGGATATATATCTATATAGGTGCTTTGTAATCCATTATAGAAATAGAAACAAGGATACTACAAATATCAGTTACATTTATTATATATCTCATCAGGGCCTAGTTCCTTCTTCAGCCACACGGTGGCGGCACATGCAAGTGGTCGCTGTCACGCAGTGACCATCACAGCTGGTAGGATTTTAATCTTTCCGATGGACTATTATTATATTCCCCGAGATAATGTATATATTTTATTTAATATATGTATTATAATATATATTTGATATAATATATATATTTGATATAATATATATTTGATATAATATATATTTTATATAATATATATTTTATATAATATATATAATATGTAATATATATATTATGTAATATATATATATATTATACTCATATATCAATATTGGGTAAATCCTTTTTCTTCATTTATATTAATTCTCTTATCGGCTCCAATGATTACTCACCAGTATCTGTTACCTCATTACTCACCAGTATCTGTTCATTGCTGACAGACTGTTAGAATGATTCCGACGTGTCGTTTGCATTGTGTTCTGGATGTAAAAGTGATCACAAAAGATTACTGCATGGTTTGGAAATAATTAAGGCCTTATTCCATGGCTTTGTGCCGAGCGCCATTGCCGCACTGAATCTAGGAGTGACGTCACAATGCTAAAGGCCAATAGGAAGCTTTCTCTACTACGTTGCACGACTGAAAATCGGTGCGTATATTAACGGGTGATTTTGCTATAACTTACTTCTGGAATTAATATATATTTGCAATGACCGGGCTGTGGGCTGATCGTTGTGGGCTATGGACTGTGGGGATGAGCCCTGTGGGCTGTGGGCTGTGGGTTGTGGGCTGTGGGTTGTGGGCTGTGGGCTGTAGGCTGTGGCCTGTGGGCTGAGCGCTGTGGGCTGTGGGCTGTGGGCTGAGCGCTGTGGGCTGTGGGCTGTGGGCTGAGCGCTGTGGGCCGTGGGCTGTGGGCTGTGGGCTGTGGGCTGTGGGCTGAGCGCTGTGGGCTGTGGGCCTTGGGCTGTGGTCTGAGCGCTGTGGGCTGTGGGCTGTGGACTGTGGGCTGAGCGCTGTGGGCTGTGGGCTGAGCGATGTGGGCTGAGTGCTGTGGGCTGTGGGCTGAGTGCTGTGGGCTGTGGGCTTTGGGGTGTGAGTGGAATTCCGAAGTTGGCGAATTTAGCCTTACTTTCCTGGGTATTCTGAGATGGGATGTCAAGTCGCTTTGACTGAATGGTTGCTGGGTAGGCATGTCCATGCCTACGTTAAGGTGATAGCCACTACTCTCACCCGTCCTCACCCACAGGCTTACACGCTTACATCCCCGACACAAACATTGTCCACGGCTACGGCCCCCCCTCCCATCCCCCGCCTGGCCATAACAACGACATAAAGCGGTGTTCCATTCTCATTGGTTCCAGATACAACTGTTTTATTGCCCCCCCCCCCCCCCCCCCTCTCCCCCCCTCTGCCCCCCACCGCCTCCACCATATCTACGTCCACCTATCCGCGCCCCCACCCCCACGCACTCACACACGCATCCACACCCACCCACACCCACCACATCCCCTCACACAAAACAACACCCCCTACTCCTACCTCCACACACCCTCCCAACTGCCCGTTCACCCACCCACACACGCCCATAAACTACCCCCACACACACCCACAACCATCCCCGCCCACATACCCACACCCACATACCCTGACACCCACGCACCAGCCCACACACTACCCACACACACCTACAGCCATCATCACCAAAACACCGTCACACCTTCACACCTACCCATCTCCACATATCCCCCGACACCCACACACCTACACACCCACACTCACACACCCATACCTCCTACACCCCCAAACACCACTACACCACCCACCGACACTGCACCCCCTCCGCACACACTTACCACCTTGTAAATTGGCGCCTCCCACACCCTGCTTAATGCTGCGGCCTGCACATGGCACGCGCCCTGATTTCCTCGGTAAACACCCGTATTCAACACCAGAGGGGGCCGCCATAGGAGGAGATAGACAATGTCACGTGTGTGCGCGTGCGCAGGGTTACAGCGCGTTTGCGTGTGTGTGCGGGGGAGGGATAACCATTCCCAACCCGTCTTTATGGTGCTGTCACACTACGATGCTTCTCGCCGGCGACCTGGCGACGTGTGGTGTTTTTGGGCGAAAATGGGTGAAATATCGAGACACGCTGGCGGCGCGTTATGCGCGCGACGGTACACGTCGGTACATTATCTTTGACGTTAACGGTCGGCGGACAACGTCGGCACGCGTTATTGGTCGCCCAAGGTTTTAAGCATGTCAAAAAAAACCAGCGATCGACAGCGCGCGCAAATATATGGGTAAGGACGTTACGAGGACGTTAGGCGGCCGTTGAGCCACGTTACAAGCGCGTTGGAGGGACGTTGCTCGCACGTTGCTGTGTGTGTGTCTCTCTGTGTGTCTCTGTGTCTCTATGTGTGTGTCTGTGTCTGTGTGTGTGTCTCTGTGTCTGTGTGTGTGTCTCTGTGTCTGTGTGTGTGTGTCTGTGTGTGTGTCTCTGTCTGTGTCTCTCTCTGTGTCTCTGTCTCTGTCTCTCTCTGTGTCTGTGTCTCTGTCTGTGTCTCTGTCTGTGTCTCTGTGTATGTGTCTCTGTCTGTGTCTCTGTCTGTGTCTCTGTGTCTGTGTCTCTGTCTGTGTCTCTGTCTGTGTCTCTGTCTGTATCTCTGTGTGTGTCTCTGTCTGTGTCTCTGTGTCTGTGTCTCTGTCTGTGTCTCTGTCTATGTATCTGTCTGTGTCTCTGCCTGTGTCTCTGTCTGTGTCTATGTATGTGTATCTGTATGTGTCTCTCTCTGTGTCTCTGTCTGTGTCTCTGGCTGTGTCTCTGCCTGTGTCTCTGTGTATGTGTCTCTGTCTGTGTCTCTGTATGTGTCTCTGTCTGTGTCTCTGTCTGTGTCTGTGTCTCTGTGTCTGTGTCTCTGTCTGTGTCTCTGTCTGTGTCTCTGTCTGTGTCTCTGTCTGTGTCTCTGTGTCTCTGTATGTGTCTCTGTCTGTGTCTCTCTCTGTGTCTCTGTGTCTGTTTCTCTGTATATGTCTAGGAATGTGTCTCTGTGTGTGTCTCTGTGTCTCTGTGTGTCTCTCTGTGTGTGTCTCTGTGTCTCTCTGTCTGTGTGTGTCTGTGTCTCTGTGTGTGTATGTGTGTGTGTCTCTGTGTCTCAGAGAGAGACAGAGGCACAGACACAGACAGACACAGACAGACGGAGACACAGACACAGACACAGACACAGACACAGACACAGACACAGACACAGACACAAACACAGAGACACAGACAGAGACACATACAGAGACACATACAGAGACACAAACAGAGAAACAGACACAGAGACACAGACAGAGACACAGACAGAGACACATACAGATACACAGACAGAGACACAGACAGAGACACAGAGACACAGACAGAGACACAGACAGAGACACATACACAGAGACACAGACAGAGACACATACAGAGACACATACAGAGACACATACAGAGACACAGACAGAGAAACAGACACAGAGACACATACAGAGACACAGACAGAGACACATACAGAGACACAGAGAGAGACACAGACAGAGACAAAGAGACACAGACAGAGACACAGAGACACATACAGAGACAGACACAGAGACACATACAGAGACACAGACAGAGACACATACAGAGACACAGAGAGAGACACAGACAGAGACAAAGAGACAGAGACAGAGACAGAGACACATACAGAGACAGACACAGAGACACATACAGAGACACAGACAGAGACACACACATAGACACAGAGACACACACACACATAGAGACACAGACAGAGACACAGACACAGAGAGAACGCGCCGATATACTTTACCACAACGTTGGCCACGCGCTACCAACACGCTACTGACACGCTGTGGCAACGTCCAATTTCACCATATTTCCACTATCTTTAACGTTTCTCAACGCGCAAGATTTTATTTTCAACGCTGAGGGGTCGCTGGGAGAAGCGTCGTAGTGTGACTGCACCA
Source organism: Branchipolynoe longqiensis (assembly GCA_030323885.1). NCBI lineage: Eukaryota > Metazoa > Annelida > Polychaeta > Phyllodocida > Polynoidae > Branchipolynoe > Branchipolynoe longqiensis. Next base: position 16,255,935 of record CM059187.1, on the reverse strand, counting down.
TTAGAAGGCGCCCCTTCCCATATATTAAACCTCAATGTCAGCCATTTCGTTTTCCTCCCAATTCAATCTGACGTGCACTCCATAGCTCTCTTCCTGAGCGTCAATCAGCTCCCCTCCTCTCTTCTCCTCTCTTCTCCCCCCTCCTTTCCAGTCCTCACCTCTCTCCTTGACTAACCAACTCTCCCCTGCGCTCCCCTCCCCTCCCCACCGACCCTCTTCTCTCCGCTCCCCTCCTCTTCACCCCCTCATCTTCTCTCCCGTCCACTCTCATCTCCCTTTCTCTCCCCCCCCCCGCCATTCTCACCGCTGGTCCTTAGATCTACTCTTTCCTCTCTTCCGCTACTCTCTTCTACCCTCCCCAAACCCTCCTTTACTCTTCGCACCTCCTCTCCTCTTATCTCCCCTCTCCTCTTCTCTTCCTTCTCCTCATCTCTCTACGGCTTTATCTCGCCTCTCCCTTCTACACATATCCTCTCTACGCCCCTCTTTTCCTCTCCTCCCCTCTTCCCTCCTCTCCCCTATCCTTTCCCCTCCTCTCCATTCCGCTCCTCTCTTTTCTTCCCTCTCCCCACCCGCTGCTCACCTGCTACTCTCCTCTACTCTCCGTTTCTCTCCTCTCTTCTTTTCTCTGCTCCTCTCCACTCTTCTCCCCTCCTCTCAGATCCTCTCCGCTCCTCTCATTCTCAAAGAGATCCATCCATTGACTATTTATTCATCCATAGACAATCTTTCTTCTCAACCCGTCCTGTGCTTGGGGATTGTGCCGGGGTCACACTCACCCTTTTCCTCTCCAAAATCCCCGCTCTACATCCCTTGTTGTGAGGTCATGCTCTCCTCAGTGGCAAACCTCCTGTACCCCGCTACTCCCACCACTCACCCATCCCCCAACTCCCAATCCCCAACATCCCTTTCCTATTTCTCACGGCCAACCCTCACCCCAAGCCTCTAACTCCGTCGGCTATTTCCTCATTTATCCTCGGACGGAGGGCGCCCGCCCCTCATCCATCCTGAAGGGGTGCCTCCTCTGGGGGCAGAACTCACCCAGAAGCCCTTGTAGCCCCCCCCCCCCCCCTGAATCCCCATTGTAGGCCCCCGTAGGCTTCTGTAGGCCCTCACGCTGAGCTCCCCGGTGTTTATCCCGATCTTTTCCCTTTCAACATCTCTCTCTTCGCGGTGTTCTGAACATACAGGGTCAGCCAGTGACGTCAGCGGTGATCGCGTGTGTGTGGTTCAACATTGAGAATAAGCAAATTTTTCCCGCTATGGAGTTTAAAGCCAGAGGCCTTCTGAGACGAATATTGACTTTCCGACATACATTTCAGAAATACTAATGATTGAAGCCCCATGCATGGGTGATAAGGCGTTTATTAAAGGTCTATAGTCCGATGGTTTTGTGTTTCTGTTTTCATTTTAAGATAAATATATTAGGAATCATAATAATCTAATTTACTTTTGCTTGAAGTGAAAACATACTAAATTAATAATGATGTGGATGTCAAAATGCTGGACATAGGTTGTTCTTTTTTGTCTAAAAAAAGAAGGTAATACATATTTCATATTTACTAATATAGCAAAACAGAGGAGAACCAGTATCTAACTTTGATATATAGGCTCACATCTAAATAATTGTTTCAGGATTTTTCAATGTATCGGCAGCGACGTCATATTCACGGTCAGTTATGGTGTGAAGCAAAGTAATTAAATAAACAAAGCATCGTCCTCGTATGAGGATTCAGTCTTTTAGTCTTACGCCTCGGTCAGTACTCATTTCAAAGTCTCTAGGCTTCTCACATCACATATCGGGTAATAAGTGCTTAATACCGAATTTGTTCATTTAATACCCGAGGCGTGGCCAGGGGCCATATGCAGGAGTCGGTGATAGCGTCGATTGGTGTTAGCCGGTAAACGCATTTAGCTATTACTGCCCGCGCGAAGTATGTCACGCCGTATGCAGAGGCGCCTAAACGGTGCATGTTAGCTAAACGTGAATCCCTTGCAGCCGGTTCCCGGCGAGCACTGCCTAATCGGTATCCAACACCGCCGGGCACCAGCGAGCACTGCGGCGGCGATTTGTTTACATTCATCGATTCGACAATATGAATAACGCCGCCGATGTAGGGGCTACGTTAATATCGCTTCGAATTTAGGGTTAATTTAATGAAATTTCACTTATTGCGTATGTAATTCTGTTAAATATGATCGCATTGAATAGATTTGGGCGTAAAACATTGCCACTGGCATTATGCCAGTATGAATATCGACGTCGCGGCGGCGGTGGTGGCAACGATTTGTTTACTTTACATTCGTCGATTCGACACTATTAATATCGCCGCCAATGCGGCAGTAGTGTTAATAATGGTTCGAATTTAGGGTTAAATTGATAAAATTTCACTTATTGTGTATTTACTTCTGTTAAATATGATAGCATTGAATAGATTTGGGGCTTAACGTAACCCTAACACCAACATTAAACGTGCTATGAAACGGGTTTAGTGTAGCGGACCTTAAACGCGCGGTGTTAGCGTAACACCGCCTCCCGCATACCGACTTTTCGGCGCTAAACCAGAAATCCCGTCTAAACGCGTTTTGGCTAGTTAACACCGACTCCTGCATATGGCCCCAGGTGTTTATTGATTCGCCGAGTTCTCTTTAGAAGAGTCCGCAGTAAATACCAGTCAAGGGGGAAGTTCACTCCAGGTTACCTTCATTCAGAAATACTTTCACAAATTGATTGATCGATTTCATTCTTTTTTTCTGTTGATTAAGCAGGAGAAATTTCAATCACAAACAATTGGTCTTTCTCATATCATTGCTCCATGCCTCATTATAGTAATGTCAAATACCAGAGTAGGTGGTGACAAGAGTGACTTTTTTTAAGTCGCGAGTTTGACTCGAATCCCATGAATCATATGCACGTAATAATCACAAAGGTGGTCGCTACAATAATAAAACATTCCAATTTTTTATATTCGCATGATCCTTATATATCAGGTATATCACATATGCACTGGAGGCAGTAGACTTGGAGGAAGCACACAGTTGGGATGTCACTCAACTGCCGTCACACTCTCTCTGCTCTCCACCCACCCTCTGCTCCGGGCGCCATGACAGTACAGGAATACCCATCTCTTGACGTGAAGCATGGAACTACAACTACAATTACGAAATTGAAAATACCCAATTAGAAATAACAAGTGGCAATTCAAAAGTCTGCTTAGACGGTAGGCCTACATGTCCATTTTGTGTTTATATAAGTGTGGGGTATATTTAATTATGCGAGTATGAATAACGGAAGGTTCCTCGTCATCTTTTTATATGTATCAAGTAATCGCATAGGAGGTTAATACAATAATACACTCTTCAGGGTTTGAAAGTGGCTGAGTGGGAAGATAGATGCGACTAACTAGGCGGGGGATGAGAGACTGACCAGAGTCAGAGGTTTAGCTCAGGTCTTGGTTTCTTACTGGAGGAGTGTCGAGCATGTAGGCAGATGAGTTATAATTATATCCACATCATAAATTATAGAGTATATATATGTGTTTTACTATTTTAGTATGTACCAAATCGGACCAGTTAGTGCAAATCCCCCCTATACATGCATGGAGCTAAGGGTATACTAAACTCAGATCCCTGATTACCACCCACTTGCATCTTCCCACCAGCATAGGTATACTGGCCCCATTGCAATTGACTACCGCCCCTAATCCAAACCCAAACCCTTAACCAGTTAACACCAAAGATTAATCTATATTCCCAAGTCAGTAGCTAAATATATGCATATGCTAACCACAATTGAATAAGTTAATGCACTCAACTTTAGATAACCATCACCTCACTTCACCCTCACTTATGCATCAAAGATACACATAGAGGAACTAGCAATGAGCAACATTAGCATTATTAATCCTGGACAGACCCATCCAACTCATTCTTTTACCAACCAAATCGACCCATACATCGCTTAGCATTTTTTATTTCATAAACCCAGACTGTACTTGTACAAGCTTTCATTTCATAGAAAGCATCGACAATATCAGTTCCACCGTAATGCACATATCGAACGTATGATTTGAACTAAATAGTTAGTTAAATTAGCATTTAGTCGAAACCCAGACAATACCCACGCAACCTTTCATAGAAAACCATCCAAAAACGTCACCTCCATATTAATGTACCAACTGAATTCTTTATATAGACTAGATACACCACACCAGTTAGCTAAATATAATGACACTATTTTATTGTTTTTGTAATGTGTTCTTGTAAATAAGCAGTGTAAATAATGTATGTTAAACAGGGCTGGAATACCAGTGCCTCGGCCTCGAAGTAGTATCGTATTCAGATGAACAAAATCTCTACACAAAACCCCACAAAAATACTGTCAAAGTCTATGCCATCGGAAATGCATAGGGTGTCTATGGCAGTGCAATGATTACTTAAGTGGCGCCACCACACGGTGATCGCCCTCATTAACTGCTCCCGATCAACCACAATCGGCAGAAGTAGACGACCAGCACAATCACTACGAACAGCACTGGCACTACAACCACTAGAAACATCACAAACCATCACAAACACCATTAGTAAAGAAACCAGTTCAACCGGAACTACCAACCTTATAAACGACCAAGAACAGCATCAGCAACACGCACAACTACCACAGTATCGGCGAGTGATAGTATTATTAGTAACGCTGCGTAAAATAATAGTATATAGTATCGGAATAGGCTGCAATAGCGAGGTGTTGTGCTTTAGCCGAAGGGATCCTTAGTAACTTCGAGGATCGCATTCGCAATTTATATTTGTCAAATAAGTTATGCATCGTATACATATCTGGGTGACCCCACCGCTCAATCAGAATATTTCCAGCCTGGTAATGTTCAGATGCGTCGCTTTGGTTTTAACCAATTTTGATTGAGAGCGACGGAGTTAGGTTTTGTGGGAATTGAGTTGCAGCGGCGCGCACAGGATAGCGCATGCGTGTGGCGGTTAAGGCACCCCTCCTCCACCCCTCCCCTCCTCCCTTCCTGCCGTGACAACATCAGGGCGTGACGGCCCGGGCTGTGGGCGCTGATAAGGCCCGGGGACAGTGTTACGTGCCTGCCGGCAGAGATAATGACAGGCGCGATAAGGCAATAGGGGTACCGGCCCCCACCCCTATGACTGAACTGGTTCCCGTGCCACTACTACCTACATCCACGGTACATGGGGAGAGACCAGTACCAGCGGCACAAGCAGCACAAGTAGCGGCACAGATAGCACCAGCACAACCACCACAAACAGCACTGGCACTACAATCACTACAAACATCACCAACCACAATCAGCAGAAGTACACCACCAGCACAATCACCACGAACAGCACTGGCACTACAACCACTAGAAAAATCGCCAACCACAATCAGCAGAAGTAGACGACCAGCACAATCACTACGAACAGCACTGGCACTACAACCACTAGAAAAATCGCCAACCACAATCGGCACAAGTAGACGACCAGCACAATCACTACGAACAGCACTGGCACTACAACCACTAGAAACATCACAAACCATCACAAACACCATTAGTAAAGAAACCAGTTCAACCGGAACTACCAACCTTATAAACGACCAAGAACAGCATCAGCAACACGCACAACTACCACAAAGAAAAGCAATATCTCAAACATCAGAAGTACCAAGACTGGTAATAGTACCACCACTGATTGCACTCCGACAATCAGCAGTCACACAGATTCAAAACTATTAAAAACAGGACCACAACAACCACCACCATAATCAGCAGAACCAGCAGAATGACACTACATAGTCACTACAGAGGGCAGCACGATCACATCCACCAATAGTATCACCATCATAACTGTCACCGGCATCATAATCAGAATTACAAGCTGTAGTAGAATGTTAAATATTAGCACCACGATAACTACAAAAAAGACCACAATCACAACTATCTGCATACGGCAGAATCTCTGAGAGTAAGAACGTTGCCTGGTTTTCTTATGCGAGAGGTCGTTGGTTTGAACCCCGATGGAGTGAAATCAATGACTTACAAAATTGATATTTGTCACTATCTAGTCTGGTGCTCGGCATTAATACGATAGAGAAAGACCTGGATCGCTCACTATCAAGATAGTGGGATAGAATTGGATATTGAGTTATTTACTTAGGTTTACTTAGGTCTTTACTGGACGAAGGTCATTAGACATGTATATCCAGATCATTGTCTGATGAATCTGGAGAGATGTCATTTCCAGCCTGGTCTAAGTGGCCCAAGCTCAGGGCTGCCTCATAATTATATACAATATCTTGATCCCTCCAGTATCTATCAATCCTTCGTTCAAATGCCTTAATACCCGGAGCCTCCACAATATAACTTGGGAGGCTGTTCCCTACATTGATAACTCTTTCAGTAAGAAATAGTTGCCTGCAGCGGGTTCTTGTCCTTCTATTGTAAAGCTTGTATGGATGTCCCCGAGTTGGTCTTTGGTTCGGTCCTGCCATGGACATAACTGGAGAAGCTGCTGAATCATACACCCCTCTTATGATTTTGACTGTTTCAATCATGTCCCCACGTAAGCGGTGGTGAGCCAAAGTTGAGAGTTTGAGACATTTTAACCTCTCTGGATAACTGTTATGGTGTTGGCGACCCAGTATCCTAGTGGGGCAGCACTAAAGAGCAACCGCAAGTGTTCATTGTCACAAGTCAGTGCAACAACCACCGAAACAAACACATTCATCGCTTCAAAAGGCAAGCCTTTATCTCGGTCGGCTGATTCCGACCACATTCATACGTGTATCATTATTACTATAAATAAAAGGGATGGCTATTTCTTTTTAAATGTATCATTACTACTTTTTTTCTTTTGAAACTTTGCTCTCCCATCTAATAATTTTGCGCCCAAAGCAACCGCCCCGGTGGCCCCTCCGACACGACACATACATACACCCACAACCATTAATTGTTTTTCACGATATTGATTTCCAGACATGTTATTGTGATGTGTATGGCAAGAATTTTCCTTGTGCGATTTCCATTAGGGCTAATTAATGCGTATTCACTAATGATTATTGCATAAGAAACTATTTAGCCATTCATGTTTTACAGCACAATTAAAATTTCATCCAATTCTTAGAATAATAGAGGATATTCACAACACGTACAACGCCTAGTGGCCTCAAATGAAACCACAGTTGTGGGCAGATTTTTGCGGCTAGACCACAACTGCATTTGTTTACAGTACAAAACGGTAAGAGCGTAGTCATCAAAACTCTTACTTTTATGTATGCTAGGCAAGAAACAATGCACCATAAGTGGCCCTACATTTTTATCTGCTACATTTTCCTGTCAATTGTTATATTAGAAAAAATGCTCACTTACGATGTATGTTTCTTTCACTCGCGATGTAAATAAGTTACGCTTCTGCGAGGTTTTCAGAATGATGACACGCAATCTATCAATTCTAGCTCTTATGCGCATGCGTGTGAATATCGTGTTTATCTGTGCATTGTCTCAGCTGATGGCTTTATCATAGATTGGTTGATTGTTGGAGTTTTACATCCTGGCAACATCTATGGTCATATCAGGTCATATCTGGTACCAACTTGTGACAGTGCGAACTCATGGAAGCTTTATAGGACTGCCCCACTGGTACATCAGGGCACCAGCACCATGACCCGATATCCCACTCAGTCACATTATCCTGACACTGAGCTAACCAGTCCTTGCCATATCCTAATAATGCCATGCACGAGGCTAGGAAGCGACGCATATACATTTTATAAGTCATTGGTTTGACTCGACTGGGAACCAAACTCCCGATCTCCCGTACACGAGGCCCGCGCTCTACCGATTCGGCCTCCGTGCCAGGTCTTTATTATAGAAATAACCACTAAAGAAATATACAACAGAACTAGGGGAATTCTAATTTGCCTTCACTAATTTTAAATCATTAAGAATGTTTGTAATCACTTGGTTTTAATATATAAATTGTTTTCATCACGATTGGTTTCTTAATTAAAGAGTCTGCCTTACAAACATGCTCATTTAGAAAATAACGACTTTCCCCTCTCCAGCATAAAGAGAGAAAGCTGAACATCTCTTAGAATGTTAAATCTCCACCAGACTCCTTAAAGATCGGGCATATGGCTATGGTGTTATTGTATCAAGCCAGACTGGAGTTTCTAGATTGAAAACTCAGTCAGTAGTAACAGAAAGCGGGTACAGATATCAGTCAATTTGTGAAGTCAAGATTGTAAAAGAAATCTATCTTTGATTCTGATTTGAATTTTCGCACATTAACCTCCCTTTTTACTACAAGGTCATACTCTGATCAAACATTTGTAGAAATAAGATCAGCTTGCTGCTTTTGTTTTTATTAGTCGACTCTACTTTATACCCCTGTCACACTACGACGTAACGAGCCAACGTGAGCCTAACGTGGTCAGTTTTCGTCATTACGTTGGGTTACGTCATGATGACGTCAGAATGACGTTAGAATGACGTCGAGCTACGTCACATTACATCGTGTTACGTCGAGTTACGCCGAGGTTTTGGACATGTTCAAAGATTTCGACGTAGCTCGAACGTAAGGGTTTACGTTCGCCGTACGTTCTGTTCACGTTCAGTGAACGTCAATGATGTTAAACGGACGTTTTTCCAACGCTGCTCACTACGTTCAACTACGTTCCACTACGTTGACCCACATTAAACCGAGTGCAAATGCCCACATGGCGTAATGGGAACGTCAGGAGAATGTCAGAAGAATGTCAGGAGAACGTCAGGAGAACGTCAGGAGAACGTGCATTCAACGTACGTTCAACATCTTATGACATAGGTAACATCACGTAACGTTCTTCTGGCGATGGAATAACGTTCATAACGTTCCGTGAGCATAATGACGTTGACCTCTCTCGTTGAATGACGGTATCACTATGCTTTACCGACGTTATGCTCTCGTCCACTACGCTGCATCCACGTTCAACTTCTGCCCAAATTTGCATACTACGCCCAGAAGTTCAACGTTCTTCACGTTCTCCCTACGCTGACGTCATTACGTCGTAGTGTGACAGGGCCATAAATGACACTCTGTTTCTATCAAGTAGACATTCAAGCAACAGGGTCCTCTATCCATGAGCAACATTTGGTATTATTATGGTGAATAATTTTTAATCATTGAATTTGGTTTTCTTGTCAAGTCCGGAGTCATGGTCTTTCAGTCATGTAAAAGTTTGGATAGTTAATATAAATTAGTTACATAAGTTGATACTATTAAATACAATCCAAGATATTGGGAGGCACCCGTGCGATATTACAATGGAATCATATGGCGATGGCATGTCTAAAATAGTTGGCATGTCTAAAATATTAATAATATTATTCTTATTCTTATTTTATCGGCAGCACACATAGGAACACATCGGTAATACCCATTCCTTATCTCTGCATCCAAGTGTCACTCACAACCACTCAAAGCTCGGCCGACAAAGGTGTCAATGTAGAGAAAGTGTCAATTCTCCTGCGTGTTGTCGGCCAATAAAATTGTGGCAGTCGCGCACCAGACCATTAGCTCAATCTAGACGCGCGACTCTGAATTTGAGCGATAATATAATCAGTGCTATTGTGGCGGGAACAAAGCCTGCCACCGGAATAGGGGCAGATTGCGGCCACGCTTATGTGTGGCCATTATTCAGTTGACCAGAGGTCAGTGGTGTTGGGTTGCACCCCGAGGCGCCGTTCTCTGTACTCTGTCCTCTGTCCTGTCCACCAGCTGCCCACCCTAACAAAAGCTCAGTCACCATTCCCCGTCTTAGTCTTCCTTTTAAGATCTAAGTCGCACGATATAGGTAATTTCAAATGAGCTACAAATTTGGTGACCTTGTTGAAAGAACCTTGAAATTGAAGGTTACCTATATTTATATTTATATAGTTGATATTCTATATATATACAGTAATATATATCTATATGTAGTCAATGACGACTACTGTGACCATTCGTCGAATGTGAGAATCTACCACATTAGCGAAATAACCAAAGGTCCACATGTGACTAATATGATAATATATATAGGATGTATAAACATAAGTATAATTAATCGGAAGCTTTTACTCCTTATTATATTCTAAGTCATCTACTGTATTGAAGTATTATTAATTGTTCATCGACTATGCAACCGGGCCGATTGTGTCGGTCCATACTAACATATTTACAGAGAGTGAAAAAAAACCGTTGTTACACGCCCCGATTTAATGTGAATTCAGATATAACGCGATGATTCATTGGACCCAGAATTATTTAATTCAAAGGTAATTCAGTAAACTGAACCCTGATTCAGCGCGACCCCAATTTATTTTGCGATCACATTGTATGGACCTCGATGATCGCGTCATGATTGGATCAACTCTATATGCAATAATAAATCATATATAATGCATGATATATAGTGTAAAAATATATAATAGATAATGTATAATCTATTACGCACAATATATAATGTTATATGTAATATAGAAATTAATATTAGATGGGTTTTTTTTATTCCTCAGAGATTCTACACTGACGATTGGTATTGGTTAGTGAGGTGGGTATACTGTGGCGGCGCCACCGGTTGTGCTCGGTGAAGTATCACGGAAGAGTAAGCTATTATAATTATTGAACATTGCGTTTATTTTATTTTTGCATAAATAATATGTATAATATAAAAGAAATATGTATCCATCGATATTGTGTACATAATTAAAAAATCAAAACAATTAAGGGATTATTTTAGCAACATTTATTGGCTGTTTCTGCTAACGCAGAGCACATATTTGTCGATGCAGTTGTAAACCCCAGGACACCATACACTCAGCTGACCGACCCGCCCACTGCTGAACCTTTATGGTCGCCGCTGCGCGCTATAAAGCTTTCCGGAGTGCAGTGTCTATGTGCAGAGAGCGTAGCGCCCCCCCGCCCCCCCACCCCCCCCCCCCCCCCCCCCCCACACACACACACACTCCCCAAGGCTGCCATCACCGCCCACCTATATTTGCAACGAAACGTCAGCTGCCGCCCAAAGTTGTTAACATTTTCACGGTTTTACAAATGGACGCGGTGGCCGAATCGGTAGAGCGCAGAACTCCCATGCGGAAGGTCATGAGTTCAATTCCCGGTCGAGTTAAACCAATGACTTACTAAATTGATACTTGTCACTTCCTAGCCAGGCGCTCGTCATTATTAGGATAGGACAATGACTGGTTGGCTCGGTGTCAGGATAATGTGACTGAGTGGGACATCAGGTTGATGATTGATTGATTGGTGGTTGCTTTACGCCGTGTCGGCAGCATAGGCCATATTCACGGCGAGAAATGTTTGTTTTTTGTTCAAACCATCGCTTTTACATGTAAAAGCAGACAATCAATTATGTCCCAATAGACACTCATTAAATTAGAAAGCTCACAATCATATATTTGTGGTTAAGGGAAACAAATTCCCATAGAAAAAGAAAAGTTTTATTAATAATTGCTAGAATCTATTTAGTAAACTATATGAGGTGGTACAGTCCAGCTGTCCTCAAGAAGGCTAAAATGTTTTCCTGTTTTACCTTAGTAAAAAGGTCATGCATACTGTCTGCAGTGTAGAACTCTTGGCACAGGGCCAAAGAATCAACGCAACTTAGTAAAATGTGTTTGAGTGTCAGCAGGGACTGACACCCAATACATTCAGGGGGAGGTTACCCCTTGAGCAGAAAAGCATGTGTAAGCCATGAGTGGCCAATACGCCAGCGGCTAAGGACCACTTGGTCCCGCCGACCTCCCGCATGAGTCTGTGGTGGCTTTCCCACAGATGGTTCAATTTCTTTAAGTTTATTAATGTTTTCATCCCACTCATGTTGCCAATTGGGTTTTATGTGGGTGGCTATTAGTGGTTTCAGATCAGAGTGAGGGATCAGACACGGTTCAAGATCACAGTTCAGGGCCTTCTTCGCAGCCCGATCAGCTCGTTTGTTTCCTTGTATGCCGCCATGGCCAGGCACCCAGCAGAGGTGGATGTCATACCCATCCGTTGTCAGTTGGTTCATTTTATAAATGACCATTGCTAGAATAGGGTGATTCGTTTTCAGTCCAGCAACAGCCAGGAGGCAAGAGAATGAATCACTGTATATAACATAGTTAGTGTGGTTGGATACCTCGATACACTCCAACGTGAGAAGGAGTGCTCGGGCTTCTGCAGTGAAATCGAGCTCTGATCGGGCAAATGTACACCAAATTTTCCCCATCGGCAGACTCCCACAGCAGCTACCCGGCTTTGGTCTTTCAAACCATCAGTGTATATGGAGAGGTGGTCTGCAAACTCACCTTGAATCTCTGCATGCAGACCTTGGTACTCGAGTGGATGTGTCCCAGACTTCCTCAGTTCCATGAGCCGGAGGATAACCGATGGCTTTCTTAACGACCACGGGGGATGTTCTGGGACTTTGGCATCCTCCAACACATCCAAATCCATGCCCAAGGCCTCTAAATGAGGTTTCATTTGGGTCCTCAGTGGCCGGATGTAATTCGGCCTGGCTTCATACCTGGATTCGTCATGTTGCTCTAATAGACAATTGCGTGCAGGATTCAATGCATTAGTTTTTATCTTGACTACATATTGCATGGCCAGTTTGATTCTCCTGTTGTTAAGTGATGGTTCATTGGCTTCGACGTAAAGGCTCTGAACCGAGGAGGTGCGGAAGGCCCCAAAGGCCAGGCGCAGTCCCTGGTGGTGGATCGTGTCTAGCAGCCCAATCAGGGGCATCAGGTCCTGGTACTGGGGGCCTGGTCTCCAAGTGGAGCAGCACTATAAATTCACCATGAGTGTGCACTGTCACAAGTCGGTGTCCATCCTGATATGATCTTAGATGTTGTGAGGGCGTAAAACTCCAACACCAAAACCAACCAACTGGTTTTACAAAGAGTACTACTATTCAAACATGGAAAGGACAATGAAGATTGTTGAACTAGATGACGACAATTAGAACAATTGCAGTTCTCTCAGCACGGTGTGAGAAGAAATGTCCAGTAATTACTGCTATACTGGTGAGTGTCTGTGCACCTCTAGTGGTGCATTTGTCCATTTACTGCAATTGCAGAACTCTCAGCACTGACCCCGGTTGCATTCGAAGGCGAGGCTACATTCACTCGATGGTGGCGCGTGTGGACTCGGTGAATACTAGGAATGAAAAATAACAGGCGATGTAGTAGTAACACCTATCACATTTTGATTTGTTTTTTATTCGACTACGCAAGGGATCGAACTCATGACACCCCTCCATAAACAGAGACTCTGCCCGATACTCCATCATGTCTCAGTCAATGGTGCAAGGAGTGTATTCCCGTGTTGGATGCAAAATGTGCTAATATAATGGAATTAGGCAGATCAGTAGATAAAAGAGACAGTACTATGCAGAGTAGGAAGGCATGATAACGCTGCTTAGATCTGAGAACAAAGCTGATTCAGTAGGAATTAACTGTTGAGGTGGTGGTTTCAGCGTGCAGTGTTTATCCGTATTGGCGTAAAATTGGGAAATTGAGAGAGAATGCAAACAAAAAAACAAAAAAAGATGACGGCCATAAAACTCTCAATTTGACTTATAAAGTCTATTAATCTACATGATTTCGTAAATTATTCACCCCAAATATAGCAGATATAATCATTTGACTCACATATATTTAACACCCTAGAGTGCAAATTCATATGGTTTTGTCCATAACCCAGCTTTCCACCACTTTTTAATGGATTGTTTAGTAGCCCTGTACTGGAGACAGTGCTGCGGGGTAACTAGCTGCTCAGTTATGAAGCCAGTTGCCACTCATATCTGACGGGGAGGTTTGGGAGCAGCTGTGAGAAGTCTAGAGAAATGTACGTCATGTCCTGGTTATATCAGAGCTGGCGAATTAGCCACCATGGATATATATGTATATATATATATCCTGTATACAGTAAATTCTCTCTAAATTCCCCGACCATAGGACCGACATTAAATGGTCCATTTAGGGAGGTGGTCCATTTAGGAAGTTTTTTTAATCGTTACAATGGGCGATCATCTGGGATCCAAATAAAGCGATCAATATAGGAGAGTGGTCGAGCTGTGGATGTCGTCGGTTAGAGAGGTTTTGCTGTATCTACAATTATATATAATTAGTGTATAGACAGAAATCAAGGAATGTGTTGGTTATCTTATAAATGCTAATAGGCAAAACATATGCTGCCATACGATAACAACTCTCGTATCCCAGATCAAATGAACCTGATAAAATAGAACAATTTGACAGTAAAAACAAGATGTAGAGCCACCATGTCTCTATTTAGTATTTTATATTTCAGTGACTTTATATGAGACTAGTGAAAGGTTGTTTAGCTATCTACAATAACTCACTGATACAAGCTGCACCGCCATGTGAAATAACTCACACACACTGCAAACAATGCAATAACTCACTCAGACACTGCACACAATGATATAACTCACTCAAACACGCTGTACCCAATGAGGGTGAGTGATATAACTCACTCACACAGGCTACACAGCGTGCAGGCTGGTTGCATGCATACACCATGTGCTGATTTCCACCTCCATACCTCCCCACCTCACGGCCTCCCCGCCTCCTGACATCCCCTAACCCTCCCCGCCTCTCCAATTCCCCACCTCCCCACCACCTCACATGCCCAGTACCCCCCGCCCACCTCTCCACCACCCCACATCCTCCCTACCTCCCCGCCTCTCCACCACCCCACACCCTCCCCACCTACCCACCACCCTACATCCCCACACCCTCCCCACCACCCCACGTCCCCACCACCCCACATCTCCCCACCTCCCCACCACCCTACTACACCACCTCCCCACCCCCTCCCCACCTCCTCACCCCCTCCCCACCTCCTCACCCGCCCCACCTCGCAGCTTAATGACGCGCGCCGTATCACTCACGGGCACACGGCCGCCAGACATGCTGAGGAGAGGGCGTTGAGAGGGCATCGGCAGGCTGTCAGGCGTTGTACCTACATAATGCGTCACCGCCCGGCGCCCGCCCAGCCCCGCCACCACCAGCTCTTCACTGCTGGGCGGCGCGCAGCACCGGGTCCGGCGCGCCGGCGGTGTGCTCGAGGCCCGCCGCGCTGTGGGTGGGACTGCCCGCCTCCCACCGTCTTGATTGATAATGTTCGTGTTTGAGCGCAACGCCTCCCGCCTCCAGGGCTACACACGTATGTGCTTACGGTGCGTAGACCCATTACTGTGCATTATCGGGCGACCGGGATGGATTCCCGCGTGTGGCCACGCGGCGAGCGTCGCGGCGATGCGCGGACATGCACGGACATGCGGGGCGGGGCGGTGCGGGATGGGGCGGGGCAGGGCGGTGAGAGGTGTGGTGAGGGGGTGAGGCGGTGTCGGGTGGGGTGAGGCGTGGCAAGGCTTTGTGAAGCGGGACAAGGTGGGGTGAGGCGGGCGGGGAGGGGCGGGATGGGGCTGGGGGGTGAAGCGGGGTGACGCGGGAAGTCACATACTGGGCATGGCGGTAAAAGGCAATGTGGGACGCAGCATGGCGGGACTAGAAGGAGTGGGGGTCGGGCTGGGGGGTGGGGGTGGGGGTGGTGGCTTACAAAAGCTCGCCTTGATCGACACCTGACGTGGGACCGAGTGGTGACAGAGAGAACTAAACGCCTCCAGGGCGACGCCACTTGGCCACAAGACAGGTAAGGGAAGGTCTGGCGCCACCCTGGTGTACGTACACACACGACAACATAGCACGCACAACACACAATGCAACACATAACACACTATACACAACACACGACACACTACACAGCACATAACATGAAACAACACATGACACACAAACACAACACACGACACAACAACAGATGCACATAAGACAATAGCAACACACACAAGACACCACACAACATACATCATGCAACACACACCACACAAGACACAATGCACGAGATAATGCACAACATGCAACACACAACTCACACCACACAACACACGATGCACAACACACAATACATGATACACAACATACATCATGCAACAGACACCACACAACACACAATGCACGACATAATGCACAACATGCAACACACAACTCACACCACACACGGCATGATGCACAACACACAATACATGACACACAACACACAGCATGTAACACACAACACAATACACCACCATACACAACACACAATGCACACCACACAGCACACTACACAACACACGAGGCAGAACACACAATAAACGACGCACACGGCACGCAACACACACTAGAACCGTCCTCGACCTTCCCTCCCGAGGTCAGGCACTCCCCCGTCGCGCTCACAGAGGTGTGATGTCGCCAAGACAACGCGCTAGGCCTGCTGCCCCGCTGACCAATGGCTGACGGCCGGCCTGTACGCCGCTGTCCCCCGACACCACCCAGCAACCAGCTAGGTGGCGCCAACGTCTCACCGCCATGCGTCAAGCCGCTGGCTACATCCGGACACGCGATTAAGAGTGCGTTTAAAGGGCTATATTACCTACCCCCCCTCCCTCCTCACGTCTCTCTACCAGTTATCTCCCCCACCCACCTACCCACCTACACACACACACACCCTGCCAACACACTGTGCCCTTATGGACAAATCAGTGGCGACAATGAAAGGAAGGACAATGATCACGTGATCTAAAGTGACTCGGAGCAAACACTGAGTAAATCATTCGAATCTAGAGCTCATGGTGGGTGGGGGTATGTGGGTGGTTAGGTGTGGGTGTGGTGGCGTCAGGTGACGCAACAGGGAGTCTCGGAAAGAGAGCCCAAAACGCTACCGCCACCGCCATCAACAACAACAACTAAAAAGGTGACGCCCTGAGGGAACCTGTTGACACCGAGCTGATTTCAGGGCCACTTGGCCCAGGGCTCGACTTGACACTAGACCGCGCTATGTGACGAGCAGTGCCGGCCACACATGCCACACGCGCCGGGCACAAGCGAGGGAGGGCGGGGTGGAGCAACTGACTCGAGGATGATTCAGAAAGAAAGAAAAAGAAGGGGAAAAAAGAGGACCTGCGCTGGAAGATCGGCCGTAACAGGGCACTGAGTGACGCAGGTAACCAGCGAGGAACGCTGAGTAATCTGCACACAACCGCTGCATCCCAGGTAGGTCCGTTGTGGGGAGTAACTGCATCCTCCTTTCCCTGTATGTCGAATATGTGTTCCCCTTCAGATGGCCGTCTGTTGGGTGGCATGCTTCTTGATGGAGTCTGCTGTGTGCATCTGTTTGTGTGTTTGTGTGTGTTGGCTGCGATGAGGGTGTCAGTGTATGTACAGTTTAGTACCACTTCAACGGAACACTTTTCTCTTTTACGAATAAACAAGTGAGGAGAGATGATAAAAACACCCTAACTGACTCTTTATATTCCGAGCCAGTGAGCTAACCATTACACCACCTAGGCTCCCTGATATCACCACACTACCCACGTCTACCTGTCTATGTGATGGGTGTGGTGGCATCAGGTTCCGACGGATGCTCAGTTACTTGCCTGAGAGGTCAGTGCAGACTACTACACTCGTCCCCCTGGAATTGTAATTCTTTTAATGCTTACAATTACATACATACATGCAATGCACTAACACATACATACACAGGGTCTGTTCAACAACCATACAGCACATAGCTTGTTCATAATCATGGTCACGGCAACCAGTGTCATGGGGGTGATGAAAATGGGAAATATTGTGTCTAGAGTGGGACTTGAACCCACATCTCTTTCCATTCCGAGCCAGTGTGCTAACCATTACACCACATAGGCTCCCTGATATCACCACACTACCCACACCTACCTGTCTATGTAGTTACTTGCCTGAGAGGTCAGTGCAGACTACTACAATGGTATTCCAATACAGAAATTCTGTATTTGCATCTACATCTCTTGTCACATTCATGCATTGAAAACCTTACTTTTTGGAATATTTAATTTTGGAGGGTGAGAGGATTTGGAGTGGGGCGAGGTAAATTTTGGCTTAAGATTTGTTAATAAACCTGTGCACCGGCACCTTTTGTTCACACCTCCCGTCGGCCCTGGGGATCTCGTGACACGGCATGCCTGGTTGTGCGGTCCGCCTGACGGACGCTCAGGTAGCCCGATCCTATCTTAACACACCCTGGAGGCACACACTGCGCATGTCAGCTGCGCCATTAATGGCAGCTCAGCACCCAGCCACACTCCAGTGCACGGCATGCTCAGGACGCATGCGCCAGAAATGTAAGACTCTCCTTGTCGCTTCGTCTAATCTGATGCGGAAGTTGTGTTTGTGTAATAAGCAGTTATTGTCTGATATTAGAGCTTTGGGGGCATTTGGGGCTGACATGACGAGTATTGACCGACATATATATATATGCTGTATAAGAATTATACGAGTATAATAACCCAGAATATCCGTCATTTCCCTCATCACTCACTTAACTCCATGGACTGATGGAGTCTGTCCTAGTTATCTTCTGCTGCAGCCTCCCCAACCCCAGCTCCGACGATGGTGCCACCACCCCTGCACACTGTAACAGCCACTCACTGTACCGCTAGGGAAAGAAAAAAAAAAAAAATATATATAAGGGGTATAAAGCATTTATACAAATATTATTATTATGAACCATTATTATATATAATTATTTCCATATGGATTCGAACCCGTAACCCTCAAGCTTGCGCGCTGCGTGGTGCTCTCGGGCGGTGAATAAGAGCGGCCTTGATTGGCTGCTCAGCGGCGGTGGCGGAGTGGCTACCCCCTCCCACTTCCAAATATCGTATGCCCATATCGACCCATTTGCTCAGGAACTATATATAGGCTGAGCGCGATATGTCCATTCCAGAGATCAGCAGGACTTAAATCCTTGATATCAGAATCATGGGGCCCTTTATTAAATGATTATATGTTTGTTTTGTTTTTCAAATCATATCATTTTAGAAAATCAATAAACACATACAATTCCAACGCAAGAATGTGGCATGTGGTGAGATATATGGACTTGTTGCACTAACCGGTGTGTGGTGCGGTGGCGCCCCCTGACTGACCACGCGAGGTGCGCGAGATCGACGTGAGCGCCAGTTCCGGTTAATGAGGAATCGAAGAACTAACCGAGCAGCACCACGGTATTGGTGCTAATAATAGTAATATTGGCATATTAAAAATATACATTGGTTCTAGTCAAATTCAAAGATGTGGTATCAGACTGGTACCACACAAACTACCAATTTGATCGCACTAGGTATATATATATTGATATTATAATATACAACAACAATATCGTCCGGTGCAAGTGCCGGTTTGGCGCGTCCGTTAGGGACGAGGAGATCTGGTAGCGGTGCCACCAGTCACAAGTACAAGTATGAGTATGAGTCGACGAGTAGAGGCAGAATATAGAATAATCGGTACAAAATAAAGCAAGTACTTCCATTCCGGGCCTTTACACTCACATAATACGGTATAATCATATATATTACAATCTCATTATATTGTAATGTACATTGTAGTATATATATCCGATAGAGAATAGGTCATCAACTCTATCTTGACTTTTAATTACATATGTGTGTATGCTTATATATATGTGCATATATATATATATATATATATACGTGTTTATACATAGTTTATATTGTTTTCCTCGTTAGAATTCTCAGTAAACACTCATTGGTCTTCCATACATCTCCAGGAGTAAAATATTGATCACATTCAACACCGCTTTGACGAATAGTCTGGAGAATCCTGCAAATACACACCGCCCACAACGTGAATACTCTGTATTTATCGTTGATAGAAATCTGACAGCGAATTGTTAGTACACAACAAACATGGGTCAGACTGTGGGGTTTGTTTGTTAGTAAAAGGCGGCCCAGCTGGAGGACGGAGGCGCTCAGGTGACCGACAAGCCTGTCAGGTGTATCTACAAGAAATTCCTGCCACGCAGGGGCTAAGTGCCCTTTTGACAGCCCTCCGCCTCCCCTCCTCTACCCCCCTCCACACACACACACACAGCCCGCACAGGTCTCCTACACAACACCACACACACAGGTACCGCGACCTGCATAGTGAAGCTAACCTTATTATCGCACACACTGTCCCCATAGCCGGCAACAAGGATGTCCATTCCACACTGAATCCCACACAATCCTATAAAGTTGGGCTACGGAAAGGAGAGAGACAAGGAGGTGATGGGTAGGACACTTTATTTGCGTCATGGCTAAGCATAATACAGGCTTACCGGTAACAAATTTTGAAAGCAGGAGACAGACTGACTGCCCGGGAAGCGCAATGCCAGAAACGCCCGGTGGGGGCGCTGGCGTAGGCAAGGACCGGGGCAAATACGGGCAAGTCAGTGATTGGACAATAATCAGGAGAGGATAATCGTAATAATAATATCGATAATCATGACAAGAGCTCCGCCCCTTTTATATACGCATAATAGATTATACTCTCTATAAAGTTGGGCTACGGAAAGGAGAGAGACACGGAGGTGATGGGTAGGACATTTTATTTGCGTCATGGCTAAGCATAATACAGGCCAAGGAGACGCCTAAGCATCTCCCCCCAACCCAACGCCAGCCTGACTCGAACATAGCGCCACCCCCACCCTCATGTCATTAACAATCCTTGCGCCGAGTGGTGTCTTAAGGTATGCGTACACAGTTTTGGACGCCCAATCACCCCTGACCTTAAGCTCCTCTATGGTGGCTCCACACATGGTCAGAAAGGTGCAACCCCCCCTCCTGAGTGAGTGGGAAGAGAGGGAAGCAGCGTCGAGACCCGCCCTGGCAGAGAATATCTTCAGGGTCTCCTGATAAGCCGAGTAAGGAAAAGGGGCAGAAGCTCCGCCGAGGTATGGAATGCGGAAGGCTACATCAGAGGGGTTAGCGATAATCTGGCTAAAATGCCTCTCGGTCCAATAGACCGCACACATGTCAGTATCACAACATCTCGCTATTGGCATCTCAAGGACCCTCTCATTGAACTGAATCGTCTTAGAGCGATGAACTGCTAAGACCAGGCCCCAGTCATAGAAATGAAAATCAGATCTGAGTAAGGAGGCATCGGACCAGGTGACCTGGGACTTCCTCAGCAGCCCACGGAATGAGCAGAGAACTGCTGCACGCTAGGCGACATGGCCAGGGTTATGAGTTAGTAGCGCGAAGATCTTGCACAGCATATGGGGAAGGAGAGGCATGGCACGCCATGGTGCATTACCTTTATCTCTTCGTATCCCTTTAAGTGTTGAAGTGAGAACAAAATTCTTGTAATCTATTGGCCTCTCGCCGTGCTGCTTAAGAAAGAAATTCAGCCCACTGAGGTAGTTAATAACGGAGACATACTTAAGATCTCTGGCCAACCAGGTGGCATAGAGGGCAAGCTGCTCCTCAGAACATGGTATAGGAGTCCTGGAGGAGTGGAACATGTCAACATATCCTAAATATTTCTTGATTTGTGCGGCCCTCGCTAATGTTGAGTTCTTTGCATACGAATGCTGCTGGTATTGCTGCTGCTCGTCTCTCAGGGCTGCTATCCCTGAAAGAGACGAGTGAACGGTCAAAAGTCTCGCTGCAACAAAGCATCCTAGCATCATCGACGCTCCTAATTCTAGCGGCACTGTCATTGTCAATCAATCTGCTTAAGGCATCACATCTCACATTGACTGAACTACGTATGTAAATTGAACTAAATGTAAAATTGTATTGAACAGCCAACCAAAATATCCTACACAAGAAGTGCATGATTTCAGTGCTCCTTGACCTACCCGTGTTGAGTGCTGCCTGAACAACTGAACTATCAGTGACAAAAATGACTGTGGTGTTACACCAGCTCGCACTCCAGCGGATGCAGGATGCGTAGACCGCCCACATCTCCTCCGGAGGATGGAAGTGGTGATGACCGACATAATCGTCGAGGATGTCTGCGGTCAAGTCAGAGAATGAGCCGACAGCAAGGCACAGAAGCCCCACTTGGAAGAGTCACTGTAAATAGAGATGACGGGGGCAAATTTACCTAGGATCTTGGCCTTCCCGTTAAAGCCCGTAGCGAAATCCAACCACCAGTCAAGGTCCACACTAACCCCCTTGCCTAGCCTAGTCCTATGAAATGGTTGTTTCAGCTTTGACATGATATCATAGATATGCCTTGAGAAAGTCTGCCCGCCCCGAATGACCTTGGCACAGTGAGCGAGCAACCCCCCACCCGCTCGAGCACCTTCCTACTGGCCTTCTTGCGACTGCGTAACTTGCGAAGTATCTCTAATGTTTTCTCTAATTTATCGGGAGGAATGCTAAGCTTGAGGCGAACAGAATCAAGAAAAATGCTAAGGAATCTAACCTTGGTCTCAACACTACTAACCTTCTTGAAATTAACAAAGAACCCCATTCGTCTTAGTATTTGTATGAAGGTTCTCTGAGTGCCCTGGACCTCAGACCGGGTCCCACTGACGAGACAGAAGTCATCGAGGTAGTTTACAACTCTGGTTAAACCCTCACGAACTCCGCATCTCACGATGAAGTCAGATATCTTAGAAAATATAAAGGGGCTGGATGATAGGCCCATACTTAACCGATTGTCAACAAAGTAAGTGAGGTTATCATCGCCAGCTCCCATATGGTGAAGGCCTTGACGGTGGCGGTCATCAGGGTGAATGGAAACTGCGCGATAGGCGTCTTTTATGTCTATCGTACCCATATAGTCACCCTTCTCGAGAATCTCCGTTACATCATCGAGGCCTTTATAAG
Organism: Branchipolynoe longqiensis; assembly: GCA_030323885.1. NCBI lineage: Eukaryota > Metazoa > Annelida > Polychaeta > Phyllodocida > Polynoidae > Branchipolynoe > Branchipolynoe longqiensis. Next base: position 16,233,170 of record CM059187.1, on the reverse strand, counting down.
AGAATTTTGTACAGACTTCATCCGTGAAATTGTTAACGGAGTCGATCGATGGCATACTGCAGTCGATGACGACGCGGCCTCCACCATCGTCCTTAGGGACGATGAAGGCATCATGAGTGCAGAGAGGGGGGGGCATCTATTCTGGAAATTAGGCCCTCCCGTTCCTCATCGAGAAATTTTTTGTAGATAATAAACCGCTCCCACTTCGCCTTCCGCCTAGGCTTGTCTGGGATATAGCAGACGAATGAACTATGGGATATAGCAGACGAATGCTATAATGAACCCCCTTACTTCATATACCCCCCTCCACCAACACCGACACCTTATCTTAATTAATGAAGCCGTGACCCCCACCCCCGCCTCACGCCTCCCCTTCTACCACCACCACACCCTCTTCAGTGCACAACGGCCCCCTACCACCACCACACCCTCTTCAGTACACAGCTCCCCTGCCCCACGCCTCCCCCCTACCACCACCACACGCCCTTCAGTGCACAGCCCCCCTCCCACCACCACACCCTCTTCAGTGCACAGCCCCCCCCCCCCTACCACGACCATACCCCCTTCAGTGCACAGCCCCCTCCTCCCGCCCAGTGTCATCCCATGTTCCTCTTGTCTGCTCATTTAAAGAAAATATGAGGCAGGAGTTTCTTCCTGACGCGCCCCACCCACACCCCACAATCAACCCCACCCACACCATCACCCTCACCCACACCACACCCCACACATCCTCCCACCTCACACACGGCGGCGCCGCCTGATTATGCTCTGGAGCACCCTAGAGCAGGATTATTGCCCACTTGCACACAACCAACCGACCAATACGAGATGGCGGGGCTCTTCTTAATAACAGTTCGCAAGGGGGAAGTTCCCGCTCGAATTAGCGAATGAAGGGACAAACAAAAGATCCCTTTATACTCCGAATTAATTAATGATCCTCATTTAATTAGGCAATGTGTACTTTTTCCTAGTATATTATTTTTTATTATATACTTTTCTTTTTTAAAGCTTTAAATTTCAATTAAAACCACGGACCTCTGCTATTTTAATAGATGAGTCTGTGGTTTCATTGAGTTTTGTTGGGATTTTTGGTCGGAGAAAAATTAGTGGTGGCTCCAACATCCCTTCCCGACTTCACCAATGGCGCGCATATTGTCTGTCACTCGTCACCTCATATAATATATTTTATATGTGTGGTTTCATTGAATTTTGTTGTTCTTTTGTTGTTGAAAAAAGTGGTGCGTTTTGTGTTGTGGGCATGTTATTTGCAGGTGGCGATTTGTTGGTACAGCGGGGTAATCGGGAAAGGCAATTAACGGGTTCACGGCATAGGGGCTGCGGCATTAACAAACATTTACGTCTGGTGCGTCACGTGGTGGACGCCCGTCAGAATCGAGCAAATATGCAGTGTATAAACCCACATTAACACAGTGCCTGTCTATTCCAGCAAGGTAATGAGGTCATATGTTAAAGATGGCATGCCATGAGTAAGACCACTCAACATGTATAGTGTATATGTAAATATATATATGTACGATATATTTGATATATTTGATAGATATATTGTATATATATTGTATATAAATATGTATGTAATATTACTATATAAATATTGTACATACATATAGATATATAAATATGTAAATATATATATGTAAATAAAAAAGAAATATATATATATCAATTTATTATAGATATCTATATAAAATAATATAAAATTATAAAAAAATATATAAAAGAATATCATCATCAATGGGTGCCGTCTTCTCGAAGAAGGTTGGCTGCAATGGACCTCCATCTCTTCCTGTCATTTGTTCCTCTCACGCATTCCGCATAGCTCATTGCTGTCCACTCAGTGATGTTGTCCATCCATGTTGTTCTCCTTCTCCCTCTTGGTCTTTTCCCTTCTATCTTCCCTTCCAGTATATTTCTCTGTGATTCCTGGTGTCGTATCCTGTGGCCAAAGTATTTAATTTTTCTGTTTTTGATCGTTTGTATTATCTGTCTCTTTATTTTCATTCTTGTTAGGACCTCCCACATTGCTTATCATTGCTGTCCATGGAATTTTTAACATTCTTCTGTATTGCCACATTTCAAATGCCTCGAGCTTTGTTGTTATTGCTTTCTTCAAAGTCCATGTCTCGCAGCAATATAAAAGTGTGGACCACAAATAGCATTTCAGCAGTCGGAGTCTTGTTTTTATATTTATGTCTCTAGATGTTAGTACTTTCTGCATCTTTAGAAATGTTGTTTTGGCAATGTTTATTCTCCGTTTAATCTCTCTTTCACATCCGCCATCACTAGTTATTAAATGGCCCAGATACACAAATGACTCTACCTGCTCCAAGATTACACCATTAACTTTTATCTCTGCTCTTGGTTTGTATTCCTTTCTGCTGACAACCATGGATTTTGTCTTCTTTACATTCATTTTGAGGCCACATCTCTCACTTTTTTCTTTTACTTCATCCACTATATCTTGTAGTCGATTTGACGTTAAGGCTAGCAGTGCTGTATCGTCGGCATATCTTGTGTTATTGATATTTCCACCTCCAACATTTATTCCTATGATGTCATCTATTTAAAAGAATATATAAAAATATTAAAGAATATTAAAAAATATAAATATATATAAATATATATATTATGAATATATATATATGTATACAAATATATATAGATACTCATAATATGTCTTTTTATGATTGTTAAGGTTTCAAACGAACTGTTTTATACGGGAATATATTGCAGGGTGTAATATAGGCCACGGCTTTTGAGGTAATTATGTGGCTGTTACGGGAATAGGAGCGACTGTTTGGAATCTGTCATCAAGATAATTGAAGTTAATTCAACATGCCAACTAAACGACTATTCCTCAACAACATTCACATATGATGATGCGGTTTTAAAATGAAATACCATCAAAGGCATTTACAAGTGATTATAAGAGAAGGGTTTTAACAAGCAAACACAACCGTTATAGGAAGCACATTCCTTATTTTGCTCCTTTAAGTAATTATGGATTTTAAACCTTTTCTTCTTATAGTGACAGATCCATATCTTAATAATTCTAAAATCATCACATTTTCTTTTAAAGATCCGAACATTTAATTCAGCTTTCAATCTATGTTTGAATTATTTCATTGGCTTGAGCCCAATATATATCTGTACGCTGTTGTAGGATACCGGTGGAGAGAACCTTGTCGACATATTCCGTATCGATCTGCTGCCATGTGCAATGTTTTCACTCTGAGCCCGATCTCTTATCATCGCAGTCCAGGAAAATTGCTCAGCATTGATTGTGAATGGGGTTTCGCAAGTCTGGCCTCTCCACTGAACCCAGCATGATGCCCAATGCCTGTTGCAGATTACTGATCAGTCTGCAATCTGTACCGGGCTCAGGGATACACATGATCTACCTCATATTGCTTGTTTATTTATTCGTTAAATGGGGTTTTATTTACTGGCATCATCTAAGATCATATCAGGACGAATACCGAACTTGTAACCAGTGTGCACTGATGGCGACATGTTTTGTTTCTTGTTGGTCAATTATATTATTAAGCAGGGGAAATTTCAATCGCGGATAATTGGTCTTCCTCATCCCAACATATATAGTTATATATATATATATATATATATATATATATGTGTGTGTGTGTGCATAATGGGAAAATTGACAGGGTACAAATAAATGCAGCATGCATTGCTTAAATATTTTGAAATATAGGAAAGCTGCACTGTAAAGCTGGGAGTGATGTGGTGATGGTGGTGAAGGAGGAGGAGGGGGAGGAGAGGTGGAGAGGGCGGGAGAGGTGGGGGAGGGAGGGGAGGTGGAGGGAGGGGAGGGGAGGTGGAGGGCCGTCCATGCTTCTCGGCTCTTCACTGATACAAACACGCAGTAATCTTGACAGCAAACATGAGCAGGGTTTAAGTACTATGAAGACTATGAACTTAGTTTGGTACTAGTTTTATTCTCTGTCAGGAGAATAGAGTCCCTGCCGATCCCTGCCGATACAGATTTAAAATTGACCAAATGGTTCATTGATTGTGGTGGGGGAGGGGGAGCGGAGAATGACCGAGACAACAGTGACTCAGGTGTCAGTTTGGTATGCATGGGGCATCAGGATAGGAGAGACCAGAACATGTTGTTAGGAGCCGTTATTTATATCCACATAATAAATTATATGGTATATATATTTGCGTATATGTATAGCTATGTAAAGGTAAAGTAAATATATACGATGATAAGGATATTATTATAAACATTAAACAAATTCTTGTGAGATGTTACCTTTGACTGGGTCTAGTTAATTAAAGAATTATATTAACCCCTAATCAGTACAATATCAACATATATCAGATCGGCTAGTGTAATGAACGTCAACATAAGGAATGCATTGCTTAACACAAATTAGGCACCATATATATATATACTAATATAGTACAGTTGCATAACCTGATGAAACCACGATATTTTCTAAACCAAAGCACTTAACTATGTTTGATACTACATATCTAACTCACATACATACTCATTAATTATTTCTTTTGGGGTTTTGCCCCTTAGAAACATCGAAGCTTCCTGATTTTGACACACGATGAGATGACCTAGTTAACACAGTAATGGTGTGATGCACTTTGGTTCAACTGGTGCACAACACACATTATATTTTACATGGCTAGACATTAAATATCTCTAAAGTTAGCCACTTATCAAAAAGGATAATGCAATTTAAAGTGGATTAGGTTAGAATTGTCCATCTAGTATATTTAACTAAGGATCAACATACTATATGCCTATGTATTTGCTCAGGATAAACTGATTTGTTTCTTACATGGTGTTTCATAATCCAAATAGAATACATATTGATTTGAAATAAATGCCCTTGTGTTTTCAGCGTAACCGTTTCTGTGCTGTTTTGTGTCCATCGTTACAATGGACAAAAAAAAGAAGAGTTATTACCTTTTGAGACAGGCTCATATTCTAAGCCAGCCGATTATATTACTCCAATGTCCAAAGGGTAGTGCTATTACAGTTTTGTAATTGGTATATATTATGCAATACTTGACCACTTATTTTCAGTCAGATAAGATTCGTAGCTGGCAATAATTGTTTTGTAAATCGGAACATAAAATAAACAGAAGAACCTAACTAATAATGGCTACCCAAACTGCGAGAGTTGGCAGGCAATCTGTGAGGACGATTTCAGCAAGGATTGCGTGTGTGAGACGGGCTAGGTGTGTGAAGGGTACGTCAAGGGGGGGGGGGGGTGAGGATAAGGAGGGGAGAGGAGGGGAGGGGAGGGGAGAGGAGGGGTTGGGTTTGTTTGTAAAGGACAGTTGGGGTTTTCCCGACACACGGTCGGGCCGTAATGTAGTGGCGCGCCGACGGAAATTGTCGGGTCGGGACGCCAGCCACGGGACTCACCCGACTGTCAATCTGACAGGAAACGGAAGAGAATGGGTTATTTCCAACATCCAATTTGCACAAGAGTCGCTGCCTCGGCCGGCGCCGGGGACGCAACACACGGGCCATAATGGAGGCAGACGGCTTCGCTTTCAGCGTTGTGTCCACAGCTCACTGAAGCCAGACAGCGGGGATCCCTCCTCCGCACATGGGCTGTATGCTATCGGTTATCAACACTTGTATAGATAGTATCAGGCTAAAGCAGTGTGCGGTGACGTCACGAATAGTCTATAATAGAGGAAAAGCAGCTGTTTTCGAACCGATGCGCAAATTCCAATTTGAATTGTGGAGCAATTTCATTTTCTTTTTGGGTAACATTTTTATTCATATGAATACATTCTTGATACTTGATATTTGTCGCTAGCTAGCATAGGCGCTTGGCATTACTAGGCATGGGCAAGGACTGGTTAGCTCAGTATCGGGATAATGTGATTGAGTTGGAAATCGGGTTATGGTGGCAGGGGTGTGGTCTCTCAGTGGAGCAGCACTATAAAGTCGCCATGAGTACGCACTGCCACAAGTCAGTGCCCGTCCTGATATGATCTTAACTGTTGCCAGATCGTAAAACTCCAATAAACAGACATGGATTCAGCGTGTGTGCTTTGGAGGTGGTGTTTTGTAGGTGTTTCTTTGTTTGTAAAAAGGTGTGTGGGTTCAGTCTGGGTTTAGGTAAAGCACTGAGGGATGATTGGCTGGGATGATACAGTAAAACCCCCCTAACCGATCACCTCCACAGATCAACCACTCCCCTATATCGATCGCTTTATTTGGGTCCCACCAATACCATTGTAACCATATTCTAACTCCCTAAACCGACCACCTCCCTAATTGGACCACTTAAAGTCGGTCCCAAGGTCGGTCGATTTAGAGAGATATTACTGTATATGGTTGTATGCTTCAGAGTTGGTTGAAACGCTACATGCAAAAAGAGCCAATCAGAAGAATGAGGTCAAGGTATATGTCATCATCTTAGATTCAGCTATGTGTATTCTACTATTCCTAACTCCATCCCTCCTCTCTTTGCGATCATACAGTATTTTTTGTGAGGTTTATATTTTTTCTGCACCTTTGAAAAACTCCACCTCGTTAGGTCTCCACACGCTAAATGCCCCATTTATGTCTCCAAATGCTAAATATATCCCGGCAATCATTGTTCTCGAATAGAGTCTATTGGAGGGTTAGAGATCTGAGCGTCTGGTTTTAACATGTATTCTTTACCTCACTATTCGGTGTATCTAAAGAAAACATTCACATTGTAGACGTATCAACTACATTGCACTTAGAACTAAGATTACTTCGGTCTAATGTCTACTAATATCAGTCTAATGGACATAGTTGAACGTATGTGAATGTAGTGGAGGCTAACGTGGGTCAAATGTGGTGTAAGTTTGTTAAACTACATTGAAATATGTTAAGATACGGCACCTTTTGCCACCGAATGATACGGATGCCAGTACGTTCAACTATGTTCAACTATGTTCAACTATGTTCAACTACATTCAACTACTTTCAACTATGTTAGCCTCCACTATGTTCAACTACGTTCAACTACATCCACTAACGGCTATGTGACCACAGCATGCGCGATGTGAAACGGCCATGGTTTTGTGTGGGTCAAAGTATGCTAGAATATGCTAGAGTACACTAGAGTATGCTAGAGTATGCTAGATTACACTAAGAGGTAGGTTCTACTACGTTCGAAATTCAGCATCTAACAATAACATACCGCCCTTTTGAACATGTCCAAAAATTTAAACGGAGATCACGGCTCACCCACATTATTACCAAGTTAAATTCAAGGACAAGTACAGATGCCAGTATGTTCAACTAGGTTCAACTGCTTTCAACTACGTTAGCCTCCACTACTTTCACCTACTTCCACTAATGGCTATGTGACCAGGGCTTTAGGCATAAGACATAGGTGGAATTACATAGGTTCTAAAGCAGAGTTACTGATAATCTGGTATAAATCCTTTTAATTCAAGATGGGAATTACGAATGCCTTATCACCCGATTGTCGATATCGACATCGCATCAATCCCAAATTAGCATGAAAATAAGATTCCTGCTGTCCAATCGAGTTGATTCTAATTAAAGCTGCAGAATCCGATAAAAGCATAAACTTTTTGAAACAAAAGAATACTTTTGATAAACCCGCCTTGAATACTAGTGCATTCATTAACTAGTCAATGTTGCTCGTGCGCTCTGCTACTAAGCTTGCAAACGGGTTGTCCACCATTTTGGTGTCCACACCGAAATTCATTTGTAATGTTTTCACTTCAATTACCTACAAGGTTCTGAAATAAAAAATACTTAATTCTAAGATGAAGCATATTATAATGATCAACCTCATCTATTAAGCTTTTTCTTTATTAAAAAGAAATGATGGCAGAAGCTCAATCCCATCGGATAATGCAAATGTAAGTTATCAGAAATGGGACAGAAAGTTATCAGTCACACTGCTCTTTTAGTGAAAACTACCATCAGGATAGTGACAAGTCTGACATTTTGCTAGCCCATAATTAATTGATCAAATAACATGTCTGAAATTAAATACAATTTGCATTATTATGCGATGGAAACTGAATCTTGCCTCAATGTGGATCTAAGTGGTCTTCACAGAAATTGAATAGCGGCTTTTATTTGTCTCATCCCTGGCTTATCGAGGTAATCTATGCAAGAGGATCTAGAATCAATACACCGACTCTAAGCAGACTGGTTATCTCCTTGGGGCATAAATATGTATACACATATATACTCAGCCAATGGAAGATTCAGGATTGTGTTGTTGTTTTTCTTTTGCTTTTTTTGTGTGTGTTTCTAATTAGTGGTATTTCTTATGTTATAGCTTCTGTAGTTATTCGAAATTCTAGCTCCGTTGTTTTGTTACCTACCAGGCTGCTGTAGAAGCAGATCTGGGCCAATATCATTATTGGGCCAATATCATGAAAGGACATGTTTGGAGCTTGGCAAGTCCCAGAGGGCAGTGGAGAACAGGAAAAACTAGAGAAAACTGGTTACAAAGTCACCTCTGGTGCTCCAACGACCCTCATAGTTAAGGTATTGATGATGATGAGAACATGGTACAGGAAAACCTCTCTAAATCGACCGACCATGGGACCGACTTTAAGTGGTCCATTTAGGGAGGTGGTCGGTTTAGAGAGTTAGAATATCCTTACAATGGTATTTTCGGGACCGAAATAAAGCGATGGATATAGGGGAGTGGTCGATCTGTGGAGGGGTCGGTATAGAGAGGTTTTACTGTACTTATATTCGGTGCTGCTCACTGCTATTACCAACGCCAATCTAGTATTACTTATGAGAAAGTGTTGCCGAGGCAAAAGTCTGTTTTATCAAAAGGATTTAAAATTTAAAAGAATTCAATTACATTGCATTACATTGATTCCAGATTATTGCATCCATATATTTTTTTTTAAGACCTAGAACCTAAAGGATTGAAAGAATAAGTATGGTTACCCTGCTAGAGGAAATAAACCAAAATCCGTCTGAATGTGATGTGCTCATGTTAGGTTACTAAAGACAACCTGTAAGTAGATTTAAATCGCCAGCAACGGCTCCAAATGGAAATAGGCATATCTGATTTCCTTCCCACGCTGCCCAAAGAGATTCGATTGAATGGAAAGGATTTTGGACTTTGTACCTGTAATATATCTTCAATAATATTACTTGACAGGAACTGCATCTTTAGCTCTGAGAATACAACTCTCAGAACAGTCAATTTAGAAGAGGTTCTGGGGTGTGGATCAGTAAACGACAGTGTATCTTTAATAATATTACTTAACAGAAAGTGCACCGTTATCCCTGACAATATAATCATCAGAACAGCTGATTTAAAAGATATTCTGGAGTTTTTCAGTAAAATATCTGTGATAATGTTACTTTACAGAAAAGTCATCTGTAGCTATGAGAATACAACCAACAGAACAGCTGATTTAGGATAAGTTCTGGAGTATGTTTCAGTAAAGTATCTTTAATAATATTCCTTGACAGAAACTGCATCCATAACTCTGAGAATATAACCATCAGAGCAGCAAATGTACAACAAGTACTTGAAAGAATCTGTACTTCACCCTGGTATACCATACCGTACCACTGTGTTTACCCTAACATCCCTCTGGGAGAAAGCCCCAACTCACCCACCAGGAGAAACCCCATCCCCACTCAACCACCCCCACCCATCAGTGTACGGCCACTGTGAGGCACCGAATGCAGTCTGGCTAAGAACTGGGAATATTCATCAGAATTGAGTCGGTATTGGTTGAGCGCCACACAGTGAGTGTTCCTGGGGGTATCTTGGGTAGCGCCACCTGGATGACGTACGTGGCTACTGTAGACACTGCACTGCTCTGCAGCTTTGCTGTACACAATGCAAAACAAGCTCCCTACTCTCTCCCACACACGGAGATACTGCTAGGAGGACAAGATGCATCTCTCCTTCTTGCACTTTGCTGTTATACAAAATTAATTCCCCTTTTTACAATTTTGAGCAAATTCTCCTTTTTTTAAATCTTGTTTTTGTTAAAGCAGTACCTTCCCATCCACCTGATCATTAGAGCCTTCCAGAGTTCTAGTTAAGGCGCTTAGTGAAGATACTTGGATGTGACATTTTAGGCATGAGTATAATTTCAAGGTGAAAGAAAATATCCATACACATCCCCCATTAATATTGGATTATTTGCAAATTGGGACAATCCTATTAGGGATACTTTGGATTGGCCATTCTTATAGAGAAGCCACACATCGCCGAATTAATGCGATTCAGAAACCATTCAGGGCCTAGACTGTTTTCTGCAACTCCCCCGCCACTCCCATGCCACCACCACCACCTCCTCTTCCCCCCCTCACCCCACAATTTCCCTTTCACCAGACCAGTATGCATTGTGAACCTACATATACGATGGGGATCCTTAATGCTGAAGCCATGAGATTACATCAAAGTCTCATCCAGTGGCTTTTTTTTATTGTTGAACAAGGATGTGCTGGATTGTGAAATCTCTTTACACTAATTACCATCCGGGATGTTAGATGCTTGGGGGTTTTATGCCCTGGTAGCATCTGAGCTGATATCAAGACATGTGCGGACTTCTGACGAGGACTCACTTATGACAGCTTTATAGTGTTACCCAACTGAACACCATATCTTCATAGTTGCATAGCCCAATGGGTTTGAGTGCCTGTCATATATTAAAGCTAAATATATTAGGTTGGTGGCTATTATTTATTTCACTTTAATATGGAGTAACTGTTATTTCAAATGGCAGCTTTTGGGGATATTCGACATGAAAACATGAAATATTTGTTTCTGTGAAGGATCACATGCTCAATAAATCAGAGATAAAAGACCTCCGCGGTTTCGCAGATTTCTGGGATTTCTTATATTCAGCGATTAACATTAAACAAAATTCCAAAAGAAGGGATGCATATGAGATCAGTTCAGTGGTTCGAATCCCGTTCTTATATGACCTTAGATGTAGTTAGAACATAAAACCTAAGCAAGAAGCTGTTAGATATGGGCGATAATACAATCACAACAAGGCTAGTTGACACCTGACTTCCGGCATTTTTCCACGATTGATTCCCTGACAATGCTAAACCTATGGGAGAATTTCCGCATTTCCGCTTTTTTTTTTGCAGAGATCACTGTCATCCCTGATAAATGCACCGGACTCTATATTGAATACGTCGGAACAAAATTAGGCGTGTGCTTCTTTGGTTTAAAAATATCATAATTTCATTGGATTTTGTACTGTTATAACTGTGTCAGTTACATTACTCGGTGCTGAACCAGCCATCTACTGCTCTATTCTAGTGAAGCCCAGAGTCAGGAAAGGTAGTGAAATATAAATTATGTAAGTCTTTGGTTTGATTTGGTTCACGGTGGGAAACTCTTTGAAACAGTTAAGATGCGTGATTTGTCTCTCGACCTGGGAATGGCTGCCACGTTTCAAACAGCGGTTTTTAGAATGCTCTGATAAAGTGATAATCCACGTCATCAAGTGACAATTCAGGTTCTATATAACCAGATGGATCTTTTGAGTTTCTGTCTTATTTTTCCGATAGATATATTAGGTTGATCATTATAGTCTACTCTAATTTAGCTTGGAGATATATTTTTTTTAATGTGAATGGCTAACTTTATAAATATTTAAGTGGAAGCAAATTAATGTTAATATGCACTGCAAGATACTGGACATAATAGGCTTCAGCAATACTATTATTGGTGAGGATCGGTGAAATGTTGGTGTGGAGCGAGGGGGGGGTGAGAGGGGGAGGGGGAGGGAGAGGGAGAGGGAGAGAGGGAAGCCAGAGCCAGACTCGGTGCAGGGTATGCTGGACCTTATGAATCGGCGAGGTTCAAATTCCATGATGTAATCAATCCAATTTTTTTTTCTCACTTAAAGCATGTTACTTGAGGACAATAATGATTTCAAATTCACAATACCAGCAATGTGGTGGTAGTGAAGGAGGAGGGGTTAGAGAGTGCAAGGGGGGTGGCGGGTGGTTAGGGTGAGGATGGGGGTGGGGGTGCGGGGTGCGGCGGTGGGGGTGCGGGGTGGTGGTCGGAGTGGTGGTGGTAAGAGAGCGAGGGTGGACGTGGTGGTGGTAAGGTTGGTAGTGGTGATGGGGGTGGTAGTGGTGATGGAGTCGTAGTGGTGATGGGGGTGGTAGTAGTGATGGGGGTGGTAGTAGTGATGGGGTGGTGATGGGGTGGTGGTGGTAGTAGAGGTGATGGTACTGGTGGTAAGGTTGGTAGTGGTGATGGGGGTGGTAGTGGTGATGGGGTGGTAGTGGTGATGGGGGTGGTAGTAGTGATGGGGGTGGTAGTAGTGATGGGGTGGTGATGGGGTGGTGGTGGTAGTAGTGGTGATAGTACTGGTGGTAAGGTTGGTAGTGGGGATGGGGGTGGTAGTGGTGATGGGGGGTGGTAGTGGTGATGGGGGGTATTTGTGATGGGGATGGTAGTAGTGATGGGGTGGAGCTGGCGATGGGGGTGGTGGTAGTAGTGGTAGTGGTGGTGGTAATAGTGGTAGTGGTGATGGTACTGGTGGTAAGGTTGGTAGTGGTGATGTGGGTGGTAGTGGTAATGGTAGTGGTGATGGAGGTGGTAGTGGTGATTGGGGTGGTAGTGGTGATGGAGGTGGTAGTGGTGATTGGGGTGGTAGTGGTGATGGTAGTGGTAGTGGTGTTGGTAGTGGTAGTGGGAGTGGTGATGGAGGTGGTAGTGGTGATGGTAGTGGTAGTGGTGTTGGAGGGTGGTAGTGGTGATGGAGGTGGTAGTGGTGATTGGGGTGGTAGTTGTGATGGAGGTGGTAGTGGTGATTGGGGTGGTAGTGGTGATGGTAGTGGTAGTGGTGATGGTAGTGGTAGTGGTGATGGAGGTGGTAGTGGTGATGGAGGTAGTAGTGGTGATTGGGGTGGTAGTGGTGATGGTAGTGGTAGTGGTGATTGGGGTGGTAGTGGTGATGGAGGTGGTAGTGCTGATTGGGGTGGGAGTGGTGATGGTAGTGGTGATGGTAGTGGTAGTGGTGATGGGGGGGTGGTAGTGGTGATGGAGGTGGTAGTGGTGATGGTAGTGGTAGGGGTGATTGGGGGGTGGTAGTGGTGATGGAGGTGGTAGTGGTGATGGAGGGTGGTGGTGGTGATGGAGGTGGTAGTGGTGATTGGGGTGGTAGTGGTGATGGCAGTGGTAGTGGTGATGGTAGTGGTCGTGGTGATGGGGGTGGTAGTGGTGATGGAGGTGGTAGTGGTGATGGTAGTGGTAGGGGTGATGGGGGGTGGTAGTGGTGATTGAGGTGGTAGTGGTGATGGAGGGTGGTGGTGGTGATGGAGGTGGTAGTGGTGATTGGGGTGGTAGTGGTGATGGTAGTGGTAGTGGTGATGGTAGTGGTAGTGGTGATGGAGGTGGTAGTGGTGATGGTGGGGATATGAGTAAGGGTGGTGGTGGGGTACGGGTGGGAATGGTTGCGGTGGGGATGATGAGGGTATGGGTGGGGAGAGGGGTGGCGAGGCTGGTGGGATGGGCGGTGGTGGTGATGGGTGGGGGTGGGCGTGCGGCTGGGGAGGGTAGGGGTGGTAAGGGTGGTGGGGGTGGGGCTGGATGCGGCGGTATTGACAAAGAAGGTACGCAGGTCGCATCCCTGATCGATTATTGGGGCCGCCTATAGAAAGTCGGATTTCCCGATCACTGTTCAATTCCCAGGATTCAATTCGAATTATCAGCTTGTCTGAGGCGGGCTTTTTGCACTTTAGATAAGTGTTGTGCCAACGGTTCGACATCGCCTTTCCCGCAGTGGTAGATGATGATCATTTCCCCCAAAGTAATATTTTTAAACTAAAAAAAACCCCACAAAAGATCAAAAAGCACAAATCAGAAGCTGCCTCACTCTGGTGCCACGTGTGCGTTATTCAACCGTGTCCCCCTGCCCCTGTATGATCTGCGGACGCAATGAAGTGGAAACAATGGCATTGATCCCCCTGCCTCCTCCGGACATGGGTTTTCAATTCGCCATTATAGAGCAGGTTGGTTCTGATGGGTGCGACGTGGTGCATTCCCGGGGAACACACCATGCTGTGTTGTACCCTCCTGCCCCACCCCTACCCCACCCCTAAGCCACCCATACTCCACCCCTATCCCACCCCCTACCCCACCCCTACCCCACCCCTACCCCACCCCTACCCCACCCCTACCCCACTCAACGGTTCCCCGGCTCTGTTCCCCATTTCTTCCCTGCGCGTTCTCCCAGCCTCTAACCTTCGCACACCCTGCAATCCATGTTCTTAATTCCATTATACCTAAAATTCACAATTCCACGAAATGCACGAAAATGAAAACCACAAGTACTTTATATATGCATACTTACGCAATATACAATATATATTATATATAAATGGGTAGCTACAGTACAGAAGACCACAATACAATAATTAATGGAACGAGTACTCTGGCAAGGAATATCAGCCCTTACCTAAACACACACTGACAGTGCGACTGGCAGTACAGAATGATACATATATATAACTGAATAATTACCTTCTGTGCTTTTATAGCGGCATAATAAGTTATACATCACATAATGTGCATACTCATACAATATGCAATATACAATATATATATACATATATATGTATATGTATATACATATATACAATAACTTCTGTAATGGCAGTAAAAGAATATATATACATATATATATATATATTCAATTTTCGACACTAAAAGAATACATATGTATATACATGCGCATTCATTTAGTACCACAACAGAAGCTCAGTTTTCTACATACTTAACCCCGTCCCCCGCCCCACCATCATCCGTTCCCTATCACAACCTGCGCATATTACTAATGCCACATTTCGTCCTGGGGTTAAAACGTTGGCAACGTCAAACTGTTGTCATTAGCGCCTCTGTGTAGACAGTGATTACATGGTATTACCCCCACCCCCACCCCCACTTCACTGCACATGCGCCGCAAACTCGGAAGTAGTCAGCCAGTCAGTCAGCTCGCCAGTAAGCCAGCCATACCACCAGTCAGCCAGCCAGTCAGCCAAACAGCCAGTCAGCCAACCAGCCAGCACGCGCTCTCCTGGTCTCATGGATTGCAATGGCGAGCCGGGCATGAATGAAAGAACCCGCTATGTCTCTTTATCATAAGGACGTTTTCATTGCGAATCGCTCCGCCATCGATTCCAGTAGGCGGTGATAGGGCGCACTATTTATGCTCGGCGGATTGTGTATTAGATGGTTAGCGGTGTGATGGCCATCAGGCACATATCTGCCCCGGGGGATCTAATTCGCCGGGCACATTAAGTTGACGTCATCAGCATGGCGGTTACCCCTCCCCTCCCTCGCCACTCTCCCCATCCCCTCCCAAACCCTTCCCCCTTCGCCTCCGCCTTCCCCTCCCCAACCCCGCCGTACCCCCCCCCTTCCACCTCCGCCTCCCCTTCCCCACGCCCTCGCCCTCCCCCCCAACCCCTCGCCCTCCCCTGCCCAACCCCTCGGCCTCTGGCCCCTTCCCTCCCCATCCGCCGCCTCCACCTCCACCCCTCCCCCTTCCCCCTCCCCTCTCCCCTCCCCGGCTCCTTCCCACCCCACCCCCATCCTTCCTTCCCCCCCCCCCCCCTTCCTTCCTCCCCCTTGCCCCTCCATCTCCCACTTCCACTGCGTCTCCCACCCGTCCCACCCCCACCACACCACCCTTCTTCAGGGCTGGGTCAATACCATACGGGCCAACCCGGGTGTAATTCCATGATAGGCACGCCTCCCGTCTCGCCTAGTCACGGGCAGTCTGCAGACGGCAGGTGGCACTCGTACACACTAGGCTAGACAAGCCTCTGTGGAATTATAGGAGTGTTGTGTGTGTATTCCTCTTGCAATACGCTACCATGTATATTGCGTATATATAATGTATCTATATCGTGTGTGTATGTCGTATTGTTATAAGGACGTGTTTTGCAAGCCTCTACCGGGGGTCGGCGTAGATATACGTATATAGTCAGTATATATATATATATAATATATGTGTGTATGCGTGATTCTAATGCAATCCGGTAGCGGAGATCATTGTTATATCTTATAATATATAACAACCACTTCCGGGCGCATTTATTCATATATACATACTCGTGGGTATGTATAAATATACATATATATATATATAATTCTGTGTGTGCATATGCGTTCCTATTGTCTTCCAGTACAAGGGGTTGGTCATTATATATATATATATATATATTTATATATAGCAATCAACCCCTCGGTCCTCCAAGTCGGTTGCCCGGCAACGTCTATCTGTTGCCATGACAACCATTTAATTGGTGATACATAGCTTTTCGGTGGTGGTGCTATTGTGCACGGTTCGGTGTGCGTCATGTTCGGCGAATTGGTCAATGCTGCGAAGCGATGGGCTACTAGCATGTTATGTTGGTTGGAACAAGTCTTTCCCGAGAATAGAAGGATCTGACAGTGACCTTTGAATGACACTCAAACAGAGAAGACTAAACAAATCCACGCATATATGTGCATATATATGTGTGTGTGTTGTTAGATACATTAAATGTACAGGGCCTACCGTTGTACCAATGAGCTCACCCTATATGTGTATATGTCCTATCTAATGTAACAGCCATTGGCATTAGTATAGACAATTCTCACCAGAGGGCGATCTCTGCATACTCAGTTCACTTCAGAGGACCTGCTGCGGTGAGTAAGTGCAACAGTGTGGCAGACGTCCTCAGCTCAGCTCACTCGTTGTGAGCAGCTCATTCAACTGGCTGTTTCTAAGACGTATGCCTCCCCGCAAATCAACCAATCAGTTAAACCGCACTCATTGATAATGGCTCGTGTGGCGTCAATAGTTCTTATTGTGAGAGCAAATCACTCTGTGAAAGTGGGTCACACTGTGTGAGTTGTTCATCGCGTATCAATATATCACAGTATGGGAGCATGTTATCTTGTGAGAACGGCTTACTCTGTAAAAGTGGGTCAGCCTGGATGAGTTGATCATCGGTTATGAACGAATAGCTCACCCTATGTGAATATGTTATCTTGTGAGAACAGCTCACTCTGTGAAACCTGTATGAATTTGTCACCATGTTTGAGGATGTCATCTTGAGAGAACAGCTCACTATGTGAAAGTGAATCACACTATGTGAATTGCTCATCGTGTACGAACGAATAGTTAACTGTTATCTTTTGAGAACAGCTCACTTTGTAAAAGTGGGTCACACTGTGCGAGTTGTTCATCGTGTACGAAAATCTCACTGTATGTGAGTATGTTATCTTATGAGAACAGCTCACTCTTTAAAAGTGGGTCACTGTGTGTGAGTAGCTCACTGTATGTGAGTAGCTCATCCGGTTTGAGTAGCTCACATTGTCCAGTGAGTCAGGCGGGTGAGTTGCTGGACGGCGCACCTCGTGACCTGACCACACTTGTCCGTGAGATGGCACCATTTGCGGCCAGTCTGTGTGTGTTGTTACCTTAATGCTAGCGTTGCCGTTATCCTGTGTACAGCGCCTCCATGTTGCCATCCATCCCTCACACCCATGTTACCCTCGCACCAATCGTGGCATGTACCCATGCCACCCACTGTCTACCGGAAGTAGCATGCTCCCAACCTCATCTGACCGATAATAACCCACCCTCAACTCACCCTCACAAGCACCCCCTGCAACCTCATCCTCAAACACACCATACCGTCATGCTAGCATGCCACCGTCCACCCTCAGCGTATCCTCAAACCCGCCTCACCCTAGCTTCACCGGTCGTCATCACCCACCAGTACAATGGGCAGACTCACGCTACATAGTCTAGCTTGGATTGAACCCTCACTGTCAATGGGAAATCGGGACCATATTTGTTTTCTTATCCCCCCCTCCCCACCCCCACAGCATAAAATAAAATAAGCATCGGCCATTGGGTCAATATCTCATACAGGTGCGAACACGCGCACCGCTCCGCTCGATCAAGTTCGGTTCAGTCTGTCGTGTACTGTGGGGCAGCCTTGATCTATTGTGTTAGACCTTTCCTCATAAGGCAAGGTGAACAAGTCAATCCGAATGGTTGCTTCTCCACCGTCTATCTGCATAGGCGCTCATCGCATCCGCAGCCCGAGTTAATATTAATTTAGCTCACCCCGCCATTTTCTCGTTACCATGACGACGCGCTCCTCTCCTACCGTATGCATTGAATCACATTTTTAAGGAGCGAAATATCGTATTGAACCCCTGTGGCTTTCCTTCCTTTATTTTTAGGTTCGATGGAGGGACGTTGATGGCAGTGTGGTGATGATCGGGATGGGGTGGGATGGGGTGTGGTGGATGGGGGGGGTGGGAGGAAATAAT
Organism: Branchipolynoe longqiensis; assembly: GCA_030323885.1. Lineage (NCBI taxonomy): Eukaryota > Metazoa > Annelida > Polychaeta > Phyllodocida > Polynoidae > Branchipolynoe > Branchipolynoe longqiensis. The sequence goes on along the minus strand of CM059187.1, from coordinate 16,214,835 downwards.
GTCTACATTACATGTGTATCCCTCTGGCCAGCCCTGGCCACCAATCCCAACGCCCGAATGAGTTGGCGTGTGTTGCCATGGTAACTGCCTTTCTTGTCGTTCGGCATTGGGGCCCGGTGAATGGACAGGCTGCGCGTGGTGTGTGGACGGGGGAGTAAAGCGTGCTGGGAATTCGGGCCGTGCTGGGAGGGGAGGCAGCCCGTCCTATACTGGGGGAGCTTGGTGTCTGCTAGGAGGGTTGTGGTTGTGTGGGCTGCCATCTAGCGGTAAACACATTAATCCATCATGGTGCTCACACACATCTATATATATGTATATATATATATATGTATATATATATATATATATGTATATTCTTGATGTTATTCTAATGAATGTCCAAACTGAATAAACACCTTTAGATACAATGAATGTCTATATGTATGTGCATAGATAAAGTGTTTATTCAACCTAGATATTCATTCGAATGTATCAACAACTATTTTTAATCGAACAGCAGTAGGATTTTAAACAAATATATATATATAATATCTCATGCGGTTCATGAAAATAGGAAATATTGTGCCTCAACCGGGTTTTGAACCCACAGTTCTTGTCATTCTGGGGTTAGGGTGGTAACCATTATACTACTTAGGCTCTCTGCTACAATCAACGTATCCACGCCTACATGTATATGTGGATCTTTGCCTGAGAGGTTAGTGCAGACTACTACATCTTTATATATATATGTGCTTAGATACATAATTGTGGCGCCATGGTGACAGCGGTACAGAATCATCAGTATCATTCTCATATCGGCAACTACACTTGCATTGTTTGTTTCAGCAAGTTAGGACTGACAGCTATTGAAGTGGAAAACGACCATTAATATGAAGCAAGAACAACCATTTCGACTTTGTGTGAAAAGAGGGATGTCGTAATCGCCACTTCGTTGAAAACGCCTGCGATTGCTGTAGATAACAGGCGATAATAGGGGAACATTACGGACCTGGAGGAGTGTGCAGTGTGGGGAAACCCCTGTGTGCCAGGGTAAGACAATGCAACGGGTGGGCCCTGCTCCGCTGGTCCTCAGTGACTCAACAAAGACAACTCCTCACCCACCCACCCACCCACCCAGCGAGCCCGCTCACCCACAACGCCCACCCGACCTACCCGCCAACAACACACGCTCAACCCACCACCCCATCCCCACACATACGGACAGCACCGCAGACCTCACAGCTAAAAATAGCATCAGCATCCAAGGTATAACATTGCTCACTCTAGTCAACATCACCGACCCCGCCTGACAACACAAACAAACAGGCGAATTTCTTTTAATAAATACAATTTTAGCCATTGACGAAAGTTAGCATTTTCAGTCAGATACAAAACGGGCAGCTTCTACACATGCAGGTTATGTGAGCGAAAGGAAGTAACAGTGCCCCACATTAAGCAACATCGCCAACAGTATATAAAATATATAGGTCTAAAGCTATGCAAAAACTGCTTTGGTATACACAAGATGTGGAACTCCTGGTTCCAGTGTACAGTGTTTATCTATATTGGCGTAGAATTTCTGAAATTGCAGAGGATGCAAAAAGCAAGAAGGTGACCGCTGAATGCTTTCGATTCAACATGTAAAGCATATTAATCGACATTGCTTCATAAATTGTTCAATCAAAAATAGTGGCCTATGATAAACAAACATTCGAACCATATATTTACCATATTAGATGACCTGGTACCTCACTCAGTTGCATTATCCTGACACTGAGCTAACTAGTCCTTGCCCTATCCTATTAATGCTGAACGCCAACCTAGGAAGCGACAATTATCAATTTTGTAAGTCATTGGTTTGACTTGACCAGTAATTGAACTCCCGCCATAAACTACTAAATACAAGGGCAAAACAAAGGACCACTTATGCTCTGGCACTATCGCTCCTCCACACACCCAAAGCACAAAGATGACCCAAATCCATACCGACGGGCTGCTAATACTATCCTGCCGTGAGGTGTCGCCTCGCCCAACCCCGGCCACATCTCAAGCCTCTATTCGACACCGTATCAGGGTGGCATGCATGTCCACACCACACAGCGCAAGTCTCGCCCTCTAGCGGCGGGGGAAGAAACGTGGGGCGGAGGGAAGGTGGGGGGGGGGGGGTTTGCTGCATGAATATTTTAGTTTTTAGTTTTTTTTTAGCCCGCGTTATTCTAACCACGTAGGAGTCTGCGTGGCGACAGACTGTCGGAATTTGTAAAGGACAACCACGAGCATTAGTGGCAGGCCTGAGGCAGAGACACAATTATAGTATACTACTTACTACCCAGACAGGGCCCTTGGGTGTGTGTTGATGCTCGCACATGGGCTGTCACATTACGACGTTTCTCGCCAACGCGCGTTGATGTGTGTGATTTTTTGCTGCAACCTCAGGATACGTCAGGAAGCGTTACACACGCGTTAGGCGTGCCTTGGTATTCATTGATCTATGGCGACGGTCGGCAACGCACGTCAGGGTATCGCCAAAGTTTTGTGCTTGCACAAAACTTTTGACGTGCGACGACTCGTGGGTGGCAACGTTATGGTGACGTTAGGGGGTCGTCGAGATACGTTAGAAGTGCGTTGGAGGTACGTATACTTTTTTTTCACTGACGCCACGCGCATGTGAGGCTCATTCCCACACATTGCGCCAAACTGTTGCTTTTTTTGTCTGTTGTTGTTTTACATCCTACCAACATCTAAGGCCATATCAGGATGGCGCCCCAAACTTTTTTCTTGTTTTTCACACAACATCGGCTGCACGCTACCAATACATTGTGCTGATGCCGAAAAGCTTGACATTTCTCGACGATTAAAAGTGATTTTGTGCGTTGGCGGCGCACCGGCGAGAAGCGTCGTAATGTGACAGGGGTATTACAATATCAGACAATTATTTCTTGAAATTTAATAAATGCATTATTATTCATTGTCTATATAAAGCAGATATACCTTTTTCTTGTGGCAGTTAGAATGACTAAGTGTGCATGTTTTCAATTAAAACAACTCCAAATTCCAAGGCTACATCAAACTAAAGTTATAGCGAGGTTATGGGTTATAGCGATTCAACTAACATCTATATCAAAATCATGCAACTTTTTGTTTTTTAAATGGGAAAAAAATAAGCACCTACTACTAGATATGCCTGCTGTAAAAAACATCCCTGATTTGAATCAGATTCTACATCATTGCTCTAGGATTTGTAATTAAGTCCATAAGTCAAATAACCTTAGATGTGAGTGCTTCCCCCTCTTAACCCATACCCTATGCCTCTTCCCTCCCTCCCCTCCCATCCCTGTTCCTCACCTCCCTCTATCCTCCCGCCTCCTGAACCAACTCCACCCCCATCCCACCTCTACCCTCCCCTCCTCCTCTCCATCACCTCCGCTACATCCCTCTCGCAATCCCTCCGTACATTCCGCTCTCCTCTCCCATTTTCAACCAACCACTCCTCTCCTTCCTCACCGTTCACTTCCACTCCCCATCCCTACCGACTTCCCCCCTTCTCTCCTCCCCACCCCTCCTACACCCCCTCCTCATCCGCCATTGTCGCGATCGATCACAATACCAATATCACCACATCAAACTGATTATATTAATTGAACCTGAACTCGCGATTCTCGATCCCACTTCAACGAGATCCCAGTAGTGACATCGGCCACTGTGTGGCAGACATATAACAACATTATAGACTGTGTGTGTCTGTGGGGGTGTTACACGGGTTTTTCTTATTGTTTTTATTTTCGGAGTTGCCACCAGAGAAGGCGCAATCCTAGAAGACGAGCAGCAGGTCGACCGTCATATTCGGAGCAGGTCAGGCCGTTATATTGGCACCCGGGTCTTGTCGGAGTGTGATGAAGTGGCGCCACCTCGCGGCTGACCTGAGAGTTGCGCACAAAGGCGGGCGGATGTGGGTGTGAGCGGCTTAACATGGGAGGGGGGAAGATGGCGGGTTGGGGAGGGAGGAGGACGAAGAGGAGGGTAGGAGGGGGGGAGAGGGGGCAGGTGGCCATGGCACGGATCAGACACGTCCACTGGTTCCCGGCGGGTCCGGCAAGAATCTGTTCTGGCTGACTGGGCCCCAATTGACCGCCGCGCGACGGCGTGACCTGCTGAATGCCAAGCCGGGAAGGGCGTCACCCGGGACACGGCATACCTGGGGCACCGCTTCAGGGCGGGTGGGGGTGGCTGGGCAAGGGGGGGGGGCAGGGAGCGGCGACGGGGCAGTGTGGGAAGGTGGGACAGGGTGGGGTGGGACAAGGGACAAGGGGCGGTGAGGGGGCCGGAGTGGCGGGCGGTGCGTCGACGCGGCAGGGCGGGAAGGGTCGACGGGCCAAGGGGCGGTGAGGGGTCGGGGGTGTGGGGAGCGGCGACGGGGCAGGCAGGGCGGGAAGGGCAAGCATGACGGCGGTTGAAGCTAAGCATCGGCAGGGTTAGGGTGTGTGAACATAGACGGGTCCTGAGGAGGAGATGGGGGGGGGGGTGGAGCAATTGCATGCAGGGTGCAGGGCGGGTGGGTGGGTGAGTTGTAGGATGTGGCGGGTAATGAAGAGGCCCGAGAGGCATTCAGAAGGTAGGAGTGCAGCACACTGTGGGTGGGGGGGTCGCTGGGGCGAAGTGTGGTCTGGGAATGTAGAAACACGTGTAGAGATGATGTACTTATGGCTCCCAGACACATATGTTTATATCGCGCTGGCATTTCCCCTCACATAACTAATTATATATATACCTATATATATATATATTATATATATGTAATTCTAATGGAAGGTTTGAGCATGAAGTTGGTGCAAAAATGTCAAACTGTTGGCACAAAATTGCTATCAAATTCACTCAGATGTGGACACCAGACCTAGCAATTCTCTTATTTATTTTAATTTTGCTTATATAATTGATTGTATTATACATAATTCTCTACACCTATGCATCTAATATGCTAAAGCGATATACCGGCACATTGCTCTTATCACACATTGCCATTTTCCTGTTGTATCCCGCCCCTATTTATTTCCTTTTTAAAGTTGTCCCATTTATTTTCGTGAAATATCATTGTGGATTATTGCTGCTTATCGGATGCCGTGGTCCAATCAATAGTGCGCATGCTTTCTGAGCGGAAGGTAGGGAATTCGAGTCCCGATTGAGTCAAACCAATGACTTACAAAATTGATACTTGTCGCTACCTAGCCTGGCACTCGGTATTACTAGAATAGGGCAAGGACTGGTGAGCTCAGTATCAGGATAATGTGACTGAGTGGGGAATGGTGTCATGGTACCATGGCCTAGTCTCCCAGTGGGGTAACACTATAAAGTCGCCATGAGTGAACACTGTCGCTAGTAAGTACCCGTCCTGATATGACCTTGGATGTCGCCAGGACGTAAAACTTCAACAAACAAACAACAACAAGCATTGACACTTATTTTACCAGGATATCATACTTTGCTGCTTCTCAATTATTGTCATCAGCGGCTGTCTTATATTTAGTTAACCACCTGGGTAATACATAGCAACATATATATGTGTTTGGTGGTCAACAGGCAGACAATACAGGTGGACTCTATTCAAATTAATATTCGGATAGAGATTTATACATCAGATAAATTGGTTCTGGGCAACTATTTCGACACTGGAGAAACACCATGTTCAAATGGATGACACCATATTATCAAAATCAACAAATGCAAATTGAAGTCAAATGTGGCTACACATTCTGAAACACCCAACCCCACATACTACCATTCATCATATAAAATAGCCGGTAAAGCCAAAGTCGGTTAATCCAAATCATCGGTTAATCCAAACAGAATTGTCGGGCCCCAAGCCACTTCCGGTACGATTAAACCAAACTTTCATGTGGTTATAAGGTTATCTGAGACTTAAACAAAATTATACATGGTAGTATTTTGCCGTGCCGCCGGAAAAAGTTTGGATTAACCGATTGGTTGGTTTAGCCAAGCTTGGTTTAACGCGGTTATACTGTATATACATTAAAAAAACAATAATCAAAGGGTCCACATACATTGTATATTTCAATCATAATGCGCCCAAGTTTTTGTCAAAGCCAAGTCAAAGTCAAAGCCAAAGCTCGGTTAAACCATTGATCGGTTAATCCAAACAAATTTCTAGGGTCCCTTCAAGTTTGGCTTAACGGGGTTAAACTGTATATAGTTGGCTATTCGATAGCGCCAACAAACTGCATGTTCAGAACAACAGGGATCCTCACTTACCTTTCATTGCTACCACCCTGAACACAATCCAACCAAGGCCGAGCGTAATTGGCGCCACAAAGCAAAGAATAGGCATGCTTCCACATGGCAACGAATAGATACCAAAGCCACAGATTGATGCTGCCAGCTACACTATTCATCACCAGCCAGGTTAGGCTCTGTGTGGTTAAGTGAATCAAGAACGGGATACCTTACACTACAATCACCCTGGAAACAAATCACCCACGCACGCTAATATGCGATATAGCCTAAATAAATCGTGATATATTTAAATATATAGACCAATTCCTAATACTACTTACTGCTATGCATTAATTGACGAAGATTACAACATCGTACATTACTACTGATGTACCCAAATTAGCCTTCTCGCTTATACTTTGTTTGTTGTTGTTTTGCGTCCTAGCAACATCTAAGGTCATATCAGGACGGGTACTGACTTGTGATAGCACGCACTCATGGCAACTTTATAGTGCTAACCCACTGGAAAACCAGGCCACCAGCACCATGACCTGATATCCCACTCAATCACATTATCCTGACCCTGAGCCAACCAGTCCTTGCCATATCCTAATAATGCTGAGCGGCAGGCTAGGAAGCAACAAGTATCAATTTTTAAGTCATTGGTTTGACTCGACCAGGATTCGAAACCACAAACTTATGGGTTCGGATCTCCCAATCTCCCAATCTCCCAAAACTCATTCGGCCACCTGGTCTGGTCTCTCGCTTATATGATATGGATCCAAATATGATAGGTGTAATTATGAGAGGTAAGCACCGACTTAGGGGCTTTTATGGGGTAAGGGGGTCCGGAGGGGGAGGGAGGGGGGGGGAGATCATTTCTAGATTTGTTAGTTCGCTGATTGGGCCCGGGAGTTGATTGAGTCCCGCATCATTACCTGGCCTGCTTCTCAGTCATATCGATCTGTCAGCACTGATTACAGTCGTAATAGAAACTGGATCCAGTAATTCTTGCCTTCCGGAGCAGGAAGTGACCTGCCCGTGGACGGCTCGGCCCGTGGACTGCTCGGTCCGTGGACGGCCCGGCCCGGGGACCACTCAGGATGCAGCCCGGTGTGCCAGCCCGCAACATGTGCTTGCTACGCTGCAAAATTTCTCGCTGATTAGATCAGTCAGACGAAGTGGTGGTGGTGGTGGTGAAGCATAGGGCTTGGAGACGGAAGAGGGGGGGGGGAGGGGGAGAGGAGAGGGGAGGAGAGGGCAGGGGAGGGAGAGGGGGGGATAAGAGGAAGGGGGAGGAGGAGAGGGAGGAGAGGGGTGGGAGGGGAGGATAAGGGAAGGGAGGGAGGGAGAAGAGGGGAGGAGGGGTGTTCGGATAGTGCTTGAGTAGTAATTGGCAGAACAGAAATGTCTCCGCGCTCTCTCTTTTTAAGCAAAAGAAATCGAGTATTTATTTATTTATTTTAAATACTTGGAGTCATGGTTTTGGATTGCAACGGTCATCATTAGTATGCAGAGGGCATGGTTTATTATGCATTTTGTTATTTGATGTGATGTAAACAGACAGGGTGGTCACAACGAGTGAGTTCCCTCTTCTTCCCGCGTGGTGGGTCGTGGGATTCGAACCTGTGTGTAGAATCTAATGCTCGGATCTGTGGCTGTGTACGTAGGCTATGAGGGAAAACAATACAGACAAAGAAAAAGGAAGAGAGTAAAGTGTAAGAGAAGAGAGAGTCCAGCCCTCTGGTTTATTGCTTATAGTTATATTGTCACATGGGTTCATTGTCTACCTATAGAGGTTTGCAATATTTGTCAACTGTTAAAAATGTCGGTATTAGCTGTATATATATAATATAAAATATTGTCATCGACGAGTTCACAACAAATGATGAGTTGCTGTCATCATCGCCACCGATGGACAACCAATAATATATAAATTTGGGTGTATATATATATTTTTTTCGTGTGTGGTAGATTAGTTGATTAAGTAGGGGAAATTTCAATTGTGGACGATTGGTCATCCTCATTGCACTGCTACTTGCCCTATCCTAATAATGCCGAGCGCCAGGCTAGGAAGCAACACATATCAATTTTTTAAGTCATTGGATTGACTCGACGACCAGGGTTCGATCCCACGATCTACCAGAATGGGAGACGGATGCTCAACTCATTCGGCCATCCCATCTGGCTTATTAATGTGTCATGTGCATGGGTTGTTCATGCTGTGTTGATGGTTATCTATTAACAGGGATCGGTCATGCTCTACTTTTGCTATCCAGACCGCACTTCGTCCACACCTCTCTCTATCTCCTCTCTGCTGGCCATGCTCCTCCTTGATATTGTCTGAAAAGAGTTCCAGGAGGGGGAGCCTGCCAGCATTTCACTTTCTAATCTTACTCTGTCCATGTCTTTGGCTTGCCGGCTGGTCACCATAGAGCAAATAGACACGGTCCTTTGACTCAACTCTCCTCATTTCTCTTTCCTACACTCTACCTTTTTTTATCTTTCTCACAGGCTTACTTCTGCCTCTGATCAAGGGAATTGTTTGCTTGGGTGGGGCCCTTTACCTTATCGTTTCTCTAGCTTTGTTCTTGTTGCTGGAACCGCTGTACCCACCTTTACCCGTCCCTTCCTCCTAAACCCTTGCTGCTGTCAACTGGATACGAGTGCTCTGCTACCGCCAGACCGGAGAGATTTGGGCCGCCCCAACGCTTGACTGTTTTGAATGTTGTAAAGACATCTCCAGCTTTTACAACCGTCCCTACTGAAGATTAATCTTCAACCAAAGATTGGACCGATTTATCGGGGCCTTTATATATTGCTGCAGTTCTGCAGCCAATAACCGTCGTAAGGCTACAAACAACCCCATAAGCAAGCAAGCTGTATTGTTTGTCATCTACTAGCACCTCTTATATTGGTTATGCGTATATGTGGGTATGTATGGATTGTTCAGGGTATGCTGTTTGTCATCTACTAGCACTGCCTATATTGATAGTGTGTACATCTTGGTATATATAGGGGTTGTTCAGGCTATCCTGCTGGTCATCTACTAGCACCGCCTATAAGGTGAGGGACTCGGTCGCACTTTCCACCTCTCAACTCGTAAGCGCGCCGCGACGGAGGGAGTGAGAGAGATAGAGAGAGATGGAGGGGAGGTAGAAGAGAGAGAGAATGAGAGAGGTGCATCTTTCATCTTTTATGACTCTATCGGTGCATTTTTCCTTTTTGGTCCTTCACGACAAAGCGGCAGGCAACATGCAGCCCGGGAATATTACACTTTGCGGCAGGAGGCGTATTGCATCAATATTGCGTTCTTTGATGAGGCTGAGCGCCCAGCGCCGGCTTCCGTCTGAGCAGATGGCGGGGAGGTGAGAGCTGCTCAGGCCGGGTTCCCCCCCCCCCCTTTCCTCCCTCCCTCCCCTAATGGTGGCCATGCTTTGCGAAGCCGCCCAATTAGCGGGGAGCGTCGCGCCGTGCGTTAGCAGGTGGCGCTGCAAGCCTTGTTGGCGTCTCAGTAGAAAATCACCGTCGGAAACACGCAAACTCCACCCACCCCACCTCACCTCCACCGCACCCCAACCCACCTCACCCCACCCCCACCTCACCCTCATGCCTTCTCCCTCCAATTCCGCACGAAACGGGAATTAAAGCTGCATAGTTTGATGAAAGCATCACATTTCTTTGAGACCAAACCGCTTGCCTACATTTGAGACTACGTATCCAACTTGGATACTGGCCGAAACTCAAAGCCATCGATTTATAAACATGTAATGTTTAACAAAACAGCTACATTACAAGCTATGATATTCATTGTGATTGTTATTATTATCACTATCGTTGTAATTATTATTATTATTATATTTGAGTCAATGGCACAAATGGAGATGTTAATATATAATATGGTCACCCTCCCATGTGAGCGAATTGAGAGCCTCCATGTCACCACACCTGGATGCAGGGAGAGGATTGTGGGTGGAGTGTTAGTGGTAGGACGCCATCTGGTGGGCTTGAGTGGTGCCGGGGGCGGGGGAGGCGGAGAGGGGGGCCGGGTGCGTGAGACTGATGATGTACGCACGGGGCTAACATGCTTTAATGGCCGGTAGAGTACGTGCCGAGTTAATGTAGCATGTTAACGGCCGGCCATGTTCAAGTGCACCGGGCAAGGTAGTCTGAGAGCGGTGTCAAATAATGCTAGCAGTTTGCTTGCATTATTCCAGACTTTTGAGTTAGGTGCCTAAAGGCCCGGTCACATACACGTTAGTGGACGTAGTTGAACATAGTGGAGGCTAACGTAGTTGAATGTACTGGCATCCATACTTCTCCACCATGCTAACTTGGTAATAACATGGGTGGGTCATGAGTTCCGATTTAATCTTTGGACATGTTCAAAAGAGTGCTACGTTAGACTTAGAGACTAATGTACTGTGGCAATGTCCCCGTACTCTTAATGTACTCTAGAGTACTTTCTGTACTTTAGCATACTTGGACATAGTTGAACATAGTTGACCGTAGTGGAGGCTAACGTACATTGAACATAGTTGAACGTAGTTGAACGTAGCTGAAAGTAGTTGAACGTAGTGAAACTATGCGTTTCAGGACATATGGAGGGGTAAGAATTGATGGGAGAGTATGAATGGTCAGTAGAAACAGAGTACTGTCTATTGTTTTACAATGAAGGCTGGGTACATGAGGAGAGATGGGTACCTAGGTGGGTACATGAGTACGGATGGGTTCCTACCTGTGTTCGTGAGGAGAGATGGGTACCTAGGTGGGTACATGAGTACGGATGGGTTCCTACCTGTGTTCGTGAGGAGAGATGGGTACCTAGCTGGGTACATGAGTAGAGATGGGTTCCTACCTGTGTTCGTGAGGAGAGATGGGTACCTAGCTGGGTACATGAGTAGAGATGGGTTCATGAGGAGAGATGGGTACCTAGCTGGGTACATGAGGAGAGATGGTAATGTGTGGTGAGACCAGGATTAGTCCGACTGTCGCTTCTAATCGCGGGACACGGTTGCTTCGGCTACCTACCACGTTCCACAATTAGGAGCGATATTCGGGACGAGTTGCCCTGACCACTGCAGCCCTTGAGAATCCCTCCCTGGTCCCTCTCCAAGCGGCTATTGGCAAGCCGTAGCTGCACAATTCTCACCTCCACGGACCAGTTGAATGCCACTCTAGGCTTTAATTACACGGATACAATTAGTGGACCTGGTCGATGGTCAAAGTGGTGGTAAGTGGGAGAGGAGTGGGTGTAGTCCACAAAGAGTAGGACTAATGGGGCTGTCACACTACGACGCTTCTCGCCGGCGACCCGTCAACGTGTGGTGTTTTTGGGCGATAATTAGTGAAATATTGAGACGCGCTGGGGGCGCGTTATGCGCGCGTCGGTACACGTCGGTACATTATCTTTGACGTTGATGGTCGGCGCGAAACGCCGGCGCGCATTGCTTATCGCCCAAGGTTTTCAACATGTCAAAAACAACCCAACGACCGCCAGCACACGCAAATATATGGGTAAGGACGTTAGGCGCGCGTCGCGCTGCGTTGGACGCGCCGGAATAACGTTATGGGAACGCTAGGAAGACGGGGCGCGTGCGGGAGGGTCGTTGCTCACGCGTTGCGCAAACTGGGCCGTTTTTGTTTTACGCCCTAGCAACATTTAAGGTTAAATGAAGACGTCGCGCCAAACTTTTTTTTTTTTTTCCCCAGCGCGTCGGCACACGTTGGCCGCGCGCGCATAACGCGCCGTGCTGATGCCGATCTTTTCCCCCAAACCGCCGAAAAGTTTGACGTTTCTCGACGCGCAAGATAGTACTTTCAACGCTGACGGGTCGCCGAGAGAAGCGTTGTAGTGTGACAGGCCCATTAGTATAGCATAGTGTAGCAAATACAGACAGTCGAGTAGATTAGTTGGTTATTGGAATTTTGCGTCCTGGCAACATCTAAGGTCATATCAGGATAGGTACCAACCTGTGACAGTGCGCACTCATGACGATTTTATAGTGCTACCCCACTGAGAGACCAGACCACCAGCACCATGACTTGATATCCCACTCAGTCACATTATCCTGACACCACGCCAACTAGTCCTTGCCCTATATTAATAATGTCCAGTGCCCTGATAGGAAGCGACGAATATCAATTTTGTATGTCATTGCTTTGACTCGACCGGACATTGAACTCCCGACCTTCCACATGGGAGGCCTGCGCTCTACCGTGAGTGCAGGCTGGGTAGAAATATGAAGACTTTGTGTGGAGGCAATCATCATCATCATCATGCTGTCGGTCATGATGCGACAAAGACTGCTTTCATTACTTGACTGCCACTCTCCATTTAGCTCTCTGCTCTGAGAGTGATGTCATGAGTCGGTCTTAATGTCTCTCAGCTTCAGGTTTCTCTTGACGGTATCCTTGAACCAGAGACGAGGACGCCCTCTCTTTCTGTAACCAGAAGACAGTTGAGAGTAGAGGTAGCCTGTCTGATGACATCCTCATGAGGTGTCCAGTCCACCGGAGATTCTTTTTGATCAGAAGATCTTCCATAGATGGCAGCCCCATCCATTTGAGTATTTCCTTATTTGTCACTTTGTCCTTCCAGGTTAGCCTCATGATCGAACGCAGATGCCACATCATGAAGGCATGCAAGCTTTTTCACCTGTCGTCTGTACACTGTCCAGGCCGCGGCTCCGTATAGTAGGGTGGATAGCACGATTGCATGGTAGATCTTGCCTTTGACCTGCATGGACACATGGTGGTTGTTCCAGAGTCTCTGGCATAGTCAGCCAAAAGATGCTCTAGCCTTGGCCGCCATCCTCTGTATTTCAGCATCAATGCGTCCATCACTTGATATAGTGCTTTCGAGGTAGGTGAATTCCGGAACAGAGTTCAGCTTGTTTCCGTCAACCATGACATCCTCCTCTCGGGTTCTTGTAGAGTTGGGTTGGTTAGGTTGGAGGCAATACAAGCACATATTGTGTATAAAGGTAGGGCTAGTTTATGTTGGGGCGAGCATAGATTGTAAATTGAGCTGGAAATAATATGTGTGGAGGCGAGCACAAATTGTATATAGAGGTGGAAATAGTTTGTGTGGAGGAGAGCATAGATTGTATATAGCAGTAGAAATAGTTTCTGTTAGGGCGAGCATAGAATGTATATAGCAGTGGGAATAGTTTGTATGGAGGAGAGCATAGATTGTAGGTCTAAATAGAGGTGAAAATAATTTGTAATAAGGCATGCATAGATTTATATAGCGGTGGAAATAGTTTGTGTGGAGGCAGGCACAGATTGTGTATAGACTGGATGAAGGGTATGGCAGTGTGCGTGGAGGGGAGTTGGATAAACAATATGGACTGGCTTAATGAAGGCTATGACACCCTGTGCAGAGGCGAGGATACCATCTGTGGAGGTGAGGACAGCTGTGTGGAGACTAGGACATCCTGTGTGGAGGCAAGGACACCCTGTGTGGAGGCGAGGACACCCTGTGTGGAGTTGAGGACAGCTGTGTGGAAGCGAGGACAGCTGTGTGGAGGCGAGGACAGCTGGGTGGAGGCGAGAACAGTTGTGTGGAGGTGAGGACTCCCTGTGGAGGCCTATGTGGAGGTGAGGACAGGTGTGTGGAGGTGAGGACACTATGTGTGGAGGTGAGGACATCCTGTGTGGAGGCGAGGACAGCTATGTGGAGGGGAAGACACCCTGTCTGGAGGTGAGGACAGCTGTGTGGAGGTGAGGACAGCTGTGTGGAGGTGAGGACACCCTGTGTGGAAGCGAGAACACCCTGTGTGAAGGTGAGAACAGCCATGTGGAGGCGAGGACACTATGTGTGGAGGTGAGGTCACCCTGTGTGGAGGCGAGGACAGCTGTGTGGAGGCAAGGACACTATGTGTGGAGGTGAGGACAGCTGTGTGGAGGTAGGACATTTTCATATAGAATCTGTTTCTATCACCCTCATTGCACAGGATTTGAAAGAAAAAAAAGGCAGGAGTGGGGGCTGTCTAATTATATCAATATCAGCTGCAGTCAGATATCTAGATGGATTCCAATTTCAACTGCTACGGTAATTAATGTGATTAGTTTATTTGGTAGAATTGTTTCTGAATTGTAGCCCACATAAGGAAATGTACAATTGATTCAACTTAATCTATGTTGGTAAAAGCTCTAATGGAAATATACGTTTAAATGTTAATAGCACTGATCATTAATTCATTTAGTCTTTACCCGTATTACACAATTATGTCTCTTTTAGTGAATGTACTCTTTCTTTATCCGATTCATATTGAGAAATACTACAGAAACCAGCCGCTTTATATGTCAGGTTCATTTAAATGTTTGCTCATGTAAAAGGGCTTAGCACAAGAAGGCCCTTTGAATTAAGCTATACATTTATGTACATCCACATTTAGCACAAATATCTACAAGTAAATAGTAAGTATGTTGACCAAGAGCCCTTTTGTGCCAAGAAGAATTTGGGAAATGGCTAAGATCATCACCCCCTATCACCAAGTACAAATTCCAATGGAACAGGTTATATGACCTGACCTAGTGTCTTACAGTACTGGTAGTTAGACTCCGGGTAAGCATGCACTGACAGCTTATTACATGCATTAGTGATTATGAGCGACTGGGGAGGTAGTGGCATAACGCCATTGTCATCCACAAGAGCCATCTCTATAGCGAGGCAAGTAGCGGCCCACTACTATACCAGTGTAAGCAAGGCATTACTGGGACCAACTCCTCACTGACTTCAACACTAGTGTCGGTAAAGTTTGCAGAGAGTAACAGGATTAACTCCTAACTGACTTCAGCACTGAGTGTGGCTAGAGTTTGCAGAGAGTAACAGGGCTAATTCCTCACTGACTTCAATACTGAGTGTGGCTAGAGTCTGCTGAGCGTAACAGTATTAACTCCTCACTGACTTCAGCACTGAGTGTGGGTATAGTTTGCAGAGAGTAACGGGATTAACCCATCGTTGATTTCAGCACTGAGTGTGGGTAGAGTTTGCAGAGATTAACACGATTAACTCCTCACTGATTTCAGCACTGAGTTTGGGTAGACTTTGCAGAGAGTACCGGGATTAACTCCTCACTGACTTCAACACTAGTGTGAGTAGAGATTGCAGGGAGTAATGGGATTAACTCCTCACTGACTTCAACACTGAGTATGGGTAGAGTTTGCAGTGAGTACCGGGATTAACTCCTCACTGACTTCAACACTAGTGTGAGTAGAGTTTGCAGAGATTAACAGTATTAACTCCTCACTGACTTCAGCACTGAGTGTGGGTAGAGTTTACAGAGAGTAACGAGATTAACCCATCGTTGATTTCAGCACTGAGTGTGGGTAGAGTTTGCAGAGATTAACACGATTAACTCCTCACTGATTTCAGCAGTGAGTGTGGGTAGACTTTGCAGAGAGTAATGGGATTAACTCCTCACTGACTTCAACATTGAGTGTGGGTAGAGTTTGCAGAGAGTAACAGGATTAACTCCTCACTGATTTCAGCACTGAGTGTGGGTAGACTTTGCAGAGAGTAATGGGATTAACTCCTCACTGATTTCAACACTGAGTGTGGGTAGAGTTTGCAGAGAGTAACGGGATTAACTCCTCACTGACTTCAGCACTAGTGTGAGTAGAGATTGCAGGGAGTAATGGGATTAACTCCTCACTGACTTCAACACTGAGTGTGGGTAGAGTTTGCAGTGAGTACCGGGATTAACTCCTCACTGACTTCAGCACTAGTGTGAGTAGAGATTGCAGAGTGTAACGGGCTAACTCCTCACTGACTTCAACACTGAGTGTGGGTAGAGTTTGCAGTGAGTAACGGGATTAACTCCTCACTGACTTCAGCACTAGTGTGAGTAGAGATTGCAGAGTGTAACGGGCTAACTCCTCACTGACTTCAACACTGAGTGTGGGTAGAGTTTGCAAAGAGTAATGCGGATAACTCTTCACTGACTTCAACACTGAGTGTGGGTAGAGTTTACAGAAAGTAACTGGGTTACCTCCTCACTGACTTCAACACTGATTGTGGGTAGAGTTTGTCTTAGGCTATCATGCGGCGCTGGTTGCGTTAAAGCCTGCATCTCGACGTCTTCACAGAGACCGCCCATTGTAGGCAGTGGGGGAGCTTTGAAGCAGCCGTTATCATCCATTATCGCTCATAAATTTGGCGGCTTGATAAATAATTCAGATATAAGTAGACGACCCAGTCAGCACACAAGTGAAGCAAGCTCGACGCAGTAAATACCAAATGAGACGAGCCAGGAGGCCGATTGGCGGCAGCTAGCAGCACGCAGCACGGTCAGCTTTAATGGCAGTACATCAGAATGGATAATGGCCATTTCATCACAATGAGACAACTGTGCCTTTCTCGTCTCTGCTTTGTTTTTGTTTAGCGCACATTTGTGCTGGGCTGTAAATAGTGTGC
The DNA here is from genome assembly GCA_030323885.1 of Branchipolynoe longqiensis. NCBI lineage: Eukaryota > Metazoa > Annelida > Polychaeta > Phyllodocida > Polynoidae > Branchipolynoe > Branchipolynoe longqiensis. The sequence goes on along the minus strand of CM059187.1, from coordinate 16,198,208 downwards.
TACATAATGTACTTCCCATTCAAATGTTCCGCTTTGTTGTGTGTGAGTTTTATTGTGGTGTTATTTTAGGGGGGAGGGGGGAGGAACAAACAAAATTGGGTAGTTCCCTCGCACTAAAGGCGTAGTATGTTTTAGATCATTGTCAATGATAGCACACAACATTTAAAGGGACCAGCTATAGCTCGCTGGGACACTGCGCGTACTCCGACAAATGCTCTCCAAGCACAACCTTGTTTAGTTTTTATGTTTAATTGAACCAAGTATGTGTGGGGAGAGTAGGGGACCAGGGCTGTGCTAATCTGAACTGCAAAGCCAGTTGGTTGTCTCCAAAATGGCCGCCCCCATAGACGGCGGCCATTTGCAATGGAAAAGCTGCGCTGTGATTGGCTGAAATTGTGCCGGCAACAGGCTCACACAGTAACAAGAGTTGCTGGTTCCCAGTATGGGCGGCAATAAATTAAGCCCAAATCTATTCAAAGCTGTCATATTTAACAGAATTACATACTCAAATAATGAAATTTAATTAAATTAACCTTAAATTCCAAGCGATATTAACGTAGCAGCTCGATCAGCGTCGAATCGCCGAGTGTAAACAAAACAGTGGCTCGACTGACCCGAGTTGAATAATCGATTACACCCGAATATACAAATCGCCGCTGTGATTGGCTGAAATTGTGCCGGCAACAGGCTCACACAGTAACAAGATTTGCTGGTTCTCAGCTTGTGCCCGGCAGTGTTAGGGACCGATTACGCCGAAATCTATTGAATGCGATCATATTTAACAGAATTACATACTAAAATAATGAAATTTAATTAAATTAACCTTAAATTCCAAGCGATATTAACGTAGCAGCTAGATCAACGTCGAATCGCCGAGTGTAAACAAAACAAATAGCAGTGATCGCCGCAATGTGCGAAAATCCGCGCATGCGCAGAAGCCACGACAGGCCGCTGACAATGACCGGGCGCTGAAAATACGACACCGGGAAGGGGGGTCGGAGAAGCGGTGGACGGGTCATGAAAGAGTGTATGTTTTGCACACTTCTGAAAATGTTGTGGTTGTTGTTTGTTGGAGTTTTACGTCCTGGCAACATCCAAGGTCATATCAGGACGGGTAGTATGAACATGTTGATAATCGTGAAGGACTCTTTTCCAAGCGATATTAACGTAGCAGCTCGATCAGCGTCGAATCGCCGAGTGTAAGCAAAACAGTGGCTCGAGTGACCCGAGTTGAATAATCGATTACACCCGAATATACAAATCGCCGCCGGCGCATTCCCGAGTTCGTTTGTTTTCCACGCGGCGGATAGCTGGCGACTTTAACGGAAGCAGACGGCAGTAAATTGTTAGCAATCGATGGTCAATACCCTTCCGTCACGGTAACCTTTTTTTTTGGGGGGGGGGGGGGATTCTCGGACGCCGGAAGTAGGGGACCCACCTGATGGGCGCTGGCCTCGTTTTGGGTGATTAATGAAATAGTGCGCTGTTTGGCGGTCTGTGGGTGACATGGTCCCGGTGTATTCTGGTGCCAAAACAACCATTCTAGTTGGCTCTGAGAACCAACCCGCGGATAACACTAACCAGCAGGCCCGTCAGCGGGGCGTGTTTCTGTTAATAATACAGAGAAAGTGGACTTTTAATCATTATTCAAACGCAATGCCTTGAATACATATATTATGTATTTGTTTTATAAGACAAATGACATTTCAGACGGTGTCTATTTTATTAGAACGATGGAATTATCCTTACGAGCCGATTTTCTCCCAATACTTTACATCTAGCCAAAGCCTACTGACACTGACAGCCAATGGGACTGTCATAGTTATTAATAGCACTGTCAGGGTCAGGTTTCCACCTGGCGTGTGACTGGGAAGCACCAGACAGTTTGTGTCACAATAACATAGACGTAGAATTTGGAACTCTTAAATTATGTCCATGGTTGAAATCACTGTGCCCATAACAAGGCTGGCCCCAAAAACCTAACGGTTGCGTCAGTTTCATGTTATATGGTCTTTTTGTGTGTAAATATTTATTCTTTTGAATATCATTTGTCAGCAATCGGGCACTGGTCTTCCAGCTGTTAACATTGATAGCTATTTACATAAATCTTTTGCAAGGGATATATAATTATAATATATATAGTATCATTGTATGTTATAATCATTTGGTAACTTTGTAATATAATAAATAATAAGTAAGCGCTATTTCAATGGATTCGATTCAGTGCAAACTCTAGCAAACTGGCAGTGGGAGATAATCCATTTGGTCCTGTTAAAGCTTGCCATGTTCATTGCAATTATGGTCCGTTACTAGCAATGGCAAAATCGAAATGCAGTGTATATGATCGCAATGTAGGTAACGTGAGTGCCACTATTTGGAATAAACTGCCAGCTGCAACAAGAAATGCAGAAATTCTTAAGAAACTATTAAAAAGATAATGTAACCTAGAAAAACAAATGATGTTTAAATGGACTAACACAAAGTATAGTAAAAGCTGGAATTTGGGCTGTTTGCAATATACAAACAGTTACAAGCCATACACAAGAATCAAGAACACCAACATTATTACTAAGACAAAATTCAAAAGATTTAAATAAAATTGGATTAGTGCTCCCCGGTGGTAAAAGCAAGTGTTACCACACTTATCCGTAATGAGCAGGGTAAATAAATTCATCATGCACAATTTTATTTCTTTTAATTAATGTTCGGCCCTACTGACTGACTTCTAGCCTAATTCATTTAACATGCTCATTTTGGGAGTAACTGTCCATAGACTAGTCACTCAGAATTAATAATCTGTATAGCAGTTCAGATCAGGTTACCCCATTTTTAATTTGTCAATGAGATCCAGACAGTAGCAACCGTGTGTTCTGGGAAACTACGGGACCTTACATTCTATATATAGACCTGCTTAGTGTCCATGTTTACATAATAGATGCCTCACCCATGCGCATTGCCTGGTTGGCAGTAGTAATTAGTTTGTTTGTTAGGGTGCTGCGCCCTGGCAACATATCAGGACAGGTACCGACAGCTACCGACTTGTGACAGTACGTCCACATGGTGACTTTATAGTGCTGTCATATGTGGTGGGCCCTGATGGTGGAGTCTCCGACTTGGCATGAGCATACAGCTCAAAGACTCTAATCTAATATGTCTCATTGGGGCACCAAGCTGCTGGCACCATAACCTGATTTCCCACTCGGTCACATTATCTTGACACTGGCAGTCCTTTTCGTATCGTAGAAATGGCGAGCGCCAGGCTAGGTATCAATTGTGAAAGTTATTGATTTGACTCGACTGGGATTCGAATACTACATACATATGTGCATATAATTCTCCATTAATACATGCCGATGCATATGGTAGTGGCCATTCGAGACTTAATGAAAGCTAAAGTGTTTATTATCAAAGATATAAATAGCCCCTCCCTTTTCGAACTCTATATCAGTGCATGCAGTTCTCCATCAATAAAAGCCGATGCACATGGTAGTGGCCAGTCAAGACATAGTGAAAGCTAGAGTATTTATTATGAAATTTATAAATAACCTATCCCTATCCCTCTGTCTCGGTTATTCCATGAATTTCCCTGGAACCTTTACCTTCTTCCAAATTTGCCAGTGGGTGCCTAACCAATGCATTTTAACAAAACGGTTGAACTGGCAAAACCGGCAAATTCTCAGCTTGTAATGTTTATAAAAATGTATGTCCCTCTACAGTCCTCCTAAATCTCATGAATTAAAATTAAAGGAACCCTCACCCTTCCCTAAAGTAAGATCCAATCAGTTAAATAATGCATTGCGCTCTACTGATTTCTATGCAAAATGGCACTTGTCTGCTTTATTTTGCCTCACAGACCATTTTGGAAGTGCCAGTCACGTGATGGTAACGCAGATTGTCAACGTATCTATGGATGATTTGCTAGTAAATTAGGCCGTACCAGTAGGCTGCCTTTGGCATTGACGTTGTTCCAGAGGACACCATTATGTTGTGTATGGGGGGGAGGAGGAGGGGGAATATTTTGATCGATGGGATTGGTCATGAATAAATATAGCCATCAAGTCTGTTCGCCATGAGCTGCAACTAAAGCCATGTTTGGATTAATGAGAGATGGGCGAACTGTGGGTTAGATAATGACCTTGGTGTTCCTCACATTCGCTGTGAATGGACCAAACACCTAGTTCCAATTTGTGCATTCAGCTATGCTCTTCTATATAATGCATGGTGTGCAACCCTCTTCTTATTGGCATGACTTATCATTGTGCTACCTATTGACCTAGTACTTTGTAATTCCGCTAGATGTTGCCTCTCTTGATTTACCTTGAAATCAACCATCAGTGTAAATTCACTGAGGGGACCTTCGCAATCAATAACATTTTGGTTTGTTGGTTGTTGATATGGCAACATCTAAGGCCATATCAGGATTGTGACAGTGTGCTGGCCCACTGGGAGACGAGGCCACCAGCACCACGACCTGAGATCCCACTCAGTCACATTATCCTGACACTGAGCCAACGAGTCCTCGCCCCATCCTAATAATGCTGACCACCTGGCTCAGAAGCGACAAGTATACATTTTTAAGTCATTGGTTTGACTCGATCAGGATATGAACGTGTGGGTTCGAATCCCACGATCTACCAAAACAGGAGATGGATGCTCAACTCCTTCAGCCATCCCATCTCGCCTCATTAACATTTTCACAAGCCTACAAACTGTATGTTGTGGGGGGAGGTTAGATCCTCTGGTCAGTTGCTCAAATTGATTTGTTTAAATGTTGGTCAAATTAGCATCTTTTTCGAAATGATACATGCAGAGGTAGGCAGCCTAGATAGGCAAATGGTTAGAACACTTGCCTTAGAATGGCAACGGTGTGGGTTCAAGTCCCACTTACAAAAAAACGCCCCCAAGACGATAGTAACAGTGACAATAACAAAAATACCAATAAAAATAACTAACAATAACAATGAACATAACAACAATAAAAATAGAAGTACAAACAATAAAAATGAAAATAACGATGAAAATATAATTAATTAAATGAGAACAATAAAAAAAAGAATGTAATGGTATTGACGATAACGATGACGACAACAACAACTACAACAACTACAACGACAATGATAATACATTGAACAGAAAAGAAAATTAGAAAGCACCACCCCGCCACACACACACGCGCACACAGACACACAGACCCACACTCACACATTCATATACACACAGACACACACACACAGACATACACCCATATTCACAGACAAACACACATGTACACACACACTCACACATTCACACACACAACACACATCAACACACAGACATACACACACATTTACACACATACACACACGCGCACACACTCACACATTCACACACACAACACACATCCACACACAGACATACACACACATACACACACACTCACCCTGGCCATTATGTCTGGTTCAGAAGCTGGCAGCACTGCATTTTCATAAACCCTACGGATGAAAGAAACGGCATCAAAGGAGCGCAGAACGCAATTATTGGTGGGGCTCCAAACCCAGGCTGGCTCAGTCCAAACACCCGCAGCCATTACCACCTCACAGACGCCTGGTACCCGTCATCTGCTACCCACTGACGGTCACGTGACACCATAACCGCCCAGGCGCACCGGGGAGGGGCACACACGTGATGTCGTTATGGAAAAGGTACACTGTGTGTGTGTAATCCAATAATGTTTACAAGGGAAATTAATATGACTCCGCATGGTAGTGGTGGTGAAGGGTGGAGGGAGGGGAAAGGGTGATGATTTGTTAGTAAACCGCCACCCAGTTGTCCTGGATTTGGGGTAAAAACTCGGCAGGAGGGATGTGGTGAAGGGTGTGTGTGTGTGGGGGGGGTACTGGAGAGATGGGTGGATTAAGTGTCCTAACCTCTAGGTCAGGGCCAGGACAGGTATCATGTAATAACCATGGTAACATGTACTATAATACCACGGTATTGTGTGTAGATGGGTAGAGTGCTATATTTAGAGGATAGAGGACGAGAAGGGAATAGTGATTATTGCATACAAGCCTGGAGAAGCAGAACACACTATTGTGGCCATGTAAAGCTTAATGTTGCATAGGCCGATGACTTTTGAGGTTGTGTCATTTTTTAAAGATAAATACATTAGTTTGATCCTCATAATCTACATTACTTTTGTTTGGAGTAACTTTGATCTTAAATGGCTATCTTCGGGGATATTTGAAATGCAAACATGCCAAATTAATGTGGGCTTCCATTTTGTAACTCTGTCCCCATTGGCTTCTTTCAGTAACATGTTCTATTACATTGTCTTTGTATGAAATTGACTTCGCTCCAAATGCTTAATAATTGCACCAGTATTGAAGTTATATTTGGGGGGGGGGGTAAATGATCATTGTATTCAGCGAATAAAGGTATTTTTTCAGCGCCGAGGGACTGGTCTTCCAGCCATGTTATGTTACATTCATTTTTGTTTGTAAAGTATTTATTCATCTGAATATGACATTTGTCAGCGCCAGAGCACTGGTCTTCCGGCCATCTTACTATTGGAATTGACAGTCTAAATAATCTTAAGTTTGATCAGTGCTGTATTAGTTACAGCAAAGATCCTGTAGAATTAAGGAAGTGGCTCCTGCTGTATAATGTACAGCACCAGTCACTAACGTAACGATTCACATATATAATAGTGTCATGGGGATGATGAAAATGGGAAATACTGCGCCTAGAGCGGGACTCGAACCCACATCTCTTTGCATTCCGGGCCAGTGTGCTAACCATTACACCACCTAGGCTCCCTGATATCAACACACTCCCCACGCCTACCTGTCTATGTGGTTACTTGCCTGAGAGGTCAGTGCAGACCACTACACTCGTCCCCCTGGAATTGTAAGTCTTCTAATGCTTACAATTACATACATACAGGCAATGCACTAACACATACATACACAGGGTAGGTTCAACAACCATACAGCGCAAAGCTTGTACAGGATCCTGATCACGGCAACCAGTGTCGTGGGGGTGATGAAAATGGGAAATACTGTGCCTAGAGCGGGACTCGAACCCACATCTCTTTGCATTCCGGGCCAGTGTGCTAACCATTACACCACCTAGGCTCCCTGATATCAACACACTCCCCACGCCTACCTGTCTATGTGGTTACTTGCCTGAGAGGTCAGTGCAGACCACTACACTCGTCCTCCTGGAATTGTAAGTCTTCTAATGCTTACAATTACATACATACAGGCAATGCACTAACACATACATACACAGGGTAGGTTCAACAACCATACAGCGCAAAGCTTGTACAGGATCCTGATCACGGCAACCAGTGTCATGGGGGTGATGAAAATGGGAAATACTGTGCCTAGAGCGGGACTCGAACCCACATCTCTTTGCATTCCGGGCCAGTGTGCTAACCATTACACCACCTAGGCTCCCTGATATCAACACACTCCCCACGCCTACCTGTCTATGTGGTTACTTGCCTGAGAGGTCAGTGCAGACCACTACAATAGTATAACAGTTTTGGTTTCGAAAGTTTGATGCTTTTCATCGGATTATGACACTTTAATTCCCTGCACACACAAGGGAGGAGTGTGTGTGTGTTGGGGTGCGTAGGTGCCACAGGCGCACCCTACCGGGCCGTGCAATCACATGCACTATGCACACTCAGTGGTACTACCTGCAGGAGGCGTTCTAATAACGAATCACCGACACGCTCCTGTCTGTCAACACACTCGCAATGAAAGCAGTCTACTAAAATATTGTCTTTAGATGGTCTGCTTTAAAGCTGCAGAATCGGAAAAAAAAGTATCAAATTTTCGAATCCAAAGCACTTTTCTGCATTTTATGTTGCGTATCTAATGAGATACTGGTCCAGTTATTAAGCATTTCTTGCTGCATAGAAGGGAAGACTAAATCAATTTGATAAAAATTTGCTGAAGTCTAGTGTGTCTGACTTTTTATGTGCACGCCAAAATTAATTTGCCATGTTTACATTTCAAGTAACTTCAACCAGTTAAACTTTAACCATTTAAAATAAAACTTACTTCAAACTAACGTTAGGTAGATTATACCGATCAAACTAATATATAATAATTCATTTTGAATTACAATTTATTAATTTGCTCACTCGGCAGAAAAGAAGCAGAACAGAAACAGATGTAACTTTGAAAGGTTTAATCAGAATTAGAAATCAGAATTAGAAATCATAGCGCAGCCTGGCATGCAGGCTATCAAGCGGGTGACTGGAACCCTTCAGTTCCGTATCAAGTGGATCAGGTGCCGACATGGGCAAGGTCTCAGTAGCGGTAGGCAGGAGAGATCAGCGCTCACCCCCCCCCCCCCCCCCCCCCCCCAGAATGAGGGTGGGATGGTGGGGAAGCGAAGTAGACAGAACGAGGTACCGAGACAGAGTGGCGTTACAGCATGAGGTACAAAGCTCGGAAAGCTCGGGAAGCTCTAGCCTCGTTCGCAAATTAGACATGTTAGCCTCCGCCAACATGCTCAATTTGCTCACTCGGCAGAAAAGAAGCAGAACAAAAACAGATGTAACTTTGAAAGGTTTAATCAGAATTAGAAATCAGAATTAGAAATCATAGCGCGGCCTGGCACACAGGCTATCAAGCGGGTGACTGGGACCCTTCAGTTCCATATCAAGTGGATCAGGTGCCGACATGGGCAAGGTCTCAGTAGTGGTAGGCAGGAGAGATCAGCGCTCACCCAATAAAAGAGCGAGCACTGAAAGAGCTTCACGTACGGAACGACCCAAAAGGTAGGCGCGGACTGCCCTACACTTCCAGGTACCCGCTCGCAGGAGGTCCGAGTTAGGAAGGCCTGCACTCTGGCAAGCCTGAGCAGCACCTCGCCGGAGGCTGTGGAGAGTGAGGCTTGCATGATGTCGTTGGCCTGATGCAGCATTCTGGAGGATCACGGTCAAGGCCTTGGCAGTCAGCGGTTCACCGGATGGAAGTATGAAGGCGGGGTCATCAGGTTTGATAGAAACCGACAACCTATAAGCAGTCCAAGCATTTAGAGGGCAGCAAGGGGAAGAAGGAATACAGGGAAGGTGGAAAACTAGGGGAGATGAATAGGAGGGTCAGGTCTTTGTGGAACGAATTGAAACATACAGAGTTGAGCCATCAACCTGAACATCTCTAGCTAGGAGTGCATGGGGAGAAGGAGGGTTGGAAGCTAGGAGGTTACTTTGACGGATAAGTGTAAAATAGGCAATGAGGAGGGCGGCTATTGTGGCTAAGGGCGGAGAAGGAGAGAAAACCAAGGAGCGAATCACATGTTTCATAGCAGACGGGGTCAAAGCTGGGGCCTTATGGACTCTATGTAATGAGGAATTACAAATTGCTCGCTTCATGACCGAGATCTCGTGTGACTTTAACATATCAGCGGTGCCAGGAAATGAACCTAACCAAACTTTCACAGAGCTGAAATAGTTTCACACGGCCCAGGGGATTGGAGAACTGAGGAGAGGAAAAGCAGGAAGGAGAGCAAATCATACGTGGATGGAGACACTGGACGCACACCCTGTTCCCGGCAAAATTGCAGATACCGAGTCAGATGCACCGACTTGTTTTGCCATGTCCGGGATGCCAGTCCAGCTTTGTACACCTCCAGCAGTGTGTCATGATGCCTCATCGTGTATCCTGGAAGATAGGAGCAAAAACAGTACTATCTTCCAGGACGAAATGATTGCAACTCGAAATCAAGGATGCTCAAGTCTAGGACTACTTTAAGTTCAGAGAGCTTCAATTGTTTACATAACAGAACTGCTTTATTCTTCAGTACAGTAGAATCACTAATGCAACTCAGCGCATCTGCTAAGATCAATTCTTTCCTGGGCTTGTGAATGATATCAAGGTCAAAGTTATGTACTGCTGCGAGTAACCATAATTGTTGAGCGCATGCACATAAGATCTTGTCTTTCCCCTTCCCTGATGAGAGCACCTGCTGGGAAGGAAGATTATCCGTATTCATGATTATTAAATACTTACACGGATCATGAGGAAGCAATGCTAACACCGTATGAACCAGATTAAGAGCCTCAAGCTGGGAGATTGACATATCTAATTCTTTAACCTTCGATGTAAAGAAGCGAAGTAGACAGAGCGAGGTGCCGAGACAGAGTGGCATTACAGCATGAGGTACAAAGTGAGGAAAGCAAGGAAAGCTCTAGCCTCGTTCGCAAATTAGACATGTTAGCCTTCGCCAACATGCTCAATTTATTATTAATTTTAAATTTGTAATTAATTTTAAATGACAGAAACTCAAGACCATCGCGCTATGCAGCTTTAATTCGCATCAAGAAGAGATCTCTCTTCTCGTTCTATTTCCCTTTCTTCAGCTACAACTTAAAGTTGCAAAACCAAAACACTTATCTAAAGTTGATCCTACATATCTATCTAACATAGTGGTACAATCACTAATCACTTCGTTGGGATGTTAACACTTATATATATTGAAACTGACTAGCTTTGACAGGCGACAATGTGACATAGTTTACAAAGCGATGACATTCAGTCACGATGGTTTGCAGTTGGCGTCATCTGGTGTGAATAGAAAAATATCACTTTCACTATTTCCACAATTAGCCAATTATCCTGCCCAGTACCCTGAACTAAAATACCGTAGCCTTTTATTCGTCACACTAATATGTTGCTATCAAATCTTATTATATTTCCCAAGTTCAACCTTTCTTATCATTGGCTCTTGCAAGTTCACCCATAGTCTCCTGTGTGTATTGTTGGCAGCGACACCTAACAGCGGATGAATATACCAGTTTCTCTTAACCCTTCCCACTGTTTGTTGTCTATTTATTTAGGATAGAGATTGCGCCTTTCCTCAAATAACTAATGATCATATATGTATTTATTGTCAAGATAAGCAGTGTTAAAGAAAGACATATTCACACATTTATTATTAATTATTTTAACATTATTTACTTATTAGTAGTAATAGTATTATTACATTATTTCAATGTATTTAATTATTTCAATATATTCATGATTTCAATATAATTAATTATTTTACTATAATTAATTAACCATTTCAAAATAACTGATTATTTCAATAAAATTAATTACTTCAATAAATTAATTATTTCAATATCATTCATAATATTAAATTTTTAAATCCAAGAAATGAACGCAACTGTTATTGTTTACATGCATCTGTGCAATTGGAAAAGACCACCGCCCGCTCATTGTGGCCGTCAGCACACACACCCCCACCCGCATCCACTCAGTCACTGACAGTGACAGTCCCCCACTCACTGTCACCCCCCTTTCACCCAGGTTGTCACCGTCACCACCGCGGCTGTCAGACACTACGCAGCCTTCACATGCCGGCACCAAGCTGTCAAAGTAGGGCATTTCTCACCCGGAGAGCATCTGGGAAAATGGCAAAATTGTCAGCAGCTACACAACGTAAGCACCAAACTTGATCTACAGGTAACCATCAATTTATCGATAAGAATTAACTTTCCTACCGCTCGCTACGTAAGCATATATGGCTCATATATATGGACCATGAATATATTAGATATGTATGATATATATAATATATATTGTGGATATAATAAATATTATATTATGTATTTTATGTATAGTATATACATTATATAGATTATGTAAATGATATAGATTATATAGATTATATAGATTATATACACTATATACATTATATACATTATAAACATTACAGGACATGCAGTATATACTTTATATACAGAATATACATTATATATACATTATATACATTACATAGATTATTTAGATTATATAGATTATATATGCTATATAGGTTAAATATGCTATATAAGTTATATAGGTTATATAGATTATATAGAATATATAGATTACATAAATTATAAACATTATATAGATTGTATATATTATATGTGTGCTATATATTCTATATTCTATATTTTATAAACCCTAACCCAACAATACCACTAAATAACACAGGACTCTATTAACTCATATTGCACTATATGTATTTTTAGGCACGAGTGATCACATCCTCGCTTTCTGTGCTTTGTCACGCTTCAGTGGAATTATAATCTGCTCCTTCTAGATAGCGCAACAGTCTCCAGTATGGATACCAAAACCTCCAGAATAGACTTGTATGGCATCTCTAGAAATGTTCACCCTTTCGTATTGACTCAGCTAAAGGCAGGATGTCTAGAAAGCAGTGCGAATGAGGCGGATACAAAAGCATCTCCACAAGCACGCCACACTGCTACAGTGCTATTGACGGTGTGTTTGTGGGTGGAGAGGGGGGGCGGGTCGTTGGGAGCTGCCTTGTGGATTAGAGCGGGGTTATTTATCGCTAATTGTGGTGATATAGAGACACATATTTAGGGAAGGAAACTGAGACAGCCTTGTATGTTGCATGGGGGGAGTGGGGGAGTATGGGGTGGGGGGGGGGGGGTCTTAGTAAGGACAAGCAGTGCTTTTGGTTCTTAGATCCGTCACAATCACGCATCACATCCTGAGACGGGAGGCGGAGGGGGGAGGCGGAGGGGGAGGATGGGGGAGGGGGAGAGGGAGGGCACCAACCCACATTTCCGTCATGTAAGTTGACGCTATGAGTGACCCGGCATGCTGGATCACAGATTCATAAACCATTACCCGTGGCGAATCATATGTCTATATAGTACATAATATATTGACTCCCGCCCGCACGTGGCGCCACTGTGTAGGCTACAATACTGGAACTAGTCTAGGTAGATTGCTACTTGCTATATATAACAGCGACTCCATACAATTCCCGGCAGTGAGGAGCATGTACAGAATCGTGGCTTTGTTTATAGTCACATAATACTGTACATAGCATATATATATATATATAGTACGTATAATTTATTATGCATGTATAAATGGGCGGAGTATTTATTATTATTATTTATTCTTCAATATATTATTATTGTCCAATCAGTGACTTGCCCTGAGTTGCCCCGGTTGCCTACTACCAGCGCCACCACCGGGCGCTTTTCTCACCAATCCGCCTGGGCAAGTCACTGCCACACTGGATTTCAAACCAGTTGCCCCGGTTGCCTACTACCAGCGCCACCACCGGGCGCTTTTCTCACCAATCCGCCTGGGCAAGTCACTGCCACACTGGATTTCAAACTTTTACCGGTATGCCTGTTATCTCGCTTGCCCAGACGCTCAATAAAAGTGTCCGACCCAACACGCGTCTCTATCCTTCCTTCCTATACGTAGCCACACTTTATATATATATATATATATATATATATATATATATATATATATATATATAAGGAGCTCAGGCACAAACACCTGTAAATGCGAAACCAAAAATTTAGATAAATATTAGAGTCAAACCTTCAAAAATTTCATTTTTTGCATTCCTATGTTTTTTTGTTCATTGCCCCCATAATCATTTCATTACAATACAAGTGGAAATAGTGAGAATCAAAACGACCCTCCGCTATAAATCTGTTATTTTAATTACATTTTTGAAATGGCATGTACGGAGTTTTGCGCATGCACTCTTCATATATATATATATATATATATATATATATATATATATATATCTATATATATATATATATATAGTAGACCAATATCGTACTTATTGGCTGAATAACAATATATAGTTTCAATTTTCATTCAAGGAAGGGGTAAACAATAGACCTTTTCGATGCACAAGAATCAATTACCCACAACATTAGTGCCCTGTCACTTCCATCAGAGGACAGGTTGGTGGTGGAAATCCCCTATCAGACCGTTTCCACAGAGCATGTTGTACAAGATTAGTTCTTCCACTGATGTGGGATGGTGGTGGAAATGACCTATTACGTTGCGTTTGCGGATTTGGTTGCTGGTTTGTGGGTAGACGGCGCCCTATAAATGAGGTGCCGGACTCGGCGCTGAAGCCCGCTTTGATCGCCGGCTTGGTGGGGGGTTCGGAGGTATTAAATGGGAATATACCAGCCTTGTAAAGAAACCTCTTCATCTCCACCCCCGCCACCCAGCCCCGCCCACACCCCGCCGCCCATACACACACACACCTCTCCCACATCACACCCAAACGTCAGATCATTCAACCATGCCACAACTGAATGAAGGCCTTCTCTCCAGCCATTTCCGGCCGGGTTTCACCTGCCTTATATATAGTGTATATATAATATTAGAAGGTCCTGAACATTATATATATATTTACCCGTCAGGCTATTCCATCCGCGCTTAAGGCGAGCCTACGTGTTAATTTATGTAATTATTTCCATGTGAATTTCCTGGGCCTGCCGCAGGCCGCCGCTGCCTCTCGTCCCGTCTGCAGGTAGTCCGTCGCCGTCGTTGTCATTCCCGGGCTAAGGGCGACCAGCCAGAGTATCATCTAAATATGGGTTTTTGACTCTACTCGCATTTATCGTCCTAAAACAATTACTAGCTTATTTCAACTACCTGGCTGTCCTCCCCGCCGTTCGGTGTATATTAATATGATTAAATTAATCCAGAACGAAGCAGACTCGCTAGTGTTGCTGCCACTGTCACTGTTAATCAGCCTAAGTTACTGTCGTATTTTTAGCCAAAATAACACTACGTTGATAGACTACATCACGGTTCCAGCGGTGTGGTGCATTGTGGGAAGGGTCAGAGCAAAACAACCCCCCCAAAAGCACATGGCACATATGCTAATATACTGGGTGCAGCTATGAAATGTGCTAGTTTCAGCTCATCTCAGCTCTTGTTTGAAACATAGAATACTAACTAAAAAAATATATATAATAAATTAAGATATTAATCTTTTATCCAGCATTGCATTTACATCAATATAATCAGCACACCTTATGCCATGTGCATTTAGATTTAGAAAGATCTAGACACTCAGACTAGTGTTAGAGCCATAGCCAGAGTACTCAATGCATTGTCAATGGCAGTGAGCAATCTCCATACAGAAAAAGTAAAATATTGATAAAACCACACCACCTAGAGACAAACCGCTTGGAACACATATAGAAAACATGTTTAACAAAACGATTATATTAAATTTATAAGGTTATGGCTTTGGATTTCTTTTAATTTGGAATAAAAGCGACATTTTTCAATGCACGTATTGGCAAACTCAATGGCCGTACGCCTTTGCTTTGCTCCCAAGGCCGTTTTCAGCGCATGCGCAGTCGGAACCGTGATGTAGTCTATTCCGTTGATATGTCTGTTATTATCTTCCCGCAGATGGGTTAATTAGCTGCATAAGGCCTATCAGGCATAAGGCCCTTAATTACATACAAAGCAATCGAATATCAAGTTTGACCATAGTGGTTAATCTACAAGAAGACTGGAGGATAGTAAAGAATGCAAGGAACGTTCCAATTTACCTTTCCAAGAGTTCACTGCTTTATTCTTACCAAAAACTAACAAAGGATCATAGCAACATGTCATATATGAACTATTAAATCCCCTCCCATATCATTAAGTTTAAACAAGTTTAGAATTTCGACAATAAAAGCCTAAATCTCGGTTAAAACATCAGAGCGTGCATAAACACGTCCGATGGGTCTGGGTCCGAACGCCCGACCTCCTATCATTGCCAGAAGAGTCACAATTGACGTCTCCTAGCAATGCTTTACGGCCGGAAACCAGGGGCCTCGCAAATGGTGGCAATTGCGAGTCTGCCCTAGCGAGTAGCACGTATTTCCAAATGCAGGTTAATCGGCCCAAGCTCGCAATTGTCACAAGGCGAGTAGTCTTGCCCACTTCACTGCTCCTCCAGAGGAACAACAAGAATTGATGTTCGTCTACAAAATGAAAAGTGGGCACGACTACAATGGTCTACAGTTGTAGCAAAACAACAGCTAATAACCCTGTGATAGTTCTCTCGCATTTCCTGCTTAAAGGCAGGAGGCGAGACGCAGCCCTCGACTGCTCGTTGTGTATTATTCCTGAAATGCAAACCCCAGTTGCCGGTCAAACTATTCACAATTACTGTAATGAAATAGCTAGAAGAGCTTAAATATAATACCAATATTTTTGTTCTACGCTTAGAAGAATGAAATAGCTAGAAGAGCCTAAATTTATTACCAATATATTTGTTTTACGCATAGATCAATGAAATAGCTATAAGAGCTTAAAGTAATCTATCAAATATGATAGATTTTTAATGGAATAATTTCAGGGTGTATTTTCCCTACGAGGGTACACGGATCATCATTAAATATTCCTTTTTTTATTTATATATATATATATATATATATTTTCTTTTTTTTAAATATGTAAATATGTCATAAATTAAATTGTGCAACCTTATTCGTGGTGTTGTTTATATTTTGTAGTGTAAGATTAACCTGTACTAACGTATCCATATGTCTTATGTTTCCCTTCACATTATATATTCCTTTATTTGTTAACATTCACTATAACTTATGATTGTATTGTTATTTGTTTTGATTCGACATAAAAATGTTAGCCATACTATACATGTTTTGACTTTTGGTAATTACCATTGCAATATTCATACAGTTTGAAGGAGGTCAGTGACGTCACTATGACGTCACACAACTTCAAACTGTAATGGTCAGTTATCTAACCGCTGCGTCAACACACTCACGCTAGCCGTCGTATGTACAGGTCCAGTCCACGTCCAATTCGAAAAACATGCATGTAGCCGTGATCTGCGATTCCGAAGGAAGATGGCTATGGACCCAGCTACAATGCTGTGGACCCGAACACGAGTTTGCGGTGATCTGCAATCCCAGAAGAGGATATGTGGAGACCATGCGACTCTCCCTAACACCTCTACAATAAGTGTACTATTAAGAATTAAAATTAACCTCTCCTGCCCAAGCTAAGGCTGCGGGTAGACGCGTTAATATTAACTGTTTAAATTGGTATTCCTGTTTTATTGGACGTTAATTGCGACTCTTCTGGCAACGCTTTACGGCTGGAAACCAGGGGCCTCGCAAATGGTGGCAATTGCGAGTCTGCCCTGGCGAGTAGCCCGCATTTCCAAATGCGGTTTAATCGGCCCAAGCTCGCAATTGTCACAAGGCGAGTAGTCTCGCCCACTTCATATATATATACTGAGTACATATATGCATACAAGCTCAGAACATGAGCATATATATAATAAAAATTAAGAGGCTGCCGTTATTTATATCCATATAATAAATTATATAGTACACATATATGATATGATATGTAAATATGAGTCTAGTAATAAGAGTAGAAAAAAAATATATACATATACCAAGAAAATCCAAAAAAAACTAGCATAGACTACTAACCATACTAAGCAACCACTTACCTGATACTGTAATGCAGGCAACCAAACACCTTATCAACTGCTACTGTGTGATAAGATAACTCCACAACTAAAGCTGGCCAGCATTGAAAACAACCCAAGTACTCGAGCTTATATGCTATGGACAGTATAAACACAGCCTCAATAAAAAGAAAAAAAAGATATATATGTGTATATGTCTATATGTATATATGTGTGTGTATATTATGTATATCTCTTATGCTCATATTCATATATATACAGTAAAACCTCTCTAAATCGACCGACCATGGGGCCGACTTTAAGTGGTCCATTTAGGGAGGTGGTCAGTTTAGAGAGTTAGAATATCCTTACAATGGTATTGTTGGGACCCAAATAAAGCGATCGATATAGGGGAGTGGTCGATGTGTGGAGGGGTCGGTATAGAGAGGTTTTACTGTATAGACTCGGGACACATATATATATATATCCTCACAACCATATATATATGCTTAAAACCACTCAATAGTTACCTACCCAATGACTAATAACAACAAAAACAACAAAACAATTGTTTCTGGCTAACCAGCCAATCCGGGTGAAACCCCCAGATGAAAACCTTTAATCTACCGTGTGTACTTGAATAAAAATAGTAAATAGCACATAATGGGGCATTATTTAATAGCAATAATTATATTTTTATATATTATAAAGGTCGGCTACAGTATAAATGAGAGACAAACTATGTGTATTCTGTGGCATAGGGAATATAGATGCTCTAACTTAAAGTTGTCCAATGGTTTTGAATTTCTGGGCGTTTATTTTAGATAAATATATTAGATCGATCACTAGTATCTACTTTACATTAGTTCAAAGTTACTTTTATTTTAAATGGTAAACCTTTGAGATATTTTGAGTGCAAACATGGAAAATTAGTTTTGGCAAGCTTGCCAAAACTCTGACACCATAGACTTCAGCAGTAACAGGTTCTGTTAAATTGACTCAGTATTGCCTTCTATGCAGAAACAAATGTTTAATAAGTGCATCAGTATCTAAGTTAGATTTGTAAAATCAAATCTAGATAATTGGTTTGGTTTTGAAAATTTGATATTTCATTGTACTATGCAGCTTTAATAAAAAGAACAAAATCTCCAGAATGGAGGAACATGTGAACGTGCCATTAGGGATGAAACGGGCCAATGGTGATGCCACCGGTCCCAGCAGTGTAGTAGGCTGCAGATATTGGCAGCATATATATATAATAATAACAATATTATAATAGAATAACCTTCTGCGCCCTTATACTTGCATAATACTTATGCATCACATATATATCTTCAAAGCCCTCCCTCTTCTCTGCCCATGATTGGAATTTCTTTTCTTCAAAAATGTTCAGTGGCAACACATTATCCCCCATCAACTTTGACATTCA
This sequence comes from Branchipolynoe longqiensis, assembly GCA_030323885.1. Taxonomy (NCBI): domain Eukaryota; kingdom Metazoa; phylum Annelida; class Polychaeta; order Phyllodocida; family Polynoidae; genus Branchipolynoe; species Branchipolynoe longqiensis. The sequence continues at coordinate 16,179,532 of CM059187.1, read as the reverse complement.
ATAAAATAGCCGTGCAAAATTAGAAAAATACTTGTTTTTGTTTAAAAGATAAATCAAATTTAAGCCTATTAAAATATACACTGTTCTGATATGTGGGAGAGCGGCTCGGACAAAATATAACAGGCTACTAATAGCATTACTGCCAACTAAGAAATATAATAGGCCAAAAGCAGTATTACCGCATATAACAGAGCAACAAACATTATTTCTTCCCTAACCGTACTGCACGATTACTCGGCCACTTTCGTGACCCCCGCGCGACCTACCGACAGCGTTCGGCAGCAGTCAGACCGACTCGGTCCTACCCCAGTGATCCGACACGCCGGCGTCTCTGTGACCTCTAGGGATTTAACCAAATATCGAATTTCCCCCCATCAGTTGCCATGGAAACAGTCGAAAACGTTGAATTAAATATAGCGATTAGGCAGCCATGTTTGAAACGCGGGGCGAGAGGAAGTTTTTGCAGACCGGAAGTGATATGATCAGCAGTCGTGCTCTGACGTCACACAGCCGTACTTCCTTCCGCAGTCCATTACACTCTTGTCAAGTTCACCCAGTCCCTAGCACCTCTCAGTGTCAGCCGATCATGCCACTGATCCCGTCACACTGTATTGTTACAATGCATCGTTACTCTGGCTTGTCATTTGATCCTGCCACCTGTCCTGCCACACTGTCACCATGTGTTGTCATCTTGCCATGTCCATCTTGCGAGTCTATCATGTCCAAAGTCTTGTCACATTATCCTGTCACCAATATCCACTAACATCTTGTTATTTTTTATATGGAAAAGCAGGACTGTCAATTTACAATGTTGTCATGTCCTGTCACCTTGCCATGTTGTCATGCCCTGTCACCTTGTCATGTTGTCATGCCCTGTCACCTTGCCATCTCACTGAGTCCTACCATCAGACAAGGTCACCTCACCATGTTTTCATGTCCTGTCACCTTTCCATGTCACTGAGTCCTGTCAACATACACTGTCATTCTACCATGTTGCCATGTTCTGTCATCTCGCCATGGTGCATGTCCTGTCACCTTTCCGTATCGTTCAGCACCGAGTCTGTCAGCATACACTGTCATTTTACCATGTTTCCATGTCCTATCACCTTGCCATGTTTCCATGTCCTGTCACCTTGCCGTATCATTCAGCACTGAGTTCTGTCACTATCATTTTACCATGTTGCCATGCCCTGTCACCTTGCCATGTTTCCATGTCCTGTCACCTTGCCGTATCATTCAGCACTGAGTTCTGTCACTATCATTTTGCCATGTTGCCATGCCCTGTCACCTTGCCATGTTTCCATGTCCTGTCACCTTTCCGTATCACTCAGTCCTGTCACCAGACACTGTCACTTTACCATGTTGCCATGTCCTGTCACTATGTCCTTGGTGACATCAATGCTTAATGTGGAGACAAGGCGCCCCCTGGCGGTAAATGCATCATCCACGTGCCAGCCCCGGAGTGAGCGGCGTTGTGAACTGAATGAGCGCAACACCCTGGAGGGCCTTCTGTATTCTGCCCCGTGAATTGCCTCCTATTCCTGTGTGCTTTGTAGACATTAGATTACATTGCACACCACCCAGCAACCCCGTCTGTCAAGCTAGGACAGCGGGATGGGGTTCTGGTATACAGTGTTTTGGTTTCCCCTTATAAGTTATATTCTCCTTCTTCCAGTGTGCTGGGTAGTAATCAATTAAGTAAGTGTATCATATCCTCATAGTCCTTACACAATGCAATGCTACTTATACTTAATTGGCAGGTGGACGGTGGTGGTGGTGGGGGCGGGGGGCATTCCCATCGAAGCATTGTGACAGATTACAATGTAATATCTAGTTGTTGTGTGATAGTAGGCCTATTATACACTTATAAAAAAAAAATACTAATGAAAACATAAAATTTCACATAATTTATCAATTCATTATAGCAGCATCACATCATATTTCTGCTGGCATAGAACCCAGGTAAATGCCTCGTTTGGGTTGTGTGGGGGGACAGACATTCTAGCCAGACCAGGGCAGGGTATATAATATGAGGGTTATATAGCTATATATATATTTACATGCATAAATTATGAGTTTTACAGACATCTATGTATACATACACACATATATATCTGTGATGTATAACGTATCATGCGAGTATAAAGATACATAAGGGAATATTACTTATTAATATTAATATTATTATTATTATTGTTATCCTCCCTAAGATACGGCACTTTACCGGTGGCGACATCTCGCCTGCCTCACCTCCCTCGAATGTTGACCAGTGTCAGTCGCACCGGAGGATTTTTGTACAGTATATGTACAGTAAAACCTCTCTAACCGACCACCTCCACAGATCGATCACTCCCCTATATCCATCGCTTTATTTGGGTTCCAAACGATCGTCCATACAATACGTTTGTAATGATTTTCTTTAAACTCCCTAAATGGACCACCTCCCTAAATGGACCACTTATAGTCGGTCCCATGGTCGGTCGATTTAGAGAGGTTTTACTGAATATATCTATAGGTATCTAGGTTTTCATTACATAGTTATTCCGAGAATATTACGCATAGATATATATATATATTAAGATAAACATATACAGCAAAACCTCTCTAAATCGACCGACATTGGGACCGACTTTAAGTGGTCCATTTAGGGAGGTGGTCAGCTTAGGGAGTTAGAATATGGTTACAAGGGTATTGTTGGAACCCAAATTAGCGATCGATATAGGGGAGTGGTCGATGTGTGGAGGTGGTCGGTTCGGGAGGTTTTACTGTATGATGTGCGTATATATATATATTCTTCCACGTCTACACCATACAATAATTGTGAACGTCTGACACACGTACACCCATGTCCATACAACATTGTACACTTTCGGTAGACGTAAATAGTCTACAAGCGCAGCCACAGACTTGGATTGATCTAAGCTTAGGCCGCCACGTCCTGATGAGTAATTGCAAGTCGCTGGACCCCACCTTATTGTGTGGTGCCTGGCCTGGTGCGTTTTTATTAAAACTCTGGTAGATAGGTCGGGCTTGGGAGGGTGGGGTGCGAGGGAGAGGGGAGGGAGGGAGAGGGGACAGGAGGAGGGAGGGGAGGGGGGAAGGAGGGGGAGGCGGAGGGTGGTGAGGGGAGGGTGAGAGGGGGAGGGGGAGGGCAGGAAGGAGAGGGCGTGGGGGGAGGGGAGGGAGAGACAGGGGAGGGACGGGGAGGGGAGGAGGGAGGGGGAGGGAGAAGGGAAGGTAGGGGATCGAGGGGACGGGAAGAGGCAGGGAGGGGGAGTGAGGGGGAGGCAGGGGGAGGGAGGAGGGAGGCAGGGCAGGGGAGGTGGGATATTGATGCCTGGAGGGGCTGAGGGTACAGGAGGCGCAGAGTGCCGGCAGGGCATGGCTTCACCGGATGCTGCACCCTACAACGCCCGCCGCCCGGCTGCAGCGCCACACTGCGGGAGCCGGGTGCGAACACACGGGGCGCGGGAAGCGAAGGGTGGTGCGCGGTAGGTGGGTGGGGGTGGGAGGCGGGGTGGGGATGAGGATTGAGGAGCTGGGAGTGGGATAGAGTGTGGTGGCTGGTAGGTGGAGTGTAGATCGGTTGGTAAGGGCAGGGTCAATTCGACATGATGGGCAAGGGTGCAGGTGGAGGGTTGTGGTGGTGGGGGTTTGGGTGGTGTGTGAGGGTAAGTGAGGTGGGGGCAGGTGTGGTGGTGGTCGACAGAAGTAGCACTAGCGGCAGTGTGGTGGGGTTAAACATGGCAATGGGCGGCGAGGGGACTGTAATACACAATAGAACAAGGCCTGGTAGTTAGTAGAAAGTGCCGGGTTTGAAGCTCTAGTATTATCCATACTTAAGTAGATCCTATATGTTCATGTAAGTAAAGGCGGGTGAAATGGATCTTTCCCGACTGATATCTATGTTAGATTTAGAAGTGTGGTGTGATGCTGAGAAGGGGAGGATGGGGGGGGGCGGGAGGAGGGGAGGAGTGGAGGAGGAGGGGGGAGGGGTCTAGGCGGGGAGAAGGCGATGGAGTGGAGGATGGGAGAAGGAGTGAGGACAGGAGAGCGGGAAGTGTAGATGGTGGAAGGAGAGAAGGGTGGAGATGGAGAGAAATCAGGAGCAGAGGAGTGTAACTGGTGGGGGAGGGGAGCGTTGCCGGGAGTGTTGGTGGTTGGAAGGGGGATTGGAGAAGGGGAGAGGAGGAAAAGGGTGGGGAGTGGATGGAGGCAGGGGACTGAGAGAGGGGTGGGCCGGGTGTAGGGATGAGGATAGGGGATGATGGAAGGGATGGCGGAGGAGACCTGCGGGGGTTGCGCCATGGTGGCGAGGGACACTGATCGGGCGGAGGCCGTGTTTCTCCAGCCTCTGATACCGACTTAGACGTGATTCCCCATGTTTGTTCATTCAGATTGGTCTCCGCCCAGGACACGTGCCCTGGTAGTCATAGCCTCATCCACACTTCCCCCTACCCACTACCCACTCCCACCAGCACTCTCCCACCGCCCCTTCCCACGGCCGTCAAGGCGGATCAACGCCGGCAGGAAGCGGGCGTCGGGCCGGCAACAAGGGCCGATGGGACGACGTCGGGAGGTGGGCAGAGTAGGTGGCGACAGGTCCGTCCAGAGGACGCCAGCAAGTGTCGGGAGGAGGAAAGTCGGCAGGGACGCCCGTGAACGGCGTGACGTAGAAGCCGAGAGGATGCCGGGACGCCATTACAGACAGAGACCCGATGGAGGTAAGGCTCTTAGGGGCTGAAGGTCTTTGTGGTTGTGGTGCTGTGCATGTGTGACTGTGTGGCTATCTTAGCTCTGCTGTCACTGCATCTGTAACATGGCAAAGCGCACTGTCAGTCACTGTGTGTCACTGTGTGGCTATCTTAGCTCTGCTGTCACTGCATCTGTAACACTGCAAAGCACACTGTCAGTGACTGTGTGTCACTGTGTGGCTATCTTAGCTCTGCTGTCACTGCATCTGTGACACTGCATAGCGCACTGTCGGTGACTGTGGGAATGTGTGTGACTGTGTCGCTATCTTAGCTCTACTGCCACTGCATCTGTGTCACTGCAAAGTGCACTGTCAGTGACTGTGTGTGACTGTCGCTATCTGAGCGGTGCTGTCACTGAATCTGTGACACTGCAAATCGCACTGTCACTGACTGTGTGTGACTGTTACTATCTGAGCGGTGCTGTCACTGAATCTGTGACACTGCAAATCGCACTGTCCGTGACTGTGTGTGCCTGTGACTATTTGAGCGGTGATGTCACTGAATCTGTGACACTGCAAATCGCGCTGTCCGTGACTGTGTGTGACTATCTGAGCGGTGATGTCACTGAATCTGTGGCACTGCAAAGCGCACTATCGATGACTGTGTGACTGTGACTATCTGAGCAGTGCTGTCACTGAAGCTGTGACACTGCAAAGCGCACTGTCATGACTGTGTGACTATCTGAGATGTGCTGTCACTGAATCTATGACACTGCAATGGGCAATGTCAGTGTAACTATGTGACTGTGACTATCTGAGTGGTTCTGTCACTGAATCTGTAACACTGGAATGCGCACTGTTAGTGTAACTGTGTGACTGTGTGGGGATATCGTCAGTGGTTCTGTAACGCTGCATTGGTGGTGGTGGTGCTACAGGGGTAGGTGAGCTGTCAGTGGTTCTGTGATGCTGTATTGGCGGTGGTGGTGCTACAGGGGTAGGTGAGCTGTCAGTGGTTCTGTGAGGCTGTATTGGCGGTGGTAGTAGAGGGGTGCGTGGGTTCTGTGTTGCTGTATTGGTGGTGCTGGTGGTAGTGGCAGAGGTGTGCGTGGGTTGTTGTTGGTTCTGTGACAATGTATTGATGGTGGTAGTGGGGTGGGTCGGTTGTCAGTGGTTCTGTGATGCTGTATTGGTGGTGGTACTGTAGAGGGGTGGGTGCGATGCCAGTGGTTCTGTGATGCTGTATTGGTGGTGGTACTGTAGAGGGGTGGGTGGGGTGTCAGTGGTTCTGTGATGCTGTATTGGTGGTGGTAGTAGAGGGGTGGGTGGGATGTCAGTGGTTCTGTGATGCTGTATTGGTGGTGGTACTGTAGAGGGGTGGGTGGGATGTCAGTGGTTCTGTGATGCTGTATTGGTGGTGGTACTGTAGAGGGGTGGGTGGGTTGTCAGTGGTTCTGTGATGCTGTATTGGTGGTGGTACTGTAGAGGGGTGGGTGGGATGTCAGTGGTTCTGTGATGCTGTATTGGTGGTGGTACTGTAGAGGGGTGGGTGGGTTGTCACTGGTTCTGTGATGCTGTATTGGTACTGTATAGGGGTGGGTGAGTTGTCACTGGTTCTGTGATGCTGTATTGATGGTGGTACTGTAGAGGGGTGGGTGAGTTGTCACTGGTTCTGTGATGCTGTATTGATGGTGGTACTGTAGAGGGGTGGGTGGGATGTCAGTGGTTCTGTGATGCTGTATTGGTGGTTGTCACTGGTTCTGTGATGCTGTATTGATGGTGGTACTGTAGAGGGGTGGGTGTGATGTCACTGGTTCTGTGATGCTGTATTGGTGGTGGTACTGTAGAGGGTTGGGTAGGATGTCAGTGGTTCTGTGATGCTGTATTGGTGGTGGTACTGTAGAGGGTTGGGTGGGATGTCACTGGTTCTGTGATGCTGTATTGGTGGTGGTACTGTAGAGGGGTGGGTGGGTTGTCAGTGGTTCTGTGATGCTGTATTGGTGGTGGTGGTACTGTAGAGGGGTGGGTGGGGTGTCACTGGTTCTGTGATGCTGTATTGGTGGTGGTAGTACTGTAGAGGAGGGGGTGTCAATGGTTCTGTGATGCTGTATTGATGGTGGTAGTAGAGGGTGGGTCGGATGTCAGTGGTTCTGTGATGCTGTATTGGTGGTGGTACTGTAGAGGGGTGGGTGGGTTGTCAGTGGTTCTGTGATGCTGTATTGGTGGTGGTGGTACTGTAGAGGGGTGGGTGGGGTGTCAGTGGTTCTGTGATGCTGTATTGGTGGTGGTAGTACTGTAGAGGAGGGGTGTCAATGGTTCTGTGATGCTGTATTGATGGTGGTACTGTAGAGGGTTGGGTGGGTTGTCACTGGTTCTGTGATGCTGTATTGATGGTGGTACTGTAGAGGGGTGGGTGTGATGTCACGGTCTGTGATGCTGTATTGGTGGTGGTACTGTAGAGGGGTGGGTGGGTTGTCAGTGGTTCTGTGATGCTGTATTGGTGGTGGTACTGTAGAGGGGTGGGTGGGATGTCAGTGGTTCTGTGATGCTGTATTGGTGGTGGTACTGTAGAGGGGTGGGTGGGTTGTCACTGGTTCTGTGATGTTGTATTGATGGTGGTATTGTAGAGGGGTGGGTGGGATGTCACTGGTTCTGTGATGCTGTATTGGTGGTGGTACTGTAGAGGGGTGGGTAGGATGTCAGTGGTTCTGTGATCCTGTATTGGTGGTGGTACTGTAGAGGGGTGGGTGGGATGTCACTGGTTATGTGATGCTGTATTGGTGGTGGTACTGTAGAGGGGTGGGTAGGATGTCAGTGGTTCTGTGACGCTGTATTGATGGTGGTAGTAGAGGGGTGGGTGGGATGTCAGTGGTTCTGTGATGCTGTATTGGTGGTGGTACTGTAGAGGGGTGGGTGGGTTGTCACTGGTTATGTGATGCTGTATTGGTGGTGGTACTGTAGAGGGGTGGGTGGGTTGTCACTGGTTATGTGATGCTGTATTGGTGGTGGTACTGTAGAGGGGTGGGTGGGTTGTCACTGGTTATGTGATGCTGTATTGGTGGTGGTACTGTAGAGGGGTGGATATGATGTCAGTGGTTCTGTGACGCTGTATTGATAGTGGTACTGTAGAGGGGTGGGTGGGATGTTCTGTGCCTGCACGAGGATTTCCCTCTTATCTCTCTTATATCTCTCTCTCTCTCATCCCTCAACACCGTCAGTAATCCCGTGACTGTGCACGGTGGTGGTGAAAGTGTACGAGCTAGGTTATGCGTCTCTGTATGGGGAGGGCGAGGGGGAGAGGGGAGAGGGGGGGTGGGAGGTGGTGTGGGGCGATGAGAAGGTATTTATGGAGTGTGGCTATGCAGGATGAATAAGGTCAATGTAGTCGTAACTGCATAGCGATCGGTACCACGCTGAGGGTATATATATAATGTGTGTCATTATTTGGATCCTTCAAAACTTGATCTAAGCTTATGGACAAAACAATATTTGAATCATCTGGCTCATCACATGTCATACATCCCACCCCAACCCACCCATACAGCTTCCCCCAAATTCTACGCATCCAGCTTTTGTTATAGCGCTTGTGCATATTGATTAATAATAATTAAATTTGAGAATGAATGAACAATAAATAACTAACTATATATATATATATATATATATATATATATATATATATATATAAGCTTAACCCACCCTGGGACACACTGCCATTGGATCTATGCATGGTGTACCACGTGTCCTTCTGCGCATGTGCACAATGTATCGCACGTATACCTGATGTACCGCGTATGTACATGATGTACCGAGCGTGTACCTGATGTACCGAACGTGTATCTGATGTACCGTGTGTGCAGATGATGTACCGTGCGTCTACCAGATGTACCGTATGTGCCTGGTGTACCGTGTGTATGCCTGATATACCGCGTGTGTACCTGATGTACCGCGTGTGTACCTGATGTACCGCGCGTCCATGCCTATAGGTAACGGATGCGGATGCGGAACCACATCCTACCTATTATTTACAGAGAATCCCTCCCTCACACTCACCTCTCTTTTCTCCTTCCTCCCAACTCACACTCTTCCACTTCGGTCTCCTGTACACCACGGGCGTGTATCAAAGAGCTAATTTCCAGCTCGCCCTAAGTAAGGCGTGATGTCACGGCGCGCCCGGCGGGGTGAGTGGGGGGAGGGGGGGGGGGGGGGGGGGGAGTGGCCGGCGAATTGATGCGCACGCAGACAAGCTGTCACGACCGAAGCCGCGCCGCGCCGGGCCGGCAGCGGCCGGGCGCGCCTTTGTTCAACTCCGGGGTAAATCACTTCGAGGAGGCGTCTGTGTGTATGTGTGTATGTGTGTATGTGTGTGTGTGTGGTGGGGGTAGAGGTGAGGGGCGAAGTAGGGTGGGGGAAGCGGAGAAGGGGGAGGGGGTGGTTCGTTGTTGGAGTTTTACATCCTGGCAACATCTAAGGTCACATCAGAATGGGTACCAACTTGCGAGAGTGCCCACTCATGGCAACTTTATCAATTATAATGTTGCCCCACTGGGAAATCAGGCCGCTACCACCATGACCCGATATCCCACTCAGTCACAATATCCTGACACTGAGCTAACCAGTCCTCGTCCTATCCTATTAATGCTGAGCACGAGGCAAGGAAGTAACAAGTATCAATTGTATAAGTCATTGGTTTGACTCGACCGGGCACCGAACTCCCGATCTCCAGCACGCGAGGGCCGTGCTCCACCGATTCGACCACCACCGCGCCCGGTGAAGAGGGGGTGTGTGGGGGGGGGGATTAGGATAGGAAAGGGGAGTGGGGTGGGAGAGAGGAGGAGGAGGAGGAGGAGGAGGAAGGGTGGTGGAACAAACAAGAGGCGTGTCACATGGCGCAGATTAAAAATGCATTACTCGTCGACACCACGGCGCGGTTGGTGCCCGGGAAGTGATGGCCCGAAATGCCGCCTCAACGGGACGGGAATGTGAAGGGGATTAGGTCGGAGGGGACGGGCCTCTCAGGGGGTGAATTACTGAGTATGTACCGGCATCACTGGCGCCGTGACACCACGCGCAATTAATTGGCTGTGTGTTGTAGTTGTTGTTTGTTATAGGTCCCTTGGGTCTGCTGTACCAATCTCCACACACACACTTTACATAGCAAGTGGTCGCTCCCGTCCCTCCCACTTCCACCCTTCTTACCCCTTTGCATGTTAATTTCATATCCATCCAGCTCATGCATACCACTCTCTTCTACACACATATATAATTATAACGTGGATAGATAGATATTTTAAAAGCTGACCATCCTGGCAGGTCTGGAGGTGGCAGTGACCGGACACAGTTGGTATCACTATCAGGGTGGCCAGGAGCCACTCACAGGTGGCGCCATAGAGGCAGAAACAGGAACTAATTCATATGACAGTAGAATAGGAGGCAATAACTAATATTTAGAAGAGAACTAATAAGTGGCAGTGTCCTTGTTTATATTCCTATAAAAGATTACAGCGTGGGGTCTACATATAATATCAACTGGGCGTGGCGGCCAAATGTGTAAAAGCACTGACTTCATGTGGTCATGGGTTCGAATGTCAGCTGAGTCAAACCAATGACTTATAAAATTGATCTTTACCATTACCTCTCCTCGCGTTTGATATGAAAGCTGCATAGTCCGATGAAAACATCAAATTTTCAAAACAAAAACAATTATCCAGATTTTATTCTATATATCAAACTTAGATATTGGTGCACATATTAAGCACTTGTCGCCACACAGAAGGGCAAACAGAGCCAATGTAATAGAACATGTTACTGCAGAAGCCTATGGTGTCAGACTTTTGGCATGCTTGCCAAAATTATTTTTGGATGGTTGCACTTCAAATATCTCAAAAGTTAGACATTTAAAATAAAAGTTACTTCAAACTAAAGTAAAGGAGGCTATAACAATCAATTTAATATATTTAACTCAGAAAATGACAGAAACTCAAAACCATCGAACTATACAACTTTAATATAATAGGGCACGGACTGGTTTGCACAGTGTCAATATAATGTGACTGAGTGGGATATTATCAGGTCATGTTGCTGGCGTTCTGATCTCCCAGTGAAGCAGCACTATAAAGGTTGACATGACTGTGCGTTGTCCTTGTATAACCCTATATGTTTCTAAGACATAAAATCCCAACAAACAAACAAGTAGATATGTATATATATATATATATGTGTGTGTCTATACGTATATACTTCCATACCACGGACCAGGTGGCGCCAGGGTAGTGATGGTTATGTATATATGTGCTGCGTGATGTATTATTATGCGAATATAAAGAATGAATGTAATCCTATCACCATCGTTTATTTTCACATATGCAGCATAGCACTCCTTCACGAGCAGTTATCGTGACACGGGCGGTTTCCACGCTTACTACGCAGTTAAAGTATCATGGACTAGGTGACAGCCTTGAAGGTCCCAGAGCAATCTCTAAATATATAATGTATACATATATATATATATTATCTAAAAGAACACAAGTTTTTGATGATCAGCTAAACAAAGAAAAGTTACTGGAGAGGCTCTGGTTCTTTTTCTCTCCTTTTAATTTCAAGTAAAATAAGGTAGACACAATGTAGTTGGCTATATTCGCTGTTTCGGCTTAACGAGCGCGTTGAGTAGCTCCTGTTGTGCCGGGAGGTGGTGGGTGGGTGCCCGGGGGACAGGCGTAAGTGTGTCAGCCTCGTTCTGAGCCCTTCCTATTGACACAGCGCCGTGCTGAGTTGAATCACTCTGCAGCCCATTCTTGCTAACACTTGGCTTACCACGAGGCTCTTCATGTTGACACTGGGCCCCCCCAAGTATCCTTTGTTTTTGACATCGCATTCATCATGTATCAAACCCCCTCCCATTAGCCCACACTCTTCTCTTTTTCTTCTTTAATTTTGTTTTTAAAACCCTAATATTTAGTTTTTCATGTTAACCGTTTTCAGGAAAAGTCTTATTTGACTTGTTCCTCGTTGTTGACACTCGACAACTCATGTAACTGACGCCTGCCTAGTCGCGTGACCGACATTTGACAGGTCATGTGACATAACTGGATAGCCCGGTATCTATTTCATTTGTTGACACTGGGATCATTATCATGCAGGTTTCTTTAATTCAAATTGTGTTTATTTTTTTCGGATATCTTACAGCCCGCTTTGTTGACAGTATTCCTTAACCAAATACCCAGTTTGTTGACACTGGGCTCCCCATGTAAATATTCTTATTGAAACTTTCCTCATTGGGTGGGTCACCTTCTGGAAAATAGAAACACAAAGTATTTTTGTTTCAGATGATGACTTTTTTGTCCTAATGTTCCAGAAAAACTACTATGTCAGGACAAAATAGGGTTGTATAGAGAGTTGTCCGCTGAAGACAGACGCTGTCCACCTATTTCTGTTCGCCACTACTCCAACCACAGTTTAATCCGACTTATTAATGTCATCATGTTAAAAACAGGGACTGGGTGCGTGTTGGGAGTGGGGGGGCGGAGACAGAACATTACTGATTATCCCAGCATTTCAACGCGGGTTTTTCATTGACATTTGTGCCAGCATGTAATGTTTGCTGTTGACACTGGGCCCGGCATGCAGCGCGGTGGCGACATTGGCCGTCGGGTGATTCACACGGCAGTGATTCATGCGTCGCGTGTTGGCAGCTACTGGAGTCTGGGTCCGCTATAGAGCAGCACCCTGCTGCAGCCCACTCCTCAGCCTGCCTCAAGCACCCCGAGCACATCTAGGAACCCCGGCCAGCCTCCCCCACATGACACCCACACACCCTCACCGCACACGCCCATTCACCACCACACTGCTATATAGACCCCTGTCACACACACCATTATGGGCAACATCCAAATTGTTCGTCTCCAGGGTCCCACTTCACTCATCAGCCCCCCCCCCCACTCCCCATGCCCACACTCTGCATCCCCACGCCCACACCCACACCCACACCCACACCCACACCCACTCCTACACCCACTCCCACTCCCACACCTACACCCACATTAATCACCGAACCATTATGCCTCTGGTTCTGTGATATCAAATGAGAGCTGCCACACCCACACACCTATGCACACACCTACACACCCACACATACACACCTCCGACCCTCACCCACCCTCCCACCCCCACACACCCTAACCCTCAAACATCCACCCCAACCCCGGCACACACACATCCACAAATTCACATCTACACCCTCCCCACCCACACATTCACTTCCACCCACACCCACACACACACACTTTTTATGTCTACCTTTCCCCCTTTAATATTCATTTGCCGCTGCGTAACCGCCTGCAGAAGACGTTTCCAGCCACCATCCAGATAGATGCACACGCGCAAGTCAAACTGTGGTGTAATTGTGTTACAGGCATTGAGAGTCACACTGTGATTGCTGGAGATGTGGATGCGCTTCAACATTGTGGTTTTGTAGGGAGGTGGCACTATGTGAGTATGTGTATTGTTAGTAAACCTCGGTCGGTAGACACGCGCGGGGCGGGGCGGGGGTCGGGGCGGGGCGGGGCGGGGCGGGGCGGGGCGGCGGGCGGGGCTGGGCGGGCGGCGGGGCGGGGCGGGGCGGGGCGGGGCGGGCGGGGCGAGGCGGGGCGGGGCGGGGCGGGGCGGGCGGGCGGGGTGGGGCGGGGCGGGGCGATGGCGGGGCGGGGCGATGGCGATGGCGGGCGGGACGGTGGAGGGGCGGGGCGAGGCGAAGCGAGGCAGGGCGAGGGGGGGGGGGGGGGCGACGCGCGAGCCTGGCAGCGGGTGGTGATGATGACGGTGGGGGCTGGGGGGGGGAAGACGGGGCAGGTGCGGTGAGGCGGGCTAAAGAGGAGTGGGGATGGGGATGGGCGGGGCGGCTGAGAGGATGGAGATGTGGTGGGGTGGGGTGGGGGTGGGGGGCTGAGAGGAGGTGGGGAGGGGTGGGGTGGGTGGGGCCGGCTGAGAGGAGATGGGATGGTGGTGGGGGGTTGGGCGGACGGGCGCGGCGGGGCGGCTGAGAGGCGTGGAGATGTGGTTGGGGTGGGTGTGGGGCGGGCTGAGAGGAGTGGAGATGTGGTGGGGTGGGGTGGGGCGGGCTGAGAGGAGTGGGGAGTGGGTGGGGTGGGGTGGGGCCGGCTGAGAGGAGATGGGATGGTGGTGGGGGTTGGGCCGGACGGGGCGCGGCGGGGCGGGCTGAGGGGAATGGGGATCGGGCGGGTGGGTCGGGGTGGGGTGGGGTGAGAGGAGTGAAGATGGGGGCGGGGCGCGGTGGGTCGGGGTGGGGTGGGGTGGGTGAGAGGGGTGGGGTATCTGTAATCACGGGCTCTCACATCACACGGCTAATGTAGTCACTCACGGGGGGGCAGTATTAATAGAGCTGGTATTGACGTTACTCCTTTATAATCAATGCGGTCGCGTTTCTCCCGGCGCCGGGCCCGTGCTGGTGGAGTCCAAGGTAGAGAAGTGGCGGTGCACTAAAAGTAACACCACCGGACGGGCACCAGCGCAAGGTGGGTGCTGTCACGCACCACCGCCTCAAGGAACTAGCCACTGGGGAGGAGGGAAGGGCCCACTGTGTTTTGGTAAATATATATATACACACATATATATATAGTTTTGTTTGTTTGTTGTTGTTTTACGTCATAGCAACATCTAAGGTCATATCAGTACGGGGATATATATTAATTATATTTATATATAAAATCCTCCGGTACGACTGATAATGGTCAACATCCGGTGGAGGCGAGGTGGGCTGAGATGGGGCCACCCGTATAGTGTTGCATCTTACAAAGTATAGTAATACTCATCATAATAAGTAATATCCCCTTCCGTATCTTTATACTCACACCATGCGCTATGCATCACATATACACTATATAATTTATTATGTGGATATAAATGAAAAATGCTCACCAATGTTTTGTCGGTGTCCTTCTCTGGACACTTCTCACCTACCAACGAATCCCTGATGCGCTGTAATTTCCTGTGACCTGATCATTCTCTGGTCCCTGCTTACTGTGAACCGTAACCAACACTCACTTCCAAACCTAATAATATATATGCATACACATATATGCATGTCCTTATATCGATATACCTGCACATTGGCTTATATTATACATATATGAGTGTATATATGCACAGGCTCACATATAAGTCCTTATCTATAGATAACTTATGGATGTAAACCACTTAAAAGACTCACAATTCCAGGGGATGAGTGTAGTAGTTTGCACTGACAAGGAGCCACATAGGCAAGTAGGTGTGGATAGAGTGATTGCACCAGGGAGCCAAGGTGGTGTCATGCTAGCTCCAGAATGGCAAGAAGTGTGGGAAAATCCTTCTGTGGTGCGATTTTCATTATCCCCCCAATGTTTTGGTAGATCGGCGGATTCGAACCAACGGGTTCAAACCCTGCTCGAGTCAAACCAATGACTGGAAATTTGATACTTGTCGCTTCTTAGCCAGGCGCTCGGCATTATTTGAATAAGGCAAGGTCAGGATAATGTGACTGAGTGGTGATGGTGCTGGCGCCCTGGTCTCCCAGTAGGGCAGCACAATAAAATCGCCGTGAGTGCGCACTGTCACAAGTCGGTCCGGATATGACCTTAAATGTTGCCAGGAGGTAAAACCCCCAACAACCAACCAAATATTGCCCTCCCCCCGCCGCCCAACGACAATGTCATTAGGAGAGAATGATTGGCCACCCTGTATGGGACCGACAAGAGCCCGGTCTGGGTCGCTAATTTGAATAGAATATTAAAATAATAGTTGTTTTAATAGAATATTATAGAGATTCTGAAGGCGTGGGCTTAAATTGATAAAAGATTTGACGGTGTTGAGGAAACAAAACGTCAAAGGGCTTCTTCCTCTTCCTATTCAATGTCATCATCCAACGTCTGAAGATATTTAAACAAAGGCGGAGTGCGGGGTTATTACTGGTGCGTCTTTTATTGCATGTGCGTCTTTTATTACCTGTTTCTGGCTACTAGAACCAGAAGGAGACCTTGTTGTCGGGATGAACTCTTTCTTCTGTAGTCGTGTGAATGTTTGTCTGGGTTAAGGTCGCATTCCTTACACGCGTAATGCGTAATGCGAATGCGAATGCGAATGCGACAAAAAATCGAAACGCCTTGAAACCTATGAGCTACATTCCTTACACGCGTAATGTGAATGCGAATGCGAATGCGAATCCATTTTCCCGATCGGTCCATGTAGCGATCGGTGCATAATGCGTAATGCGTCAAGGTGGTGCGAATAGAAAATCATCAGTCGCATTTGTCCATTGATATAAGGCTGTAGGAGGCGACTGATAATTACGGACAGCTGGGACAAGGTGGTGCAAATAGAAAATCATCAATCGCATTTGTCCATTGATATAAGGCTGGAGGAGGTGACTGATAATTACGGACAGCCGGGAGAAGGACGGGAGAAGGTCGTATTGGGTCGTTTTTAAGAACATAACAAGCCCACGAGTAGAAATAGCACACATAAAGACAAAATAATGGTTTTGTTTGACCGAAAAGGACGGTCCTAACATGGCTCAGTTTAGGATGTTAGGACCGTCCCAATCGGGAGACTGACGGTTATGGGAAAGCTAAAAATGCTACCATATGCACAGAATTATGAATACTTATCTATAATTTGGTTATAATAAAGGTAGGAACCCCCATGTGACGTACAAAAAGGAACATAGATATAAATGCAATATTTGGTCATATACAGAGCAGTATGGAGAATAATTGTTTCTTTTTATTTTTTAAATATAGCCAGTCATGTGACCAAAAAGGATGGTCCTAACATGGCTAAGTTTAGGATGTTAGGACCATCCCAATCGGGAGACAGACATCTGCCGTAGAGTCTCCATCACCTTTGACTGAAGGGCGCATTCCATATACGCGTAATGCGTAATGCGAATGCGAATGCGAATGCGACAAAAAATCGAAACGCCTTGAAAGCTATGAGGTACATTCCATACACACGTAATGCGTAATGCAAATGCGAATGCCGTCAGAAATTCATTTGCTCCCGATCGGGTCCATGTTAGCGATCGGTGCGTAATGCGTAATGCGTAATGGTGGTGCGAATAGAAAAGCATCAGTCGCATTTGTCCATTGATATAAGGCTGGAGGAGGCGACTGATAATTACGGACAGCCGGGACAATGTGGTGCGAACCTACATGTTTGCACCGGTCCCATTCTTCATATTTCTCATGACACAGCTTCCAAACAGGTCCGCCGATAACCTACATGTTTGCACCGTCCCATTCTTCATATTGTCTGAGGAAGACTGCTTCCTAACAGGTCCGCCGCACACTTGCTATCCGGACCGCACCTCGTCCACACCTTCTCTCTATCACCCAACTCTCCGCCGGCCGGACACCTCCTGATATGTCTAGAAAGAGGTTCCAGGAGGGGGTGGCGCTGCCGGCATTTTCACTTTCTTACCCTTACTCTGTCCGTGTCTATGGCTCGCCGGTTGGTTACCATAGGGCAGATAGCACGGCCTTTGACTCAACTCTCCTCATTTCTCTTTCCTGAGATCTGCCCACTCGATTTCTCCAGGCTCACTTCTTCCCTCGAACAGGTTGTTGTGTTCTTGGGGGGGGCTCTTGACCTTTTTTCCTTTTCTCTGACTGGTTCTTGTTGCTGGAGCGAACCGCATGCTACCACCTTTGCCCCCTTCCTCAACCACCCCTGCTGACCGGATACAAGTGCTCCCCTACAGACACCATACAGTTATACATAACAAGCAACGGCACGGAGAGATCCGTGCCACCCCGACGCCCCGTCGTCACCACGTCTGAAGGATGTCCCCAGCCTTCACAACACTCCCTCTGAGACCACTTCCAACACAGAAGACATGTCTTAACCAAAGACTGGGGTCCGATTTATCAGGAGCCTCTCTACAACTTATGCAGTCCTGGCAACCGGTAACCGTCGTAAGGTTGCGAACACCCCATACCATACCATACCGTCCGCCGCATAAACCTACATGTTTGCACCGTCCCATTCTTCATATTTCTCATGAAGACTGCTTCCTCACAGGTCCGCCGCATAAACCTACATGTTTGCACTGTCCCATTCTTCATATTTCTCATATCTGTGTTTCTGTGTGTGTGTCTCTGTGTGTGTGTCTCTGTGTGTGTGTCTGTGTGTGTGTCTCTGTGTGTGTGTCTCTGTGTGTGTGTGTCTCTGTGTCTGTGTTTATGTCTGTGTGTGTGTCTCTGTGTGTGTGTCTGTGTGTGTGTGTCTCTGTGTTGTGTCTCTGTGTGTGTCTGTGTGTGTGTCTGTGTGTGTGTATCTGTGTCTGTGTGTGTGTCTCTGTGTGTGTGTCTGTGTGTGTGTCTCTCTGTGTGTAAACATGTAGGTTTATGCGGCGGACCTGTTAGGAAGCAGTCTCCAAGGTGGTGCGAATAGAAAATCACCAGTCGCATTTGTCCATTGATATAAGGCTGGAGGAGGCGACTGATAATTATAGACAGCCGGGACGAGGTGGTGCGAACAGAAAAGTATCAGTTGCATTTGTCCATTGATATAAGGCTGGAGGAGGCGACTGATAATTATGGTCTTCATGAGAAATATGAAAAATGGGACGGTGTGCAAACATGTAGGTTTATGCGGCGGACCTGTTAGGAAGCAGTCTTCAAGGTGGTGCGAATAGAAAATCATCAGTCGCATTTGTCCATTGATATAAGGCTGGAGGAGGCGACTGATAATTACAGACAGCCGGGACGAGGTGGTGCGAACAGAAAAGCATCAGTTGCATTTGTCCATTGATATAAGGCTGGAGGAGGCGACTGATAATTACGGTCTTCATGAGAAATATGAAAAATGGGACGGTGCAAACATATAGGTTTATGCGGCGGACCTGTTAGGAAGCAGTCTTCATATTTGGGACGGTCCTAACATCCCTCCAAGCAAGCTAAACTGAGCCATGTTTGGACCGTCCCATTCTGTGTGTCTGTGTGTGTGTGTGTGTGTCTCTGTGTGTGTCTCTGTGTTGTGTCTCTGTGTCTATGTGTGTGTCTCTGTGTGTGTCTGTGTGTGTATACGTGTCTGTGTGTGTCTCTTTGTCAGAGACACAGAGACACAGACACACACATAGAGACACACACAGAGACACAGAGTCACACACACAGAGACACACACAGAGACACACACGGAGACACAGACACACACATAGAGACACAGACACAGAGTCACACTCACTTTTTATATACTTTTTATATACTTCTCTGCATAACGCATAACGCATAATGCAATACGCATTACGCGTATATGGAATGCTGGCATTCGCATAACGCATAACGCGTAACGCATAACGCATTACGCATTACGCGTATATGGAATGCGCCCTTAAGCTGCCATATACTTACGTATTACGCATGCTGCATTACGCATGTAAGGAATGATGGCATTCGCATACCGCATAACGCATAACGCATTATGCATAATGCGTGTAAGGAATGTCACCTTTACCCACAATGCATTGCAGACACCGTGTTGGGGCACCAATTCCTCCCACCAGATGGCGATGTGGGATATTGACGAGTAGCGCCGATAATGGGAGTGTACCGTTAACAGTAACCCTGGGGGATAACATAATTAAATTAGAATAATATTACCATTGAGAACCTGTGAGTAGCATAGGAAAATGTAGTCACTGCTGCACAGACTGTAAGGAGGTTTGATGGTCTTAATGCAAAGTATAGTAGTATCTTTCTGAAAGCTGCATCGATAAAAGCATCATATTTGTTGTATAACCAAAGCACTTATCTGGACATCATCCTACATATGAAACTTAGATACAGGTGCACTTATTAAGCATTTGTTGATGTGTAGAAGAGAATACTACTAATACTACACCAATTAAATAGAACTTGTTACCACTGAAACTTATGGTGTCCAAATTCTGATTTGCTTGCCAAAATTAATTTAGCATGTTTTCACTTCAATTAAATATCTCCATTTAAAATAAAGGTCACTTCAAACTAAGGAAATGTAGATTATACTGATCAATTTAATATATTTATCTTATTTAAAAAATGACAGAAATTCAAAGCCATCGGATTATGCAACTTTAAAGTTGTACAATTCCACCGCGAACTCGCCCTCTGGCGTCAGTAGAAGAATTAATGTAGTGCATAGCAAGTGGATGTGCAGTATATTCTCTAGGAAAGTTCTTATACTTATAGACGATTCTCACCACCACTAAGCGGCCCTCTGACGTCAGCAGAAGAACTACCATTATGGACTGCAAACCCAATGTGCAGCATGCTCTGAGGGAAAGATCCTATAGACGATTTCCACCACCAAGCCTCCCTCTGACGTCAGTAGAACTACCATTATGGATTTGTTTAAACCCACATGCTCTGTCAGAAAGATCATACAGAGGATGTCCACCACCAACCTCCCCCCCCCCCCCCCCCACCCACCCACTACCGCTCCGATGACAGTGGCAAGAACTAATGCTGTGGGTAGCAAATCACAGTGAATGCCCCTGTGGAAACGGGTCTATTCTGATGGTCTGCATACATGGTCAGCCCCCGGCCAGGCCTCGAGGCGCAGCCCATACCCTCTCCGCCCCGTGCCCCTTTCCCCGGCGCCCCGCGCGCACTGCCCGCCGTGCCGTCTAACCACGCCCTGGCTGCACTGTCTAGCCCTTGTTTGTTTCTCTACTGGGCGCCCAGTACACACTGTCTGCTCGGTAAACACACCTCGCTTAGCGCCCCCTACCCCCCCCCCCCCAAGCAACACCCCGGCCCGCCTCCCAGTTGTTTTGGTCATTAGCACTCTCCGCAGGCCACACGCTACCTAATTACATGCCATATAGACAAGCCATCCACAAAGCACCGCCGACGCCACCTGCATTATTCACCTCTTCCATTTACAGCTCTGATTTCACAAACATCGGGCGCACAGCGAGGTGGCGCCCGGCAGACGGGGAGGGGCGGGGCGGGGTGGGGCGGAGTAGGGCGGGGTGGGGCGGGGTGGGGCGGGGTGGGGCGGGGTGTGGCGGGGTGGGCTAGGAGGAGAGGTGGTGAGACAAGTGAGTGGTGTGGGATGAGATGTGAGTAGAATGAGATAATACAGATGGGAATGTGGGGTTGACACATGTTGAATGACACATGTGGGGGGACACATGCAGGGTGACATATGTGGGGTGACATATGTGGGGGACCCTTGTGGGGGGACACATGTAGGGTGACATATGTGGGTGACAATTATGGGGGGACACATGTGGGGGGACACATGTTGGGTGAAACATATTTGATATATGAAAATGACACATGGGAGTGATGTATGTAGGGTGATATATGTGAGGTGACATATGTGAGGTGGCATATGTGAGGTGGCATATGTGAGGTGACATGTGCGATGACATGTGCGATGACATATGTGCGGTGACATATGTGAGGTGACATATGGGAGGTGACTTATGTGAGGTGACGTATGTGAGGTGACATATGTGTGGTGAAATAGGTGAGGTGAAATAGGTGAGGTGACATGTGTGATGACATATGTCGGGTTATTGGCTAATATATGGGGTTATATGTGGATGACAAATGTGGAGTGATGTATGCTGAATGACATGTGAATTGACTTTTGTGAAATGACAAATATGGGGTGACATATGGTGAATAACTGATGTGGTGAGACGCACATGAGGGAGGACACACATGGGGTGACACACATGTATGGGTGACACACATGTATGGGTGACACACAGGTATGGGTGACGCACAGGTATGGGTGACACACATGTATGGGTGACACACATATGTGGATGACATACATGTATGGGTGACATGCATGTGTGGTTGACACACATGCATGGGTGACACACATGTATGGGTGACACATGTGGGAGACATGGGGTGGCGTGCACTGTGTGCATTAGGTAACACATGTGTGTTCGCTGCCACAACTGACGACGCCTACATGGGTGACACACACAAAGATGGTGTGGAGAGTAGCTGTGGGGTAACACAGTCGAGTGATGCTTGGTGACAGATGAGGGGGATACTTGTGGGTGACACGTTTTGTGAAAGCCCTCCTGGGATACATCCATACATAGAGATGCGCCGTCTGGCGGTAGTAGTGTGGTGACCCGAGTATTCGCTGTGAGGAACGCCAGTGTGACATAAGACAAGTAGAGCAGAAGGGACGTCACTGGTCGTTTACATTGGTTATACAGACGAGACCACCGTTCCGACTGTGCATGCGCTGAAAACGGCGTTGGCAGCAAAGCATTGAGTTTGCCAATACGCATAGGCCAAAATTTCGAGTTTATTCCAAATGATTAAAAATACATAGCAATTTGGCACAAACATGGATGGATGGATGCAATATAATAATATAATGAATATGTTTGAGACACAACTCTCCATAATTAAGCATTTTGAGCTAAGAAACATACAATTTCAGTCACTTTGCAGGCTGATGTTTACATCACCATTGATTAGACATAAGTAATTCTTGTTCTAAATATTAAAATGTAAAATGTGTCAACAAAAACTTGTTTCAAAGAAATATATAACCAATGTCTGATTAACCCTACCCATTTCCTAGCCCAACACATGTTATTAACCATAGGATATCAATAAAAACATGAATAAAATGAGTAAAACTGACTCTGGTTTTGGCTCTAACACTAGTCTGTGCCCAGATTTGTCTCAATCTAAATGCAGATGGTATAAGATGTGCTGATTAGATTGATCTAAATGCAATGCTAGATAAAAGAGTAACATCTTAATTTATTATAAATAATTTTTTTTTAGTTGGTATTCTATGTTTCAAACAAGAGCTAAGATGAGCTAAAACTAGCACATTTCATAGCTGCACCCAGTGTACTAGCATTAGCCATGTGCTTTGCAGGGGTTTGTTTTTCTTCCACACATCCCACAATGCACCGCACGGCTGCAATGGCGATGTAGTCTATCGACACGGTGCATCATGTACCAGCACGCCACCTGGCGGAGGGTGGCCATTGGGGCACGTTGTCCGCCATGATGCTGCCCGCACTGCCACCTCACTTGCATCACCCCCACATGTAGCTACCCCCACATGCAGCTACCCCCACATGTAGCTACCCCCACATGCAGATATCCCCACATGCAGCCATCCCCACATGTAGCTACCCCCATATGTAGCTACCCCTACATGTAGCTACCGCCAGATGCAGCTATCCCCACATGCAGCCACCCCCACATGCAGCTACCCCCGCATGTAGCTATCCCCACATATCACTACTCCCACATGCTTCTACCCCCACATACTGCTACCCCCACATGCCTCTACACCCACATGGATCTACTCCCACATCCCTCCATAGCCACATGGCTCTACCCCATGCATCTACGCCCACATACCTCTATACCCATATGGCTCTGCACCCAGATGCATCACCCTCACTTGGCTCTAACCCCACATACCTCTATACCCACCTGGCTCTACACAACATGCAGTTTCCACATACTGCTACCCCCACATGCCTCTACATCCACATGTAGCTACCCCACATGCCACTGCCCCACATGTCTACCCCACATGGCTCTACCCCCACATGCAGCTACCCTCACATTTTGCTATCATCACATGCCACTACAAGCACATACTGCTACACCCACATATTGCTACCCTCACATGCCTCTACCCCCACATGCAGCTACCCCAATATACTGCTACCCCCACACACTGCTACCCCCACGTGCCTCTACCCCACGTGCCTCTATCCCCACATGACTTTACGCCCACATGCAACGACCGCCACATTCTGCTGTCCCCACTTACGACTGCTCCTACATGCTTCTACACCCACATACTGCTACCCCACATGCCTCTACCCCACATGCCTCAACCCCCACATGCCTCTACCTCCACATTCTTCCACTCCACATGCCTCTACCCACACATACATCTACCCCCACATGCTGCTACCCCACCTCCCACTACCGCACCTGCCTCAACCCCTGCATGCGACCACCCCACATACCACCTATCCCAACCACCTCCACCAATTCACGGCTGCCCGTTCACCCCCGCCGACCCCCGTGCTGGCCGGTGCCCCCCGCCCCGCCCCCCCCCCACCCCGGGGAGGCCCCCGCACCTGCGGGAAGTCCTTGTGCTAGATTTCCCAAATGGCGATGAATTGATCCGGGCGGCGCCGACTCCCCTCCTCCTCAACCCGGGCGGCCGCCGGGAGACCGCCTGCATTGACGGGGTCCCGGCGCAATGCGCGGAGGCCCCGGAGTGCGAAGAGGCCCTCATCGATTTCAGATGGGCCAACGTGCCCTTAATGCCAAGCTCTAACTGCCCAGATGGCCCAATGCAGGAGGCAATCAGCTGACAGTTGTTGAGCGCTGAAGTCAGCTCAAAGTATGCACAAAAGGACTTTAAAATTAGTGTTTTTACATTCGTTGATTAAATAAAAGCATGGAAAATTTCAACCGCTGACAATTGGTCTTCCTCATTTCACTGCTCCTAAACTGCCAAGTGGGAAACAGACACTCATTCGACTATCCCAATTGGACTTTGTCACACACTCCTGGTAGTCAGTGATCAACGACCTGCCAGCATTCCGCCGGCGCACCGCCAACAGGTGTTGACGTGTTGCTAACGCGTCCGTAACGCGCCCACCAACATGCTGACGCGCGTTGCAGCCCGTCGAAAATTGTGTGCAAGCACAAAACGATCGGCGTGAGCCGGCGGGCGCTGATGGGAGCCGACATGTTGGATCACATGTTGCTATCAGTCTACGTGTACCGATGCGCCGGTAACATGCCGGTAACGCGCCGGTAATGCACCGGTAACATACCGGATGTGTACCGACACTTTGACCAAAAAGGCAACACGTCGATGTGCGTTGGTGGGAAACGTCGTAGTGTGACAGGGCCTTAACAATTTGATCCTATATATCCAACTCAGATACTGATTCATTCTTGAAGCAGTTATTGATGCACAGAAGGTGATAATATATTAATAAGCCAATTCAACAGAATTTGTTATTACTGAAGCCTTATGATGGCCAATATTTCGATATACACACTAATATTAAACCTGCATAGTCTGATGAAAGCATACATTTTTCAAAATCAAAACATTGACCTAGATTTGATTATGCATATCCAACTTAGATACTGATGCACTTATTAAGCATTTGTTGTTAGATAGAAGGGAAGACCAAGTAAATTTAATTGTTAAAACTTTAAGTGGCACATTTAGGGAGGTGGTCGATTTAGGGAGGTAGAATATGGTTACAATGGTATTGTTGGGAACCAAATAAACCAATCGATATCAGGGAGTGGTCGATCTGTGGATATATATAAATGTATATATATATATTTTACCTCGGTATTAAGCCTCTGGCTTGCCTCAGGCTAGGGAGAGAGGTAAGCACATCCGGGTCCAGCAATTAGCATAAGCAACTCACGACGGAAGGACGTTAGTTGAGTTGCTCCGGTGATTTTATCTATGACAAACAAATACGCAGTAAGTATTAGCTAAACAATGTGGCTAGCTTATTGCTGATGCTTTATAGCATCTAGTTTGGAAAGTTCAGAACTTTTGTACATCCATTTTGGACAAGATTAGTGTTTTTGTAAACATGGTTAAAACATGTCGTCAAAGAACGAGAACGTAATGAAACTGACACTGGTTCTATGAAACCCGAGTTAATGGGTAGAGATGTGGGCACCAGCCTCATCTCCTGTGGAGATTCCTTCGGATCCTAAAAGAGGATGTTTTTAAGGATGATCCTGGGTCTCTTTTATAGATTCCCCACAATAAAATTTGTGGGCGCTTCTCCGAGTTTTGTAGCATTTTCTGCATCTTCCTGGTGCAGTAGTCACAGGAGGGAGAAGTGTATGAAACAGAGAGATGGGCAGGCCGATACACTGGTCCTGACCCCGCGTTTGGTTTCGGTCTATGACCCCCAACTTATGGCAAAAATTTAGCTTAATATGCCTGTGTTAGGACGGTTTAAACACGTTCACTAACACCACTAGATGTCCAATTAAGTTTTAAACAACTTATTGAGATGTTTAGAAAATACCGGGACTGATCAATTCCATTGTTTCAGATCCAGATGGCCACAAAATGGAGTAGGAGAGTGCCCGCAGTAGCTGAAGGCAGGGCTCCGATGGAGGGGCCAGCTCCGAGAGGCTCGGACGGGGACTACGACTTGTCCCCAGTGTTGTCGGCTATGCTGTCACCACAGCCCGGGGCGCTTATCCCTTCAAACACTGAAGGAGAAATGGCCACCAACCCAGCAGCGCCTGTGCCCGATTGGGAAGCGCGATGGGCAGCCATGGAGAGCCATATCCTCTCCCTGCAGCCACAGCTCCCATCTAGGAAAAGGGCTTTGCCGGTTTTCCAGGAGGAGTCGGAATGGGAAGACTTCTCGGAGACCGATTCGGCTATTGAGCCGAAAACCGCTCCACCTCCTCCTAAAGGAGGAAGAAGAGCAAAAAGGAAGTTACGTCCTTGGGTGATGACTACACCAAAGCGAGGAACAAGACTGGCTTGCGGAAGAAGCGCAAGCCTAAGGCGAAAGGGAAGAAGAAAAAGAGGAAAGATTCTTCCTCAGATTCGTCACCCGACTCGACTTCCACAGAATCGGACTCAGACACCCAGTATACTGGGGTCTACGCAAAAATTGGCGAAAAAGTAGGAAAGAAGGTTGAAAAACCTAAGGCACGTAGAGTCAACACCACTACGCCCTTGCGGGAAAACATAAACGGTCACTTCCGTGCATTCAAACCGGCTGAAGTAATAGCCAAGCTTGGAGAAGAGCTCACGGGAATAAAAGGAGTCCCTAACTCCATCATTAAAGAGATGGGCCATGATGTAAACATGACGGAAGAGCGGAAGCGTTTCGAAGGGGTGATGCACATTGTGCACAAAGCGGTGCTAGGTACACTTACCGCCATAGCCCCGGTTGCAAATAGAATGCAGCGAGAGAACAAGTTCTCGTCGCTCGCAAAAACCATGGACAAAGGCATTGCCATGTTAACGGCAGCAGGTAACTAACTACCTGTCATATAAAAGATTTGAAAATGTCTTCAAATCCGTCTGCACAGACGCGGGCAAAGAAGTAGCCAGGTCAAAGAAAGTGACAGACAATGACGGGAAGGAGTATACGCTCTTCCTAGCACCCGAACCCATCAAAGGCACACCTTGGGACAAAACTAAGATGTTCGGGGGCCAACTGCAGTGGCTCTTCAAAGAGGTGGAAACGGCAGCAAAAAGCGCCAAGAACATGGATGGAAAGAAAAAGCCAGAAGCCTCCAAGTTCCACAGATCTCGAGGGGATTTTCGGTCCCGGCGTCCCTACCGAGGCACAAGACCCGGAGCGAACTACGGCCAACAATTCCGGGGCCGGGGATCCTGGCCGGGTTGGACCGACAACAACAACCGGCCCGACAGTTCCCTCAGAACCGTTAGAGGTTCAAACACAAACAGTGCCTGTCCCAGCAGCCTCAAAGACTACACAAACTGTAAGCAATTTCGGGGCAGGAAACATTAAAAATAATATTTTTCAATGGAATAAAATTACTAACGATAAAAACATTTTGGGAATAGTAGAAGAAGTTAAAATACCATTCACTCATTACCCTATGCAAGATAGAATACCTTTTCCATATAGAATTGAACAAAATGAACGAGAGGCACTTACTGAACAAGTTGAAATATTCTTTAAGAAAGGAATCATAGAGAAAGTTGAACACGTAGATGGAGAATTTATTTCAAACATTTTTTCTAGACTGAAACCCAATGAGGAAATAAGAATGATACTTGATTTGACAACCTTAAACAAATTGATCGAATATAAACATTTTAAAATGTTTTCTTTGGAAACAGCACGCGATCTAATTACACCAGATGCATGGATGGCTAGTGTTGATTTACAAGATGCCTACTATACAGTTTCCATAAAAGAAACAGATAGGAAATTTCTTCGTTTCCTTTGGAATGATCAACTATATGAGTTTACATGTATGCCCAATGGTTTGGCATGTGCCCCTCGTTTATTCACAAAACTGTTAAAACCGGTCTTTTCAATGATGGCTAGAAAAGGACATATAATGTTTCCGTACATAGATGATTCATTTATTATTGCACAAACAGAAACTGGTTGTGCGAAGGCAGTGTTAGATTTGTGTGCCCTACTCACAAAACTGGGTTTCTATGTTCACCCAGTTAAGTCAGTTTTCAAAACCAACTAAGGAGCTTAAATGCTTAAGCTTTCTCCTAAATACGGTACACTTAACAGTTACAATAACCGAAGAAAAACTAAATAAGTTTATGAAAACAGCGACACAGCTTTTGAGGATACCTAAACCAAAAATTAGGCAGGTCGCAGTGTTAATTGGCATAATGATATCATATGCACCTGCCATACTTTATGGCAAAGCCCATATTAAGTCACTAGAAATAGACAAAAATCTGGTGCTAACACGCACCAAAGGTAACTTTGAAAGAAAAATGTTCATTTCAAAGGAGGGGCTTGAAGATATTGAATGGTAGATGCAACATGTAGCATCATCACCAAATCCCATTAGGATGGCGGAGCCTAATTTGGTAGTAACTACAGATGCTTCTCTTGAAGGATGGGGAGCCCATCGAGATGGAGTAGTAACAGGGGGTAGATGGTTAGATAATGAAATCTCAGACCATATTAACGTGTTAGAACTGCGGGCTATTTATTTAGGCCTCCGTAGGTTAGTGAAGATACCTAAAACACAAGTCAGAATTTTAACTGACAATACAACAATAAAATAAAAATAAAAATACAAAATAATATTAAGGATAAAAATGAATTACGTAAAGGTCTCCCTGGCCTGAGGCTAGCCAGAGGCCTAATACCGAGAAAAAATAGTATAGTTATACGAGTCTTACCTTGGTATAGATGATGGATAACTGTTGTTTTCCCGAGGTATTAGCCTCGGGTAGACGTGGGCTAGGGCCCGCCCACCACACCCTGCCACGTCTACTCTGAGATGATACCGTTCACGGGAAAAATATAAGTATCCATTGTATTGAAAAGTCATTTTTATCCTGAATAAGTAGGTGAAAATTGCTGGACCCGGATGTGCTTACCTCTCTCCCTAGCCCACGTCTACCCGAGGCTAATACCTCGGGAAAACAACAGTTATCCATCATCTATACCAAGGTAAGACTCATATAACTATACTATATATATATATATGTATGTTTCTATATGTGTATGTACATGTGGATGTGTAGGTGCAATATGTGTATATATATGTATGTAAATATAAATTCACAGCAACAGGTAATGAGGTAAGGCGGCGACATAGATGCTACTAGAAAATATATATATAAGTATGGGTATGCATATATACATGAACGTATACGTACATATGTGTCACGATTAGTCGCGTTAAGAATGACCCCAAATTCACCTCAATCCGCGTCCTCCCACTATTTTGCTTCCTACAGCTACTCCCGCTTTCTCTTCGCTTTAATTTAAGCTGTGTGATATGAATTGTGACGTGTTTGTGATGGCGTCTGAAAGAGGTGGTGACAACTGGAGATGCGTGCGCATGCATATGGCTAGCGGCGCATGAGCAGCGGCTTTCACTTCCTGTCATCGGTCATTACACCACCAGAATAGATCCCACCGAGATACAGCCTGTCATCTTCACCACGAGTCGTGTCCCCTCCTCCCTCTCCGCTTTACCCCCTCCCTCATCCTTCTCCCACTCTCTCATTCTCCCCCTTCCTACTCTCCCTCTCCCCCGCCCCCCTCCCTCTCCCCTCTTTGCCCCCTCCCTCCTCCTTCTCCCACTCTCTCACCCCCCTCCCAACTGTCCCCCTCACCCCCCCCCTTTCCGCTTTCCCCCTCCCTCCTCCTTCTCCCACTCTCTCATTCTCCCCCTCCCCCCTCCCTCTCTCCTCTTTACCCCCTCCCTCCTCCTTCTCCCACTCTCTCATCCCCCCTCCCTACTCTCCCTCTCACCCTCCCCCTGTCCTCTTTCCCACCTCCCTCCTCCTTCTCCACCCTCCTCTCATACCCCCTCCATCCCCCACCCACCACCCTTTCGCCCCTCCCAGCCTCTCTTCTCCACTCCTCCATACCCCCCCGACTCTCCCTCTACCCTCCCCTTTCCTCTTTACACCCTTCCTCCTGCTCCCATTCTCTCATTCTCCCCCGCGCTACTCTCCCTTTCACCCTCCCCCCACCCGCCCCTCTCTCCTCTTTACCCCCTCGTCCTTCTCCCGCACTCTCATTCTCCCCCTCCATACTCTCCCTCTCCGCCTCCCCCTCTCCCCTCTGTCCTCCTCTCCTCTTTACCCACTTCCTCCTCCTTCTCCCACTCTCTCATTCTCCCCCTCCCTACTCTCCCTCCCCCCCCCCCCCCCTCTCCCCTCTTTACCCCCTCCCTCCTCCTCCCACTCTCTCATTTCCCCTCCCTACTCTCCCTCTCACCCTCCACCCTCTGCCGCTCTCCTCTTTACCCCCTCCCTCCTCCTTCTCCCGTTCTCCCACATCCCTACTCTCCCGCCTCCCCCTCTCCACCTCGCCCCTCGCCACAGCAAACCCTCCCCTCTCTCCTCTCCTTCCCACCCTGGCTCTCAAAAGGCCCCACATGCGTGACTATTTACCTCCTGTTTTGTTTTGATTTTAAATGTGTGGCGCGTCTCCCCTTTTCCACTCAGAAGATGAAATTACAAGTTTGAAAAAGAAATAGGGTTAGCATGCATACTGCAAGCTATCAATTGAAATTGACATCGCATGAGCAGAATTGATATGATCACGAAATTTAGCGGGCGTGGAAATAAATGTTTAAAAAGCAGTATAGGTATAATTGAGTCATAGGTGGGTGGGGGCGGGGAAGGTGGGGAGGGAGGCTTAGCATACACACCTCCCCCTCCCCCCCCCCACACACACAACCTAATCTGCGACGTGTGATGGGTGGGGGCGAAGCGGTGGGGGCGGGGGGCGGTGGTGTCTTAGTAAGCCGAGGCGCGCGTTTAATCTGGGCGCGCTTTTGTTATTTGATCCCCGGGCCACCCTCGGGGAGGGAGGTGGTGGTGGTGGTTAAGGGTGCGCCACCATTAGCCACCACTCCACCGTGCTCACATTGATCTCTCCTCCCGGGTCTTTCCCGGAGAGATGGCCCGACAAAACGGTCGGGTCGCAGCTCTGTCGGGATGGCGTCGGGCCAGACTGAGCGCGCAAGCTTCCACTCGGTGCCGTTTTGTTTCCTTCCCCTCAATGAAATCCGTTGAAAGGATATATATATATATATATATATATATATATATGTATATATACATATATATGTACATATATATATATTAATTAAAGATATTTCTCCACAAAGAAGAACATGTTTATTTTATTTTATTGAACCTGATATTCTTGAAACTTATGGAGATTGGCATTTCGAAATGCAGACCAAAAGTAATTGTACGCGTTTTCGCCTCAAATATATTCAAACTTAGACATTCATAATAAATTAAATAAGGCACATTATGATGGTCAACTATACTGGCAATATATTTATCTAGAAAAGGAAATATTTCAGAAACTCAAAAGCAGCAAGCTATGCAACTTTTTTTCTTTTAATTTATACAATTAAAGGCTAGATAACACAAATCCACCCCATTTTTTCAAGCGGTCAATTTCAGGGATTTACTACCACAGTATATCGTCCTGATATGCTCTTAGATGTTGCCAGGACGTAAAACTCCAACAACAAACATCGGGGCCGGCATCGTTGAGACCGACGTGGTGAACAGGTGAAACACAGTGAGAAGTCTCACTAACTATACAGGACTCCCACTGATGTCGTGCTTGCACTCAAACCCCACCTTAAGCTAAGATTCCATATACGCGGTATCCGGCATGCGGCATGCGAATGCGAATGTGGTATATGCAGAATAGATATATGCCAACTGTGAAGGAAGATCAAAGTTATTATTGTTTTCTATGGCAAACACAACAGTATTCGTATTGGCATTTACACCAATCGATCCATGGGTTGATCCATTTGCCGCATTCGCATTCGTATTCGCATTTGTATACGCATTCAGACGTATGGAAGCACCACTATTCATTTACATGCTTTTCAAATCTTTGCCGCATTCGCATTCGCATGCCGCATACCGCGTATAAGGAATCTTAGCTTAAGCTTTCCCTTCAATCTGAAGCACCGGGCGGTGTGGACGGGGCGTGGAGGAGCGGAGCAGGGCGGGCGGAGCGTTGCGTTGCGAGGCGGGGCGGGGCGGGGCGGAACGGAACGGGGGAGCTGGGAGAGGCGGGGTGGGGTGGGGCGGAGCTGGACCGGGCAGGGTGTGGCGGGGCGAAGCTGGGCGGGGCGGGGCGGGGCGGGTAGGGGCGGGGCGGGTAGGGGCGGAGCGGGGCGGGGCGGGGCGTGGCGGAGCTGGGCGTGGCGGAGTTGGGCCGGGCCGGGCCGGGCCGGGCCGGGTGGGGCGGGGCGGGGCGGAGCTGGGACGGGCGGAGTGGGGCGGGGCGGGGCGGAGCTGGGTCGGGCCGGGTGGGGCGGGGCAGGACGGGGCGAAGCTAGGCGGAGTTGGGCGGAGCTGGGCAGAGGTTGGCATGGGGGAGCGAATCCGAGCGTTCGGGGCTGGGTGGGGCGAGATGGCAGGCGGCAGAGCGAAGCGAGGCCGAGTGGGTGAGTCGGCGGGGGGTTGGCGGGGGTTGGGAGGGGGGTTGGTAGTGAGAGGGAGGGTGGCGAGGGGGGGTTGATGTTATCAGCGACTTTGTAGCGATAGCTTGTCACAACAGGGGGCACCACCCGGCTTGTGCTTACGTCATTCCCCGCTCAAGTAATGCCCCTGGTGGCTGGCCTGTGGGCAGACACGCGAGGCATAAGTACCCGGATGGCTGTGTATGGCTGGCATTAGTAGGAGGAGTTTGGAGCGAAGAGAAATGAATACCACCAAGGCGCCCACATCTAGCGCATAGATTAACGGCCGAATTCTTCTTCTTCCTCTGCGTCCATCACCGGATTGTCGGATGTCCCGATGTAATAATTGAAATTGCAAAATATCGACTTCTATTAGTTTGTGCAATTCGATGAAGCACATAACATTAAAGTTGCATAGTCCGATAAAAGCATCAACTTGTCTAAATGAAGACACTTAACTAGATCACACCAGTGTATAACACACACACTGACCATTCCCTCTGTTCTGTACTACCTCTGTGTCTAGAATATACACTGCATCAGTTTTCTGGATTGATACAGTGTTCCTCCACGACACCCAGTGTGCTTCTACACAGTAAACTGATTTGTAACCTGCTGGGTACCAGCTTCCTTATCTCAGAAGACTTGTATTTATATGAGAGAGGTGTGTGGGAATCATCAGAGCTAATACAGACACTTTTCAACGTTGGGAGAGAGGAGGACTGGTTCTGAGAACCATGTCAGTAACACGAACATCAAGGAGGCTACCAAACCTAGATTGGCTTGCATTACATTGCTTCATCACCATTTGACCTAGATAAAATCTCAAATATTCACCTCCATGGTAGGGGTGAATGACAACCTTATCTAAATCCGAGCAAAATCTGCGTTGGTAGGAACAGTTGTAAACAAACTGTAGATGCCCTTGTTTCAGCATATATTCTTTATCTACATTGGTGCAGAGTTGAAGAACTTGGATAGAATGCAAAAAATAAACAAGGTAGCGGCCAGTGCATGCTCTCAATTAGACTTTTAAAGTATATTAAACTAAACGACTTTACCAATTCTTCACTTCAGAAGCAGTAGGCTATGATAGATACATATTTGGACAATATATTTCGTATATTATATGGCAAATTCATGTGATTACCTCCAACACGCAGCCTTCCGCAACTTTCTCTAATGGGTTGTTTAGCAGCCCTTTCACAGAAACAGTGCAGCAGGAGTGACAACTTTGCTCGACTAGTTTGCAGGTGACAATGCCCAGATACATCAGGACAAATTGTCGGGGTGGAGTACATTTGTATTTAATCGGCTGGGCTGCGGCGTGTGTGCCCTACGTAGAAGGTGGATTTGGTGTTGGTGTTGACTAGAGAGGAGCTTTTCACTCTGTTACTAATCGCCAGTCTTTGGACACTAAGCATTATTGCCAGCTGTCTCTCTTGTCGAACACCGGCCAGTTAGACCTAATATAGGCATAACAATGTGGAATTACCGTCTTGTCGGGCCATCTCTCCGGGAAAGACCCAAAGAGAAGAGGAACTACAACACCAATAAAAAACCCACAAAAAAACCCACAACTACCATCCACAAAGCACCCACGGTCCGCGTTCACCACGATCCAGCCGGCATTACATCACGTGACCGCCCCCCCCCCTCGCCACCCTCGCCACCCCCGCCACCCCCGCCACCCCCCGACACCTTGACCCCTTACCCCACACACATAGCCTCGCCGCCGAGTGATGGCGTTGCCATGGAGACGGGTAAAGTTGATCAGACCCGGCAGGCGGCGCGCAGAGATAGATACTGGCAGCGAGGTGATGCAGTCTGGCGGAACGTGGCGTCACGCCTGACCGCCGGCACACTTCTCCTGTACTTCTCACGGGGCAGGGAGGGTGGGGGGCGGGGAAGGTGGGGAGGGAGGCTTAGCATACCCCCCCCCCCCCCCACACACACACAACCTAATCTGCGACGTGTGACGGGTGCCCGCCGTGTGGCGCTGACAAACATGCACATTTTAATCTAGCACAGGTCGCCCGACCTCTCAGTCACTCACCTCCTTCACACCCCTCACCCCAACTCCTCCCCCCACCCTACCCCTACCCGGCTAACTTCATATCCTCTCCCCTCCACACAAACGCACACACACGGCACCATTCCTCACCGCGAGTCTTAATTATCGGCCACGTAAAACTGAGTGGTTTCGGCGCGCCTTGTGGTTCTGGTAAGACCAGTTGTGGTTTGGGTGGTTCGGGTGGTTCGGGTGGGTGTAGTTTGGCTTGGCCGGAGTTCATGGTTCAGATTCCGATGTGGCTTAGGGATTGCAGTATCACTAGGGTTGTGGTTCAGATGGGCCTGTGGTTCAGGCAGGGTTGTGGTTCATGTGGTCACGTGGGGTTGTGGCTCAACTGGTCACGTAAAGTGGTGGTTCAGGTGGGGGTTGTGGTCCAGGTGAGGGTTGTGGTCCAGGTGGGGGTTATGGTCCAGGTTGGCGTTGTGGTTCAGCTGGGGGTTGTGGTTCAGGTGAGGGTTGTGGTCCAGGTGAGGGTTGTGGTTCAGGTGAGGATTGTGGTTCAGGTGAGGGTTGTGGTTCAGGTGGGGTTGTGGTTCAGGTGAGGGTTGTGGTTCAGGTGGGGTTGTGGTTCAGGTGGGAGTTGTGGTTCAGGTGAGGGTTGTCGTCCAGGTGAGGGTTATGGTCCAGGTGGGGGTTGTGGTCCAGGTGAGGGTTGTGGTTCAGGTGGGGGTTGTGATTCAGGTGAGGGTTGTGGTTCAGGTGGGGGTTGTGGTCCAGGTGAGGGTTGTGGTTCAGGTGGGGGTTGTGGTTCAGGTGAGGATTGTCGTCCAGGTGGGGGTTGTGGTTCAGGTGGGGGATGTGGTTAAGGTGGGGGTTGTGATCCAGACAATGAGGGTATACGCTGGTAGTGCTTATGATTCAGGTTTCACTGAAGAGTTGCAGCATTTGGAGGTTGGGCTGCATTTTTCATTTAGCTGTGGGTATTGAACCTATTTAGGTCACTGGGGCATTGAAGTTACAGGAGTTGAGGTTTTGGTACCATTGTAACTTAGTTGATTATGTTAATTTTGTTCTATGATTTGGCTGAGTACGTGGTTGGGCCGAGTATGTTGCTTAGCCGGGAATATGGTTTTACTGGGTATATGGTTTTACTGGGTATATGGTTTTACCGGGTATATGGTTTGGCCAGGTATATGGTCTGACCTAATTATATGGTTTGGCCGGGTATATGGTTTGGCCGGATAAGTGGATTGGTTGGCTACATGATTTGGCCAGCTATATGGTTTGGCTGGATAAGTGGTTTGGCCGGCTATTTTGTTTGGCCGAGTAAGTGGTGTGGCCGGCTATATGGTTTGGCCGGGTATATGGTTTGACTGGGTATGTGGTTTGGCCGGATATGTGATTTGGCCTGGGATGTGCCTTGACTGGCTATATGCTTCGTCCGGGCATGTGGTTTGGCTGGCTATATGGTTTGGCCGGATAAGTGGTTTGGCCGGCTATATGGTTTGGCCATGTATATGGTTTGGCTGGCTATATGGTTTGGCCCGGCATGTGGTTTGGCGGGCTATATGGTTTGGCCGGGTAAGTGGTTTGGCTGGCTATATGGTTTAGCCAGGTATATGGTTTGGCTGGGCATGTGGTTTGGCCAGCTATATGGTTTGGCCGGATAAGTGGTTTGGCCGGCTATATGGTTTGGCCGGGTATATGGTTTGGCTGGCTATATGTTTTGGCTGGGTAAGTGGTTTCGCTGGCTATATGGCTTAGCCAGGTATATTGTTTGGCCAGAGATATGGTTTGGCCAGGTATATGGTTTGGCTGAGTATATGATTTGGCCGGGTAAGTAGTTTGGCTGGCTATATGGTTTAGCTGGGTATATGGTTTGGCCAGGTATATGGTTTGGCCGGTAAGTGGTTTGGCTGGCTATATGGTTTGGCCAGCTAAGTGGTTTGGTTGGCTATATGGTTTGGCCGGGCATGTGGTTTGGCTGGCTATATGGTTTGGCCGGGTAAGTGGTTTGGCTGGCTATATGGTTTAGCCCGGTATATGGTTTGGCCGGGTATATGGTTTGGCCGGGTAAGTGGTTTGGCTGGGGTTACAGTGTTCAGACGGAGCAGTCTACCATTGATTGGGACGGGTGGCTACCAGCCCAATACCCCTTCTCCCCACTTTGCCTGCCCAACACACACACACTGGTTGATGTGCATTGTATTACTAACACTTCGCTTTCAATTCTCACATCTCAAACCACAACAACATATCTCTGTCCTTCCTGTAGTATCATGTTACCATTCACTCTAAGTCGTACACCCCAAAAATGTTATATGTGTGCTCTTTGATCGTCTCACTCGACATCGCCATAAAACCAAAGACTGTCATAAGTATTCTCTTCTGCTAGCATTATCTAAGAAATGTTAGTGTTAGTACAATAGTCCGACGCTACCAAACCTACCCCCTTTCGCCACCCCAACCCCCTCCCCTACACCCGCCGACCCGGAGGCGTGGGAATCCGCCCACCTGCCCGCCCCGCCCGGCACCAAGCCCCGCCACATCGGATCCAATGGTGTTTCCGTGTAGTCCAACAATGTGCTGGACTTAATCGGCGCTGGCAACCACTCCAATGACCCCTCCGCCCCGCCCCGTCTCTAGGCGGGACGGGGCAGGGTGGGACGGGGCGGGGTGGGGCCGGACGGGACGGGGCAGGGCGGGACGGGGCGGGACGGGACGGGACGGGGCGGGACGGGGCGGGACGGGGCGGGACGGGGGGGACGGGGCGGGACGGGACGGGGCGGGGTGGGATGTGGCAGAGAGGAGCGCGGCAGGGCTGGGCCGAGCTCAGCGCTGCGGGCAGGGAGTGGCGGTGGCAGGATGGGGCGGGGCAGGGTGGGATGGGGCGGGGCGGGGCAGGACGGGCCGGACGGGGCGGGGCGAGACGGGGCGGGGCGGGACGGGCGGGGCGAGACGGGACGGGGTGAGACGGGACAGGGCGGGACGGGGCAGGGCGGGACGGGGCGGGACGGGGCGGGGCGAGACGGGGCGGGCGAGACGGGGCGGGGCGAGACGAGACGGGGCGGGACGGGGCGGGACGGGTGGGACTGGGCGGGGCGGGGCGAGACGGGACGGGGCGGGACGGGGCGGGGCGGGGTGTGGCAGGGAGGAGCGCGGCGGGGCGGGGCCGAGCTCGGCGGTGCGGGCATGGAGTGGCGGTGGCAGGATGGGGCGGGGCAGGGGAGCTCAAGGGGAGGGCGTTGTCTCCTGGGCATGTGCCAAGCTGGCTTGGGAGGAGAGGCGGCAGGAGGCGGGAGGCTCAGGGGGGGGGGGGGGCGCCGTCTCCTGGGCGTGTGTGTCGGGGGATGGTAGAGGAGAGAGGGGGAGGGGATGGTGCGCAGATAGGGCGTGGGTCGACTTTTTGCCGGGTCCATAGTATTAATAGTAAGTAGTCTTGATCATTGATGTCATACCAATAGTACACCACACTCATTGACGCAAGCAGTAGTAGTGGACGAGGCTATCTCACATCTACACTGATCCCCGCCCACCTTGGGCCATCTCAGGCTTCATGCCTCTCCATCCCGACATGCCAACTAAATACACAGATACCATAGAAACACAGAACAGGAAAAAAACTGCTAATAATACCCACCCCTCTCCAAAAACACATGAAATAGTTCTCTACGCACTACACAACCAGGCGCGGTGGCCTACTCGGTAGAGCGCGGGCCTCGCGTGTGGAGTTCGGTTCCCGGTCGAGTCAAACCAATAACTTATAAAATTACTACTTGTCGTTTCCTATCCTGGCTCTCAGCATTAATAGGATAGGGCAAGGACTTGTCAGCTCAGTATCAGGATAATGTGACTGAGTGGGATATCAGGTAATGGTGCCAGCAGCTTGATTTCCCAGTGGGGCAGCACTATAAAGTTGCCATGAGTGTGCACTGTCACAAGTCAGTACCTGTCCTGATATGACTGTACATGTTGATAGGACATAAAACAACAACAAACAAAACAACAACAAAACAAATGCACTACACACTCACTCAACACAACCCATGCGCGTTGTGCGTGACCTGCTGAATATAACAAGCATGGCTACGTACATAACTTTAATCACTTAATGTTATCTATGTAGTCATGCTTGTTGATCGTGGCTGGCAAATCAAACATGGCCAATACCATTTTTCAATTTCGGTACATTAATGCTAATTAATACGAAAATTCTAAAGTTTGTAAAATTTAATATTCGTCTGAAATCATTATTGCCGGAAAAGCAGTGACGCTGTTCTGGGGAAAATGAATTTACTATGAACAATATCAATTATTCCCAACTAAAACGGTAATTATTATTACGAAAATTCGATGTAAAAAGAACAAAAATCATATGAATTTGTTTTGACCAGAAAAACTATCGCTGTTCTGAGAAAAAAAAGAGAAGAATTTACTATAAACAATATAAATTATTCTCAACAAAGACAACACCTTCATCACTGAAAAGAACCACTCTGGAAAAATTACCAATATTACCTAATAAAATACACATAAAATACACATAATATACACATACAATACACATAAAATACACATAACATACACATTTAATAGTCTCTTCCACAGAATTGCACTCACATAGCCTGGTACAAACCTCATTCCAGTACTGGCGCCACAACTTGCCACTTGTTCCCTTCTAATCCACCCGATCACGCCTAATACACTCCATCTTCATCCATTACATCATAATCTATCTGCTGCCTTCCACTCTACATTGCCTTGGTTTAAGGATGGCTTACTTGTGCTTCCATTATAGCCCAACTTCTTGAATGGAGGCCTCATTCGGAGGTCTAATAAAATAGTAACAGATTACTTCTCAGTTTACAGAGTTGGTAATTCTAAATTTAGATATCATTGAATGCTACCCAGCTGGACATTGACCGCAGTATGATACACGACAATTTGTCTTGGACCATTTTCTATACACATTTGCTTTTCACATTACACCTTTTCCACTACTTCACTTAGCATTGAGAGCGCCATATGATACACGACAATTTGTCTTGGACCATGTCTATCTACATTTGCTTTTCACATTCCGCCTTTTCCACTACTTCACTTACCACTGAAATCGCCATGCAGTACACGACAATCTGTTTTGGATCATGCCTCTCCACATTCACTTTCGCATTCCACCTTTTCCACTACTTCACTTACCACCGAGATCGCCATACAGTACACGACAATCTGTTTTGGATCACGTCTCCACATTCACTTTTCGCATTCCAGCTTTTCCACTACTTCACTTATCACTGAGATCGCCGTACAAGTACATGACAATCTGTCTTGGACCATGTCTCTCCACATTCACTTCTCACATTCCACTTTCAACACTAGTTCATTTATCACTGAGACCACTGTACAGTACATGACAATCTGTTTTGGACCATGTCTCTGCACATTCACTTTTCACCTTCCACCTTTTTCACTACTTAATTTAGCACTGAGACCGCCGTACGGTACACGACTATCTCTCTTGGACCAGGTTTATCGGGGATTGGCTCACAGCTTTGAGTTCAGCCTCCATATGCCAACTGATTGGCGATTTCAAGAACCTCTCTACATAGAATGGCGATTGGCTGCGTAGTCTATTGCTGATATTACCCTCTTCACATAATACATTTAAAGCTAGAAATAGTTTATTTGTTGTTTGTTGTAGTTTTGCATCCCAGCAATATCTAAGGTCATATCAGGACTTGTGACAGGGCACACTCTTGGTGACTTTATATTGCTGCCCTACTGACCTGATATCCCACTTAGTTACATTATCCTGACACTGAGCCAAACAGTCCTTGCCCTATCCTAATAATGCCTAGTGCCTGGCTAGGAAGTGACAAGTGTCAATTTTTAAGTCTTCGGTTTGATTTGACCAGGGTTCGAACCCACAATCCTATGGTATCCCAAAACAGGAGACGGACGCTCAACTCATTCTGGTCAAATCTAGAAATAAGAAAACGGTCTTATGGATTTCCACAAAACTGATCAATAGGATTCAGTTCCAATGAATCAGTGTACAGAGGCCTTATGGATATAAATAAGCTGTGAAGTGAATCACACAAGGGCATGGAGGCCAAACTTTATTCTTGGTCATATATGTTCTTATCGTAAATTGGAATATATGGTGTTCTCTATAATGTATTATGCGAATATAAAATTCAACTGGCATTACCGCATATCCTCGAATAGTACTCCACTTACTATGCCTGTGAGGACCTATCTGGAATAATAGCGCACCACACCCAATAAATGTCAACCTTCTATACTTGAGGAAATACGGTATGTATGCAGTTCATCAAAGTATTAATGTAGAGCATTTACACCAGACCCCACAACCGGCACACATGGTTCAGAGTGGTTTCTCATCTATTCCCCCCCTAGGCCAAGCAGCCGTATAAATATAAATAAATGTATATATAGATAGAGCACCCTTGTTAAAACGTACTCCGCTAACCCTGATGTCGGATTAACTCGACTAAATCTGAATTGACCTTTTAAAATTGTTTACAGACTGCAATATTAAATAATGTTATCATATATACATTTACATGCCTTATATAATATAGGTATATATATGATGTTTGCAATACTTTCAGTAATTTGTTCCTGTGTATAATGTATGTTGTATATATAAATACCAATGTCATATACATATAAACTATCCACTAACAATTTAGTAACATATCCTCAGAACTTTATAACTGCAACCTCCGCAAAATCTCAAGCTCTGTGTTACCATGGCATTAACCCCAGCTGTAGATTCTGAGAATCCCAAAGCAGTCCTATTTGACCAAATAGATCGAGCATGAACAATAACTGAGTAATTTAAGAGGAAAAGAAAAAAGTCTTGTAAATACCTATCATAACCAGCATTCCATCTAAGCTCAGCCATCATACCCACCTCAAATAGGCCAGCTCGTCTAAGCTTTAAAGATCTGGTCACATGATTTCATTATATATCCTTAGACTAAGTTAGAGTAGGTTAATTGAGTTAAAACCCGGTCGGTCACTATTTGTCCAGTCACCACAAGTAGACTCGGAATACCCTCTATCTATTATTATCATTTATGTGATGTCAGTCAGGGAAAGGAAGGTTGGCCATACATAGGTTATAAGACATACTCAAAAACCCTCGGATTTACTTAAATGATAGGGTGTTCACTACTTTTCACATCTGTAATATGTCCTAGTCTACATCACAGAGGATAGCCATTGGGGCTGAATTATATTAATCACTAATAGCCACAGCTTGACCACAAAGAGCCTCAGACCATGGTTTAGCCCTAACTAACTCTTTGAGAAGAGATTGTTTTAAACTTTGCAAATTAAGACAAGTCATATTTGATCCTGAAAGTTGTGAATAAGGAAAGTTGTGTTGGTCATGTTACTACCCCTTTAATGACTCGTGCATTGTGCATGATATGCTTCGTGTGTGTGTTTTTATGTATCTCTTATGTTGTTACACACTATGTACTCCCCGTACTATCTATCACCTATATTATCTTCATCAACTATTATATCCCATATTACCATGTCATTTTCTAACTTGTGGATTATATTGATGTTGGGAGTGAGACATAGCTCAGGCGGTAGCGTGTCCACCTGTGAAGGTGTTGGTCATCCGATCGATCCTGCTCAATGGACCCATTTGCAGTTTTGGTTATTTTCTGTTACAACCAGTAGTCGACAATTGATTCATCAAAGGTGTTGTCCTGTCCGTTTGAAAGTGCATATAAAAGACCCCTTGCTGCTTATCAGAAAGTGTAGCCCATGTGGTGAAAGCGGGTTTCCTCTAAAGAAATATGTCAAAATTACCATATGTTTGACGTCCAATAGCCAATGATATGAAAATCAATGTGCTCTAGAGGCATTGTTAAATAAAACAAGCATTATATTGATGTTAATTGTTCAACTGTTAGATTACTTAGATATATTTGCTAGTTAGCTATTGTTAGTTTGTAGACATTCATTTGGATGTACATAGAGGAGGGTAACCCCCTAGTGGGATGTCAACCAATCCACCTGGAATGGATAAATACAATTCAATTCAAGATATTCATTAAGGTAGCACACAAGAGGAACTCCACACACATAGAAACTGACAGAGTAGTGTATTGGTTTTGACAACCTGTTTGTATCACGTGATCAACACTGAAATATTATTTGAGCACACTGTTAGGTTGAAAGTGAAAATTCAATTCATATGCATATGGGATACATAATAAAATATGCTAAATCATCAATTAAATCAATAGTCGTTATTTTGGCATCTCATACATATTTGTAATTGTGTAGTAAACTAGTAAAGCTGTAATCTAAGACAGGTTGTTTGTGTGTTGGGGTTTTATGTCGCAGCAACATTTAAGGTCATATTAAGACACATAAAACTGAAAGGATAAAGACCACCTGCATGGGAACATGACTACCATATTTGGGTTTGTTTGTTTTGGTTTTACGTTCTAGAAACATCAACGGTCATATTTCATAGGGATGCCTCATTGGGAGACCAGGCTCCCAGCACCATGACCCGATATCCCACTCAATCACATTATCCTCATATTGAGCTAACCAAGCACCACATTTGGGAGAAATTCATTTGCCCAATAGACCTTTTCCTTGGAGCATGTGCGGTGGGCATTAGTTCTTGCTGCTGACATCATAGGGCTATTGGTGGTGGAAATCCTCTATACCACCTTTACCACAGAGCATGCTGCACAGTGTGCTGATATCCGCTATATTAGTTCTTGTCACTGCCATCAGAGGTCGGGTTGCTGATGGAAATCATCTATAAAGCATTTTCCACAGAGCCTGTTATAGAGTGAGCTGTTGCCCATAACAGCAGTTATCAGTGGGTAAATCGGTGGTGGAAATCGTCTCTTTA
This sequence comes from Branchipolynoe longqiensis, assembly GCA_030323885.1. NCBI lineage: Eukaryota > Metazoa > Annelida > Polychaeta > Phyllodocida > Polynoidae > Branchipolynoe > Branchipolynoe longqiensis. The sequence continues at coordinate 16,136,204 of CM059187.1, read as the reverse complement.
CATTATATGCTCGCGTTGCACTACTATGTTATTAAAGTTGCATAGTCCAATGCTTGTTGAGTTTCTGTCATTTTCTGAGATAAATTCATTTGGTTGACTGTTATAATCTATCTTGCTTTAGTTTGAAATGGCATTTATTTCAAATGACTAACTTTGAAGATATTTGAAGTGCAAACATTTAAATTAATTTACCACGTCAAAATGCTGACACCGTGGGTTTCATCAGTAACAGGTTCTTTTAAATTGATTCAGTATTTCCTCCTGTGCATAGTCAAATGTTTAAAGCTGCATAGCCGATGAAAATTTCACATTTTCAAAACCAAAACAATCATCTAAATTTGATTCTACATACCTAATTTGAATACTACAGAAACCTATGGTGGAGTTTTGATGTGCTGCCAAAATTAATTTTGCATGGTTGTACTTCAAATATCTCTAATGTTAACCATTTAAAATAAAAGTTGCTTCAAACTAATGTAAGGTAAGTCATAGCGATCAATTTTATTTATTTATCTCAGAAAGTGACAGAAACTCAAAACCATCGGTCTATGCAACTTTAATAAATGAACCAGTATCTAACTTGGAGGTAGAATCAAATCTAGGTAAGTGTTTTGGTTTTGAATATGTGATACCTTCATCAGACTGCACAATGTTAGGGTATGATGTGTTCCAACTACCAACCCAACTTACCCCAACCGACCCAACCGACCCCAACCGACCCCAACCGACCCCAACCGACCCCAACCGACCCCAACCGACCCCAACCGACCCCAACCGACCCCAACCGACCCCAACCGACCCCAACCGACCCCAACCGACCCCAACCGACCCCAACCGACCCCAACCGACCCCAACCGACCCCAACCGACCCCAACCGACCCTAACGACTATGCTCACTAATGCGCGTCTATACACTTTTACTGACAGAAATTGACACCTGTGACATTATCACCTCTGAAATGAGTTCAGCCGACTGTATATTGTAGTGGTTAAATGCAGGCTCACGTTTCATTCATTACCTGTGGATGTGACAGGATGGATTGGAGAGGTGGAAATGGAGAGGAAGAGTGTGTGTGTGGGGGGGGGGGGGGTCAGGAGATGGGTTTAAAATTATAGGACAATAAAGCTACGACTGTCATTTTCCTCATAGCATCACCATTGTCACTTATCAAGTTCTACATTACCTACAAAAATAAGAGGCTTATTTATTAAGCAAATCCCCATACTGATATGACCTTAGATGTTGCTAGGATGTATAGGCCTGGTCAGATACACGTTCGTGGACGTAGTTGAACGCAGTTTAACGTAGTTGAACGTAGCTGAATGTACCGGAGAAGTATGGATGCCGGTACGTACAACTACCTTCAACTACCTTCAACTATGTTAGCCTCCACTACGTTCAACTACGTCCACTAACGTGTATGTGACCGGGCCTTTAGACTCCAACAAACAAATAAGCAATATTTAAGCAAATATTCTCAGACATTCGCATGTTCCTACCGATTATGCTTGAATCTACTATAGCAACAAAATGGCGATGAAAAATACCTGTTTCCAGTCTCCAGTCAGGTGATTGTTTTCCTATGTCCCTAATAAGATTGTTTTCTTTCATATTTATGGTTTAACTGCAGATTTATATGTTGAACTCAAATCCAATTTTCGTGAGCCAGTTTGATAAAAAAAAAAAAAAAAAAGCCTAGCTCGATGTGCGCACCACAGGTGGCAACAGAATCGGCGTTGACTCTCTGAAAATGTCTCAGTATTCATCGATTAAAGTTGCGTAATTCGATTGTTTTCAGTTTCAGCCATATTTTAAAATAATTATACTAGGTTGATCATGATACTTACATTTTAAGTAATTTTTATTTGATATGGTTTTGGAGATATTTTAAATGAAAACGAGCCAAATTAATGTTGGTGTGCACACCGAAATGCTGTACATAGGTTTCATTTACTTGTTTTCATGTGTAGCAGCGTAGCACCGGAACAGTAAACTGCATCAATGTTTACTGAGTGCAACAGTATCTAAGTTGGATATGTAGATTAAAATCTAGGTCAGTGGTTTGGTTTAGAAAATATCATGCTGTGATCTGGGCCCATATTCACGATGCGGTGTTAGCTTACACTCGGTGTGTTTGCACTCCTTGCATACTGAGTTTTCGCCGCTAACCCAGAAATCCCGGCCAAAACCAGTTTTGGCTCACTAACACCGCATCATGAATACGGCCCCTGGCTTCGCGGCTTTAAACTAGGGAAATTTCAACTGCAGAGAATTGAACCTCTCTAATTGAATACTTCTTGTCCTATGCGATTTAATGTAAGCTAGTAAGTAATATCAAGCAACGTATCGAAAAATGACAATTTTCTAGGTTTTTGATGTCGCGTATTCGGGGATTGAACTCACAACCTCCAATAATGAAAGTGAGTACTCTATTTACCCATGTATGTAATACTAGTTTGTTTGCTGAGGTTTTCCATCCTATTAACATCTGAGGTCACATCAGGATGGATACCAACTTGTGATAGTGCACACTCATGGCGAGATTATAGTGCTGCCCCAGTGGGATACTAGGCCACCAGCACCATAACTCCACTCAGTCACATTATTCTGATACTGAGCAATCCATACCTTGCAATCCACCCTTTGCCCTATCCTACTAATTGTGTGCTTTCTAATTTAATGAGTGTCTATTGGCACATAATTGATTGTCTGCTTTTACATGTAAAAGCGATGGTTTGAACAAAAAAACTACCATTTCTCGCCATGAATATGGCCTATGCTTCCGACACGGCCTAAAGCAACCACCAATCAATCAATCAAACTAATGCTAAGCACCAGGTTAGGTAGCAGCAAGTATCAATTTGGTAAGTCAATTGTTTGACTCGGCCGGGTTCTGAATCCCTGATGAACTGAATCAGAAGCCATCACTCTTATCGATCAAACATCCACATCTGGTGGTACATTGATACTAGAAATACTAGAATTGTTATAAATTTCTGACAGCAAGCCTGGACAACAAATACATAGGACAATACAATGGTAAGGTTAATTCAAACAGTAGTTGCATAACCCGGAGGCATAGCAGCCGAAGCGAACATGTCGCAGATATCTGCGAATCTAGGTCACGACCTCTGAGCGCTGGTATTTCTAGATGGGCGGATGCAAGTATGGCGAATTATATAAATGTCCTGGAGATACCAGTGTTGAATGACCTCATTATCTGCATGCTAACCCACACTATAAATATAGGTCTTGGAATCCGAGATTAGATGGGGTGCAAATGCCAGCTTTGGAGGTTTTGATTGGCACGAATATGGACAACGGCTGTGTGAGTTTTGTTCCATAGTCCGATAGTTTTGCGTTTCTGTCAAATATTTTTAGATAAATATATTAGGTTGATTGTTGTAATCTAGCTTACTTTAGTTTGAAGTAAGTTTGATTCTAAATGACTAACTCAAGGGATATTTGAAGTGTAAACATGCCAAATTAACTGTGGCATGCTTGTCAAAACTCTGACCCAATAGGTTTCAGCTGTAACAGGGTCTATTGAATTAACTTAATATTCCCTTCTGAGCAGCAACACAGGCTTACTAAGTGCACCAGTATCTAAGATGGATATGTGTAGTCAAATCTAGATACCTGCTTTGGTTTCGAAGCATTGATGTTTTCATCGGACTAGGCGGCTTTAAGACTTTTCTCCTTTTAAACTATTTTTCATCAGTGTTATGACCGATCTAGGGCCTATTTCAATTTATTCAGTGAATTTTGCAGCAACAACATATTTTCATATGGGTTTACCAACGCTACACCACTCAGTTTGCACACCATCCTGGTGTACAGTGACAGTGTTGTGTAATTTTGTGTTGTCTTTTTTAAACATGTAGAACACAAGTCATGACACAGGATCCGTGTTTCAGTTCTGACATTCTAAAACAAACATCCCATAATTGGAGTACTTAACTTCCTGGTGAAGTCATGCATGTGGCCCTAGTTTCTGGTGAGGAGAAGTGTAAGCCAATGTGTGTCTCTCTCTCTATATAGATACATATAAATATAAATATATGTGTATTATAATAACAATTATAATTATATAAATAACGGAGCTCACATACAGGTATATTGTATTTATTAATGCCCATACGTGCTATTGTTGTATTGAAGTCGCGTGCCAACCTCCTCCGGCATGCGCGCCTATGGGGCGCCACCTGTATTGCGCCATATTGCATTCACTTCTCACTGATTTGTTACCTTTGTCGCAGTGACCTTTATATATTATTTGATGTAAATGTTAGATGTATCTATACAGAGACAGCTATCCTATATAAAACTACATCTAACATATATAGACATCTAACATATACATATGTAAGATATATATTATAGACATCCAAAATTTACCTAAAAGATCATTCTAAAGATTTCTCGACAGAGAAAATAGTGAGAGGGAGAAGACAAGATAGTTCAACACTCAAGTAGCTCTAAATTGATAATTGTGTTGCCTAGTTAGATGATCATACACTATACTAGAAAAAAACTGTTTTATTTATATTCATTTGATAGATTTTTATGAATACGAAATAACCAAAGAAAACCATTCGGTGGAAGATGTCCAGGTATGCTTTTCTACGTGTTTCATTTTCATTTAAAATACCTCCAACTGCACATTTTCAATAGCAGACAAATTGGGAACAGTAACCGGAACACCTGATTGAGATGTTGCCTCAGATATCGATTAACCCCCCTTGCTTCCATATTGGAACCTTTAGGAGTGGATACACTATGGGACAAGGAGCATAGGTTATTTTGGTGGACTAATGGACCAACATAGACAGATTGCTGCAGAGTTGTAAAAGAAAAGACTTGGTAATATTTACTACACGATTTAAATATGATTGCATGGGTAGGGATGGTATAGAAACCTAGTAATAAGTGGAACATTGCAATCGTCATGATTATAAATAGCAAGTTCATTGTGGTTGGTATAATTAAAGGAAGGTATAATCAGGTAGCTGCATTGAGGTAGTTCTAGTGAGGTAGATGTAAGAAGGAAGGGATAACGAGGTAGATGTAATGAGGACAGATATAATTATGTAAAGAAATAAATAAACGAGGTAGATATAATGAGCGGATATAATGAGATAGATATAATGAGGTAGATATAATGAGGTAGATATAATGAGGTAGATATAATGAGGTAGATATAATTATGTATATGTTATGGGATAAATAAACGAGGTAAATATAAGGAGTCGGATATAATGAGGTAGATATAATGAGGTAGATATAATGAGGTAGATATAATGAGGTAGATATAATTATTTATATGTTTTGGGATAAATAAACAAGGTAGATATAATGAGTCGGATATGATGAGGTAGATATAATGAGGTAGATATAATTATATACATGTTATGGGATAAATAAACGAGGTCGATATAATGAGGCGGATATAATGAAATAAGTATAATGAAGACCAACTGATTGTTACAGTATAACTTCTAATATAGAATATATGGTAACGTGAGAAATTAATATTTTTTAAAGTCAGTTCCTTCTTTTAATTCACTAACAGTGAAGTAATCATTAATTGAGTAATGGCTTTAAATGTGATACTTGTTGTTACTTAGCCTAGTGTTAGGATAGTAAATAAGTAAAGTGGACTGAGTAAGATCAATTGTCTGTAATTTGACATTTCCCCTGCTTAATCAATAATTGTGAAGAGCAGTGGACTAAGTAAGACCAATTGTCTGTAATTTGACATTTCCCCTGCTTAATCAATAATTGCGAAGAGCAGTGGACTAAGTAAGACCAATTGTCTATAATTTGACATTTCCCTTGCTTAATCAATAATTGTGAAGAGCAATGGACTGAGTAAGACCAATTGTCTGTAATTTGACATTTGCCCTGCTTAATCAATGATTGCGATTGCACAATTTCCTATTAAACATGCAGATACTCGAGCAGCTCGATTTGGGAGCGCCACACTAGAACGTGTGAGTAGCCGGATTTGATAGTAACTCGCCCTGACGGTGTAAGGAGGTCGTTTGTTGCTCCGGGCCCCCAACAACAATGATTAAAGCGGATGGGTACGCAAATTGGAGACGTGAGCGGGGAGCATTATGAGATCACACTGTAATCAGCACGCATACGCCGCACGTCACGACCAGCAGCTCGAGCGCGAGCAGCTCACAAGCAATTCACCAGTGCTAGCCGGCGCAAGGGGCAGCGGCGGCGGTGGGAGTTGGTGGGTGCCGGGGCGGGGGCGGGGGGCGAGAGGCGGGGCGCGAGAGGAATGGGTGGGCGGGTGGTGAAATGACAATCGGTGGAAGGATAAGTCAGTATGTTGTGTGATGGGGCAGAACTAAAACAGAACGTGGGGAGTGGGGGTGAAGGGCAGTGAGGACTGGCGGTTAGGAAGCGGTGGGTGGGGGTGAAGGGGGAGCGGTGAGGTGAGGAGGGAAGGTGGGTTGTGGAAGTGTGTGAGTTATTGCGGTGAATCCGTTGTTTATATCAGCTGTGTTTTTACTTACACTTGGTTGGTTGTTGGAGTGTTACGTCCTTGCAACATCTAAGGTCATATCAGGACGGTTTTACTTACACAGGCAGCATTCTGGAGTGGACCAAGTGTGATGGAAAGCTTTGTATAAAAACAGTTTGTGTGAAATTGTTTTGATTTGCAGTTCTTTATTTCCTGTTTCTTTTTTTGTGTAGAGTTTTTAAGTTGTAAAGGAAAGGGTTTGTGCTTTATTAGTTGATTTTAAGTTCTTTTTCTGCGGGGGTGGGGCAGTTGTTGGTATTTTGTTTTGTTTTAAGGGCCTTTTATCTCAAGGGGGAGAGCAGAATTGGTGAAGGATGTGGGTACTATGAGATGGGATGGATAGGTTGAGTGCAGATGTCTAGGGGCGAGTTGTGTGGTGCGTAAACTGGGGTTGATGTGGCGCGTTGAATGGTTGCCTTAGTCTGTTGAGGTGTGTGTGGGTGTGGGTATGGGTGGGTGTGGGTGTGGCGTAATGTGTTTGCCACCGGATGTGTCTCCTCCGCATCACCTTGATCACCGGCAGCCACTAGAAGGCGCAACCTGCATGACATTGGCCACCAACTACAGCCTGTCAGCCCCCATTCGTTTTACCAAGAGGGTCCTTAACCAAATTGAGTCTCTTCCAAAACCTCAGGAAATCAATTGCCTAAGTGGTGTATTAACACCCCACTTTTCAGAACCAAATCCACACGTTACACCCTTTTTATTGTTGATTAAATTAATTGATTAAGCAGGAGAAATTCCAATTGCAGACAACTGAACGTCCTAATTGCACTGGTACTTGCCCTGTGCTACTAATGCATGCTAGGCACCAGATTAGATAGTGACAGGTATCCATTCCCAAGTTGTTGGTTTGACTGGGCCAGGGTTAGAAAATAAGAACATTGAGTTAAATGGGGGTCTGGTCGGTTAGGCTGATTGAAAAGTTTAATCTGAAACAAATTGTTGACCAAATTAAATTAAGCGTCTTTGTGTGAAATGCGTGTAGCTTGAGGCAGCAGTTTGTGTGCATTCAACACATTTGTTTAAAGCCAACCATCCGTTGACTAACAATTATGTGGATATTCTGAATTTCGCTGGTCCCTCAGGAAGGACCGATGATGCGACCAACGATGTCGGATCGCAGTTACAGCTTAAATGGAGAACAGTTGGGATGGTTTCCCCCTCTCAACGTTAAACTCATTTTGCATATGCCTTCTTATAACCAAACCTGGAAGGGTTCTTGCCATACATTGGTTCTTAATGTAGACTACAGTGAAATTGTCCTATCAAATATTTTGCATGAGATAAAATACCATTTTGTGTATCACAATTTGTGTATTCACCACTTCCTCATACCTTCTACTATGTAAGATGTTACTGCTCCCCAACGTGCCGGGTCCCAGCGTCAGTCCTTCATGAGGGACCAGCGTAACTCAGTACAAGCAGTCGACAGGGTGAATAACCATAACGCAACTGGTGAAATCTGTCCAGTTGACACCAGGCATTAAGACCATTGCGCAGCAGACCACCATACCTTGTAATCTGCGCCCCTAACCACCGGCTCGCAATTGAACCACGCCCACCACCCTCCCATCTAGGCACCTAGTACTTCCGCCCCCAGCACCAGGATACCCCGGACCTCGCTAATGGATACAGACACCGCTTCCTCCTTGTCTGTGTGTGCCATGTAATTTGTTATGTGAATATAAACATTTTTTAAAGGTAAATCGCATACTTGATTATATTAATTAACCACTATTTTATAGCTGATTTTACCTTAAATCAATGCATATATATGTTCCCTTAGCATTTATGCTCGCATAATGCGTTATACATCATATATATAGACTCTATAATATAAGCAAAGGACATTGTCTCCTCTTAGTTCTATCTAATCGGAGCTATATACGATTTGATATATATATATATATATAGGTAGTCAGGGAAGCACTATAAAGTCGTCACACTGTCACAAGTCGGTACCCGTCCCGATATGACCTTGGTCGCTGCTAGGACATAAAGCCCCAACAAATGAACCATATATATATATATATACTACACTGGGCTCTAGTCCACATTTCCCCGGCGTGGCATAACTTGCAATTTACATGTATTTGTGATACCCTATATTTATACTAATGTATCCCATGTATCCTAAACATTATGATATAACACCGAACACTCTATAGGTATTTTCTTTATTTCTCCATTATTTGCTTCTCCATTATTCCTGTTCAAATACGATGAATTGCACTACACACAAAGAATATTGAAATTGCTAGTGGTAATGATGATATTGTTGCTGTTGCTGATGATAGTGAATTCGGTGATGGTGGTGATTATGATGGTGAAAGTCTCTACCTAGACTGGCGCTCAGCATTAATAGGATAGGAAAACTTGTTACGTTAGATCAGTATCAGGATAACATGACTGAGTGGGATATCAGGTCATGGTGCTCTTCCAGTGGGGAAACACTATAAAGTCGTCACACTGAGTGCTCACTGTGACAAGTCGGTACCCGTCCGGATATGACCTTGGTCGCTGCTAGGACATAAAACCCCAACAAATAAACCGATACCAACAAGGGACATGCCATAGGTAGTCATGGTAATCGTAAAATCAGCTTAACTAGTCCACATTAGGCAGTGACCCACAGTTAGCCTCTGGTCACCCCATACCCAGTCACTCAGATTGTATCTATGTGCATCCATCACTTTATGGGAGCCAGACGAATCGCAGGCGATAGAGTGTCCACCTGTGAAGGTGTTGGTCATCCTATCGATCCTGCTCAGTGGACCCATTTACAGTTAGGGCTGTTTTCCGTTCCATCCAGTGGTCCACAACTGGTTCATCAAACGTTGTGTTATGTGCTGTGCTGTCTGTCGGAAAGTGCATATAAATGACCCTGTGCTGCTTATTGGAAAGAGTAGCCTATGTGGCAGCAGTGGGTTTCCTCCAAAGAAATATGTCAGAATGACCATATGTTTGATGTCCAATTGACCAATTTCATATGACGTCAGCACATGTATTTAGGTCAGTGCGCATACTGCTTGGCTGCAGGACAACATCCGGTCACACTGCAAACTCAATGGCCGTGGGCAATCTTCATACAGAAAAAGTGAAATATCTCTAAAATGACACCACCTAGAGACAAACCGCTTGGTACACATATAGAAAACATATTCAATGAATAGATTATATTAAATTTATAAGGTTAGGGTTCTGGATTTCTATTAATTTGGAATAAAATAGGCGTTTTGCACTGAGCGTACAGCAAACTTAATGCATTGTCAATGGCAGTGAGCAATCTTCATACAGAAAAAGTGAAATATCTCTAAAGCCACACCACCTAGAATTTCTAAATAAACGTTTTGTATTGCACGTACCGGCAAATTCAGTGCAATGTCAATGGCCGTGAGCAATCTTCTTACAGAAAAAGTGAAATATCTCTAAAACCACACCACCTAGGCACAAATCGCTTGGAACACATATAGAAAACATATTCAATGAATAGATTATATTACATTTATAAGGTTAGGTTTCTGCATTTCGATTAATTTGGAATAAAATAGGCGTTTTGCACTGAGCGTACAGCAAACTTAATGCATTGTCAATGGCAGTGAGCAATCTTCATACAGAAAAAGTGAAATATCTCTAAAGCCACACCACCTAGAAACAAACCGCTTGGAATACATATAGAAAACATATTCAACAACTAGATTATATTAAATCTATATGGGTAGGGCTTTGGATTTCTATTAATTTTGAATAAAATAAACATGTACTGCGCATACCGGCAAACTCAGTGCATTGTCAATGGCCGTGAGCAATCTTCTTACAGAAAAAGTGAAATATCTCTAAAACCACACCACCTAGACACAAACCGCTTGGAACACATATAGAAAACATATTTACCGAATAGATTATATTAGATTGATATGGTTAGGCTTCTGCATTTCTATTAATTTTGAATAAAATAAACGTTTTACACTGCGTGTACTGGCAAACTCAGTGGCAGTGTGCATTCGTTCTGCAGCCAAGCTGCACACGCATACCCGATGTTTACAAACATTGAAAGGGGTCTAGCTGATGATAAAAAATCAATGTGCTCTAGAGGCGTCATTAATTAAAACAAGCTTTACTTTCCATCACTTTTAATTTGATGGTCAGAGAAGACCTATTAAATGCAACATATTCATGATGCTCAGGTTACTGGAGCTCTGAGTGGAGTTTTGACATTTTATTGTAACTCTGTGGAAATATAGAAATTACCTACAGACATTTGCACCGTCTTCATGAAACTGAATCCCGGGTAGCAGCTTCAGTCTTTACTGAGGGCCCAGCGAAACTCGCAACTGATGTATTCCCCGGTACCAAATTGAAGGCATTGAGTGATGCAGACATTTGGCAATCATTCTTATGCTTCATCGTAATAATAAGGTAACTTAGGAGTTGGCGAGGATTCAACAAGTCAAATTGTCGGCTAGTGTGCGGCGGGTGTCAGGGAACTTGTGCACACCGGACGTTAGTTGTGAGCATACTCAGATCCACGTTGAGAGCTGCCACCAATCCTCTGCCATCCACCACCCAACAATCGCTCCATCCCCCACCCCCACCCCCACCCCACGTCATCACCCACCTCACCTCGGCCGTGTATCAGTTCCCAGCTGTCACTACCCCACTACTTCCGGTCACGTGTGTACGTGGGGGTCACCTGCATGGACTCCTCTTCCCCTTCCCCTTCCCCGTCCTGCCCCCTCTCGCTTGCCCTCTTTACACCCAATACACAAACTGTGACTCGAGCTACCAAGCAGAATTTACAACCAACAACAACTACCGCAAAATTCAATAAAATATATGAATACAAAATCGGTCACGTGAGCAAATATTGGCACAATGATGGCTGCCCAGCATCTAGATGGTCGGTTTGTTCCTATTCACGGTGCTCCAGATTGACCAGCGAGTCAGAGACCGGGTCTTCTTTTTTTTTTTAACTCTTTTTGTTATCATGTTTTCCAATATATCCAACCATTTAACCCCAAAAAAATGCATTTTCCATTTGGGATGTTTTATTGCTGTTCAATGTCTCGTGAAAATATGATTAATTAATTAATTGCGATTTATTTTAGTTAGTTCAGCATTATTATATTAATGCATTATGAGTCCTATCCGTGTGTCTTTAAAGCAAGCACTTGGTGCAGACCCTATGAGTCGACTGCAACAAATGTAGAAGTTTCTGGTGATGACATAAATGTACCAGATGTCACTCTATGTACTCACCAGGGGGCAGCATACATATTGCATACCATGAAGCAGAAGGATATATGCACGATGGTTTTTAGTTTCTGTAATTTTTCTGTGATAAATATATCGAATTGATTGCTATTACCTAACTTAATTTAATTTAAAGGAACTTGTATTTTGAATGGCTAACTTTTAAGATATTTGAATTGCAAACATGTCAGATTAGTTTTGGCAAGCACGCCAAAACTCGGACAGAATAGACTTCTGCAGTGATACATTCTATTTAATTGGCTCGGTATTCCCTTCTCCGTGGCAACACATGCTTAATAAGTGCATTAGTGTCTACGTTAAATATGTAAAATCAAATCTAAATAATTATTTTGGTTTTGAAAATGTAATGCTTCATGGGACTCTGCAGCTTTAAATAGAGATATTCAGCATATTAAATCGAATTGAACATCTATGCATGGAGTGGGATCACAGCCTATTTCGCCCCTGCTTGATTTGGGCAGCGTTAGGCGGTAGTGTATTAGTATATGGCGTCCCTCTGTTACGAGTCACTCACAGTCGCCGCCAGTCATCTCGCCTCAGCAGCGAGCAGTAATCACGGCGAGGGGCAGAGATCATATTTCCACCTCTCGTTTATCCGCGCGCATCAATTATTCACGTGATGAATGCGCGTCCTCCATGCCTTAATCTATCCTGGCGAACATCTACAGTGAGTTGCTCAACGTCGACAGGGTGGAGGACAAGAAGGTGGTTTTGGTCCGTGTGCCTTCCCTCAGCACAGAGAAATGTAAGAGCTCACTTATGCGGCTATGTTCAGTAGCACCCACACCTTGATTATTATATATATATATGGATATGTGTATATACATAAACGTATGTATGCACATTATGTACACATATATGTGATAATAAGAAAGTATGCGAATATAAATGTATGAAAGTTAATATTCATCAAACTTTGTTTATAGGTTGCGCCACCACCTCGCACTAAACCTGACTTCCTGCGATGCTAGATCTGTGTCAGTCGCAGAAAACAAAGAGTATACAGATGCCACATATATATGTGCCACAGACTGAGCGGATCGAGAGCAAATGGTAGTGAAAGGCACTGACGACAGGTGGAGCCAGATTTAATGTAATTAGAGCAACGGGAATATGCGAAATATAAGGTTATATAGATTATTAGTATGTTTGAGGTAGTGACGGTATGGCCAAATTAGTTGAGCGCCCACTTTCCAATTTGGTAAATCATGGGATTTGGATCCGCAGGTTTGAATCCTGATTGAATCAAATCAATGACTTAAACATGCATCCTTTCCGCAACCTAACCTGGTGTTCGGTATTACTAGGATATGGCAAGGAGCATTTTAATGGGGAACACCAATTGTCTGTGATTGAAATGTCCTCTGCTTAATAAACTAACATACCAACAACAACAAAAAGAAATAGAAAGTGACACCAGGTGGTGCCAAATGTATATAACTGTTGAAAAGGGTATGTGCGAAACAGAAGTAATGATTAAATATGTGAGTAGCTTAGTTATTTATATTCACATACTATACTGCATACCACACATAGATGTGATATATATTGTGAAAACTAGTTTAATTGCATCGATATAAATAGCACCTTTTGTGCTGTGTGTGTTTTTTGCGAGGGGATTAGGTTTAAACACTAATCCCCGTGTACCTGCAGAAGCTCACACGTCAACCAGTCAGTTATTATCCACCCTTCATACACACCCCTCCTTTCCCCGTGAGCTTGGCGCAGAGCTGTGGATCTAATTGAGTGGCTTTAATTGGAAGCGGGCGCCGGCTTTCAGACTTGGCCATATTGCATTGTGCGCTCCGAGGTGATCGATTGCGGCGTTATCGGGGATGATAAGGCCGTCACGGTGGCTCTGTCGCCGGGCGCGCCGGGGACTAGGGCCGCCATCGCCGGTAAAGCCCGCGTGTCGGGCCCTAGGACCGGTACAATATGTAAGCGGTGTCAGCGCGGGGAGGAGGTGGGGGGAGGGGGCAGGGCCCGGCGGAGAAGACGGTCGGGTCGGCGGTCCGTCATTACTCGGGGGCCGGTCCTGATTGGCACCGTCCAATCTCAATTACATTACAGTCCACAGCCCTCAGATTACACGCTGACATATGTGCCATTGTTGCTGCTCCTCCTCCTCCCACCCCCCGCATCCCTCCTCCCTCCTCCCTCGCCGCCCCTGTCTTCACTGGCTTCTTTCCTCCTATCCGCGCCTCCCCCGCTTCCCTTTCGGCCGCACCCCGCCTGTCTCACCTCTCCACCCACCTCCAGCCACCCTCCTCCATTCTTCCACCCACCTCCCCCGCCTCCCTCGCCATCTCTCCCACCCCCTTCGCCTTCTCCCCCCCGCCTCCACCTGCCCTCCCTTATTCCTCCAGCCATCTTCCCGCCTCCCTCGCCATGCCCCCCGCCTTCACCCACCCTCCTCCATTCCTCCACACACCTCCGCCTCCTTCGCTTTCTCCCACCCATCTCCCCCGTCTCCCCACCTTCTCCCACCCTCCTCCATTCCACGACCCACCTCCCCGCCTCCCCCACCTTCTCCCACCCTCCTCCATTCCTCCACCCCTCCCCCGCCTCCCTCGCCTTCTCCCACTCTCCTCCATTCCTCCACCCACCTCCCCCGCCTCCCTCGCCTTCTCCCACCCTCCTCCATTCCTCCACCCACCTCCCCCGCCTCCCTCGCCTTCTCCCACCCTCCTCCATTCCTCCACCCACCCCCCGCCTCCCTCGCCTTCTCCCCCCTCCTCCATTCCTCCACCCACCTCCCCGCCTCCCCCCCTTCTCCCACCCTCCTCCATTCCTCCACCCACCTCCCGCCTCCCCACCTTCTCCCACCCTCCTCCATTCCTCCACCCACCTCCCCCCCGCCCTCCCCTCGCCTCTCCTCCCCCCCTCCCTCCCTTCCCTCCCACCCACCTCCCCCGCCTCCCTCGCCTTCTCCCGCCCTCCTCCATTCCTCCACCCACCCACCCCCCGCCTGCCTCGCCTTCTCCCACCCTCCTCCATTCCTCCACCCACCTTCCCCGCCTCCCCCACCTTCTCCCACCCTCCTCCATTCCTCCATCCACCTGCCCCGCCTCCCCACCTTCTCCCACCCTCCTCCATTCCTCCACCCATCTCCCCCGCCTCTCTCGCCTTCTCCCACCCTCCTACATTCCTCCACCCACCTCCCGCCCCCCCCCACCTTCTCCCACCCTCCTCCATTCCTCCACCCACCTGCCCCGCCTCCCCACCTTCTCCCACCCTCCTCCATTCCTCCACCCACCTTCCCCGCCTTCCCCACCTTCCCCCACCCTCCTCCATTCCTCCACCCATCTCCCCCGCCTCCCTCGCCTTCTCCCACCCTCCTTCATTCCTCCACCCACCACCTCCGCCTCCCTCGCCATGCTCCCCGCCTTCACCCGCCCTACTCCATTCCTCCACCCGCCCCCCCGCTCTCCCCCGCCTCCCCGCACTCTCCCCCGCCCACCTCGCCCTCTCCCCCGCACACCTCGCCCTCTCCCCCCGCCCCCCGCCCCCTCCCTCGCCCTCTCCCCCGCCCCCTCGCCCTCTCCCCAGCCCCTCGCCCTCTCCCCCGCACCCCTCGCCCCTCTCCCCCGCCCCCTCGCCCTCTCCCCCGCCCCCTCGCCATCTCCCCCGCCCCTTGACATCTCTCCCGCCCCTTCGCCCTTTCCCCCGCCTCCCTCGCCTTCTCCTCCACCCTACTTCGCTGCTGTGGCGAGCTGCTCACCCCGAAATGGCTTCACTCCACAAGAGCCGCGCGCTCCTGCTCCTCCTCTTCTCAGCGGCAGATGCGCAGTTAGCATTGTAAGCGAGGCCCCGATATTGGCAGTTCTCGCGAGATGGCCTCTGTGTGGCAGAGAAGCGAAGGAGCTGGAAGGAGTGGGGGGGGGGGGGGGTATCGGACATGACGTCGCTTATGTTACTACGAAACGGAGCTCACACAAACATAAGTACTGGTGTATAACACGCATCATCTCCTGGTAAATAAATAAATACACACCCCATAAAAAAAACACCACGTGGTCTATATGTGTATACAGTAAAAGACTAAACCCTCTCTAACTGACCACCTCCACAGATTGAGCACTCCCCTCTATCGATCGCTTTATTTGGGTCCAAAACGATCGACCATACAATACCATTGTAACGATATTCTATCTCCCTAAACCGACTACCTCCGTAAATGGACCATTTAAAGTCGGTCCCATGGTCGGTAGAATTAGAGAGGTTTTACTGTATTCAAATGCTGTCTCAGGTGCAGTAGCGAAAAAAGCACAGTCAACTGGCGTCAGTCAATAGAACGTAGGAAAGACATATTCGGTAAACGGTGG